>JARQAD010000011.1:10899050-11544050 GCA_029955455.1 Quercus agrifolia | reverse complement strand
ATTTTGGGTGGTTTCAACTAGGCAGATTGGGTAAATTAGATAGGTTAGTTTTAGTTATGTATTATATACTAATTACTGTCCGTTTATTCATTGAAAAAAAAAAGTTTTACAGAAGACATTTTTGCAACATTTTACTGTATTTATTTCATTGTATAATTTGTTTAAATTTGAAAATGTTTTATGTTGATCATAAATTTTTTTGCAAAACATTTTAACATAAAAAGAATAGGAAAAACAATTTATAAAAACACATATTGGCTCTCTCCCCTACCACCCCACCCCCCTAAAAAAAAATATCTGGTGGCGAGATGTCTAAGTCTTTAGTGATAGAAGTCGATAATCGAGCAGTTGATGCTAGCAGCTCTAGTGGCTTAGTCATTAATTTTGGTGGTTTATGCTTAACAAATTTTACATATCACACTGAAAACCTGAAAATATTTTATCAAATTTGATTTCAAATGTAAAAGGTTTTCAATGAAAACATTTTACAGCAAAATAAGCAAAGCGTACGCTTCAAATTTTATTTTACCATATGCAAATAAAAATTAAAAATTATTTTCTTTAAATCCTATAAACCATTGAAGAACTTGCAACAAAAATATAAATTATTAAAGAAAATCATAAGAAATGTCCACTTTCTCGTAAATCAAAATACTCACATCTTAATGTATGAGTACTTTCTAACTTTTTCTCCAAAAAAAAAGAGAGAGCTATGCTTAGTTTCTTACCATATTCATGTCATTATGTATGTTTATAAATAAGTTGAAAAAGTATCACATTTTTCATATTGACATGTATAAATCATGGAGTAAATTCTTTTTTAAAATACACTTTAAATTTGATATGAGATAAAGACTAAAAATAGATGGATATACACACACACGTATATAAGTGGTTGGGTCAAGTCTTGGCGATTAAAAAAAAAAAAAAAAAATCCATTAGCCACTTTAATAGTTGAGCCTTCCCAACCCACTTGAAAATAAACATCATATCCACATGGGGGCAGTGCGGAGCGGAATGAATTGAGTGGTTTTGTCGAATTAAACGGTTTGTTACACAGGCCATATGAATCACAATTCGTTTTTCGTTATCCTTTTAAAAGCTGCAATAATATTGATAACAAACCATAGTAAATGAGGAGCTAGTAGGTCATGGACTTCGCATTCAATTGGAGCTATTAGTTGATCTGATTTGCAATTGGTGCATTGAATTGGGTTAATGATGCGGACTGCATGTCCTCCTTCCAGGGTTATAGCCGGCAAATTCAATTTAACATCCATGGAAAGTTAATCCAGATTATTTTCGCAATGGGGGCATATTAGAAATGAAGAATTGGTTCAGCTAAGGTTTTTCATTGCAAAAATTTATTCTAAACCAGATATTATGGTACAGCTAATACATACACAAAAAATGTAGCTCTTTTTCCCCATAATACAACTAAAAAATTAAATCACTGCCAGTTCCAAAGAAAATCAAGGTTTCCAGCTGCTGCCAAAGAGTTTGCTTTTGGTTTGGCTATGACTACTTAGCACCTACCTCTCTACCAAACGCTGCAAATTAACATGACAACAGCACATGGGAGGCAACTGGATTTCCAAGAGCACATGGTCCTTCGGCTTTGGGGTCAAATACAACCAAGAATGGGATACTTGGAAATGTTAAATGCAAGAGAGAGACACAGGCAATTGACAGCTTGAACTCTTTACATGTTATAATGATTAATGACTTGACATTTCACAGCAACGCAGTATAAAATCCACCTTCTTTTTTTTACTAGTAATACAATTCTTATTGATATCAAAAAAGAGAATCGCCCAAGTATACGGGTACAGCCGGGGACCATAAAATCAATCACAAAAATTACACGAATCTTTCACATATAAACAAACATAAAGACAGACTATGCAAAACTGAGCAATGAAAGCCATGAAAAGTGAGTATCCAATTTAAGGTCAAGAAAAGTGAACAATGAAAGCCATGACTATTTATTTATCTTTTGCTAATCAGTTATTTGGAACTCTTTTTAAGTAATTGACTATTAGTCCCTTTGTTTCACACTAGATGATTACTAGGATAAATTCTACGGAATAAAAGGTTGGTCAAATGCTAAAGAAAAAAGTCGAAATGAAGACTTCATGCTCAGAATGAGTTTGATGAATCAATAGTACAATCCTAGGGGCTCCTGACAATTATTGCCATTGCATTATACTAAGCTCTAAAGTATGTGCAGAGACAAATGCACTGAAGCACA
The DNA here is from genome assembly GCA_029955455.1 of Quercus agrifolia. NCBI lineage: Eukaryota > Viridiplantae > Streptophyta > Magnoliopsida > Fagales > Fagaceae > Quercus > Quercus agrifolia. Next base: position 11,541,799 of record JARQAD010000011.1, on the reverse strand, counting down.
ACCGCACACACTTGTTGGGTGTTCACTGCTCATAATAGATTGAATGTATATATAAATAAGGAAAGCTTTCAGCAATGCACATGGGGAGACACTCTTGAAAGCTTTCATAAGTTTTGGCCTCTTCTAAACTTATTAGTTATTACGTCCTGTCTATGATATTTAGGAATGCTTCAATAGTCTTTACTATAACTCCAATGGATAATGAAGAACCTTCTGAGTTTAGCAACAAAATTACCAAAGGGCAAAATGCAGCATGAAAGAGTCCATTTTTAATATAGCCAACTAAATTATTCCAATCAAGAGTCTAACAATTAAATACACAGAATTCAATTTCTGCTCCCATAAAGATAAAGAAACAACCACAAAGACCTTAAAATATACAGACAAGTTTCACAAACTCAACCAAATGGATAATTAAATTTTAAAAGCAAAAATGCCAGGTTCTATTTAATATTGTTCAGAAAGAGCATTAACGATGAAAACAAAAGCATAATAATATAGACAGATGAAAAGAAAAGAAGAAAAAAAATCTCAAAGCAAAACCTAAACATATATTAATTCATGGCAATCTAGTGGTAGCACTACAAATAGTAACATTTTATAGAATCTCAAAACATAATCCTAACAATATATGCATCACTTATTGGCATCCATGCACATTCATGAGCAGCAACAACCTGGGCACCGTATCAACCCGTTCTCGTTGCAATCTGGGCACCTTTTCAACTCTCCTTCCTCCTCTTCAAACACCTTCCGACTGCCATTGCAATTTGGACAAGGCACGAACCTCGCATCTCCACACCCCACGCATACAGACCCGGGATCCCTCATAGGAAACCCTTCCAAAAGATTAGACAATTCTCCAACTTCATTGAGTTGCTTAACCTCCTCTGCACCCCCAACATACTTCCCCCTAATAAACACTTGTGGCAAGCTCATTGCTTTCCCTCCAAGAGCCCTTTGCAACTCCTTTCGATACTCTGCATCCATTGATATGTCCCTCTCATCTACCGGCACTCTAAAGCCCCTAAGTATCATCCTAACCGAACAACAATCCTCATAAGTCTTTCTAATTCCTCTCAAACTTGTAAAGTAAATCACAACCTTATCTTCGCAGCCAGGCAAACTATACCAACTATTGGAAAATGAATAACAACTAGTCATGGGACTAGACCCCAATGACCTTGCTATACCTTTAGTGGAAGTAGTATAATTCAATTGCCTGGATGACAATGCACGCCTATAGCTAGAAACCACATTGGGGTCCATTTTAGACAGCAAAGCTTCCTCAGACAAATGCTGCCAAAGTGGTTTCACTGAAGACGATGACTTCTGAGACAAAAGTTCAGATTTTTTCGTAGATTCAATTAAATCAAACAGTTTTGGCACTGACCCATCAGAGCTAGGGTACCTGCACGAACTGGGTCTTTTCTGTATCACAGTTGGGCGGTCGAAAATTGAAGAACTAGGGAGTTCACAGTCGTCTTCGAGACCATCCATGAGTTCCCAGGTGTTGATTACAGAGACAGGGGACAATGAGTGTTGTTGTTCTTCTGGGTTTGCGTTTGTATATGGGTCTGGTTGTGGGATAGGAGTTTTAAAGGTAGGATTTTGATGGGGTTTAGGGGGGTCAATGTGGAGGAGAGAACCATAGGTGGTGGAGGTGAGAGAAACAAGGTGACGGGTGTCACCTTTTCTGAGAGGTGGGTGGTGGACAAGTGAGGTTGGGAGAGAGACAGCTCTGGGGACTGGTGGTGATGAATTTGAAGATTGTGAGTGTGATTGTGAAGCTGAGGCAGAAGATGATGATGATGATGGTGAAGGGTTAGATGATGGGAGTTCTGCTGAGAAATGGGTGTTGGGTTTTGAAGAAGAGCAACCCATGAATGAAAGAATGAGTGATTGAGAGAAAATGGAGATAAAGTGGTCAACTCAAACTCAAAACTCCAAAAAAGTGTGTTCTGCCTTTCTTTCTCTCTCTCTCTCTCTCTCTCTCTCAAAACTTTTTGGTTTGGTTTTTGGTTTGTGTCTCCTTTGAGAGGCTTTTTGTTTTGAGGGGATGGTTTTGTTTGGTTTTGGGAGTGTGCTCTTCTGGAAATTGGAAAAAGGCCTTTTTGTGGGAATTTTTTGATTGCTGTTAGGAAGAGAAGAGATCTCCAGAGAGAGAGAGAAATGGGACTGCTTTTGGAGACATGGAGGGAAGGATTGGAGAGAAAGTGAGAGAGAGAGAGAGAGAGAGAATAGTGTGTTGGTGATAAGGAGCTTTCAAGATGGGTGGGGGGAGTTGATGAAATCAATGTTGTTATAAGGATCTGTTTGATGAAATCAATAATTGCTTCTTGGGGTATTATTATTACTTATTAGATTGGAAAGATTTGAATTTATGATGTTTTTTTGGTTAATGCTTCAAAGAATGTGTTCTTTTTCTTTCTAATAATATTTATATTTTCGGAAAGTTCCAAGAATTAAATACGGTTGAAAAAATTGGCTGGTATGTCATACTCAGATGAAACAATTTTTTTCCTCAAAAAAAAGATGGAACAGAGTTGGAGCAAGAAAATATAAAACATTAAACCTTGATTGGCATTTGTGGAAAATATGAAATAACCAACATTCATGTATATTTTGCGGAAAGAATGCAAAAGATCTTTCTCTGTTTCGATTTTTGTACCTATGAATACTTGGCAAACCATACTTAATTTGCTCAGATCTGAATGGAGTATTTGATACTTTTTAAAAAAAAAATTTACCAAATGTAATAAATTTCTTTTTATATTATGAATTACTCAAGGGAAGTTCCATAAAAAATTGAAGCAAGTCTTATAGTTTTTTTTTTTTTTTAACTAATTTCATAATTATGTTTTAGGTTACACTTGAACTCCACCTAAACAATTACACTAAAATCAATTAATGTCATGGTTTGGTAAGTTAAAACTGTCTCTCAAGACAAAAAAAAAATTACACATCTTGAATAATACATTTTTAGCTATTCAAATTCAATCATAGTTTTTCACATTTTGGCTCTTTTTAAAATATATAAATATATATGCACTATGCACCGTGCAAATGCCCTTTTTTTTTTTTTTTAACAGGAAAATTATAAATTTATAACTTATTTCAATTTCTTGTTTTTTTAAGTCTTCTTTTGGTTAGAAGGAGTCAAGTTCACTGTTTACAGAAGATTTTGTCTTCAAGTTACTCGCAAAAAATCACGTGAATTTTAAATGCAATTCTCCGCAATGGAAGCAATTAAAGAATAAGCAAAAGGCAGATTGTGTTACAGCAAGTTTATTTTATATAAGTGGATGTTGTTAGTTTTTGCTTTTCTAACTCTGTTCTAATTTGCTTGTTCATTATTCAAGCATATCTGATTGGTAGCAGTTGAGTCCAACTTAACATTCCTATAAACAAATTATTGTCACCCTATGAGTCTATGAACTTAGTTTTAGAGTGTGCAAAGGTAGGATCGGAGATTTTTCAAATCAATTTAATCTTTTTAGGTTGAAAAATTCTCAATCTAACCCAACCAATTATATGTATAGAAACCATCTCAACACATACAATTCGAGTTGAGCATAAATGTTTCATGCCTTGTAAAATTGGAATTTCATAAATTTTTTTTTTCAATACATTATTATGATATGACTAAACTATATTCCAAATTCGTCAAAAATATTTATCAAAATACCAAAAAATATTTTTTTTAGAGAATCAAAATAACAAAATAAGTTAAATAAATAAATAAATAAGGTTAATAAAATAAACTTATATATGTTAAGTCGGGTCAAATAGCTTTAAAAAAAAAAAAAAATAGTAGCTTAAATCCAACCCAATCTGAGGCTCAAAAAAATTGTGAACATCAAACAAAGAGAAATGTGACCATAAGATTATGGCGTGATCCTAACCTTTACTCTCACCCAATACACAATGCTTTGGGGAGTGAAAGTTCCATTTGGACCAAAAGCCATTGGCTAATACTTAATACATCATGATCACTCCCATAACTATCTTATTGCCTATCTCATTCTACTAAACTAAATGAGTCATTTGAAATGTCAATATGTATGAGATTTAGTGATACTCAATATCTTTGTGATTTAGTGATACTCACTAGTTTGCCAAAAAAAGAAAACTTGGGTTCCAATTTGTACACTTAAGATAAGAATAATTTTGATGTAAAGTGCAAAATCATGTTATGACTTTCGATATTACATAATTGTGAGATCAAACATTTAACCCAATTTAACATGACCTTGTTGTTGTGAACTACTTTGTGATGACAAATTATTGTCAACATTCAACCCAATTTAACATGAACTTCTTGTTGTGAACTACTTTGTGATAATAAAATATTGTCATCCTTTTGGCAATGTCTCGTGGAAATGATTAATGTGTTATGCTATCTGTTCCCAAAGAAAGTGTCACTCATGGAAGTAAAAACAAGGAACAGTTTCTCATGAAAGTTTTAATTTTCCCTACAACATCTAGCTAACGCCTTGCTGGATTGAATTGGACATGAACTGAAAGTTTCTCTTCATTGATTATTTAAAAAGAAGAATACTTTAGTCAAGTCTAATTCGTGTTGCAAATTGTAACAGGGTTGTTGGATTCATTAAATTGGACATGAACTGAAAGTTTCTCTTCATTGATTAATTTTTTTTCTTTTTAAATTAAATGTCGAACTTATTGAAACTTTGCAGGAAAAAAAAAAAACTCATTGAAATCTTGAAAAATTACACCAACACATAATTACCATTTGAGAAGAAATTATCCTCCCCAGTGCTATAGATAGAAAATCAAGTAATGCAAGTATGCTACAAATCTTATTACATAAATCTTATAAATTGTGGTGTCAACTTTCAAGTACAAAACCAAAAGAAAATTTATTACAGTATGTTATTGATAAAGGACGATTTATAATCATTGTTATTTCTGTAATTTATTTCCACTCTTTTTAGTTTCTTAGAACACAGAAGTTATAGTGAAATTAAATGAACAGATGCAATTTTTTAGAAGAGTTGTCTAGTTATGTTAAGCTTAACCTTTAGGCTAGGCAAAACTATTTCAGAATTCATGACAAGTGGAAAACTAAAATCTATTAGGTTAGACTAATCTTAGATTTCTTTTTCTTTTTATTTTTCCAAATTTTCCTCTGCTTGCAGGATTTTAATTCATATTTCGTACGCATCCAGTTGATACTTTATAATTGTGCTAAGAAAGTGTGTGCATTTTTCCCAGAAAGCTGAAACAGTTAAAACTTAAAACCACAAAACTTTTCTTCTTTTTTTGGTTTAATTTTCTCCGCGTTTCAGTATACAAACAAAGCTGAAAGCTTATTAGGTAATGAAAGAATGATAGTTCCTTGTCAGTTCATCTGGCAAGATAAAAGGAAAAGCAGAAAGACATGATGAAATCCAAGCGAATAAATATACAAAGGTACTGCTGGGATTTTGCCTTGGAAGATGATCTTTCCTTTTGCATTATGGAATATATGGAAGAGTAGAAATGGGTGTGTTTTTTGAGGGAAAAACCCGAACCCAAATTTAGCTGAGGTGACTGTAAACCAAGGGATGGAGTTCATGTACTGTGCATCATCGCCTAGGGACCTGACTTGCAGCATCATTAAAAGAGTTAGGTGGGAGAAACCGCAGGCAGGTTGGAAAAAATTAAATACAGATGGAGCTTCTAAGGGTAATCCGGGTTTGGCAGGTTGTGGAGGAGTGATTAGGGATGAGAATGGAAGGTGGATTGCTGGGTTTTCAAGGCGTATAGGGGTGACTACCAGCTTTGAGGCTGAGCTTTGGGGGTTTTGGGAGGGTCTCATTAATTGCAGCAACTTAAACATTCATTCTCTAATTATTGAACTTGATGCTAAAGTTGTTGTGGATGTTTTTCTTAATCCAAACTATCAAAATAGTGTTGTTTCGCCAATTTTGGATAACTGCAGGCAATTGATGCTTCGGTTTCAATAGGTTCAGCTTTGGCATTGTTTTCGCCAAGCCAATCATTGTCCGGATATGTTAGCTAGGATGAGTATTGATCAAGATGCTGAGTTTATTTCCTTTAATTGTCCGCCTGTGGACATTAGAAGTATTTTAGATGAGGATGCTATTGGTCTGTATGTGAACAGGGTTTGCTTTGTATCTGATGTTCCTGGTTAGTTTGGTTGAATGAAATCGTATTTTAACCACACAAAAAAAAAAAGAATAAAGAATAAATATACAAAGGTTGCCATCGTTTGCACCCCAATTAAAATATAGAAATGGACATATGATAAGGTGCTGGACCACCTTGCACCAATTGTAATGCCACCCAGACCAGACCATGACTCTTTTGTTTCAATGTGCTGCTCAGGCCTCTTGTACCAAGATAGTCATGATCGCACCCACTTTATTGTTATGCTATTTCAAATTTCAAAAGAGGGAATTTTTTTTTTTTTTTAACATATATAATAAGTAGTCAAACTATTTCACTTTTTACCTATAAAACACCCCGGAAACTCTATTGACTGATAGTGTAGTAAATAGAACTTGAAACATTCAAATTTATAGTATGTCCTTTAAATTTATTGAGCTCATTGTTGGATTCTATTACACAAAGTAATAATGGAAGAACAAGATTAACAGAAAAGACAAAAAGGAAAGTAGATAACTTGGAGGCGCTATATCGTTTTCCTTAGACAATATTTACCCTCCACACTTTTGTTGTTAAAGGATTATTGTAAATTTGTCTCCAGGATACAACCAAGATGTTGGGTTCTACAGATAGCAATTCTGGAGAATGACCACAGGATTTCTTGTATTTCTTGTGTTTCTCTCCAACTTTTGATTTTGTGAAGTTAGTTTCTCAAGAGAACATAAGCCTCTATTTATACTCATAGGGTTATGTTTCATGAAAAGACACATATGGAGAGTTAGTTATTTATTTAAGTAAACATAAGTCTGTTTCATGAAAAGGTACATATGGAGAGTTAGTTACTTTTTCATAAAACGGTTAACAAAAATTGAAACCTCGTTATGTTGCATGAAAAGGCACATGTGGAAAGTTAGTTATTTTTTCATAAAGCAGTTAACAAAGATTGAAACCTCTTCAATCTTTCTCAATAGTTACCAGAAAATTCTAGAAAATTCCAGAAATTCTAGAAAATTCTAGAAATTGAATTTTCACTTTATAAAACCATATTCTCCAAACTCAACCATCATTATTACAACCTATCCTTGTATATACCTATATATACAACAATCCCCCATTAGGTTGTAATAATATATGTCTCACTTGATTGATGTCCTATCATGCATAATGAAATGTGTCTTTCAACTTAAACCTCCCTTTAGTGTAATTGCTCAAGAAATCAACAGGGTTAATGGTGGTTTGGTGCTTAAATCCAAACTCTTATGTGTTGAAATTGGAAACAACACACACATGAGAACATTCACAACGCATTTAGAAATCCAAGTTATTAGCACTATTATGGCCTTATGCTCTACCTAGTTTAGTGAACATTTACAAGAGAAAACCCTTTTACTCTTGCTAGAAGCGGCACCACTCCTATATTCACAAAGGTGAAGTTCTTTCTTATGTCTCTATTACACAGAAATTTGTAATTTATGAACTTCATTAAGAGTTTAAAACTCATCCTCAATTTCATCATAACAGTCTACACTAATCCATCTTGAATGAGACATAAATTTAATGCTTTTACTAACCACGTATCAATAGCTTGTTGTTACCCTTTAAACCTCTTTAAATTAAATCAATTCGAGGTTGGGTTCCCACTATTGGTGATTCTCTTAAAAGAAGGGTTTTAGTCTTATTCCAATGGATGTTATCCTTACCAAGTTTCGAGACACACTTCAATAAAGGACCTATTTTATATATAGAATTACGTAGGCAATGGACTAGTCCAACCACATTTGAGTTGCCTTACATATTCTTGTCTTAGACTCTTAAGTTTAAGTTCACATTGTATACAACTCATGTATACCATATGCATTGTGATTTCACAACTTCAGTACATGGAATGACTTATTATGGTCGTGGCCACGACAATTTATCAAAACCTTAGCCAATTGGTTTCCTTGTCCGTTACCATTGTAACCAATGCTCTCAATTTAATTCTATAGTAGAGTAAGAAATACACCTTATTTCTTTAATGCTTACACATGGCACCTCCACATGTAGTGATTATCTAACTAGACATAGATATTATCACTTACATCAATAATAGAATTAAACTTGAATATTCTATATAATAGATATTTCATCACAATTAAGTACTTTCTAGTGATCAACCTCAAGTTTTAGAAACTTTGAAAGTCTACATACTGTGAAGGCAATGTCTAGTTTAGTTCCATACATCATATACAATATGTACTTAATATACTAGCAAACTCGAGCTATGCATCCACCCTTCCAGTAATCTCTTTATTTAATATTGGAATCAAAGTGTCTTTACTTCTTTAAAGATATTAAAATCTGAGAAGCAAATTCTCAACACTAATCTCAACACAATGAGATTATTCAAATCTCAACAAAATGAGATAACATAAATCTCAAAATGAGATTAATATAGTGCTATCTCCATTATATTTCTTTACTTGATTCTCATTCATAAAAGACTTTCATTTAATTAATTATGGAAGTACAAACCCACAGGTCTTTCAAGCAAACTTCCTTACTAAGATCACTTTTTAAGAAAGTCACTTCACATCTATATGATGCATACTCAAATTATATGTGGAGACACAATCCAATATTTCATTATTGATCCTTGAATATTCAATTAATAAACTTACTTGTACTCTCTTTATTTCACAAAGAGGTACTTTCAAAATAGGATCACAATATGTGCTTGTTTAAACTCAAGACATCTACCACACATGGCAAAATTTAATCACAATGAATTTAACATCCCTCAATGTTAATTCTCAATACCTTTAACAAGCACATCTTTGATGCACATTAGCATTCTTATGAGCCCATGGCTCGTTTAAGGGTTATACCCCTACACTTCTTGGATATCATAATTTCATAATTTGAGTTTCTAAACCCCACAATTTGGGTTCTTAACCATTCCAAAATTCACATATACACACACACTATAATTACATTTATCAAAATGTAATAATAGAATATAGTGAATTTCCTTAAAATTATATAAATGGTTTTAAAGATATCAAACTAATAACACAAATAGTTACTAGTGTAGAGATATCAAAATTCTATCTTTTACCCTTTGTTTCAAACATTTTACTATTAACTTTAGACCAAAAGATTTTATATCTTATTCTAATACCCACTCACAACCAATTGGTCTTAAAACTAGAGGTAGATCCATTATGACCTAATTATTATTAAATAATATCGAGTCTATCTCATCATTAATAGCTTTTTACAATAGAAAACTACATCTTTTTAGTAGCACACAGCTTTCTCAAACTTTAGGATCACTTCCCTCAAAAAATACCATGGGTATTTAATTAGGACTACACTTTTATTACCTTTAACAAGGTAAACAAAAGCTTCACATGAAATAAAAATTTGGATTAAAATCCTTTTTATTTCTCAAACTTTGACTCCACCTTTGTTCACTTGGTAAATCACATTTAAATCTTTAATATCACTTAATGTGATATTTAAGATTGGAGTCATTTACTCGTGTTTAAGTAGGTATCGGGGTATCCTTGAAATCAATTTTGAATTTAAACTTAATAAATTCAATATCCTTTGATTTCACGCTTATATTAGACATTAAGTCTAATAAACTACATACCCTCAAATTTACTCAAAACCTACATATACACTTTATATAACTCTTTGACTAATTAGTCCTCTTTGGTCTATCATTTATAAAAGGTTAAACACCCCCACAGTTTAAAATGATAACCATTTGGTCACATTCTCATTTCTTAACACAAAGGAAATATCTAAATTGTTACATGCACAAGTAGCACATCATATTCAGCTTCTGACACACCATGTTCATGAGCCAAATGCATCTTTTAATTATCAAATGCTGACAAACAAGCTTATGCTTAGCTTTGGAAGATTTGCGTGGTAAGTCTTGGCCAAAGTCATTATCAAGTGAAGCCAACAAGCACTAGATTGGTTAACGTAATTGTCTTGATCATGATAGTCAAAAAACAATTAATGTTGGTTTGGCATTTTTGTTCAGGTTGTATCTAAGAGACGATATCTAGCGTTTGGGATGCATGCAATCTCACATTCGTGACAAGTGTGGGCCTAGATGATGTGAGTATGATGCTATATGCATTCAAAACGCTAGATACTTTTTCATATTCTATAGCATAATGCTATAGGTACTTAACAATATGGCAATTGAGCCTTTAAAAAAAAAAAATGATATGGAAATTGAAAACATGTTCCAAGTTTCAATATACATTCTGGCAATATAATTTATACATCAAATTATAATATAGAAGATAAAAGTAGGATGATTTGTAGTCTTGTATACCTTAGCTTTACCATTGCTTAAAAATTACGGAATAAGAAGAAAGGAGCAATAAATAAAACCCAAAAAACCCTTAATCACAGCCCAGTCTCAAAATGCTAATAGCAAGAGTGGCTACAAGAGCAACCTTTGGCACATCACTAAAAGAAGAGTATAGCTTTGAATAAAAAAATTTTAGAATTGTAGAAAAGGCTAATTCTCCAACTAAATGTTCAAGTAGCGTGTAAAACACCTATGAACGTTTAGACTCCCAAATTACAAATTACCGATTCAAGCTTATTATCAAACAATGTATGTGCGGAATATGAAAATAAGCTAAAACAAAATCGATAAAACAATCTAAACCATAATTAATCACAACCACAGCAGTAATTAAAAGGCAAAGATTAAGGGAAGAGAGATGAAAACACAAAGACATCACATGGATGTGTTATCAAAGAGGAAACCGAAATTCTCAGCGTAAAACCTCTTTGCCGCCCTCCAAGCGGTCAATAATCCACTAAAGAATGAAGTATGGGATACATGAATAGCAGAAGACTCTCCAAGCCTAATCTACCCAGTGTACCTAAGCCCTTCAAGCTTCTTGCTCCAACGAGGTTACGCCGAACTTTTGTCTTCTCTAGCTTACCGGATTCCGCTATAGCCTATAGCATCAACCAATATCAATTGGTCTCTTCCTAACTACTTCCCAAGCACCAAATAACCTTCTCACAAATATGGGTATGGTGAGAAAATGATTTGGCTAAGTGTACCTCTCAAGGATATAACAATGGAAAGGGTGAGAGTAGAGAAATTTTGGAGAATCAAGGTGTAAAGATTATGGATGAGTCAATCTTGTTTTTCTCTAGGGTTTCTCTCTCAAAATTCTCTCTGGAAGCTCTTTACAATATGTGGGTATAAGAGGTATTTATACTGGTGTGTGTTTGAAATGCGAAATGTCAAGTTTGTAACAAACCATGATTTTAAAAACCGGTACGGTGAAAGAACCAGAAAAGTAGCTAATTACTGGTTTTATGGTTGGACCGAGGTTCGACTGATGGTCGAACCGGTAACGTCATAAATAATTTAATTATTATTTATTTAAATTATATAAATAATAAATAATTTTTTAATATACTAAAACTAACAAACCAATAGTAATAAAAAAAATACAAGTATATAAGTATATAACATCTTTTTAAAGAATTTAACATAATAACATTACAAAACATTCATCCTTAACATAATAAACTTTCAACAAAACCAAATAAATAAGTTCATTAGTCATTACATTTACATCCAAATGTCAAATAACAAATAAGTTCATTACATCCAAATAGCAAATAAGTTTTAAAGTTTCAAACAAACAACTACTAAGTTTTAAAACCCAAGCCTCATTTGTTATGAAGAAAATTGAAATCAATATCATCATGTGAACCAAATGCTCCACCACTAGCATCATTATCATCATCCTCATCCTCATCTTCTTCATCTTCAACATGAATAGGATGATTTTTATCTCTAAATTCAGGAGGAGCATCATCTTCATCACCAAATGATTCCAAATTGATGTCACCATCATCCTCAATCACTTCATTGTCCATATCTATACAATAAATGAAATAACAATTCTAATAATTATTTCTCATAAATCATACACAATCAACACAACATACACAATCAATAGTATAATACTCTGTAAACTATTAATCAATAATGCTCTGTAAATAAAATCCACAACATACACAAAATCACAAATAAACTAAAATGCTATTGTAATCTAGTAATTGAAGTTATCACTTACCAAAAGAAGAACCTGAGATAAAGCCGAACATGAACTGAGAATCTGAGATGAAGCCGAGAGAAATGAAAAAAAAAAACCAGAATCGAGAAAATTATCAAAATCATAAAAAAGAAAAGAATACTAATTATTACAGTATTACCTGATGAAGCCGAGAGAAATGAAAAATAAAATAAAAAAAGAAAAAAAGAAACGAGAAAATCAAAATCAAAATAAAAAGAAAAGAACATTGCCTAATTAGCAGAAAGCAGAGCTCAAAGGGCGACGGTGAGACCAACCAAGAAGGAAATAAGAAAAAAGAAAAAACCCCAACCAAGATTGCGGGCCGCCATGCGTGCCTGCATGCTGCTGTGCGTGAGGCAGAGAGCCAGAGAGAGGTAAGTGAGAGAGTGAGGGGTGAGGCAGAAAACAGAGTGAGGCAGAAAGAGCTTGAGTTGAGACTTGAGAGCTTGAGGTGAGTGAGAGAGTGAGGGGTGAGGCAAAGTGAGGCATGAGTGATGAACTGAGATGAGAGAGTGATCAAATTAGGCTTAGGGTTAGTTTTTAGGGACCAAAACGACATAGTTTTTAGGGGAAAAGTAAAAAAACCCCAACTGGGCATTAACCGGTTCGACTGTCGGTTTTTCCGATTCTCAGGTTGAACCAGACGGTTTTTACTGTTTACCGATTTTTTAGTCATTTCCTGTTTTTTATCATAACTGGACCGGATTTGAGACCGGTTCCTAGTTGAACCGGTCGAACCAGCTGGTCCGGTCCGGTTTTTAAAACTATGTAACAAACAAAGTGGTCTGGCAACTTGGCCTCACGACTTTATTGAGTCGCGAGTCTAAGCCGCGAGCTAATTGTCTGACCAGATTGGAAGTTTTGTCTTGTAATGCTCCAGCTGGCTTGACTTTTTAGCTTCCCTGCATGCTTCACACGTGTGCCTCATTTGGCGACTTGCCAACCGCAAGATCCAGTCACGAGGCCCTACTGAGTGCACACTTTTGAGTTTCTCTTCACACTCTTTCACACACTACCCTTATATGAATCCCACCTAATTACAAGGTTTCTAAATACTGAAGTACAAGCAAATTGGCACGGAATAAAGAAGCCCTATTAAGTGCACACTTTTGAACTTTTCTTCACACTCTCTCACACAGTATCCTTACATGAATCCCACCTAAATACAGGGTTTCTAAATGCTGAATTACAAGCAAATTGGCACGGAATAAAGCTAACAAAATGGTTGATTAAATTCAACCTTACACCAACCTTTAAGCACCTTAATGATTGTAGTTTGTTGCACTCTTACAGTTGCTCAGATTCCCACCTGATGAACCATAGCTTCAAAATAAGTCATTTGGTAAGAAGGATAATTAATCACTGTAGCGTACCCCCAATATAATTTAGTTGATCGTATATCTCAAATTAGTAAGCAAGCTTATCAAAGCATAGAAACAAAGCTGCTTGCCTTTTCACCTCAAGCTTCCTTGAATGCTCGATTGCCTGTGCATGTTTTTAGCAATACATGCTGCATCTTTATCTTCTTCTTCTTCTTCTTTTTCCATAGGAGACAACAGGGACGGAACCACCCTTGGACTCCCCCCCCCAAGATTTTTTTTAAAAAAATATTATTATATATATGTGTACTAATTTTAACAATTTTGCTCTATAAAATTACATTTTGTTTTCCTTTAATAATATCATTGATTCTTTTAAAAGTAATGCTATACTCACAAATTTTTTTATAACATTTTTTCAAATTGTTTTGGTAGCAAATTTTTATTAGTTCGCATATAGGCACACTACTCACATCATTTTTTACTTACCAGTAACCACTTATCACATTAGTAATTTATAAAAAAACTTGTAATTCTAGCATTTTCCTCATTTTAGTGACCATAAAAAAATTTATAGATCTAAAATCTAAAACAAAATATACAAGCCAAAAAAAAAAATAGCTCAACAACAAAAATTACCAGTAAAACTAGAAACAAAATTAAGCTCAATTAACTAATTTTATTCAAAATAAATAACCCTACCCTTTAAAAAATTTGAAACAAAAATAATTTTGTTCTTATCCACCAAAAAAAAAAAAAAAACTCAACAACTAAGTAACAGAATCAGAGGTTGAAACTTGAAACCGCCATATGCAGCCAACAATAAAACTGCCCCTCTAACTCAAAGTTCTGGCTCCGTCCCTGGGAGACAAGTAGTAAAATTTTTGTGAGAGGAGATAAAATCAAATACACAAGGATTATACAATAGAATCTCATAAAGAAGTACAACGTAAGGTTTAAATGAATTACAAAATGAACAACAGGAGGGATAAAAGCTTCACCAGTAATAGTTGACAACTGAAGCAGAAGAAAGTAGCAAAAGAGATTTAATCCATAAAGGCTTGTGTATTCCCTCCTTGAGGTTTGTATAAAGGCTTGTACAAATGAGCGGGAATATTTTTGTTTAAAATTAAAATCGTTAAGGTAGTTTCATTGTGAGAGGGTATATGACTTATTTGTTGTATTTATAAAAACCTCAAGGAGAAAGTATCAGTATCAGGTTTGTTCATACTTTATAGGGAGTACCGTTTTGTGAAACCTCAACCTCAAAGAATGTTGATGTAGATTATTCATCATCGTTGAATTATATATTATAGTTGACAAATCCAATGGGGGCAATTATTTATGCTGGTAGTGCTTGTACTTTCTTTCGAGTAAGGAAAGATGAGAGTTGGGATTAGGTTTAATCATAAGAATCAATGACCTAGAATGATCATTTACTCTGTTTTTTGTTAGTGTCAAGTGCAGTGTCATAACATTTCTTCCAAAGTTGTATAGAATTGGTTCTAAGAGAGACCAAATATTATGCGAGGAAGTCGTGCATAAACTCATATTAAACTTATATGTAGTACTTTTTCTTAGGATGAAATTCAAGAAGATTTTATAGAAACGTCTGAAACTGTTGTATTATTTTATATGTCGTATTTATATAAACTTTTAAAGAGGGAATATTATTTTGTCTATAATTTGGAAAGGGTATAATTTCATAAAATCTCAAGAGACGTTGGTATCATTTACCGATGATAATCCGTAGTCCAAACCACTTCGGGCACAAAGCTATTAAACAATACATTCTGAAAACAACAAAGCCAATAAAAAAATTTGCCAAAATGAGGGAAAAAGCGAGCCTAACCTGTCTAAAAAGGGCAAACTAACTATCATTCCCTAAATATCATACATGACTAAAAAAAAGGATTAGACCTTTATTTGAAATCCAAACTTTTATGTTTCTCTTTTTATCTATTTGAAGAACAATCCCCCAATAAATGGTGAGTCTTCAGAACACCACCAAACACAATGTCATGCAGCAACCAAATTGGAGCATCAAGACATTGTCACAGTTATTTGTTATACAACCTTGTAAATTCTACAGAACTGGTTTCAAACCGAAAGCACCAATTCAAACCACACCCCCCCCCCCCCCCCCCCTCTCTCTCTCTCTTTCCCCCACCCTAATAACAAATATTAATCCTCTCGTATAAAGTATGTCAAAGCTTTACAATTGGTTTTAAAATCGAAAATGAATCATAAAACATTTAAGAAGATTTGCACAGAGCATTCAACTACTGAACTTAGATGATAGCTTTAAATCCCCAAACCATGTATTCAATCTCCTCTCTTGTTTCCAACTGGCCTCGGCTGATCTGTCCACAAAAAGGGAAAAAAAATTATACTTGATGCAATCTGTCATCTCAAATTTTACCTGAATCAGCGTGGGTTTTAGAGACAAGCCAGAAAGCTTTGGACTTGTGAATTTAACAGTCCAATCAGCCAACATGGAAGGATCCCATATCACCAGTTGTAAGAGAGCCAGCAACCTCATCAGCAACTGTCAAACAAGAAGAAACCTACCCAGACAGAGCCACCCACACCATCTTTGCCATCCACAGAGTCATGGCCCATGGCATTGCCATTGCCTTTCCCTCTGTTTTGTATAAATGAAAGGAGGGGACTTTGGCCCATAAAAGTGAAAAAACGGTACAACATTACCCTTCTCTCTCCAATTTTTGGTTCATTTTAACTTAAAAATCATCCTAGATGAACAGAGCATCATCCAATTGAATATGGACGACTAATAGGTAGATGCTCCTAATTAAGCATCATTTCTACATGTCACCTATAGTAGTACCATCAAACTTTATGCCAATTCAAGTCTTATGTTATTGCAAAATCCTCATCCATTATCAAATCATCATGTGGTACATATCCAACCTTCTTCATTTTTCCATGAAGATCATGAAGTAAAGAACAAATAAGCTCAGATTGACTATTAGACTTATCACCGACTACAAACACATATGGTCTATTCCCAATTTCTATCCAACTGCAACCAGGTTGCTTTTTCAACCCCTTATCCTTCATTTTCAACCTCATATTAGCTGCTTCCCTCCATTTCCCAGCTGAAGCATATATGTTAGACAACAATAGATAAGTGCCTGCATTCTTTGACTCCACTTCTAAAAGGTCTTTTGCAGCTAGCTTCCCTATGTTCACATCCCCATGAACATTACATCCAGCAAGTAGAGCCCCCCAAATAGATGCTGATGGTTTGTTCCTTAGCCACTTTATAAAATCAAAAGCCTCTTTAAGCCTCCCTGCACGGCCACAGAGATCAACCAAGCATGTGTAGTGATCTTCTCTCACGATTATGGACCCATCTTTCACAAGCTTATCAAAGTATTTTAGCCCCTCCTCCACCAAACCAGCATGGCTACATGCTGAGAGCAACCCCACATAGGTGACATCATCAGGCTGGACCCCTAATTCCCTCATTTCATTAAACAAACTAATTGCCTCTATGCCGCATCCATGGTGCGCATAAGCTGCAATCATGCCATTCCAAGAAATCAAATCCCTATGGCTTGTCAGCCCATCATCAAACATCTTTCTAGCAGCACCCAACTCTCCACACTTTGAATACATGTTTATGAGTGCTGATACCACAAATGCACAACCTTGATAGACTGTTTTACTTATCATCTGATGAACTTGTCGTCCCTCACTAAGACCTGCTAGATCACTACAAGCACCCAAAACTGTTACAAAAGTTCCCTCATTAGGTTTCACCCCATCGGCCACCAGCATTTTGGAGAAAAACTTCAAGGCTTCTTCACTTTGCCCATCTTGAATAAACCCTGTGATAATCGCCGTCCAAGATATGACATTCTTTTGGGGCATTTCATTAAACAACTCCCAAGCCCTACCTAACTGCCCATTCTGAATAAATCCCGTAATCATGGTATTCCATGAGGGCATATCCCTCTCAGGCATTCTCTCAAACAAGCTAAGAGCCTCATCCAACTTCTTATTCTGCGCATAACCGGTAATTATAGCATTCCATGAAACCACATTCCTTTCAGGCATCCTATCAAAAAGTAACCGCGCCTCCTCAATCCTACCATTCTTTGACAAACCTGCAACCATTGCCGTCCATGAAATCACATCCCTCTCAGGCATCCGTTCAAAAAACCTCTGTGCCTCATCAATCCTCCCACATTGCGCCAACACCGTAATAATAGTATTCCATGTAACCACATTCCTCTCTGGCATCCTATCAAACAAGTCCAAAGCCAAATCAACTTTACCATCTCTCGCATACCCATCAATCATTGTGTTCCAAGAAACCACATTCTTAACCGGCATCTCATAAAACAAACTCTCAGCTTCCTTAAACCTTTTCAACCTTATATACCCACCAACCAAAGCAGTCCAAGTAACCACATTCTTCTTAGCATCCAGTCTATCAAACAACCTCCTCGCCTCCTCAACCATCCCACGCTTAACATACCCCGTGATCACCGTGGTCCAAGTGACCACATCTCTCTCACACATTTGATCAAACACTCGGCGTGCATCCCCAATTCTACCCTCTCTAAAAAACTTGGTGATCAGCCAATTAGTCCTTGCCAGATACGAATTGGCACTAGAATCTCTTCTGGGTATCTCAAATTTGGCCATTCCGGGCTCATTCATCGAGTGATAAAGACCAATTCTGGGTCTTCCACAAAAATTCCTAAGACTGCACAGTAATGGAATAACATATTGGACACAACAGCTGAAAATGGGTGATCTAAGGATATTGCTGAATTGTCTCACTGTCACATTGGTTGATACTCGAAAAATTGCTAACATTTTAAGCTAGAAACTAATAATCCCTATTACTGTATCCCATGAAAAAATGCTAACATTTCAAGCTACAAAGCTTTTAGCAAAAAGTAACTCCTCTGTTTGTTTCGAAATAAAATATTTTCATTTACAGTCACAAACCCACGAACCCAGCCACTGCTGCGAACCCACAAACCACCCAATCACCCACCTTAACCCACAAACCCAGCCACCCACCACAACCCGAAAGGCATCCAAAAACGAAGAAGAAAACTTACGAAGGATCGAACCGAGATTCTGTGGGTGTAGCACACTATGGCGGAGGTGGATTAGGCGATGAGTGTCTCCGAAGAATTGATCGCTGGCTGGTGATGAGTGGCTCAGTGGTCTGGTTTGTGTGGGAAGAGCGAAGAGTGAGAGAGGGCACAGTGTCCGTCGTAGAGAGCGGGCGAGTTGTATGAAAGATAAGTGTAAAAGCTGAATTTTACCCTTTTGACTGTAAAATATTACAGTTGGCCAGATTTACACTAAACAAACATAGTAAAATATAATATTTTACAACAAAACAAACGAAACGTAATTCTGAAGTACAATCTTTTATCTTTCATTGAGAAGCTGAAGCTAAATGAATGCATCTGTAAAATTTTTTTTTTTTTTTTACTTTGATTTTGGTGGTGGTGCGCAGATAGGGTCGTAACCGAATCAAGCCATACATGAATAACTTGGGCTTAACTTGATAAAAAGCTCATTTACATTCGTTTGTTTATGAATAAGTCAAACTTGAAACTTAGTTTTAGACTTGTTTGATAAACAAGCTGAATCCAAGCAAAAATAATAATTTGTTCGTGAACAAACTTGTGAATAATAAAACTCGATACAAAACATGCCGAACTTAGGCTCGTTTATAGCTTGATATATATTTACTAAATAAACTCATAATTATTACATTACACGTATCTTAATAATAACATAATCCACATAAGACCACTTATCACTATCCATTAATTTCTTTCCTCTAATTTTTTTTAACACTGCCTCTAAATTGACCATGGAACACTTTTAGACTTAAGTTACAATCTTTTTTTTTTAATCCAAGTGGGCCCATGTATGGCTTTTCCCCCACCCACAATCTTTGTAAATTTGTGAAATATGTTACTATGTAAGTTTTCTCATTCAGTTACAAATGTAATTCTTTCTAGACTTCTAGTCTTTGCCTAACTTCACAATCAAATTCTATCAAAACTAAGATTCTTACTCGTCACCCTCAATGTCTCTATCCAATGTCTATCTTTTGCATTTGATAATGCAATTTTTTTGGATCCCAAGCTAAAAAGCTTGACTTGAGGTCGAGTTTGAGCTTGATATTAAGCTCAAGCTTGGCTTGACTAATTAATCAAGCCTCAAACTTTTTGACCTTCTCACAAACTCGAGTTCAAACATTGTTTTTAGGCTTGTCTCAATCTCGAGGCAAGCTTGAGCATTTGATTTTTATTGAAGAGTCAAGCTCAAACACGCACTATTCGACAAACCTTGGCTCGTTTTATTGTCGAGTAGTGCATGTTTGGGCTTGGCTCGTTTATAGCCCCATGCATCGAGTTGAAAATTTGAGAATAAGAGGAACAAAAGAATCGAAAGAGAGAGTGATGGACTGCCTATGCTTGGTTCAAGGGAAGAGAGGTGGAAGGGAAAGTGAGTAAGGAAAAAAGAGGGAAAAGGAACATTTTGTTGTTTGAATGGGTGGAACTTGGAAGTGAAGAGGAGGAAAATTAATTGAAAGGGTTTTCTTTTGAGCAAATGCAACTCAAAAGTTTTCCCAAGCTGATAAACTTTTATTGGTTCTTGACAGGACCCATCATTAACATTATTTTTTTTACTTGCTACTAACAATAAGTAAAATTAATTAGTTGTAAAATTCTTTTATCAAAATTTCTATGTCTATAGAATTTCTCATTATTTTCCCCTCAAATTTACTATTTTCGTTCTTTACAAATTGGAAAGAGAGAGAGGGAGAGGCAGGGAGAGACATTCCCTCCTGAGGTTTGTTTAAAGGCTTGTATAAGTGAGTGAGAGTATTTTATTTATTTTTTAATTAAATATTTCGTTAAAGAAATCTCATTCTGTATTTATAAAAAGTTAAAATCCTCAAGGAAGAAGTATCATGTTTGTTCAAACTTTAGAGGGAGTATCATTTTATGAAGCCTCAGCCTCAAAGAAAGTTTATGTAGATTATGAAGTCATCATTGAATTATATATTATAGTTGACAAATCCATTGAGCGCAGCTATTTATGATGGTAGTGCTTGTACTTTCTTCCGAGTAACGAAGCATGAAAGTTGGTAATAGGTTTAATCATAAGAATCAATGATCTAGAATGATGATTTACTTTGTTTTTTGTTAGAGTCAAGTGCATTTCTTCCATAGTTGTGTAGAATTGTTTTTAAGAGAGATGAAATATTATGTTAGGAAGTCAGTACATAAACCCAATGATAATCCATAATTCCTAACCACTTCAGGCTAACATGATCAAAGCTATTAATCAAGGCATTGTGAAAACACCAAAGCCAATAAAATTTAACCAAAATGAGGGAAAAGGCGAGCCTGCCCTGCCTAAAAAGGGCAAACTAACTGCGTTCTAAAAAAATAAAAATAAAAAAATAAAAGGGCATACTAACTATTTTCATTCCCTAAGCGTGTGTTTAGTTTGGGCGTTTTGCCCAATCCATGAGTCTGCATTTTTTTAGTGGATCCCATAGATACTGTTCACAAACCAGCACTATTCACACCTTTAAAAATTATTTTGCTACAGTGTTTTTAGTAATAAGTTTTCAGCAAATAAGCGGTATCCAAAAATATCAAACATGACTAAAAACAAGGATTAGGCCTTTATTTGGAATCCAAACATTTATGTTTTATTTTTATCTATTTGAAGAACAATCCTCACTAAATGGTGAGTCTCTTCAGAACACCACCAAACACAATGTCATGCAGCAACCAAGTTGGAGCATCAAGACATTGTTACAGTTACTTGTTATACAACCTAGTCAACTTTACAGAACTCGTCAAACCTAAAGCACCACACCAACTCAAACCACCCCACCCCCCCCCCCCCCCCTCTCTCTCTCTTTTTTCCCCCATCCCAATAACAAATATCAAACCTCTTGTATAAAGTATGTCAAAGCTTTACAATTTGTTTTAAAATGGAAAATGAATCATAAACCATTTAAGAAGATTTGCACAGAGTATTCAACTACTGAACATAGAGGTGGCTTTAAATCCCCAAACCATGTATTCAGTCTCCTCTCTTGTTTCCAACTAGACTCAGCTGATCTGTCCACGAAAAGGGAAAAATATTATACTTAATGCAATCAGTCATCTCAAATTTCAACTAAATCAACAGAACTATAGAAAGCTAGAATATTAACAGCAAAACCTCTTTAATCACTATAGGTAGTCATAAATACTGATAGTAGTTTTTTCCCTATAGCAAATTCACCTTCTTTTCCTTTCATTATGCCTATTGTAGCTAATGACAGAATCAACAACCATAAGTTTGACTCTGGAATTTATAAGCCATATTTTAAATAAACATGTTTATGAGGAGTGAACAAACAAGTAGGATATGAATTTTCATATAACTAAGATAAGGCATGGATATTTACAAGTACACTTATTGGTTGAAAGAATCTTCTAAGCAATGGCATTATATCTTCAATGATAATTAATCCAAAATTCACATTTATCCCAATCATTTATATTGGCTATCAATCAGAAAGAAATTGATCTCTTTCCATCTTTACATCATATAATTGAGAGGATAATTCAAAAATATTGTAGATCATGCACACAATGTCATACTAACTTGTACAGAAATTTTTTTTTAAACAAAATACTACTTCACTTCTCAATATGATTTACTTGGGGGAAGCTTAATGTTACTTAAAATCAAAATATAACAAGGTAGTGGGGTGAGGCAACTTAAGGCAGGTTTTTGGCCATACAAGAAGATCCTCAGATTTTTCAATTTGTGAAACATAAAAAGCATGTGCATTGTTTTCAATATTCATCCCTTTCACATCATTTTCACAATAAAACTGTATAAGATCTCAACCAAACCAGGATGCTTTCACACGGTTCATTTTTGTCAACGAGATGACATGTTTATGATCAAACTCACATGGGAATTTTTTTAGTGTGCACATCAAAGAGGTATGAGTAGCATCTAGGATGGACACATTAATGTATAAGGCGACCAATTTGTCATAAGATGTAAAAATAAAGGCACTAGTACAAGAAAAGAAAAATAATAGATGTGGAAAATGAATATTATGCCCAAGTTGTCTTTTAAACCAAGTAGCATTTACTATCTTTTTTGCAAGTTGTAACTAACTACATTTCAGAGTGTCTGATGAGGTTCAGAAGTATATTGCAGGCCAATTTTGTAAGAGACCATGATGAGAAAAAAAATTAAGCACTATTAGAGGTTACCTTTGTTCAAGCAAAAAACAAGGTTTAGTTGCCATGCAACATAATAGCCACAAAGACCGAAAGCCAAAATCAGTAATCATTTTTGACCAGCTAACATTCTTACTTTAAAAATGCAGCTATCATGACCATCAAAGATGGAATAGTATGACTATTAGCTAACATGTACAAAAAAGTTGTAGGGGCAGACAAAGTCCTTGAAGACTAAAGAAGCATTATGAGATGTAAGATCATGTGGTCAGAGCCCCCTTTACGAAGCTATACTCAGTATATTGTGAACATAAAACTAATAAGCTGAAAATCTTCTTGCCTTTTTAAAACTGATCTTTAGTTCTTTTTTTTTTTTCTTAGGATTCACGATGAAACCCACAAAACAACAAACTGGCACTTGCCACATAGAATGCCCTTAAAAACAAGGGATTTAAGCACTTGCCACATCCAAATTTCACTAAAGTTAACCAAACTGACTAACGGATCTAGGCATAGGGGAGTGAAGTATCACAAACCAAACCATAGGGTACCTCTGTACCATGGGGGTGGTAGTTGTAATTATCCCCAAAAAGAAAGTTAATAAATAAACAAAGAGTACATAATGGAGACACAAATGAATTATTACCTACCCTATCATAACTGGAGCTAAAGTGCATTCACATACCTAATAAGCTGAAAATCTTCTTGCCTTTTTTAAACTGATCTTTAGTTCTTAATTTTTTTTCTTAGGATTCATGATGAAACCCACAAAACAACAAACTGGCACTTGCCACATAGAATGCCCTTAAAAACAAGGGATTTAAGCACTTGCCACATCCAAATTTCACTAAAGTTAAACAAATTGACTAACGGATCTAAGCATAGGGGAGTGAAGTATCACAAACCAAACCATAGGGTAACTCTGTACCATAGGGGTGGTAGTTGTAATTATCCCCAAAAAGAAAGTTAATAAATAAACAAAGGGTACATAACGGAGACAAACTTTGGACACAAATGAATTATTACCTACCCTATCATAACTGGAAGCTAAAGTGCATTCACATACCTAAACATTAAGCATTCAACAAAAGATGTATGCTGAAATCTCCTTCACACCCTTCAATCCTCCATGTTGATTTTACTATATCAAATGCCTTTAAGCAGGATAATGCAACAACAACAAAATGTCATAGTTTCCAATACACTCTTATCCTTTTCAAACCTCAACATGTTAGACTAGGTACAAGAAGACATATTTAAAAAATTTATACCACATCAATTAGTAGCACACTGATCATCTCACATGCAGCATAGAATATCAAAACATAAAAGAATCCTGATGTAGACTATTATGTATGAAGCAAGTGCTTGTATGCCACAGAGAGATTAAAAATAAAGGGGTGGATGTAACTCGCTGAATATTTATCTATCACAACAAAATTGATTGATAGTTCTCTGTCCCACATGTCTAGGCCATACTCTAATTCATTAGCCTAGATTGTATTGTCTCTCAAAAGTTAAATGCATAGAATGAGTACTGTTTATAGTTGCACTAAAGATGTTGCATTTTATCAGATAGATAATGATTAAAGTGCTCCAGGGAACAAACACCACTAAGGTACGCAGTATCTTACACGTAGAATTAGTAAAATTTATACCACATCAATTAGTAGCACACTGATCATCTCTCATGCAGCATAGAATATCAAAACATAAAAGAATCCTGATGTATACTATTATGTATGAAGCAAGTGCTTGTATGCCACAGAGAGATTAAAAATAAAGGGGTGGATGTAACTCGCTAAATATTTATCTATCACAACAAAATTGATTGATAGTTCTCTGTCCCACATGTCTAGGCCATACTCTAATTCATTAGCCTAGATTGTATTGTCTCTCAAAAGTTAAATGCATAGAATGAGTACTGTTTATAGTTGCACTAAAGATGTTGCATTTTATCAGATAGATAATGATTAAAGTGCTCCAGGGAACAAACACCACTAAGGTATGCAGTATCTTGCACGTAGAATTAGTAATTTTTACAGTTACAGATCCTATTTCAGATGGACGTAGATTAAAGTGTTCCATGGATCATGCACCACTAACGTACCCTGTACCCTACAATTTTCAACCATTGGAAATAATAAAATAGTGATAATATATCTCCATTTTTTTACTCTTCAATTTACATCTACTTCCAATGGCTGCATAAGTATATTTATGCTTATTTTTAAGACTAAATCTCAATCATTCCTGATGCCCAGACAGCTTTTAGTGTTGCTGCACAATTAAACTCAAAACTTCATATGTTGGACAAAAGAGAAATTTACAGATCCAAAATAAGGTTGTCTCTGAATCTAAAATCTAAGGTTGTCTTTGAATCTAAAATCTCCTACAATAAAGTTTCCGTCACAGTGTTTACCTCAAAATCATCATCCGATTTCAAGAACTGCCTATTGAAGAAGGCAGCAAATTTCAAATTCAATATGACACTACAGAACTCAAAGTTTACAAAGTAGACAACATCTAAAACTTCCAATTGATTAAGCACATGCATATCATCAGTAATGGTCACAAGCCAGAAACCAGAGTTGTTAAATGGGACAATGACTTTGCCAAATTTCACATTCAACAATAAGCATGAATAATAAGTAAAAGAATAGCCAATTCATTATTTCATTTTCAACAAAACCTAGATCCTTTAGATTCTGTCTTTCATTTTCTACTAAGGATTCTACCAAAATTTCTTCTTAGGTGTCGTCAACATTTTGCTCATTGCTTTTCCTTTTTATTTCACTCAATCTTTTCCTTTCTTTTCTGGGTTGGTATTATTTTCCCTTTGTCATTAAGATATGTTAGTTGTCACTGTGTCCAGAATGTAACAATTCAAGAAAAAAAATTTGATTGTATAGCTCCACTTAGTTACCAAAATGTCATTGAAAAGTGAAGAAAGCTTGCAATTTTTCCAAATTTTTATGTTTCATCTAAACACTTGCTCCTTGCAATTAAGCAAATCCCATATATGATCCGCAAAGTTCCCAGACAAAAAGTCAAAAACCACTGCTGTTGAACTGATGAGATGACCATATCCATAAATAATTCAACAAACCCATCATAGGAAAAAACAAATACAACAACAATTATAGGGAAAGCCCACAACTTTAGAGGGATATAAGAGGTTGTACTAACCAAACAGTTATAGTTTTCCAAGGATCAGCAAAGTAAAACAGGAATTAAGGAGACGGAAAAAGATATATTACAGTACACAACAAATAATCAGCATGATAGAGAAATATAAGAAATTGTAATAACCAAACAATTATAGTTTTGCAAGGATCAACAAAGTGCAATAGTAATTAAAGAGACGCAGAAAGATATGTTACAGTACATCACAAATGATCAGCATGGTTTTTAGAGACAAACCAGAAAGCTTTGGACTTGTGAATTTGACAGTCCAATCAGCCAACATGGAAGGCTCCAATATCACCGGTTCTAAGAGAGCCAGCAACCTCATCAGCAACAGTCAAACAGGAAGACACCCACCCAGACAGAGCCACCCACACCATCTTTGCCATCCACATAGTCATGGCCCATGGCACTGCCATTGCCTCTCCCTCTCAGCCTCTCTCTCTTTGTTTTGGTTGTTCAATGTTCAATCAAAACCCAGTAATTGTTTTGGTATTCAAAGAGAACCCATTTGAGGATCAGCCCCGTTATTTGGAAAGAAACAAAGGAAATCAGAGTTATACCCAAAGAGAATTGAAGAGGTGAGGTGTAGGGAAAAGGAAAGAGCAAATGAAGTGAGGAGTCAAGTCAAGACATGTGGCCATATGGGGTACAAGTAATAAGTTATTGGGTTTGCTTATAATTGGGTATGCTTGGTTTCTTTCTTCTTACCTTTCTTTTGATGTCCCTTACTCCAAAGTCCAAACTACATGTCCCACCCCACCAAAAAAGAAAAGACACTATCTGATGATATCACATATTTAGTGACGACAAATTTTGCTTCTCAACAACCCAAAAAAAAAAAAGTGATGACAGATTTTAATCACACGGAAATATAAATTTAATGTGTTATATAACACTATAAATTTCACTGTATTTTAATAGTTAAACTTTTGTTAAGATACTCCCTCCCTCTCTTTTTTTTGTCCTCAATTTCATTTTAAGATATCCTAAAATATTATCTTATTTCTAAAAATAAAAGTCATTAATTTACAAATATTTCTATTATACCCCTATTAATTTACTAATTCAATTTTTTGATAAATTTTATTCAGAGTAGTTTTAGAAACTTATAGTACATTTTTAAAAGATAGACAAAACAATAAATGATGTTTCCTTAAAAAATTTAACTTTTCAACCATTATGATAATTGGTGTCACATCACATTTATATGAGTCCATCATAGAACATTTATTATTATTTATCATTTACAATTTATCTACTTAACTCTTTTTTTTTTAAATAGTGGTTAAGTATCAACTTTTTTTTTTTTTTTTTTGAAGAGTGTTAAGTATCAACTTAATAATTATAAATAAAAATTGTGAAATTTGTTTGATAAATAAAAAAGAAATTAGAAAGAAGCTTTTATGATATAGGAGATTGGATTGGATTGCCAATGAGAACTGCCATAAAGTAACCCCAGAATGTTGCGGCACAGCACAACTTTGAATGGGCTTTGGTTGCAGCAAAAGGCTGAAAATGTGTATGCAATTCAAGGCATGAACCGAGATTTACTGTAAATTGTCACGTTAACGAAGTCAATTGGTAATAAATTATAAACTACAGTAAAAAAGTTTTGATACCATTTTTATAGAAAAAAAAAATGTTAATAGAAAACCTGCAATGGTTAAGAATTTATTTAAAGAAACTTTTTATGAAAAAAGGAAAAAAAAAAAACAATTAATATTTTAACAGCTTTTTCGATTTCCTATAAAAGTAGTATTAAAATTTTCCTAAAATGAATTGTTAATCATTACTCTAAGGACACATGTTAGCATAACCCAATATAAAAAGAATAATGCTAGAGATATAAATTATTTTACAAAAAATTTTACAAACTGCTGATATGGTGAATGATTATTGATAAATGAAAAAAGTAATATTAATGATGGACCTAGTTAAAAACCAATAAAAAATTTGTTATATTAATATTTTGTAAAAATATTATAAAATAGTTTATGTATGTAGCATTATTCATATAAAAACTATTTTATTAGTTGCATTAATATTTCCCAACTACAAAAAGTCATTATTTTATGAGTTGCATTAATAACCTTTTGACAAATTAGAACTTTTTTTAAAATATCCTGACAAATTAGAATTATTGGGTGTACTGTTTGGATTCCTTATAGCAAAAAAAAAAAAAAAAAAATCCGTTTAATCATCATAATTAATTATGGGGAGTTGGGGACTCTCTTCTAAAAAATTATATGGGGACTCGCAACAAGTTGTGCTTTGCTACATTAATTGCAAGGGTAAATTATTATTAACAAGATAATTTATTTGATAAGAGAAATGATGCTCTTAGGCCATACAGAAATTATAAGTGAAATGATATTTTTTAGAATGAATATATTTTTGATAAAACTTAATTAATCATAGGCTTAAAAGAGGTCTAAAACTATCTTTTTATAGGGAAAAACAATTAGTATTTGAATGGTAACTGTAATAGAATATAATGATGGTTGTTGTTGCCGTTATCAATAAGGTAATAATGAATCATTAGATGATTACCATTATATGGTGAAAATCTATTTGCTTTTATATACTTGGTATGAAATAATAAAGGGTAATTTTTTGTTAGCTCGACTAATAAAATCTTTTATTGATATCGATAGAAAGGAAAGGAAAAAGAATTAGGTGTATCGAATTCATGACCTCAGGGGGTTAAGACGTTGAGTTAGTGGTTTTCAAAACCTCTTGAGATCTATGAAGTCTTAGGTTTGAAATCTCTAATAAGCATTCAAAACCTTTAGCTAGTATATTGAGCCATCCCCAAGAGATTCTTCTTTGTAATTGCCTTATATTCCTTGATACACACGAATGTATTTAAAAATAAATACAATTAGATACATATTAGCATTTGTACCTAAACTTAAAACTATCAATAAGAGATTGTATGATAATATTTAGTAGAGTATGCAAATCATCCATTTTTTGTTGATCCATTTTAGTTATATTTAGTAGAAATATATATTTAATTTGTACTCATTAACGTAATTTTTGTTATGGCGATGTAATAAATTTATATAATGTTTAATTTTTTTCAAATAATATATGAAGATTGATTTATTATAAAAATATATTGAAAATGAATACAAATTTTAGAATATGGTAAATTTTTCATTCACGTTTATACTTTAAATAATAATAAGTTTTGGCAAGGTAGTTTGAGTTAATGAGGTTAAAGCGGAGTGAGCTAAAGTAATTTTAAATTGGAGAGGAACTTGACACAAAATTATAGTGCAATTAGAATCTAGTTGTAATTATTTATTAAGCTTATATTTAAATACATTTCTAGAATCATATATGTGAGATGCAAATCAAGAATCATATATAAACTTCTCATCAAAAAAAAAAAAAAAAAGAATCATATATGTACTAAAGAAAACATCTAAATAAAATTAAAGATAAATAATAAAATAGATGGTACAAATAAAAGAACAAAAAGGACCTCAAATTAAATGAAGAATTTATATTGGTTTAGACCAAGTTTTAGTTAAAAAAACTCATGAATTATAAAATAATTTAAAATAAATAATTAAACCTCTTCTAGATTTCTTTAAACTTTGTAAGGTTGAATTTATTCAATCATGTGTTGGCTTTATTCCATTCCAAATTTGCTTGTAATTTAGCAATTAGATACTCTGTATTTAGGTGGGAATTATGTAAGGGTAGTGTGTGAGAGAGTATGAAGAATACTCAAATGTGTAAACTCAAGAAGAGCCTCGCAATTAGCAAGTCGCCAGAATGGCACACGTGTGAAGCATGTAGGGGGAGCTGAAGGGCCACGCCAGCTTGTTGACACCCCATTTTGCAACCTGCATTTAACCTCACATGGAGGGTAAAAGGGTAATTTTGCCTTGAGAATATGCATCTTGATTCTGGCCATTAGATCATTAATCTCATTTCACCAAAATGATCTTGATGTCGTAACAATCAAATTGACTGGGTCATAAGCCCTAATCGGACCACCAGATTGAAAGTTATCATCAAATCAAGTTTTAATGGCTGAAATGCACTATCACGAATTGAGTCCGACTATATGTGATTATGAACAATTGATTTCAATTGGTTATAAGTGTAATCAATTTGAGATCAATGATGTGTCATAATTTGATTGGTTAGGACTACATTTTATGGTGAGGTTGCATACACCTAATTAATTAGATAGTTAAACATTAATTATTCAATGAGTAAATTGTGCAATTATCTTTTAATTAGAGTAAATTTAGAACCAATTAAGTCTGAAATGGGAGTGATTGAAGTCATTTAATGTTAATTGGGAGCTAATTTAGGACCTATTAATGTTGATTATGCTGAAACCATTTTCTAACAAATGACCTCTGCTCACCATTTCATCCATATCTCTCAAAATATTTTGAATTTGTGAATGAGGTTAATTTTCTCAGAAACTAAACATCCAGGGCTTCAATTTGAGCACAAGAATGAGACAATTCCGATCAGAATTGAGTCAGATATGATTTTTCGAAATTAGCTCTACAAACTATTACAGCAGTTGCGGGAAAACCGAACTTGGCTTGCTCCTCACTCTCACCAATCTTTCCATTTAATGCACCAGATTTCCCCCAAGGCTAAAATGAGGACTAGGTTCATGATTCTTTGTCAACCCTCATTAAATGGCCTTCCATTCATATTTTCTCCACCACTACTATATAAACCCCCCCTCTCCTTCATTCCAAGACACAGACAAAAACCCCCCATCTTCTCTTCTCTTGAGTTCTAGGAAGTTAAGTAGTCTTGTCATATCTTGGTCTTCCTGAGACTCAAGGTATTGAGTGAGACTCACTATTCCCCTCCTAACTCTTCTTTTCCTCCACCCTTAGGACCTCTACCAAAAGTCTCCTCCTCCACCATATGAATCTTGTATGAAGGTATAATCTTTTTACCTAACTTGTTTGGTATTGCCATGATGAGAGTTTAAGATTAAAGCATGATAACAATCATTTAAATTCCTTTGAATATGTTTGAGTGTTCTTAGTTGTTTTTCACATGTTCTTGGTTGTTCATCACATGTTCATGCATAAACACTAGTTTTGATCTTAAATCCACATAAAAAATATGAAAAACATGTTTATTTAATAATTCTTTCAAATTCTTGAATCTAGGTTATCACAATCCACACACATTCACTAGAGTTTATTTTTTAATCCAAATGCAATGCTTAATAAACTGAATTAGGGTTTATCACATGCACACACATTAAATTCAACATGTAGATTGATTGACATATTGGATGATATGATATGAATGTTGACCACCATAATCTAGAAGACCGGTTTCATCGGGCAAGGTGGGTGCCTAACACCTTCCCACCTTGTAACCTAGCCTCCGAGCTTAGATCAAGGGTTAGTAGATCAAATGCTTATCCATGTAATTTTTCAATTTCTAGATTGTAACTAGGAAATAAAGCCATGTACTTTATCTTAAATTGTATCTAGGACTAAAGCCATGTAATTTTCCTATGATCAATGTAAATTCAATTTCAAATTAATAAAATGATGAATTTTTTAAATTATGATTTTCTTATTTTTCCAATAATTAAATAAGTGGCGACTCCATTGTAAAACCCTTAATCTAAAGGGGAAAATATAACTAGTCGAACCTCCATTTTAAGAGGCAACAACACGACTCCACCCATTCACGTGGGTTTGGCCCAACATCATAAAACGAGTCAGGGGCGCAGTCTCTCACACAGCTATTGCACTACAGGACAAAACTTCCAGTCTAGCCAGGCAGTTAGCTTGCGACTCAAACTTGAGACTCGTTCCAGTCGCGAGGTTGAGTCACCAGAATGCCCTGTTTGTTTGAAACCTGACCTTTCGCATTCCTCATACACCCTACTATAAATACCCTTATACCCATGAAATGTAGAGAGCTTCTAGAGAGAATTTTGAGAGAGAAACCCTAGAGAAAAACAAGATTGACTCATCCACAATCTTCATTCTTTGATTCTCCAAATTCCTCTACTCTCACCCTCTCCATTGATATATCCTTGAGAGATACATTAGCCAAATCATTATCTCACCATACCCATATCAATGAAAAGGTATTTTGGTGTTTGGAAAGTAATTCAGAATGGACCAATTCATTTTGGTTGATGCAATGGGCTATTACGGGATCCGGTAAGCTAGAGAAGATAAGGTTCAGTGTAACCCTGTTAGAGCAAGAAGCTTGAAGAGTTTAGGTGCATTGGGTAGATTAGGCTTGGAGTGTCTTCTGCTATTTATGTATCACAACTTCATTCTCTAGTGGATTATTGACTGCTTAGAGGGCGGTAAAGATGTTTTTTGCCGAGTACTTCAATTTCCTCTTTGATAACATATCGTTGTGTTATCTTTATGTTTGCATCTTTCTTCCCTTTTCTCTTTCCCTTTTCTCTTTACCTTTTAATTACTGTTGTGATTGTGATTAATTATGATTTAGAGTGTGTTACCAATTTGGTTATAGCTTATATTTCATATTCCGCACATATATTGTTTGATTATAAGCTTGTGTTGGTAATTTTCAATTTGGGGGTTTAAACGTTCATAGGTGTTTTACACACTATTTGAACTTTCAAACTTAATAACTGAGTTTTTGATGAAGTAATATTTTAAATTTTCTGAGACTTTGGTTAAAAAAATTTCGTTTAAACTAAACTATATTAATATTTTTAATGAATTTAAAATTTAGTGTTTAATTTTAAATAGTAATAAAAAACTCAATGAGAATTATGCAAATTACCAATGTCTTTAATAGATGGTAACCACTTGGTGCAAGGAAAGTGTAACAACTTGTTGTAGAGAGAGAAGATATCCACCAGGTTCAACCATGACTCTTATGACCCAACTCTTATTTTTGTTAATTTAGTCCATCACTTTGTCAAAATAAGTCAATCTGATCATCTTGTCCAAAATTTTTAGCAAATAAAGTAGATTTTCTTATTCAATATTCATTAGACAATAAATACACGGGGTTCTTTTTGTCATTTTCATTGTACACTAGGCATGTGTCACAAAAACAATACACAATCAACATCTAGACTTGTGGAAGATGGCGTAATTTTTTTTTTTACAAGATAGAAATTATACTCTAACATAATCTAAGTATATATATGTGTGTAAAGCTCCCTTCTGGAGACTTAAACCTTGGTCTTTGTCTCCCCCCCCCCCCTCCCCCCCTTTTACCTACAAGAACTTTGTACTCATGGAATGACTATCATGCCAAAAGGTGCATAGTGGTGGAAGAGGGTGTAGTTGAGCGTAATCAATCATCTCAAAGTCTAGACATCATGTTAGTAATGAGTCCAAATCGTCTGTCCCAACTTATATGCTCCACTCTATACCTCACCAAACATATCAAGCCATGTGGGAAAGGGATTATTAAACACAAACTTTAGACAAACTGAGTCAATCTTCCAAACCCAGGAAAAAAAAAAAAAACCCACACATAATACAAAAACAAAAACAAGACAGAAGAGTCACATTCCAAAGTCCAAAACCCAACAAAAATAAAAATACTGGATCACCATCAAAATACCCAGCCACAACCAAATTCCACCACCATTGCCACCTAGAGGCTAGAGAAGATGACAACAGTGAATCTCATTAGCCACTAACCTCCGGTACATTCCCAAACAAAAATCACAAAACCACTAGTCCACCACCCACGATTGTGCATAAAAAAAAATTCCCAGCCCCTACAACATTCCAACACCACAATTGTCTTTTTGGCCAAAAACTCAGCAATAGCAGCAACAGCAGCAACAACAACAACAAAAACAAAAACCCAAACTAAGATCCTAGCTCCCATCAGTTAACTTTTCTCTTTTATACATCAAAATAATGGATAGAAAGCAATTGAAGGAGTCCATAAAACCATCAGTTCGAGATCTGTACAATGGATTTGGATTTTGTGTGAGGAACAATCTCATATGGATTTGTGAGAAAGAATAAAAAATTAGAGTATTGGCTTAATCACGAAGGCTTGCAAGCTCTATTCTTTGCTATCAAGATTCACCGTCGTCATCTTCTCTAGGTAGCCATGGTGGTGGAATCTTGTTGTAGCTTGGTATTTTGATGGTGGTCCCGTGGTTTTTTTTTTTTTTTCTAGGGTTTGGAACGTGAGTTGGGAAGCTGGAGAGATTGACTCCGTTTAAGTCTAATGTTTGTGTTTAATAATCTTTTGTCCACATGGCTTGATATGTTTGGTGGAGTATAGGGTGGACTATATAAGTTGGGATAGAAGATTTGAACTCGTTAGTAATAGTTAATATGAGTTAATGAATATTTATTGTTGGGTTAAGATAGCTTAACTCCGGTTAATTAATTCAATTACCCATGTTGATTAATTAGGTTAAATTGTATGCAAATCCAGGAGGCACCAACAAATCACCAAAATTCTAAATGCAGTAGAAAATAAATTTGACATGGTGATTTGTTGACAAATGGGGAAAACTTCTCGCAAGGCAAAAATTCTACCGGGTGATTTAAAGGTTACCATTCCTAAGAATGGCAACGGACAGGGTTCGGGCTTGATTTTTTCATACCCAGACTCGTGGTCCAGACCTGACCCGTTTAATAAACGAGTTTTCTATACGGGGCCTAGACCCGCTCCGCCGAGCCTTACGGGTCCCGTTTAGCCCTACCAGATTTAAGCCCAATTTGCTGCCCAAATCGTGGCCTAACCCACAAAAAAAAAAAAATATATATATATATATATATTGAATTGAAGCCCCAATTCATTTTTGCCTAGATTCAAGCCCTATGACGTGCAGATTCAAGCCTAGATAACATGACCCAAATGCCAAATTAGTCCAAATCATAGGCTATTAATCATAAATCAATAAAATCACTTATTAATTATAAATCTATAAATCAATAAACCATAACTAATATCATAAATCAATATAAATCACCTCTTAATTTTAAATCTATAAATCAATAAATCATAGCTAATATCATAAATCAATATAAATCACCTATTAATTATAAATCTATAAATCAATAAATCATAGTTAAGATTATAAATAAATAAATCACCTAGCTAAGATAACCATTTAATCATAAATCAATAAATCATAGCTAAAATCACCTACTAAACATAAAAATAAAATAAATCCAACAAGTCCAAGAAATAAGTATCACAAATCCAACAAGTCCAATAAATTAAAAAGCTACAAAATAAATCCCACAAGTGACAAGTTTAGAATAATTACAAACCAACAAATTAATCCAAGAAGTTTAAGAAATTAATTAGGATACTAAATTAATACAAAATGTCTAATCCTCCATAGCTGTGACACAACTCTAATCCTCTTCATTAGGCTCCCCATCATCAAGAATTGATTAAAGTGTACAATCTCCAGGCATAACTGAAGAACCTACAACAACAATGAATTAAAAAATGGAATAAACTTCATCAAATTATAACTAGCAAATATAAAAATACAAATTTGATTTTATAAATACAAATTAGTCAATTGCTAATCGTTGATTTCACTCCATAACCAATTATGAGCACACATCATTGCCTCTATAGTCTTGGGATGAAGCCTACTACGGTGTGGACTTAACGATCTCCCACTAGTGCTAAAGGCAAATTCTAAAGTAACAGTTGTGACAGGAATGACTAAAATATCTCTTGTAATCCTCTGTAAAGTAGAATACTTGAGACCATTACTTTTCCACTATGCCAAAATATCAAAATTTTCACTCCTCTTCAACACTCCCTCATCAATGAAATGATTAAATTCCATTCTAGTACTCCCATGTTTCTTTGAACTACTTGAACTATTGTTCATAAACAAATCAAAAGTTGATATTGCCTTACTTAACCTAAATTTCTTTTGTGCCACATGATTTGAAGTACTTGCAGGCATATGAGAACTTCCTTCATTATTTATATGGGACTCATCTACATCTCCATACTTATCAAGCAAATCATAACAAAGATTTTTAATTTTTTCAATCTCTAAATCAGAATTATTACCACAAATGTTAGGATAATAAAACTCAAATAACTTTATCTTATATCTTGGATCCAAGATAGTAGCAATAGCCATAACAACATTAACATTAGCCTAATAAGAATTAAATTTAGCAAGCATGCTTTCTATCATCGTACTTATCATCTCATTGGAAAACAAACTTCATTCATTTAATGCAATTTTCAACTCACACATCAAAGTAAAATACATATTAGTTGTGGGATACTTACGACCAGAGAAAAACTCAGTCGCACTATAAAACAACTCCAACCTTCCACAAATATCTTTGACTACCTCCCAATCATAATCATGTGGCAAACAAGTATAAGATGTTTCACGTTTAGCCAAACAAGAGAAAATATCTTTATAAATCAATGTAGTAAAAAACATTAAGTAAGTTGAATTCCAACGTGTCTTACAATCTAAGACCAACTCTTTGGTGCATTGAACACGTAATTGGTGTGCATTTTCATCAAATTTCTGCCTCTTTTTTGGTGATCTAGTGCAGTAAATCACACTATCACGAATCCTTTCAATACCATCACCAATAAGAGACAACCCATCTTGAACAATCAAATTCAAAATATGTGCAGCACACCTCATTGCAACATAGAGGCATAGAGCCACTCAACATAAAAGAACTAGTATCAAGCTTATTCAAGAGAAGTCTTATTATGGTATCATTTGTGCTACAATTATCAACAGTTATTGTGGACAACTTCCTATCAATTTTCCACTCTAAAAAACAATCAACAAGGACTTTAGCAAGGATATCTTTCAAGTGTGGAGAAGGAACATAAACAAACCTATAAAAATAATAGGAAAAATTATAATATAACTCAATAAACATTCAATTTAACATAAAATCTAAACATTTAATTTAACATAACTCAATAAACATTCTATTTAACATAAAGCCTAAACATTCAATTTAACATAACTCAATAAACATTCTAAACATAAAGCTTTTAACATTCAATTTAACCCAATATCATAAACTTACTTCATATGGTTTAATAGATTTAACATTCATAGATTAAAAAATTACCTTAAAACCCGGTTTTGCAACGTCTAAATTTGATCAATAAAGTGAGCAGTAATGACCATGAACCCTCTCTTTTTGTTACTCGAAGCCCACATATCAGTTGTAATTGTCATCCTACTTCTATTCTTGTCCTCTATCTTCAAAGCTTTCTTCCTCTCATTATCATAAATTTTAAGAATGTCACTCTTCAAAGTGTTTCTTGAGATAAGCTTAAACAAAGGTTGAAGAGAGTTCACAAATTCTCTAAGCCCAATGTGGTCAACTATTGAAAGTTGGTATTCATGTAGGATGACCATATGAGAAAGATTATTCCTCACTTTGTTTTGATCAAATTGGTAAGCATTTAAACTCATCGTTCTATCCACCTTATTTTGTTGTCTAATTAACACTTGTTGTCTCATATCCCTTATATCTTTAAACTTTAACTGTGGACATTTTGCTAAATGATTACGTAAATGGGTTGTACATTGGCTAGAGTCACCCAAGTAAAGCTTGCAACAATAATGGCATTGAGTTTTAAATTTCCCATCAACTTTCTTCCTTGTAAAATGCTCCCAAACATCTGAGGTAGTCATTCTTTTTCTATTTGTATCCTCATCCTCATTTGTACCCTATTGCTCTCCCTTTTCCCTTATTGCTTGACTCCTTTCTTGTTCCTCTACCTCTAAGTCCTCTCTCACTAAGTCCACCACTGGGGATTTCGAACTCCTAATTGGTTCAAAAGTTTGGGAGTTAGAAACTCTATCAATCAAAACAAATATTGACAAATTCATTATTACACATACTCATTAATTAATGGATACAAATTCATAATTACCCAGATTCATAAATTCTATCAGCCCAATGATAATTAAACATGATTAACTACAAATTCAAACACTTATTTGTTGTTTAATGGGCATAAAGGTGATAGTGATCCTAAGGGTGAGCTACTAGAAGGCGACAATGGCGAGGGTGATCGTGAAAATGGCGAAGAAGACCGCATAACTGGCAAGGGACAACGTCCGGTTCTCAAGGGAGAGCCTCTTGGTGAGGGAGAACCAAATTTGTTTGTGTCTTCCATCTCCATTTTAGGCACTGCATTCACAACAAGCACAAAAAACAATAAACAATTTCTTCCATTAAACAATTACACTTTCTTTGAAAAACATTTTCTCATAAAATTTATTTTTCCATTAAACTACACTAAATTATTCACTCATCAAAAATGAAATGTCCAACTCACTTTTTTATAGCTAACATAACAAGGCTTTAACAGTTTAACATATATTGACAAACCAAACTATACACCCAAAATTTAGCATCACACAGTTTCCCTTTCTTGTAAATAAAGGAGCTAAAAAAAAAACATTGTGCACTAAATTGAATTCAATCACCCTATAGAATTATGTAGAATTTCTCATAGCTCTCATAGTTGTAAATCATTTCATGCATGAAAAGGCTTTGCTAGGCAACAGAACTCATTAATAAATTTCACATTGTAAAGAAAATAGGATCAAACACATTATCTCCTTTTACCAAGAAATTGAGAGGTTAGACCACAATATATTATAGTTACACCATAAAGTCTCAAAATTTCAAGTCTTTAACCTACAATAACTAGAAGCAACACAAAATGGTTGAAGTCCAGAGCTTTGAGTTTTCTTAAGTAGAGAAAACAAAAGAAAAAAAAAACATTTTATGAAATACTTAAGAAAAAAAAAGTTAAGAGAAGTAGAGAACAGACCGGCAGTGATAGCTGGGGATGGTGGTGAGACCTTGGATTGGTGATGAGATTGAGAGTGAATGAGAGCTTGGACCGGCGGTGCAGAGAGCTTGGACTGGCGGTGAGAGGCAAAGAGCTTAGGCCAGTGGTGCTTGGGCGGAGGTGCTTGAGAGTGAGTGAGCCGGAGGCTGTGTGACTGTGTGAGGTGTGAGACTAAGAATGAGTGAGGCTATTGTGGTTGTGCTATGACGGTGAGTGTGCTTTTGTGAAGGTGAGGCGTTGTGACTGAGTATGCTTTTGTGAGGGTGAGGCATAAGTTGAAATGAGGGTTAGGGTTTGTTTATAACTATAAATATATGTGTGTGTGTGTATATATATATATAAATAGTGAGTGAGCCGGAGGCTGTGTGACTGTGTGAGGTGTGAGACTGAGAGTGAGTGAGGCTGCTGTGGTTGTGCTATGACTGTGAGTGTGCTTCTGTGAAGGTGAGGCGCTGTGACTAAGTGTGCTTCTGTGAGGGTGAGGCATGAGTTGAAATGGAGGTTAGGGTTTGTTTATAACTATAAATATATGTGTGTGTGTGTGTGTGTGTGTGTATATATAAGGGGTTTTAGTAATTTCAAAGTAACCGGGTTGGGTCCGGGTTCAGGTTTAGGCCAGGTTTCGAGCCGGGTTTTGATAAAACCCGAACCCGCTTCAGTTTTTTTTTTTTTTAATCCCATACCCGACCCTATTCCTTATTAGGCCGAACTGGGTACCCGCGGGTCGGGTAGAAATTACTATCCCTAGCTGCCATAGATGAAAATGCCTATACTTAATATAGCAAATAAGATAAAATGCATAATAATATTTATTACTTATAAAAAATTGTCTATACTTAATTTAGCAAATAAGATAAAATGCATAATAATATTTATTACTTATAGAAAAAACCTATACTTATAATAGCAAATAAGATAATAATAATACTTATTATTTATAAAAAAAAATGTCTATACTTAGTATAGCAAATAAGATAAAATATATAATAATATTTATTACTTATTAAAAAAAAGCCTATACTTTTTATTTTTATCTTTTATAAATAGGTTAGAATATCAACTTATAACGTTTATTCTAGATGATTGCTCTTTATCATCAAGCCAAGACATGTATTGATTTTGGTGAGATGACAACTAAATTGAAAGCATGAAAACTTTCTCCTATACTTGGTTTGATGTGTAGTCCATTTGGCCATTCTGTTAATTTTGACATCGCAATTTCTGAATTTGTCCTCTTCTTGGACACTTTGTCATAATTGATTTTTGATTTCTTCTTTTTCATGCTTGAAGAAAAAGGTTTTTGATGTAAGGATTTAGGAAAAAACTTTTGGATAAATGTCTAATCTATAAAAATTATGACTTTTGTTTATGCCAAAATTGACAGAATGGCTGAGTGGACAGTGGACTACACATCAAGCCGAGTGTAGGAGGAAGAAAGATGTAGTTTGTGTATAAGGAAAAAAAGATATAGATTTTGTTCTAATTTTTAACCATTGTTGAGGACAAATTTTTCACGCCACATGGCTTTATTTCATTGGCAACTCGCGCCATGTCAACACTATCATGAATTTTGGGAAAATCTCTTCTAAAACCCAAAAGAGCCCATATTTAGACAAAAAGGCGTCAAAGCTCATGGTTCAAGCTCATAGCACATTATCTCATTTTTTGGCTCATGATCCAAGCTTATGAGTCTCATGGGGGAATTTTGGGAGTCGTGGTTTAGAGGGCCAAGAAGTATGTTCAGTAAAGCTCCAGTGGTTCAAAGTTGATAAAGGAAAGCATGTTGCTTGGTGTGTCTTCCCCAATTCCCTAAACTCTGACGAGTCAGTGTGCAATAGGTAATATTTGGGTAAGCCTCTCATATCACATAACACTTAAAATGATAAAACTCTCATTGTTTTTTATATAAAAATTAATGTCCATCACATAATATAAGTTTTAAAATGTAATTATATCATTCCATATTAATTATATAATTATTAACATATAAATCAATTTCAAGCAGATCGTTAAATATATATTAATATCTCATATCTAGCATTAAAATGCTCTCCTTACTCTCCAAGATTTGGTTAAGACACAAAAAAGACCATAATTACATCTCTAAAACTTCATCAAAAATCAACCAACTAGTCTATTACTTACCAAAATTATATATGGAAACTCACCGCAGGTGTGGTAGATGGCCTCTTGTTCCATTGAAGATTTCTCTGCTGCTCATTCCTTTGTCCTTGCCACACCTAGGCCGGCTACCTCTTCTTGCTGGTCCCCTCCTCCTCATGGTGTTTACAAGGTTAATGTGGACGGGGCTTCATCAATTCTTGATGGATCCTCTAGCATTGGAGTCATTATTAGAGATTGGAAAGGTGAAACAATTGCTGCCCTCTGCAAACCCCTACAGGCCCATTTTTCTGCAAAATTAGCGGAAGTTTTAGCATTGGAACAAGGCGTTTTGCTGGCCCAAGATATGCAGCTAACTCGTGTGTTGTTCAAATGTGATGCATCTAATGTGATCAACGCTGTAAATGATTCTGCCACTGGGACTCCATTTGGGCATATTATTCAAGATATTATTAAGGCCCAATCTTCTTTTTCTTTCTACTCTTTTAGGCACCTGAATCGTGGCTTCAATTATGCAGCCCATGAGCTTGCTTCATTTGCTAGTAGGAATGGTTCTTTTCAGCTTTGGAGAGGAGTTACTCCTCCTTTTTTAGATGCTATTGTAAATGCTGACTTGCAGCTCTATCTGTCCTGCTCTGCAGGTTCATCCAATTTGTAATCTGTTTCAGTTTGCAATGATATTTCATTCCCTTTCAAAAAAAAAAAAAAAAAAAATTATATATGGACTAAACATATAATTTTCCAAAAGAAAAAACTTAGCCGAAAACACCAAAAACGGCTCTAGCGGAGCTGCAACAGCTTTTGCACAAACTGTAACCGCTCTAGCGGAAGTTGCAAACAGCTTCTGCAGAACCTGTGACAGCCCTAACAGAAGCTGCAGAATCTCCAGCAGGTTGACACATGTCCTAAAATAATGTCATTCACCCATAAATGCCCAATCCCAGCAACTGTGGTACCAGAAACGAGAGGATCTCATAAAGATTATCTCACCATCTTTAGCCAAATCATGAATTTAATGCCAAGTATTTTCCTCCAAGCAAAAGATGTCATCAGCCAGCTGTGACAGCTATGATTGACAGCTGTGACAGTAGCTTCATCAGCCTTAAGGTCCCTAACTTTCTTCTTTTGGCCAAAAAACAAAAGACCACTTACTTTGTCAAAGATTTTTCCTGATTTGCTAAGTTTCCATTCAATTAGTTCTGATCTAGTTACATAGCTTGACTCTATCTAAAGAGGACCAAGCTACATACTAAAGGACCCCCCCTCTTTGATCCCTCTCTCTGATCCTCAAGGTTCTAAAACTTGATTCACCTTGCTGTATATATCTCTAAACTTCTCCATACTTCCCATCTCTTTTACAAAGTCCCTCTTCATAGATAACAACATAACACACATATTACAACATACCATTATCCATTACCCATCTTTCCTACATTCCATTATTCTGAAACTTCATCATTTTTGCTACCCAAAACACATCTCCATCTCATTCTTTATTTCTCATACAAAATCTTTCTTCTTAGAAAGCAACATAACCTATAACACAAATAATCTCATGTTTTCACTATATTTAACCTTCATATTATCTATCTCACACTTCCATATATTTTACAAATACATTCCTTACAAAATACCTATACATACTTCTCATATATCTTTAAACTTCATGTCTCACAAAGTATACATATACAAAATCCATGTCCAACAAAGTATCTACATGTAATTCCTATACATATTACAAACATCATATCTCACAATATATATATATATATATATATATATATATATATATATATATATATATATATATATTTCTTACCATCTTTATACATCTTAAAAACATATCAAATACTCTTCTAAGAACACATTACAAAAGCTCTTTTTTATGGAAGATATATATTTATAATGCTAAAAGCCTTTCTTATGAAAGGCAAAAACTCAAAATTAAAAGCCCTTCTTATGGAAGACAATATCACTCATATTTGGCTAAAAAACCAAAAGAGCATTACATGGAGAAAATCATCTAAGTGCACAATAAAGAGGATAAACTTAACTAACCTATGCACACGACTGGATATATTCTCTCTCCCTCCAATTGCGTCCACTTTTCCCTTTCAAACATGAAGTCACCATGAAAAGATTCACTTCATCATGTTGCTGAAACATTAAGTCTATTGATATGATACGGTTGGAGCTGCAAAACATGAAGATAAGTCATCATATTTTGTCTTCAAATTTATATTATTAAATATATTTTATTCATTGTCATTATACCACTCAACTAATGTTATTATACTGTTGGACTCATTTTCGTATGTTGCTAAAATGCTAAGTCCACTGATGTTACGGTTGGAGCTGCAAAATATGAAGATAAGTCATTATATTTTATCTTCAAATTTATATTATTAAATATATTTTATTCATTATCGTTTTACCGCTGTATGTAAGCTATTTTAATATCATCTCACTATTTAATGAACATGATTTCACTAATACTTCATTAATGAACATACGTATTAATAAATCAATGAACCACCCTTGGACACACATTTTTTGGACATGAACTACCATTGGAAACATATTATCTAGACATGAACCATCCTTGGACACATGTTTTTTTGGACATGAATCATCTAAGTGCACGATAAAGATGATGAACTTAACCAACCTATGCACACGGCTAGACATATTCTCTCTCCCTCTAGTTGCATCCATTTTCCCCTTTCAAACATAAAGTCACCATGAAAGGATTCACTTTATCATGTTGTTGAAACATTAAGTCCATTGATGTGATACGGCTAGAGCTTCAAAACATGAAGATAAGTCATAATATTTTGTCCTCAAATTTATATTATTAAATATATTTTATTTATTATCATTATACCACTCGACTAATGTTATTATGCTGCTGGACTCATTTTCTCATGTTGCTAAAATGCTAAGTCCACTGATGTTATGGTTGGAGCTGCAAAATATGAAGATAAGCAATTATATTTTATCTTCAAATTTATATTATTAAATATATTTTATTCATTATCGTTTTACCGCTAGATGTAAGCTATTTTAATATCATCTCACTATTTAATGAATATGATCTCACTAATACTTCATTAATGAATATACATATTAATAAATCAATGAACCACCCTTGGACACACATTTTTTGGACATAAACTACCACTGGACATATATTATTTGAACATGAACTATCATTGGACACATATTTTTTTGGACATGAACTACCATTGGACATATATTATTTGGACATGGACCATTGCCAGACATACCTTATTATGTTGAACATGAACCATGAACTGCAACTAGACATGAACTATTGGACTTATCCCATTGTTGGACATTGGACACCTAATTAAACACTTTCTAATATTGGACATCACTTAATAAACATAATAATAACGTATCAACTCACCATTTAATCGCATATTATTTATTTATTTCAACAATTATCATGATTCTAAAACTTTGGGTTTTATCTATTTTGTAGGCTTAAAAATACACCGGAAGTCATTGGTCTATGCGGTCCAATGTCGAGTTCCGGGTTGACCTTCCCAAAACAAATTCGGGCCTAGCAAAGTCACACCTCCAAAGGCACGTGGTTACGCGCAAAAAACCGCCCCCGAAAACCATTTATCCCCATCTTGCATTGCGTGAGAATTAAAGGAATGGACTAACTGATTCTAATAAGTTTTTTGTTGGTTTTTTTATGTTAAATTTGAGGAAGCTTGGACCCAATTCTTAGGAGATGCGGCTTGGTGTGTTTAAAAATACAAAGTTAGATGGCACAAGTTAACAAAGATAAGATGCAAACATGGTAAAAGATTATGGAAAGTATGGATGCTAGTTCACTTAAATTGACCCAAAAACATTGCACAAGAAGAAAAAAAACTCAAAAGTCATTTTTTTTAATAGGTTTCTTTACTACTTACATTCTATGATACATTTACGAGCCTCGCCAAGTCTGTCCCAATCAGAA
Source organism: Quercus agrifolia (assembly GCA_029955455.1). Taxonomy (NCBI): domain Eukaryota; kingdom Viridiplantae; phylum Streptophyta; class Magnoliopsida; order Fagales; family Fagaceae; genus Quercus; species Quercus agrifolia. The sequence goes on along the minus strand of JARQAD010000011.1, from coordinate 11,496,828 downwards.
GTTTTATAGAAACAAATGCATCATAAATTGGCTTACTTTGCTTCACCCTCATTTCAAACTCATCCACTTTTGGCTACAAACCAAAAATAAACATAAGAAGCAGAGTAAGTCAATTTACGATGCATTTGTTTCTATTAAACATTCTTATGTTTATTTTTGGTTTGTAGCCAAAAGTGGTTGAGTTTGAAATGAGGGTGAAGCAAAGTAAGCCAATTACAAAGTAATGGCACAACACCTGCATTCTTTAAAAAAATGTATAATTTGATTTGTATACGTAATTAGATTCTCAAAATAAAAATTATATATAAAAAATAAAGATATAGGTTTTTTTTTTTTTGTGTGGGGCTATAAAATAGGACCACTAAGCCCAACGTCTTCACTTTTTTTTTTTTCTTCGGATTCCTTTCTTCTAAATTCTAATCTCACTTTAAAAAAAAAAAAATTTTGGTTTTTGTTTTTATTTTTTCAAATTTCTTCTTCTTTATTTTTGAATTATTAAAAAAAATGTGATTTTTAATGTACTCCCTTATTTTTTTTTCTTTTTAATGATTTATTTATGTTAGTGTTTGAATTGTTTTCTCTTCACACGTGTTTATGTTGTTTTTATTTTTTATTTTATTTTTCATTTTAATGAATGTATTTTCTATGTCAAAAATAAAAATTATTATGTATGTGGTTTAATTAGGTAGAGGAGAGAAACATCTTAAACTAAGATGAATGAAAAATTATGATACTAAATTAAAAAAAAAAAGAAAAAAAAAAAGCAAGCTTAGAGTCCGTTTGGTACATGTATTTAAAAACTGAAAATTGTTGTTTAAAATTTTGGAATAAAGTCACTTTTAGTCCCTACATTTTCATGCGATTTCCATTTTAGTCCCTAAGTTTTATTTTTACCGCTTTTAGTCCCTATTCTGGAAAACGCCTCCATTTTAGTCCCTGCCGTTACATCAGAAACAGAGAAAGCTGACGTGGCAAACGGCAGGAATAAATAATATTAAATTAATGCCCACGTGGCTTAAATTAATAATAAAAAATATTTTTTGACATTAAAAAAAGCCACATCAACATTTAAATTAAAAAAATTAATTTATTAATTTTAACTAAATAAAAAAAATTAAAAACAGAATTGAAAACAAAAAATCACATGCCTAGATCCATAAACACAAAGCCAAAACACAGAAGACAAGAACACATGCCCAGAAAATTTACCCACTTGCCCAGATTACCCACTTGCCCACTTGCCCAGAAAATTTACCCACTTGCGCAGATTACCCACTTGCCCAGAAAATTTATTCCAAACACATGCCCAGAAAATTAAAAAAAAAAAACCCAGATCTGGAACGATGCAGTATTTGTTTATGAGGATCTTGAAGGCGCGCTCGCCGGAGACGATCTCTCGCCAGAGCCGATGCAGTATTCGTTGTGTTTAGCGCACAACGAAAGCCCTTACGTTGTGTTGTTCCTGCTTGCAGACCCTGCGCTCGCCGGAGACGATCTCGCGCCAGACCTCATCGACGGTTTTAGAAATAGGAATGGGATTAGGGGTTTCGATGAGGGTGATTTGGGCATTGAGGAGGAGGGAAGAGTCTGTGGTGGTGGTGGTGGTGGTTTGATCGAGCGATTTGGCAGGGGACGATGAGGATAAAGAAGAAGAAGAAGAAGAAGAGCGTGGTGTAGGTAGAAGAAGAAGAAGAGCGTGGTGGGAAGGAGGGGTTTGTGTTTTTGTGTTTGGCTGACAAGAGAGATCCACTGCTGGGTTTGTGTTTGTGTTCTTGTTGGAGATCAGTTTGTGTTTTGTGTTCTTGGATCTGTGTTCTTGTGATTGTGTTCTTGTCTTCTGTGTTTTGGGTTTGTGTTTTGTGTTCTGGGTTTGTGTTCATGGATCTGTGTTCTTGTTATTTTTGTTCTTATCATTCTTGGATCTGGATCTGGATCTGGGTTTTTTTTTTAAAAATTTTATGGGCATGTGAATTTTTGTTTTCAATTCTGTTTTTAATTTTTTTTATTTAGTTAAAATTAATAAATTAATTTTTTTAATTTAAATGTTGATGTGACTTTTTTTAATGTCAAAAAATATTTTTTATTATTAATTTAAGCCACGTGGGCATTAATTTAATATTATTTATTCCTGCCGTTTGCCACGTCAGCTTTCTCTGTTTCTGATGTAACGGCAGGGACTAAAATGGAGGCGTTTTCCAGAATAGGGACTAAAAGCGGTAAAAATAAAACTTAGGGACTAAAATGGAAATCGCATGAAAATGTAGGGACTAAAAGTGACTTTATTCCTAAAATTTTTTGTGAAAATACGTGTGGGTGAAAAAGTGTGTGAACATACATAAAATGTTGTTTAAAAATTGAAAATTGTTGTTTGGAAACACTCACCAAATACCCCCTTACATGCGCAATATGCTTTATGACGAGGCTAGTTTTTATATTAGTTATCTGTCCCCACTCCAGATCCAGAAAATCAAACCCGACCCGGCCTGGCTCGTCTGATTTCAGTCACAAACACATTCCCGCTTGCTCAGTTGCATTTGAATTTTTTGATCCCAATTCCAAAGATCCAACAGAGAAAGATTCTCTCTCTCTGGCTATGGCTCCTCACTTCGTTTTCCCACAGAGCCTCAGAGAACTAGAAGAAGACCACGAAGATAACCGCCTTTACGCTCAGAACTCCATCGATGTCGCTTCGCTTCGTTCTTCTGAACTCGAAGAGTTCGTCAAAGGTCTCTCTCTCTCTCTCATTTCCTTAACAATTCCATTTGGTTGCTGAGAAAATGAAAATGAAACTCAAAACTCAATTTCTACTCCAATTTTGATTAGTTTTGTACATTTATTTGGATAATTTTAACTTAAATTTTCCTCTTCCTCTACTTTTAAGTGAAATTTATGAATTTTGTTTTTGACCTCAATAATTTCAGTAATCAAATAGTGCATGAGTTTGTTTTTATGTTTTTTTTTTTTCCCCCTTATGAAACCCTAAAAAAATGGTAAAGTTATGTTTGTTTCCTAGGAATATGTAGAAATGAAAAGAAATTTGAAATTGAAGTGAGAAAAAGCGAAAAATAAACTTAAAAGGGAGTGGTTTACTCTGTATTTGGCTACAGTTTGCTGAATTTTATGTCTTTCAGGAACTAAGAAGCGTAAGTGTAAGACGTCAAATTTGTTTTACTTTGTTTTTGTTTCTGTTTTAAAACTCAAATCTTTCTCGGGAACCAAACAAATATCTTAGTGTAGTTTCTCATTTCCGAGAAAATGTACGAAAAGAAAAGGGAGCTATTTTTGAAACTTAAAAGTTTAGACTATTACTATTTATTGATTATTGTTTTGGTGTTTTGAGATAATTACAAGTATCACATATTGCAATATTTTGATATGAAAGAAGTAATAGAAAGAGATTAATTCAACTAATTTGTTTACATGTAGTGGGTTATTGTACTTGCAAGAACAAGGTAGTTTATGTTTCAATTTTGCACAACCAAATTTCTTCCCTTCATGATAGAAATCTCACTGATTTTTAATTTTTTAATTTTTTTTGTCCTTATCTATTTGAATAGGTGTTTCTTTTGATCTTTCCGACAAGGAGCTCTTTTGCATTGAAGATCAAGATATCTTTGATCGTGTTTATTCGTTGATTCGGGGTTATGCTAGTCTCCCTTCATCTTGTAAATTGAATCTCGTAGAGAGTCTTCGATCAAATCTCAGTGTTCTTCTTCCAAATGTTGATTCGCTTACTCGAACTCAGGATGATGACACTCTGGTGCACGATAGGGTTGCTTCACATCGTAATGCTTTTAAAATCTACACATTTTTCCTCATCAATGTTGTTCTTGCTGAGGAGTTCAATTCTGGTTCCAGCAACAATCCGAAGGTACTCTTTCTCTCACTACTATTTGCATGTTCTCATGTATGTGGCAATCTTGGGTGTGATATTGCAACTTTTGCTGGCAATTTGGTGAAGTCTTTTGGCCATGGATTTAGGTAATAGCAAATACAAGGAAGAAACTTATCAAAAACTCATGGAATTGGGAGCCTCAGAGGGGTAGGATACTCAATTTGATTGCTAATTCACTAGAGATCAACCTTGCGTTGCTCTTTGGTTCCACAGACCCAGATGAAAACTATCTGTCTTTCATTGCAAAGTAAGTTGGATAACTGACAGTTATATTTTAGGTATAGTTTTACTGTTTTGTGAATGGACTTTAAGTTGAAATTTTATGATTTGTGTTTTTGTAGACATACATTCTCTATGTTTGAGAATGCAATTCTTTTAAAAGACTCCGACACAAAAGATGCTCTATGCCGTATAATTGGGTCATGCGCTACAAAATACCACTACATGGCACAATCGTGTGCTTCTATCATGCACCTAATTCACAAATATGATTTTGTTGTTATCCCCATGGCTGAAGCAGTTGCTGGTGCTAAGAAGAAGTATGCTGATGGAAGCCTGGCCAGTGCCCTTGTCAGAGAGATTGGTAGGACTAACCCAAAAGACTATGTGAAGGACACTGCTGGGGCTGAAAATATTGGGCGTTTTCTGGTAGAGATTGCTGACCGGTTGCCAAAGCTGATTTCAACCAACATTGGAGTCCTGGTCCCACACTTTGGTGGGGAATCTTATAAGATAAGGAATGCTCTTGTTGGGGTTCTTGGAAAGTTAGTTGCAAAGGCGTTTAAGGATGATGAGGGTGAAGTGAGTTCTAAATCTGTTCGTCTCCGAACCAAGCAAGCCATGTTGGAAATTTTGCTTGAACGGTGTCGAGATGTTTCAGCTTATACTAGGAGCCGCGTTCTTCAGGTTTGGGCTGAACTATGCGAAGAGCATTCTGTTTCAATTGGTTTGTGGAATGAGGTTGCAGAAATTGCTGCTGGAAGGTTGGAGGATAAGTCTGCAATTGTCAGGAAATCTGCACTGAATTTGCTTATAATGATGCTGCAGCACAATCCGTTTGGCCCACAACTTCGAATAGCTTCATTTGAAGCAACCTTAGAGCAGTATAAGAGGAAGCTGAATGAACTTGAACCAGATGTGCCTACAGAAAGTGTTGCGGATGATCTACCTTCTGATAATGATACTTGCAATGAAAATGGTGAAGTTCATAACATAGATGCTCAAGTTCTGGCTGAAGAGCAGCAGGAAAGTTCAACTGATAGTTGTTTGACTCAGATGGAAGAAGAGATTATTCAGAAGGATAATTCTGTGCCAGATGTTGGGAATTTGGAGCAGACCAGGGCCTTGGTTGCATCACTTGAGGCTGGCTTAAGGTTTTCTAAGTGTGTCTCTGCCACAATGCCTACACTTGTTCAATTAATGGCTTCATCTTCTGCCTCTGATGTTGAGAACACAATTCTCTTGTTGATGAGGTGCAAACAGTTCCAGATTGATGGTTCAGAAGCCTGCCTCCGCAAGATGTTGCCACTGGTAGGCTTTCATTTTTGGTCATGCCATTATACTCCCCCCCCCCCCCCCCCCCCACCTTCCCCTTCTCTCCCATATGTATTTCCTGACATTTACCCAATAGATTTAGTTCTTGATCCATATTTGGAATTAATAGCAATTTATTTGCTCTCTTTTGTAGGTATTTTCCCAGGATAAATCCATCTATGAGGCTGTGGAGAATGCCTTTGTTACAATTTATATAAGGAAAAACCCAGTAGAAACTGCAAAAAATCTTTTGAGTCTTGCCATAGATTCAAATATAGGAGATCTAGCAGCACTGGAGTTTATTGTTGCGGCCTTGGTGTCCAAAGGTGATATATCCACTGGCATGGTATGTGGAGTCTATGTTTCTGAATAATATCCTGTATCAATTAGTTCTGAGCTTTTATTCTAACATGTCTAGAACATTCCTTGATTTTGACACACAAAAATGCATAAAATGATGACTGTTTCAGCCTTTAAAATCTACTATTTAAATAGGTATAAAATAAATTAATAATTAGCTTCAAAGATGATGTATAATTTCTAGCCCTCAATTATAGGGGCTAACACATGAACCCACAAATTTTAAAAATAAATAATAGCTTAAACAGCTTAAGCCGTAGGTAAGCCCGTTATGGACAAACTGTAGATTGTGCAATTCTGCTCAGGTTTTGTGCCAAGTTAAGAACTTTTAGGCCCAGCTGTATAATCTGAACATTAGGTTTTTCTAATACCTTTCTTGAGCTTTTCACTACACAATCGGAATCCACTTGACTAAAAGTTGGGTAAATATTCAAACACAAAATTATCCATTTGTTCCAACAGTTTTGATCTTCTTTTTTATTTTATTTTGACAAACTTGGTTATACCTAAGAATGTATTTGGATTTTTATTGTTTGAGTGGACACTTCTGTTCTGCTTGAACTTCTTCAATGAGAATATCTGTTATAGACTGGATAAACATGTTGGAAATGAGAAGCAAATAGAAGGTATTTGTGATAATTGAGTTTGATGATGATCACTGAGAGAGGGTTTCAGATCTAATTTTGGAAATTTACTCAGAGAGCTAGTTTCTATCATGGATCATGCTCTGTCCTGCTTTATGAATGCTTTATCAGTTTTAGCATTGTTGAGAATTTGCTCTGTTGAAACTGTGTTTCTACCATTACTTGAAGAAGTGGTTCCTCAATAAAGTAACTGTTTCTGCAGATATCAGCATTATGGGATTTCTTTTGCTTTAGTGTTAGTGGAACCACTGCAGAGCAAAGTCGTGGTGCTTTATCTGTTCTTTGCATGGCGGCAAAATCATCCCCTGTTATTCTTGGTTCTCACTTACAAGACATTATTGATATCGGGTTTGGTCGTTGGGCTAAAGTGGATCCTTTGCTTGCTAGAGCAGCATGCTTTGCTCTTCAAAGATTATCTGATGATGACAAGAAAAAGTTGCTATCAGTTAATGGCAGTCGTGTATTTGGTATGCTGGAAAGCTTAATTGCAGGATCTTGGCTTCCAGAGAATAAATGGTATGCTGCTGCTGATAAAGCAATAGCTGCCATATATACAATTCATCCCACTCCAGAAACACTAGCTGCCGATATAGTGAAGAAATCTCTTAGTTCTGTGTTTGATTGTAACGGAGGAGATGAGTTGCACAATGACATTGACAGTGCTAGTGCCAGCATACTTACCACAGTGCAAGTTGCGAAATTGAGTAGATATTTATTTATTGCAAGTCATGTTGCCATGAATCAATTATTATATATCGAATCTTGTGCTCGAAAGATCCAGAAACAAAGAGCTGCAAAAGAAAAGGCGGATATTGATCGTCACAACTTACAAAGTAATGGCACAACACCTGCTGATACACTTAAGGTAAGATCAGATTCTGTACTTATTTATCAATGAAAAGGAATAGGGTATCAATATTGGTTGTTTGATATTTGATTTTTTCATTTTTCTTCATTATTAATTATTTGGTTTGATATAGAAGATTTCTTCCTTTGATAATGTTTTGCAGGACAATAATATCAATGCCGAGCTAGGTCTTGCTGCATCTGCAGATGCAATGCTTGATACATTATCTGACAAAGCAGAAAAAGAGATTATTTCTGGTAATTCCAGTGAGAAGAACTTGATTGGACATTGTGCACCTTTCCTGTCAAAGCTTTGCAGAAATTTTAGTCTGATGCAAAAGGTGATTGCCTCAGTTTTCTCATCCTCCATTTCAATGGTTCCATGATTGTTTAACTATATCAAAGTATGATCTTCCCATAACATTTAAATTTGAAATCAGGCTTTGTAAGTCATTCAGTTAAATTTAGATGCCATTAACGTGATTAAAAAAATAAAAAATTATGAAGCTTCCATTTAACAAAACAAATTGGACTGATGTCACATCTAAGTTTAGAAATTTACAATATAACACATGATATGATTGTTTCAAATATAATTGGATAAAATTTCTTCCTACAAGTGTTCATTTAGCTCATTACTGTTTGAGTAATCATTCTTATCTTGTCCAATACTTCTGCTTTCTTTTCAGTATCCGGAACTACAAGCATCTGGAATGCTTGCTTTATGTCGATTTATGATCATTGATGCAAAATTTTGGTGAGATCTCGTGCTCTCTCTCTCTCTCACTCATAAAGAAACGAAACATGATGCTTGAGCTTTTGAGTGCTTGAATTTTCAGTGATGCGAACCTACAGCTTCTCTTCACTGTTGTGGAGAATGCATCCTCAGAAACTGTTCGTTCCAATTGCACTATTGCTCTTGGAGATTTGGCAGTTCGGTTTCCTAACCTGTTAGAACCGTGGACCGAGAACATGTATGCCCGGTTACAGGATGCTTCAGTTTCTGTTAGGAAGAATGCTGTTCTGGTGCTTTCGCATCTCATATTGAATGACATGATGAAGGTCTGAGAGACTGGCTTATTTCTACTTGTTCTTTAGCTTTTGTTATATTGATCTAGAGGCTGATGTGATCATTTGCTTGATCAGGTAAAAGGTTATATAAATGAAATGGCTATACAGTTAGAAGATGAAGAAGAGCGCATTTCAAGTCTAGCCAAACTTTTTTTCCATGAGTTATCTAAGAAGGGTAAGTTTTGAGACATCCAGTAAAATGTACTGATTGTTGTCTTGTGTCATTTTTTTTCCTGGTCAAATGAACAATGTTTTTTCCTATTATGCCAACAGGAAGCAATCCAATATATAATTTGCTTCCTGATATACTTGGCAAATTATCTATCCGGAATCTGAAGAGAGAATCATTCTGCAACATCATGCAGTTCCTAATTGCTTCCATCAAGAAGGTATTACATTGTTTAACTAGGTTGAATTGCCAAGCATTTTTCATAATGATGACTAGATGCTATCTTTTGAAATTGCTCCAGGACAAACAAATGGAAGCTCTTGTTGAAAAGCTCTGCAATAGATTTAATGGAGTTACAGGTATGCATTCATTCAGTTCTTGTACTTTATTCTTATTGAACCATTTGCAAAGGTGATGCCACTCTTGTCAGAGTTCAGAATATGACACTGTTGTAACAAGCAAGAGCTAAATCATGTCTCTCTTCATTTCTTTTAAACATTAATATATTTTTGAAGCAAATATGATTTAGGAAATAGCAGTTTTCAGATTGAAAACATAACTAATTGTACTTTTTGGCAGAGCAATTTCACTAACCTGACAAGTTCTGGTTCATGTTTGCTATTGCATTGATTTAGTGATTTGATTATTTAGTTTATGCTGTGCCTTTTTTTTCCTTCTTAATCATGTGTTGTATTTTATAGCAGATGCTTTCAACATGAGTATAGAATGTTATTGGTCAGTCATTGATAACCTTGCTATTGGTCAGTTGATGATAACCCTGCTATTTCTAGTCTCTTAGTAATTTGAGCCATTTGAAAGCTGTAACTACACATGCATTACATACATTACATACTCTTACTAATTTCATACATTTCTGAGTCTTACATCCACATGATAAGACGTTGCTCATATTTTTAAGACCAGTAGGCTGTCATTTCACTTCTAGTTTTGTTTAAATTTTTATTTTTTTTAATAACAAGTATGGGATGTGGGAGGCTGCTTCTCATTTTTATAGGGCCACATATCCTTTGCTGATATTCCTGAGACTGAAATGGGTCCCAAATGCCATTAGACCAAAAGAAGTCAATTTGGTTTTTTAGCTGTCTGCTGTTTTCTGTTTTCATAAATGATCAAAATATAACTTACAATGGGGGACTGTTCTTTTGGTGCAGATATCACACAATGGGAATATATTTCTTACTGCCTCTCTCAGCTGGCATTTACTGAGAAAGGAATGAAAAAACTCATGGAGTCATTCAAGACATATGAACATGCCTTATCAGAGGAATCTGTGATGGACCATTTCAAGAATATAATAAACAAGGCATTAATTTATCTTATTTTCATGTATCACCTCATTCAAAATATTCAAGATATGTTTTCTATTTACGCTAACTCCTTTTTTTGGGGGGTTTGGGGGAACAGAGCAAGAAGTTTGCAAAACCAGAACTGAAATCGTGCATTGAGGAGTTTGAGGATAAACTTAATAAATTTCACATGGAAAAGAAGGAGCAAGAGGTGACTGCAAGAAATGCCCAAATTCATCAGCAGAGATTTGGTAGCACGGAAGGTTTACCAGTATCTGGGAACAATGGAGAAGATAGTGCAGAATCTGATGCTGAAGGTTACTTCAATTGGCTTTTGCTATGGTTTAATGTTAATTTCTTATACTTTTTTTTTTCTTCATGATGCCGATGGTACTCTAGTTTAGAAGCTTTAAACAACATTGCTGGAAAAATTGATCTTTGCCTTTTATTAGTCTGTTAATGATACAGATATGGTTTTTATTCCTGAAAACATATAAGAGTAAAGCATACTGTGTGATGATGTGCTGCAATGAGGTTTCCTTTGATGCATTATATAGTTGAGTAAGGACTAGCGTATTAACAACATGCTTAAGGACTTTATAGTATTAGTTGGACATTTTATCATATGTTTTCCCACAACATGTAATATTGCCATAAATAATTTTAATCCTTTCTCATCAGTGTAAATCAAATGCATCTTTTGATGGTCTAAATATATTCTTTCAAGCATCACAGCCACTCACTTCTTTGAGTTCTTTATGCAAGCAGCAAGATATAACATCTTTTTTTTTCTCCCTTTCTTTTCCAGTTCCGTGTAATGAGGTTTTCTTTTAGGATTAGGCTTCTGCCATTTCTTAGAGTAAGTAATTCAAATATATTTTGCTAAGAATTTAAAAACTACATGACCTAATTGTATTTGAAAGATCTCTTTAAGTCTCTTGCAATTGATTGTTTTCTTTGAATAATTTTGTTGCTTGATTGTTTAATTAAATGTTGTGAAATGTTGTGTTGGTTATTGAACTTCAATGTCAGCTGGTTCTGACTCGGTCAATCACCAAAAGTTAAACTTAGAATTAGTTTAAGCCCTATCCTACTTTATGTATATTATGCAAAATTAAGAAGGAAAAATTTTTATATTTGTCAATTTATTTTCCATGTTCTATGGCATTGAAGTAGTACTACCATTTACAGGGGCCACTAAATCCAGAGCTAAGAAAAGCAGCATGAAAGATCTAAAGGGCAATGTTTCTGCATCCACCAAAAGAAGTATTAGGTCAAAGCGAAGGTAGAATCTGTAGTTCTCTCTGTCTCTCTCTGCCTTTTTGGTAATGTGCTATTGCCAGCATTGCACGTAGTCATGAACATAATATATCAAGAAAACTGACATGAAAAATTTATATTTTTTTTTCATAGTTAGAACTTCTGCCTTTCTATCAAGGCGATTGTTAAATGTTTAAATTTGTTATGCCTTATTACACCTTTACATCAAGAGGGTTTTCAACACGATGAATGGGGGTTCTTTAGGCAAGTTATGAATAGTGATGCAAGCAAACTCGTGCGCAGTTGAGTGGATGGATTGCCATCATTACAAATGATTAATGCAAGAGGAAATTAGAGTTGGGATAAATTTAACAATAAAACAATTTTTGCATATGCAATTTGGTCATCATTTTGGACTTTTTGTATTTCTACAGCAAACACCATTCAAAATTATGATATAAATGCTGCAAATTGCTTTTGAAAATGCCAAGTAAATTACTGATTAAGTCATGCTTTATTTTGTGATTTTAGCATATTACATAGATTAGAAAATGCATTGTGAAACAGCTTTTCAAGGCCACATTTTACAAAAAATTTGCATTCTTTTTAACACCATGTAAAAGGGCACATGATAAATTTAATAGCATCAACTTCATGCTCAAACTAGTTTAAAAAATGGGGATAATGAACTTGAGACAAACAAAAATTTTCAAATGATGTTTGCGGTTTGGTATTTTACTGTTTTTACACATGCATTACATGTAAGGCAAATGATATTTTGGTAATACTTACCCCAAATAAAGGGCATGACCTGGACAGGAGATGTGAGGGCAGTGAAGTCAGCATATGGTTTGGGAAGGGGGTTAGAAAGAGTCAGTCAGGGGGCTTTAAAATCTATACTGAAATAATTTTCCAGCAAGAAGTGATATTCTTGAACAATGCATCAAAGAATCAATAATATAGATTTCACATTTTTATCATCACTGAAGCTCACCCATCTTTTATTTATGTTGTACGCAACAAATTATTTAACAGATTTTTATGAATATGCAGGTAGAAGAAAGGGTGCGAAATTATTCTGATCAATTCTATGTTTTGTTTTGTTTTTTTTTTTTGTGAATGGAAGCGAGAAGTTGTAGTTGTTTTGTAGAAGGTGTTTGTATTGTAATGATTTGATGTAATACTGTTGCTTGAGTTAGGTAAAAGAGTACCAAAAGGGGCAGGGTGGGGGGTTGGGTGGAACGTATTACATATCTATCTGACCAGTAGAAAAGAAAGATGTTTGTAAGTGAGTCATGTATATATCTTGCTCTGCTTAATGAAGACACAAACATTGGTAGCTCTTACGTTTCTGCTTATTATCTCATATCTGGTCCTTTGCATTTGCTTGCTATCTCATACCCGTTGCTGCGTATTATTTCTGGACCTTTGAATTTGCTTACCTTTCTGCTTATTATGACTGCTCTATGAAGTAAGCATGTTTCACTGGACAGCAGAATTAGGAACTGGTATGTAGGTGTAGTATTGCATGCATTCTGATTTTGAAGTTAATTGTTAAAGATCTTTTGAGTTCACTATAATAAATTTGAGTCGCCAAGTGACAATAGGTATAATTAAGTTGCACATGTGTCTGGCACATACGTTAATACAAGAGCAAGAATGAACCAAATTTGCGTCCTTGAACCGATAACCATCTTTTGGCTAACCTAGCTTCCTCAGTCCCTCGGGACCAACAAGGGGCACCCAGTGGTTTGCAAAGGAGAGAAACTTCATGCAACCCTGCAATTAGAAACCATTTTTCAGTGATTCAGAAGCACTTTTGCTGCTCTTGAAATGGCTCAATTTTGGTAAAAAGATGTTGAGATGCGTTGCTGACATTTCACTCCTTGTAGCAAGAGTTCCCAGAATCTTTTGGCAAATTGGCAAGGAAGGACCTTTATTGTTTGGTTGTAGTCTTCTGTTCTGGATAAAGTGGGTTTTATTTTTTTTATTTTTTAATGTTTTGAGAATGTGAAATAGCAATTTGGGGGTTGTAAATGCTTTAAGAGCATTCCCATCAGGTGTGCCAAATGCCAAATATTTGGCATTTGGCACACTAAACACCAAACACCAAAAAAAGTTTTGGCATTTGCTAAAATAGAATTTTATCTTTGAAACGGTACAGAAGGAAAAGTCATTTGGTTTTTATTATTTTTTATTCATCTTTCTCATCTCAAGTAAAATATCTCTTCTTATCTTCATTTTGAGCCACACGTTCACTATTTCACCTTCTCCACTCTCACTCTTTTGTTCTCCCCTCTTCCCTTTTGCTCTCTTCTCTTCCCATTCGTGAGCCATCATCAATTTCCTCTCTACTATCTCACAAATTCCATCATCACTAATCTATAAAATCTCCTTCGCCTTTTTTTTCCCCCCCCCCCCCCCCTTTTTTTGCTCTCTCCTATCTGTTCTATCTCATACATCAAAGCTAATTGGTTTGGTTTAGTTCATCTCAAAGCAAAGCATTATTGTTTTGTCTAGCAATTCAGCTTATTGGGTTTGTATTTCGGTGTCGTTGATTCACTGAAGGTATTGCCGATTCACCACCGAGGCAATGGTTTCTGTTTAGAGTTGTGGTGTTTTGATGTGGTGGGTTTGATTTTGGGTGTTATGTGGTGTTTGATGTGGTGGTTTTGGTGTCTTTTATAATGGGTTGTGGGGTGATGAATGGTGGTGACTGGTGAGGTGGGATGTGGGGCGGTGTGGGTGGTGGGTTTTTTATTTTGTATTTTTATATATTGTTGGTTGTTTTAATGTGTTGTATATATTATTTTAACGTATGAAATTGAAGAATAGAACATGTGATGTAGAGTGTATTGTAAAATAATGTACTAAAATAATAATGTAGGCTTTTTGATGTGTCAAATGAAATATTTATAAAACACTTGATGAGAATGCTCTAAGTAAACCATACTTTAACTAACTTTTAGCAAATTAGCAAATAAACAGAAAACTAAAAGCATTACAACTCCCAAATAGCAATTTTACATTCCCAAAACATAAAAAACCCACTTTATCCAGGTGTGTATATCTAAATTTTTTTACATCCATTTTACAGTCTTTAGTAAGTTGTAAAGATTTTTTTATTTTGAAAATATTGTGGGTGGCTGAGAGAGAGAGAGGGGAAGAAAGACGGAAGTTAGAGAGGAGAGGACATTTTTTAGATGGTAAAATAACAACATTTATACCAACCCGGATGTGAATGCTAAGGTTTTAAAATGTCGTATATGAGCAAATAAATTAAAAAGCTAAAAGAAAAAGCTTATACCAAATATGTAAGCTAATTGAAATTAGAATTCTCTATTCTAGAGGTCTACTCTAGAGGCAATTCAATTTAAATGATCTCAACACTTCGGTTCTTGATTTTCTTTTCTTCTCGTTTTCCATTTAATATTAAATGTTAAACACTCCCATACTACTGTTAGCACACTTGAGCCCAGAGAGTTCTTCCTCAAAAAATTTCAAGTTCACATCAATCCCTCACCCAAAGGTTTCAACTGCACCAATTGCAAATAAAGAAATTGCTGTCTCATACATACAGAAAGGTTATCAACATTATGTAAAAACTGGAAGCATAGGAGTGCTCTCTTCTTGACCTTATATCTCATCCACCTCAAAGGGATCTTGTTCAGGATAGTCACCAACCTGGAACATGATAAGAATTGTATCAGCATCTAAATTCATCAAGAGATCAAGTTGAAATTAGTAAAAAGGCTAATGAATTGGGAAGCTATGCTTTCAGTTGTATAGTATTGAAATGCAATTGCATTATGCATCAAATATTAAAATAAAGGTTGAAATATAATGTTCAACCCTGAAAGTTCGATTTTTATCTCAAATTTAAAAACTGTTTTCATCCACCAAACTGATATCATCGGTTTCTAAAAATAAAAACCAATCACTGACCAGCAGATAGAAACCAGCATAACCAACATCAAAGAAATGTCAGTTTCATCAGCTGGCTTTGTGGCAAAGGTAGTGGTGATTGACAATGAAATCAACACTGACAGATCGGTACTTGAACTCAGTTTTCAAGTGAAAAAGATGCAGACAAATCTATAACTTGAAAGACAGGATCAGAAGAAGATGATGATGAGGAAGATTGGAGGAAGAATAAGCAGAGGGAGCATATTGGTTGGTTTGGGGGAATATAAGTTTCAAACCGAGACTCTCGGTTTTCTTAACACCGGCAGCAACCATTTGCAGGGAGTAGAGAATTCCAATCATAATTGACAATGGGATCTGTTTTCCTTACACCCCTAACTGGAAGAGATTTCTTGTCAATTATTTAAATAAAAGTTTAGAACAAATTAATGAATGGCTTTCTTAGATATTTGCAGACAAGCATTAGACGCTTCAATGCTCTCATACAAAGGAAAGGTGAATCAATCCTTATCTTATCTTATCCCATAAAGAAATGGTTTGTGGTGAAAATCTCACACACACACACACAGAGTAAACTTAGCAGGGCTCAAAGACAAGTCTTGAAGCCACTCTTTTTGCTCATGAAAGTGCTTAAGTAGTGAAGTCGCATGACTGCAGTCCTTGAATTTATGGTTCACACACACACACACACACATATATCTCAGTGGATAGCAATGTTGTAAACTTAGCAGGGCTCAAAGACAAGTCCTGAAGCCACTCTTTTTTCTCATGAAAGTGGCTTAAGTAGTGAAGTCGCACGACTGCAGCCCTTGAATTTATGGTTCACATTCATTAAGGTAAACTAATTATGCATATACTCCATGTGATCCGTGGATGGCAAGACAGTAAGATGCCTCTGCATTTTAATAGGACAATGAACAGCATGCATGTGAAAGTTCCTATATAAAGTGTCACTAGAACATAGTTGCACACGAACCTTTACTTTGTCTGGCCTTACAATTGCACCATGATGAGGAGGGCAATCAAAGTAACGTACTCCTTTCACCCTGCAACATGACCAAGGCAAATTCTAACCCATGGATACGGAGAACAAAGCATGTCAATCAATTAAGAGAGGAAAATAGTTAAATTTAACAATCTTTATGCAAGCAACCAGCAGGAGGCATTCACTGAGCATAAGAAGCAGAGTCCCAATTAAAGTTCAAACTTGATATGGTTGAAAATAAGTAACTCATAATACAAGAAAGAATGAAGACTAAGTAGCAGACAGTCAGAGGCAAATCTCAGAATGGAACAAGGTTGTATCTGCAAAGTTTCAGACAGAATAAGAACACTTCACAATAATCAATTTTAAGGCTACTGAATGCTGCCAAATTATATATTACAAAGCCCAGCATATCCATGTCTCATAAATCAATCAGTTGTTGATGCATTGTCTCCCTGACTTTTTAGCATAATCTAACCAGAACGCCAGAGCCAAAAACAAAGATTATCTAAAATCTCTCCTCTTTGGTACTCTGTTTCATTGGGCTTGTACTTGGGGGTGTACAAATTGTATTTCTTTATCTGAATTCTTAGTCTCTATTTCTTCAGTTCTTGATTATATTGTATTTGTTTTGTGTTCAGAGTGTTCACCATTGTGAACATGATGTTCAATTTTTTTTCAATAAAAGTCTTATTACCTATCAAAAAAAAGCTAGAGCCAAAAACAAAGAAGGAATAGTGTTTCAACTTCTGTTATGGATTTTATAGATTTCATTTCTTTTCATTTGCAATGATTAGAGCTTTTAATTTTTTAGGAGTACTTTGTGTACACATCCTGCATGCATAAGGTATCTCGTCTTTCTCAATAAAATTATATTACTTATCAAAAAATAAAATAAAATAAAACATAAAGGACTAAAGGTTGAAATTGTTCAAAGGAGGATCACTATGACTATAATGCTTCATAATTTTACCACAGACAAAATTATTTATTTGATATTATGGATAACTAGTTATGGTGGGACCAGTTTTGTCTTGTCTGTTGCCCTTTTCTCTTACCTATTTCACCTTAGGGGGTTGGTTTACTAGCAAAAACACAACCTAACCATGAAAACCAACCTATTATCAAAATAAGCCCTCATAAATGTTGAGCATGAGTTTTACATTAGCCATCTCATTACAGCTGCTAGTTTGTTTTTTTCCCTTCTTTTGAGAAGTGCAAGATTCAATGGAAAAGCAAAAGTGTACCAGCCAAATACACAGGAAGTATAGAAGAAAAACACTAGGAAAGAGAAACAAGAACTGTAGTAACTCCCAAAAATAACAAATCCAAGAAGTCCCAGAATGGAAAGAATGGAAGCTAGTAGTCTAGTAGACACCACCACCCAATTGTAAAGTAATTTTAAAATCAGATTCTCCAACTTAGCCACTGAATAAAAGTTGGAGCACTTCTTTCTTTTAAAATGCACCACATGAGACATAGGAATCACATTCCAAATCATGCTATTGAGATTACACTAGTTTCTCCAGGCTTCGAACCAGCAAAATCACAATAATTTAAGTAATTAAGTACATTTGAGGTTCTCACTAAGCTTGCCTCCAACTTCTAGATTTATTAAGGATGGCTTGCATAATTATGGCTCAGTCCTCAAGGTATACTCAGAATGTTTACACAGCTTTGTAATGCCTAAAGTTCTTTGGAAAGGGATTGTGCATATTTATTCTATGTATTTTCCTTTTCCAGTTTCAATAAAAGATTTACCTAAAAAAAAGGGCCTAAAGTTCTGCATTTTAATCCCAGACATCTTCCATTTTCTGTTTTAGGTTTTTCTGGTTATCCTACTCTTGGCTATTAAATTGCTGAACCCAATCATAAGCTTTTTTTTTTTTTTCTTTTTTTTTTTAATTATTATTTTATAAATAATTTAAGTTACACATGCACCCAACAGGTCTTGAACCCATGACATCACCTTCCACCTTGCTCTTACAAGGGGAGGAGATGCCATTTGAGCTAGAGCTCTTTGGCCCATAGTTGATGACATCAATTTACTGAAAATATTTGAGCTACATATAATACTTATCAAAAGAAAAAATTGAGCTACAAATACTTGTCATCCTTTCCCAATTAAAATAATTAAGTGAATAACTCCACAATGAGTGCAGAAGCATAAAGGGTAAAAATGGCAATTAAGTGCTTTGAATAAATTAAATATTTTGATGTCTAAAGATTTGATGCAGGACCGTTAAGAAGTTCAGCACTATACTAGGCTTCTTGATGAATTCTTGAATAAGGATTGATGTTTAAGAGTTTAGGTTAGAAAAGAATGAATGTTGATGGCTGTTTGGGGCTGAAACAGGGGATAAACAGAAAATAACATAAATAAAACACTAAGCAATCACACCTAGGTCTTCCTAAGCATCACGCCTAGGGTTCCTTGGCATCACACCTTGGAGACAAGCTACTGAATTTTATTAATCAGTCACAATATATTCTAAGATAACATGACTACAAAGAGCCTTTATATAGGGGCTATAGTTATCATTTTCCTAGTAGGACTTGGACTCTAAATAACATATTCCTAGAATTAATAGGAATACAAATAATAATTAAATAAAAGACTTAATAATGCGTAAACATATATGAAAAAAAAAAAAAACTCATGGGCCTTTGGTATGGCCAAGGACAGCTCATTCCAGATTTCTGGAAATTACCAAATTGCCCTTATTCTAATAGAACTTAATTAAAACTGATCCAGCAGCTTATCAACCTAAAAGACTCAATACTAATAACTAAAATGACCTATCAAAGGTGCTAAGAGGGTCCGACATCAAAACTAGACCACAATTCTTGAATCTTATAATATATTTAATCTTCTTTTTCCTTTTTTTTGATAAGTAATAAGACTTTATTGATAAGAAAAAGAGACACCCAAGCACACAGGGAGTATACAAGGGAGAGCAAATCAAGAACGAAAATTACAAAAGTCAAGTAAATCCAAAAGAGAAAAAGAATGGTTTCTCCAAGCAGAGAACCATTCAAGTAAGGTTCGGAAAAAGAGAAGCTTGATGTCAGGGATAGCACGCTCAGAGTCTTCAAAGCATCTGTTATTCCTCTCCTTCCAGATGCACCACATCAAGCAAGGAGGAACAATCTTCCAAATAACTCCATTGCAGAGGCGACCAAAGTGACCTTGCCAGCAAGCAAGGAGACCAACCACTGACGAAGGCATGACCCAACTAACTCCAAATAAACCAAACACCATATCCCAAACCTCTGCAGCAACCGGGCAATGAAGGAAAAGATGGCTAACACTCTCACTGCTACACTTGCACATATAACACCAAATAATCTTTTTTTTTCCTTGAGCTCTTCCTTGTCTTCATCAGATTAATAATCAGTTAGTTCTTTGTGGTATTAGTATTGGTTTTTAAGTTCTTTTTTTGTGAAGATTTAGTAAGGTGATGAGTACGTGAGAATGTGTCTAGCATCAATATTGTTACTAACTTGTGTCTTGGGAATGTCTTAGACTACTTAATAAACTATCTATCATTTATTATGTGTCTTCACTAGTATAGCTTAGTAACCACTTATAACTATCAGCAAAAATATGAAGATAACAGTATCTTTGACAGAAACTTTGACTAATTCTAGTATTACTCCCCCTCCTACTTTTAGGCTTATCTGCTACCAAACCTATCAATTTTGCAGCCCTATTAGGGGTGCATCAACAAGGGTTCCTATAATCAAGATGAAGTAAAATATTGTTATTGCTAAACAACCTTTAGCATGAGTATATTTAATATTTTTCTTTCAAACACCTTTTTTCTATCATAAATTGACAGAATTACAATCATAAATTTAGACTATCTATGAAGTTGTCTAAGGAAACCACAAAGAATATTACAGAAAGCAAACCACAAAAATGAGATTTTTTTTTTTTTTTCTCTATAAGTTCAGAAAAATGAGAATTAAGTGGCAACTTACATGCCATCATGATTTCCCAATGGTTCATCATATTGAACTCCAACCCAGAAACCAGGTGCCAGTGATTCTGCCTGACCCACAAATTTTACCACACCTCTTTTCTCCCCTGGTTCAACTTCGCATCTATCTCCAACCTTAGTTATAATAAAAAAGAAGAATGAGAAAAAAAAGAGTTGAAAAAGGAAGAATGAGAAAAACATAAGTTCAAATTTGCATGGTCCATTTATGTGCTTTGTACATTACACTAATTTTTTAATTTTTATAAGTTTTGTACATCACCTTTTGTTCTTGACACAATTGATGAATTAATCACTCTATCGAATTATTGTCACTTTTTTCCTTTTCAATATGTCCAATAATAAACAAAAAAGAAAATATAAATCAGTACACACAAGAATTTGACTACCCTAAAAAATTCATATATTTTTTGTTAGAAATAGAATAAAGCACCAAACAAGGATTAGTTTGGAAAGTAATAATCTTTTTTTCTGGAAATGGAATGATAGATGATGTCCCCTTAAAGTTGGAATTTGCAAAAAGGGACAAGCGAAATGTGATGGAAGGTCTATTAATGACAATTGCACATAAACACACAAAAAGAAAGAAGCATTCATGTAACTGAAGTTACTGAACCTTCAAATGCTATATCTTTTACCATCTGCCTTTCTTCCAAAGCTAAGAAGCCAGCCACAATAATAGGATCAATCTCTCAAAAAGCTTAGCCAAATTCTTTTGCTTTGTACTTAAAAATTTCTAAGAGACAAGGCTAATTATCTTTTACAGAAGTGTGGAATACACATACAAATTGGAGTCTTCTCCAGTTTGTATAAAATAAAATTTCAAATAATTAATAGAAAGAAAAGTTATCTCATGGATTATTTGAAGCATTATTTTTTTTCAGGGGAAATCAAATTATTATTAAAAAAAATGATGCTAATAACCTCTAAAAGGAAATGCATATGACAAAAATCAATAACCATAAATTCTTTCTTTCATCTTTAAGTTTTATATCCTATTTTATCACACATAAAGATTACTTCTTTAACATTCAACACCACTTCAGCTAATACCTTTTTGACTAGTAAGGTAGGGACTTTGCCCCATACCGGCTTTGAACCCAAGCTCACGCATGGGGGAGTCAGGCGGCTGCTGAGCCAAGAGCATCTTGTCATCATTTCAGCTAATACCAATTTCCTTTAATGGACTAAATCTTCATTATTACATTTCAGTGGTTACAGAATAGCCAGTTGAGGGAAAAAAGAGGTAATAAACACAAGCATACAAACACACATGCTTACAACTAACCTTGATATTGGCACATAGATCTTCCATGTAGTTGTCTGGTTTCTGTAAACAAATGTCTAGTTAATGTGATTAACAATAGCACAATGCTTACAATAAACACAAGTTTGTTAATTTGAAAAGAGAGACTCTAACATAATGCAATGCTATCCTTACCACCAAAGTAAAGAGAACAAACACACATGAACTTACCTTGTTCCCAAGAGCTGATGGATTTTGAGAGGCCAGTCTTCCCTTAAATTTTCTAAAAGTTCCTGAAACAGACAAAATAAAAATAAGAGAGTTGTAAATTATTTAAATATATTACATGATTTCAAGTTTTCAACTTTACTAATTCCCCCTTGAACATAGTAAATAAGTATTTTTACCCAAATGCTTTTTCCCTTCAAACAAAAAGAATTAGCTTTCTTGAAAACTTTACCATCACGTTTCTCGTAAGCTTCTTCTGAAATCGAGTATTTCTCCACCAGTGAAGTGTCTTCCAGCCAACCACCAGACGTTACTGATGAAGGGTCAAGATCTATAATATGTACGCGGTACCTTTTAACAAACAGAAGCCAGTCAATCAGTAAACCAAGGAACCGTCACATTGCCAATAATAAAACAAAACCAACAATGGTTCTGCTCTTCACAATGCACAACATGAAAAGGAAAAAAAAAATCATTACAGGATAACAAAGCATAAATATTGACCAAACTAACTTTGCAACTCTTGATTTCCCAAATTATGCTAAAACAACATAAAAAGGTTGTACTTGGTACACAAATCTCCCACTTTTATGGGGTCTGGGGGAGGTGGTTGGTAGGCAGTCTTACCCCCAATATCGTTATGCCAAAACAACGTAATGAAAGCAATATTCATAGAGTTGGGTGAGTTTCGAAAGCACTTAACACCAGCTAGAAGTCACAAAATGAAACACATACGTAGTTACATACATACATTCACACAACTGGGGTTCAATGACATAATAAATTAATGACCCTTCTCTAGACAAAACATAACATAAACCACATTGAGCTAAAGATGTTTCTTAAGCTTTCAACAACAATATATATAAAAAAAAAAAAGCAACTTTTAAAAAAGGGAATGATATGGGTATACCCATTAAGCGGAGAATAGAAACCAAGAGGCCTGGAATTGTCAGACAAGTCGGAAAGCTTGGTGTTGGTATCGTCATAAAGCTCAAGGCACATAGAATTAACAGAAGTCCCACATTTTTTCCAGAGCTTTTCTTTGACGGAATCCACTGTGGACTGAGAGAGACACAAAAAGTTTTCAAATTTATGTTTGATATATGAAAAAAAATATAGGAGGTTTGTTTGTAAGATTGGTACCTGAAGTGAGAAGCGAATGTCAGCGGAGAAGGTCTTGAGGTTGGCGTGGGTAACACGCAATAGCACGGAATCGTCCCCTTGGATCTGTAGCCGATTAGCAGCCATTGCTATTGCTTTATCTTCTAGACAGTACAACACACTACACACTTCACAACTGAAGCCTTTCCCCAATGCCCACCTAAAATGAAATGGACGCCTCCCTTCTCTCTCTCTCCTTTCTTCTCTGTGAAAAGTACCTTTTGTTCTTCACATTTATTTGCAGATTGTGTTTTTTGTTTTTGTTTTTTAATTTTAAGCCATTTGCCGAATTTTATCTTTTTATATATTAATTATTTACATAAGAGTAAATGGTAAAAATAAAATACAGTTACCAAGTTTGGCTAAGGTAAGAGCACTCCCATCAGGTGTGTTAAATGTGCCAAATGCCAAATATTTGGCACATTTAACACACCAAACACAAAAACAAGCTCTCATCAGCCGTTCTATATCTCAAAAAATTTAGAACATGTCTACAGTACCGTCTCAAATATGAGACGGTACGGACAAAAATGCTACACACTGTTTACCTATATTTAATTCGTTTTTTCTCTCTCCTCCCTCATTTGTCTCTCTCGATCACTCCGTCTGCAACCCATCGATCTCTCTCTCTCTATCTGGCATTCTCGCCTCGCCGTCTCGCCGCGCCAGCTCGCCGCGCCGTCTCGCCACGCCATCTCGACAAGACGTCTCGCCACGCTGTCTCGCCACGCTATCTCACCAAGCCGTCTCGCCACGCCGATCTCACCACGCCGAGAGACAGAGATCGCCCAGGCTCGCCACTGGTCACTGACCCACTTCCATCAACGATGGCGACGGAGACGGTTTGTCGCTCTTGAAAGGTAACAAACACTGAAGGAAGAAAAAAAAAAGGGTTTGTGCCGATTCAATTTATGATTTAAGTGTAAATTGTAATTAATTTTATAATTGATTTGGTGGATTTGGGATGTGGTTTGTTTAAGGTTTCTGCCGGTGGTGGATGTGAATTTGTGCCGGTGGTGGGTTTGGGTTTGTGCCGATCTCTGGTTGTGTTTTTTTTTTTTTTTTTGAGGCGGTGTTGGCGGATGTGGGTTTGTGCCGGTGGTGGATGTGGGTTTGTGCCGGTGGTGGGTTTGGGTTTGTGATCTCTCTGGTTGTTTTTTTTTTTTTTTGGTTGAGGAGGCGTTGGCGGATGTGTATTTGTGCCGGTGGTGGATGTGGGTTTGTACCGGTGGTTAACTTGGGAATGGTTTGGATTTTCAGTTTCTATTGCCCATTACTCAAAATATGTGGGTCCCATGGCTAAATGGTTTGTTTGAGGATGTTTTCAGTTTTTGTTTCCATCAATTCTTTGATTTTGAATGATGAATTATGGAAACTAAAAACATATTTGAGGTATTTTCAAGTTATGTAAATAAAGTTATGATGACATTTTTGTAAATACACACACATTGAGAGATCGACGGTCAGACTTTTTGCTCTCTCCAACATAGTTGTCTTTTTTTTTTGCTGGGTCTCACCTTGCTTTATTCTCTTCATCTTCTTCTTCTTCTTCTTCTTCTTCTTTTCTTCTTTTCACGTTGGTTTATGGGTTTGGTTGCATTTTTTTTTCTTTTTTTCTTTTCATTCCTTTTCACTGGGTTTCTGGGCTTGAGTTCTCTCTTTTCTTTTCTTTTCTTTTCTTTTTTTTTTTTTTTTTTTTTTTTTTACATTGGGTTTCTGGGTTTGGTTGCCTATCCCACATCAAAACCAACCCCCACCACCGTGAACAACCACTAAACCCCACATTTTGCCTAACCCACATCAAAACCCACCCACCACCGTGGGGTTTGTCGAAGATCATGACTGTGAGGGAAAAAAAAAAAAAAACCCACAACGAGCAAAACTTAGGCCCACGTCAAGCACACCCACAGTGGCAACCTAGAAACGATCCAGCAAAAAAAAACTTCATCCTCTCCAAAAAAAATCCAGAACACCATTGAAAAACTCATCGTCGGTCTGATTTCGTCTGATCCATAAGCCCATAACAAAAGTCCACTGAAAACGCCGAGGAGATAGTGCCGCCAGTACACGTTTCTTTATGCTTATCAGCGTCGCTGGGTCACGACGAAGGAGATAGCATTGCTAGTACACGTCAGAGAGATGGGTGTTGTTCACCGGTGACAGTCTTGACGAGGCGAGGGAGCTTCTAAAATTTTTATGGGTTCAGGTTTGGGTTTTGGGAGAGTAACAGGGGTGAAGGGGTGAAGGGGAAATAAGAAAAGAGAAAAATATGGGTTCGTGGGTAGGCTAATAGCTTCGATCTGACCAAGTTACAGGTATGGGTCCCATAAAAATCAGAAAAGTGTGAGTGAAGTGTGCCAAACGGGTGGGATTAAGAAATTTGAGTATTTTAAGTGATGAGTAATGAGTGACGAAAATTGAGTGAGGAGTGATGAGAGATGAACAAAAAAAAAAAAAAAAAAAAAAAACCAAACAACCCCTTGGTCACTCTTAGAGCAACTGCATCAGCCAGTATAAAATTTTAATCTATTTTGCAAGAAAAAACCTACTTTTTCTATTTTACACATTCACTTTTACAAAACATCCATATCAGTTTATCTATTCTACATATTTATTCAATAAAATATTCATATCTTTAACACTATCATCTCTCTCACAGACCCAACACAACCCACATGGCCACCATCATCAAGCAACCACCATCATTAAGATCGATGCCTCCGACCCCCCACTGTGCAACAAGATCGACACCAGCATCTAACCCAAAAAAAAAAACTAGTAAAAAAAACCCCAAAGAACAAGCCGATCACACTGGAATCCACACAACCCACCGACCCACACCCACAATCACCGATACCATCGACCCACACCCACAATCACTATTACAGCAGCCTCAAGCTCAACCAAAAAACCAGGAAAACAAACTAGTAGAATAAAAAATGGATCAAAACCCACTTATCAAGATCGATGCCTTGCCCTGAGCAACAAGATTGACGCCTCCGGCCTCCCACTATGCAACAACGAAAAACAAAGGCAAGCGATCAATGATCAAACAATGAGAAACCCACTGATCAACCCCATTCAACCCGAAACCCACTAATCAACCCCATTCAACTCGAAAACAACGAGAAACAAAGAAAGAAAGAGGAAGAAAGAGAGAGCGGTGGCAATGGTGATCGGCGGCCGTGGCGATCGGCGATTGATGGAAGCTTGAGGAAGAAAGATTTATGAGATGAGAGGAAGAGAGAGCTGTGAGTTTGAGAGAGTTGATCTGATGAAATGAGAAAAAGAGAGTGAGGTGAGAGTTAGAGGTACGGAGAGGAGAGAGAAACAAATACTAAAATATTAAATGGAAGAGTTATGGTAACCGTGCATATATGCATGGTTACTATAGCAGTGGTGCATATTTGCACACTTTTACACTAACTGATGTGGACATTTAAAAAAAAAAAAAAATTTTAATGTGCAAAATGATGCACTTTTTGTATTATGCAAGATTTTTAGCGGTTGCTCTTATGAGAAATACAAGTATTAAGGTTCAAGTTGGGTCTAGGGACGAGGCACTCCCATGGAATTCCTTCCTATAATAACTTAGTGTGTGTGTGTGGGGTGGGAGACCATATACACTTGAGAAAATAATCAGATATTTGAAGAGGTTTGGACATTCACGTTGTTGAAAAAAAAAAGTTGAGTTTAGGAACCAAGTTAATAATTTTAAAAAAACCATGAACCGAATTGGTATTAACTCAAACCTTCTAACGTCAGAGGAGGTGTTATCTAAATAAACATGTTTTGAAGGTAGTTTTTTTTAATAGCTATTCAAAACACTTTATATATATATATATATATATATATATATATATATATATATATATACTAGATTCCCAAATAATCTCAGTATCAATTTAAATAATTCTTATAAAAAATATTATTTTGCAAATTTCGCTCATCATTTTCACACCGAAGTTTCACTTAGAGTTAAAAGACATCCACCCATGAGGTTCAATTTTATTTTGTTATTAATTATTATAAAAAATTATCGAGTTTAAAATGTATTTTTTCAACAAATATATTAGACATCATAAAGTTAAACCTATGTGGCGTTGGATTGTTCTTTATTACATATTCCATAGGCATGGATTAGGTATGTTTTTCTTTCAGTAAGTGGGGTAAAGTGATTTAAATCTAAATTTTCTCCATAAAAACTAGGAGATGCCACTAAGACACAGATTCATAGATTGAATCTAATTCCATCTTTATGTTGTGCCTTCATGTAGATCCAAACTACTATTAAAGTTGGAGTTTTTTCTTATTTTAATAAACAATGCATTTACTTTGTTTCTATATAATAATAAAAACTGTGCATTTACTCAAAAAAAAAAAAAATTGTAGTATCAAATGCATGCACTCAATATTAAGACATTAAAATTATGTATATAAAAAAAAATCATTAAAAATAGTATACTAGTAAATGTCATTATTGAGCATTTGTAAGGCGAGCCGATTTTTGTCAAGTCTTAAATGCTTAGGTTTGTTGAATTAATAACAAGTGAAAAATGTTCAAGCTTGTCTTGAACATATACCAAGCCTTTGCGAGCTTGAGCTCATCAAAAGGTTCAAAAGCTTGAACTTGGCTTGATTTATTAATCAAGCTGATCTCAAGTAAAAACTCAAGCTCAATATCAAGTTCTTGAACTCAATATCCAAAACAAATACATTATCAAGCTCATTTAGTTTGGAATATAGGTCTGAACTTCCAATTAATTAAAGGCTTAGTAAAATAAAGTTTATTTTTCAAGCTCTTATCAAGCTTATTACCAAGCCTATGATTAACCTAAGCTTGGCTTGTATTTTATCAAACACTATTGTTCATCACAAATCTGTTCATGAACAATAATTTATCGAACCCTATTGGTCATGAACTTGTTCAAACTCAAACGTAGCTTGTTTATAATAAAAATAAAAATAAAAAAAAACAATTTTTTTATATAACTAAGTTGTCTATAAACGACTTGATTTGATTACTTCCTAAATTTCTCACAAAGCAAATGAGAAAAATCTTGTCTAGTTTTGTGTCACCCACGACCACAGGGACACAAAACAAGGGACACAAAACAAGTTTCTCAAAAAAAAAAAAAAAAAGGGACACAAAACATTGTGGTCTTCCCACTAAACCCAAACAAAACCCCACACGTAAATATCACCAAGCCCTAGTCCTAGTCCCTGTCCTATAGCAAGGAAATAGAAGATCCCATCCCTCCAGATGTACCAACCTTAAAATGGCGACTCTGTACATTCATTACCAACCAGTACCACATCAACTTCAAAGTTCAAACACATAACATAAACTAGCATTTCTCTTACAATAGCAAAACCCAAAGCCCAAAACCCATTACTTATTAGAAATAAAAACCCTCCATAACTCCTCTTCAATTTTCATGGCTTCCACCTCTTCATTCTCTCTCACCCCATGCTTTTTCCGCTCCACTGATTTCAACGATCACGTAAGCTTCCCCTCCCCACTCATTCTTTTTCTGCATTGCTCTATGTTTGGTTACTGAGAAAATGCCCGAAAATTTAGTATGAGGAAACTAAGAGGACTGAGGAATAGTGGCCAGAATTTGATTTGATTGCTTCTTCTTTTATTCATTTATTTTATTGCTATTTAGATGGATAAGCAGAGGGTTAGAGTTTTTGTTCCATAATTATAATTGTTTTGATTGTTGACTGTACTATATTAGAACTTGTTTTGTGTCTTACTCTCTGTTTGCCTCCAAGAAAATGCCGGAAAAAAGTTTCCATTTTGTGCTGAGATTGTCGTTTTTGAGAAAATTTAACATGAGGAAACTAAGAGGACCGAGGAATGGTAGTCAGAATTTGATTTGATTGTTCTTTTTTTTTTTTGGGGCGATTTTGATGGATAATCAGAGGTTTAGGAATTTTGTTCCATAATTATGATTGATTTGATTGTTGACCGTACTATTTTAGAACTTGTTTTGTGTGTTTCTCTCTGTTTGGTCCCCAGAAAATGCGGAAAAAAGTTTCAATGTTGTGCTGATATTGCCGTGTTTGAGAAAAATTAACATGAGGAAACTAAGAGGACTAAGGAATAGTAGCCAGAATTTGAGTTTAACACTTTTTATCATATTTCTTATTCTTGCTATTTAGATGGATAAGCAGAGGGTTGGGGTTTTTGTTCCATAATTATGATTGATTTGGTTGTTGACAGTACTATTTTAGAACTTGTTTTGTGTGTTACTCTGTTTGGTTCCCCAGAAAATGTGGGAAAATTTTTCCATTTTGTGCTGAGATTGTCGTGTTTGAGAAAATTTAACATGAGGAAACTAAGAGGCCTGAGGAATAGTAGTCAGAACTTGTGTTTTGATTTTATTTATTTATTTATTTTTTTGTTTCTTGCTATTCAGATGGATAAGCAAAGGTTTAGGGTTTTTGTTCAATAATTAAGATTGTTTTGATTTTTGACTGTACTATTTTAGAACTTTTTTTTGTGTGTTACTCTCTGATTGGTTCCCCAGAAAATGCAGGAAAAGACTAGGAAATGACAAGAAAGTTTTCCATTTTATCATGGTATTGGTGTAGTTGAGAAAATTTAATATGAGGAAAGTGAGAAATGTTGAGGAATAGCGGATTGTTTTGTGTGTTACTCTCTGTTTGAATTTTATGCATTAGCTGAAACTTAAATACAGCTATTTGGGCGCAGTACATTAAGTTTCCGAATTAAATTTAAATGCGTGGTTGCATTGACCATTGAAGCACAAAAAGTGTTATCTTTTCTAAGAAAAATTAAATCCAATGCAGTTATGTGTTTGAACTTAATCGGGATCCTAATATACTGCACCTAAGTCTTACTCTTATGCGTTTTGATTATGATGATTGATTGTTGTTTGTCTTTGATTAGAAGAGTGAATGTTCAGTTTGGTTGCTGAGAAATTGTGGGAAAGCAGAGAAATTTTTGACATTTTCGAGAGTTGGGGCATACACTAAAACATCATTCATGTTCAATTGGTTCTCTAAAAACTTATTTGTGCAGCATTACTCTGTGTCTGGTTCCCTAAAAAAATGTAGAAAAGAAAAAGGATATTTTTTCTTTCCATTTTTATACTGAGGTTGTCTTGGTTTGGGAAATTTAATATGAGGAAATAAAGAGGTCTGAGAAATAGCAGTCAGACTTTGATTTTTATTTGTATTTTTCTTTTTAGATGGATGAATGGAGGGTTAGGGTTTCATGCTTTATAATTCTGATTTTTGATTGTTATTTGTCTTTGATGGAAGAATGGATGTTCTCTTTGCTCGTTGAGAATGTGTGGGAAAGCATATCCATAAACACTTAAATTTTTTATTTTTTTGGTGCGGGGGGGGGGGGGGTGGGTGGGAGATTGTTACGCTATAAAATCCATGCTCAGTTGGAGACGAAAACATTATTTTGCTCATTGACAGTGCATTTTTTATTTATTAGAAATTATTGCAACTTGAACTTTAAGTTCTATAAATTTGTTGAGTTCTTGGTAATCACTATTCTGGGTGATTGTTCCCTTTGGTTGTAGAGAAAATGTTGGAAAAGAAAACAGCAAAAATGTTTGGAGGTTTTATTATTTTGGTTGTGGAAATGGAGAAAACTTTAACTGTAAAATTATTTAGAATTATTTTTTTGAAAAATTAAAAAATAGAGAAGAAAAGGTTGGTATTATTATTAATTTTTTTCCATCCCTTCATGTTGTTTTCTTTAATATTCAGGAAGGTCTTTTTTGTTTTGATTCTAGTTCTGATTGGTGGTTGCTCAGGATTTAACTGCAAGGAACTTCTTGCCAAGCTTTGGGTTCAAAAAGAATACCAATTTTAAGGGAAACCAGTTGTTAGTTGGGAAGTCATTTAAATTGAATTGCTCGGTAGACAGAGAAATGGATGTCAGCACATCTGCCTTGGTTGATGGTGTTGCAGAGTGCTTAAATGGTATGTGTGGTTGTCATATTGTGGCAATAAAAGATATATGATTTTGTTAATTCTATCCAAATTTATGGGTTTTCATCGTATTTGTGGTTAATTTGTTTTGTTGTTGCAGAAATGGAGGTGAAGGAGCCAAGTATTTCAACAATGGTACTGAATTTTGAGAATAAGTTTGATCCTTATGAAGCAATGAGTACCCCACTATACCAAACAGCTACCTTTAAGCAGGTAATACTGGAGAAATTCTTGCTAATTTTTGTGAATTTGTTTGTTTATATTATTCAAGAGAGACAGTTATGAGTTTGACTCATTTAAGAAGTTAAATGCGGGGCCAAACTGTGATTACTTAACTTTTTTTGATAATGTGATATCTTTAATTATATTTATTAAAAAACTTTTGGATTTGAACCCTTTTGGGAGAAAAGTTGGGTTGGGGGGGGGGGGGATGTGGGTTGGGTTGTATGAAGGACTATTGATGTTATTAACATTTCTTTATTTCAATCTATTGAGCAATGTTTTTGCTTTAAGGCACAGTGGGTGCTTACGGAAGCAAAAGGTTGGAGATATGAGATATCTGCTTAATTAGTGAAAGGGGAACTGGTGATTTCATCAAATGGTTTAAGTAAGGTGATGGGTGACCTTGCACACTCTCCATTTTGTGTCATCTAGTCTAACTAGCTTATACCCTTGAAATTGTATTTGTTGTTCATCTTAAGGAGGTTTTCTTGTCCTTCTCATCTAATTTCTTTTCTTCTCCTAGCACGCTTGAATTTTTTAGAGGGTGAGGAAAGGTTGGTTTATATGATTTTTATTTATTTATTTATTTTTTTAATAAGTAAATTGATTTATATGATGTTCTAAGTACGTATTGTAACTCTCCCTTTTAAATCTATGTTACATTTTTCATTACTTCTTTGTTGATTCCTTTTCGTTTTCTTTTTTGCTTCTACTTTTCCAAATTCATGCCCAATCAAAGTTGTCAGTGTTTTAAAGCTTAAGGATTTTTCTAATTGGACATAATTCAATTGTTGCCCAAACCTTTTTTTTTTTCCTTCAAATTTTAAAGGTCTCATTTTCCACCCTTTTATATTAGAGTGTTGGATGTTTAGATCACAATGTGTACTTTTTCAGATGGACTGAACAAAGACTGTTGTGATAATTACTAATTCACTGTTGGTTGTAAATTACAATCATCTTGTAGTTTGTGCCACCTTTTTGGCAGGCATGCACCTATGATTGTGCTTGAAACATGCACACTCACACACAAGGATTCTGCCTGTAAATTTGTATTAACTATAAAACATGAGATTTTGAACCCATCTTTACTTTGGATGTCTATATATCATATGAGAAAATGTGCTTATTGGTCATCACACCTATGCATTTATCTACCTTTTATAATATCTGGATTGCCTCAACTATTTTTCTGACTCAAATAGTCTTTAATACTCTGTTATGCAGCCTTCTGCAACAGAAAATGGCCCCTATGACTATACCAGAAGTGGAAATCCTACACGGGATGCTCTAGAAAGGTGAGATTTTTTGTTTGGTGTACAAATGCAGTTGACTCAGCTCTCTCAATTTATTTTGTGCCTTTTCTATTTTCTTTCTGATAAGCTTCACCTCTCTGTATTCTCAGCCTTCTAGCAAAGCTTGATAAAGCAGATCGAGCATTTTGCTTTACTAGTGGAATGGCTGCTTTAGCTGCTGTATCTCATCTTGTTGGAACTGGTGCTTCCCACTGTCATTAATATTTAGTATTTAATTTTCTTGGTATACATGTATTAGATTCTCAAATTAACGTTCAGTGCTGTCAAATTAGCTGGATTGATGTCCATTGGGTTTGTAAAATACTTGCTGATTGTCAAATTGTTGGCTGCCTGATTTTATTATTATTTTTAATCTATTTATTTATTTATTATATTGATTGCTAACAGTGGTTTTTTAGGTGAGGAAATTGTTGCTGGAGATGACCTGTATGGTGGTACTGATCGTTTGCTGTCAAAAGTCATTCCTAAAAAAGGAATAGTGGTGAAGTTAGTATTCCTTTCTCTTTTCTTTATATTAGTTCAGCTACAACTGATATTGAACATTATAACTCACTGCTTACAATGTGCAGGCGAGTGAATACAAGTGATTTGGATGAGGTTGCATCTGCCATTGGGCCCTGGACAAAGCTTGTGTGGCTGGAGACTCCGACCAACCCTCGACAGCAAATTTCTGATATAAGAGTATGATTTCTTGGATCTAAAATTCTGAAAGTAGGTTATTGACTACTATTTTTGGTTTATTTAATACTGGGACAAGATTGTAGCCAATGAAGACAATAAAATTGTACGACTATTAATCTGCCAAGATTCTGTGTAATAGCTTATGTGTGTTCCTGGTAACAGTGCTTGAATAGGTGGTCAAGGTACCAAGGGACATTGACTTTAAATGGATTTATTATTTTTGTAATGGTTGTATGCCGCATCTCTCTCACATTGGAGTGGACCCCACAAGTGTGGGACCCACTCCCATGTGAGAGAGGATGTTGCATGTAACCATTGCACATAATACCACCTCCTTTAAATAGGGTCTTTGCCACAAAGTTTCTACCACTTGAGTCTTGACTGGTTGTGGTAAGACTAAGGATGCATGGTGCTTCCATTTTTCCTGGTTTGTGTTTCTTTAAGCTCTTAAGGGATTCCGTATTTCTGGATTTAGATTTTATAAGATCCGAAGAAACAAGATAAAAATATTTACTCTGGTAAGTTTACCACATTGTTCTACTTATCAAAAAAAAAGAAAAAAGTTTACCACATTGTTCTAATAAATAGTTATTCAGTTTGATTTTTTGGATGATTGAATCTAAGATTTGATCTCATAGTTGGTTATTCCATGTTTTTTGCTTTGTTCTATATTTCATGTATAGGATATTTTGAGTTTGAGAGGCTAGAATCTAAGAATTCAGATTCAGGGCTTGAAAGGTAAAGAATGTTGCAGATTGTGAACATTGGATGCTTCTTTGTCTCATTGTTGGCTGCATCTCTGTGTCATTTTATTTTGTTGGATAAGAAATGTAGCTTATGATCTTTCAAAGGATGATATGACAGGCTTACAATTGTGAATGAGAATCCTCAGCACTCATCAGATTTACTAAGCTTTTGACAGGGAAATAACATACAAGCCCTTTAACGCTCAATATTACTAGACTTTTTATTCAGTAAAGCCTTGCCTAGCTAGAACTCCATGTAACATCAAAGAGAACCATGGATTCATGCTAGCCATCCAGATGGTTCTTGGAAAAAATTGGGTATAAACTAAATCACCAGGTAATAAGAGTAAATAGTCTGCGACACCAAGGCTTGGAGGCCATTGAAACCATTTTAATGAAGAGAGTTGAATGGGTCTATTGGTATAACAGTAACTGGGCTAGAAATTTATTTGATTCCCTGTTTTACACCAAAAATGCACTTTGGCCTACTGACTAGTCTTTCAGCTTGGTGTAGTCCTTGTATCTCATATGTCTTTGGACTTCATCAATCTATCAACTTGCATCAAATTTCCTTCTAAAGAAAACTCTCTTTGCAAAGCCACCGAAATTATTTTCTTTGAAGGGCTGTTTTAACACTTACAAGGATATAACAGATACTTGCCACTTACAAGGATATAACAGATACTTGCCTGTTTTAGAAGTGGGGTTGGTTTCTTGATTAATTAGTTGATCCTAGACTCAACCTTCTTTTCTAATAAAAAAGCTCATTCTATATTTCCATCTTTCTTGGATATAGGTGTTTTGAGTTTATAATTGAAACTTAAAATGGGGATATTAGAGGAGCTTTTGGTCAAGGTAGCATCTACCCTTCACAACTTATTTTGACTCTTTTTAATTTTGAGGTTGATGTTCTTGTGCATAAAAAAGCCCTATTGAATTAGACATTTACGTTCTTGGAGCTGATGTAAGGTGATAATAGTGATAATTGTAGTTATAGGCATATAGGAATAAATGGTTTTCACTTATATAGATTAAAGAAATGTATATTAAAGAAAAATGATTTTTGCCTTCCATAAGATACGAAATGAAGAAATTTGTTTAAAGATAGGAGTGGCTTCTATTGAGGAAAAGGCAATGGAGAGTTATTTGAGATGGCTTGGATGTGTAGAGGAGAGCGATAAATGCGCTAGTGAGGAAGAGTGATTTGATTCAAGTCAATTGAACAAAAGGAGGTAGAGGAAGTCTAATATAACACTAGCAGATAGTAAAAAAAGGCCATGTTGTTGACAGAGAGCATGATTTTGGATAGGATAGTGTGGGTGCATTTTTTGCTTTAAGGAAACTCATGTACTCCTTGGCAATTTTTGCTTGTCCCACATTGGAAAGATACCTTTCCTCCTTTTACCTTATAAGGGATGAACCAATGGTATAAGAGTAACATTAGTTTGGTTAACTCATGTACTCCTTGGCAATTTTTGCTTGTCCCATATTGGAAAGATACTTTTCCTCCTTCTACCTTATAAGGGATGAATCAATGGTATAAGAGTACCATTAGTTTGGTTTGCTTGTCCCACATTGGAAAGATACCTTTCTTCCTTTTACCTTATAAGGATGAACCAATGGTATAAGAGTACCATTAGTTTGGTTAAGCAAAAATTGCCGAGGAGTACATGAGTTTCCTTGAAGCAAAAAAGGACATATTATCAGTAAGCCTTTACATATTGCAGAGTGGTTCCTCAATTTTTTTTATTATCAGTTTTTATTGCCTAATTAGTCGTTACACATCTTAGGTTGACTTTACCTGACAGTGGTATTGCATTTGACATAGAACATCATTGCTGATAATGTAAAGAGATGCATCTGTAGCTATTTAAAATAATTGGATAAACTTTTACATTTCTTTGTAGCTGTGAATCTTTGTGCCTAGTTGTTATGATTGGTTTCTTCATGTTTATATGATAAAATTTTCAGAATAGTATCCTTCTTTCTTTGGGCTGATAAAATCATATAGAAAGTCAGTACTTTCTAATGGAAAAATTCTTTTGTACTGATCCATTTCAGAAAATAGCAGAGATGGCTCATGCACATGGAGCTCTTCTGATGGTGGATAATAGTATAATGTCCCCTGTATTATCACAACCATTGACACTTGGAGCAGGTTATTAACCATCCACTATAGATGTAAAGTTGGGATTTTTACAATTGTTAGATTTCTCCTTCTAATCTTCTATTTTTTAATTGGCCCTTCTCCCTTTTAGATATTGTTATGCATTCAGCTACAAAATTTATTGCTGGACATAGTGATCTCATGGCAGGTGTGCTTGCCGTGAATGGGGAAAGGTAATACCTCTTGCTATGTGCTTTCAGATTGAACATATAACATGCATCTTTGTAAGTTGTTTTATCTGCACTATTTAATTTTCATTTCAATTTGTTGCCTTATCCCAAAAAAGGAAAAAATAATTTGGTTTGTTGGAAAGTAATGAATCCATTTGGAAGTGAGCGATGAACTTGATGTTGATTAAAATAGCACGCTTTCATGCACTTAATGAACTGAACACCTTAAAAAGATAGTTCTTCTAAATTTATTGAAGCTCTTCATGATGGCGGCCTGATGCAAGGTCCACTCAGTCAGTGAGTACTCAACTCCATGATAAAAAATAGCTCAAGAAAACATTGCTAATTGTTTATCTATGAATAGTATTGTCTAACATTGAGCACACCTTTTTGCTGGTAGGAGTTGTTTTGTATGTCTTTGCTTATTTTGCTAATGCTGTTTGGATCTTGAGATTAATTTTGGAATAGAATAATATAGTGGGTTACATTGATTCATTTAATGACTTATTGCTCTTTTCTTATGATTTCTTCCTCAATATTTTCTGGTTGATGTTTTATGCTGACTTGGTTGTTAGAGTGAGTTCTGGCTTCCCTATTTGTGGTCCTATGCATGTGAGTTGCATC
Source organism: Quercus agrifolia (assembly GCA_029955455.1). Classification (NCBI taxonomy): domain Eukaryota; kingdom Viridiplantae; phylum Streptophyta; class Magnoliopsida; order Fagales; family Fagaceae; genus Quercus; species Quercus agrifolia. The sequence goes on along the minus strand of JARQAD010000011.1, from coordinate 11,460,292 downwards.
TTTATTTTTTATTTTTTTTATACTTCAATAGATACAATAGGGGAGGGGGGATTTGAACCTTGGATGTCTTTGTTGGAAACACTAAGAGGTGCCAGATGAGCTATAAGGCTCTTGGCTCATCTATGTATATTTATGATGATTTAATTGACAATATGCAATCTGTTTGGCAATGGACAAACTGTAATGCAATATGTGGATTAAGGGGATTAGATTCAAATCTGGTCCTTTGACATCTTAATATACTAGCAAATTGGGCTTTTAGTGGTAAATTATATGCATTGCCCACAGCAGAGCTTCGACTTCAAAAGCTTATTACAGTTACACACCTAAAATTATTAAATCATTAGGCTTATCTGCTACTTAACTTGTTCATAACTGTGCATGTATTGTGGACGTAAAAAATGCATTCTTGAGAGGCTGTGGACCCTAGGTTCAACTTGAAAGAATCCACTCAAGCTTTGACTCCTCTCTTTCTCTTGCTACAAGCTCCACTGTGAGATAAACCTTGTTTTAAACCTGGGTATTATGTGTGGTATTTTGTTATTTTTTTGCAGTCATTTTTCTCTTTTAATTTTTGCATTTTTGTTCTATTTTAGGTAATTTGGAATTCATTCTTATCACATTTGCTTTTACAACTTCGCCACTGTTCTCATATTTTTCAGCTTGGCAAAAGAATTGTATTTCATACAAAATGCAGAAGGCTCTGGGTTAGCTCCATTTGACTGTTGGATCTGTTTACGGGGGATAAAAACAATGGCCTTACGAGTTGAGAAGCAACAGGTGCTATTTCAAACCTTATTTAAGTACCTCTTGTACTTTCCTTTCTAAATATTTTATCCAATTATATATAAAATTTTGTTTCTCATGTGGTATTTATTGGATTTCAGCATAATTTTATTAACTCAAATGCTTAGGGCATGTATGGTACAAAAAATAAAAATACAGAAGGAATTGGAATTGCTATCCTAATCAGTATTCCTGGAAATATAATTGTTATTTCTATTCATTCTTGTTGCAGCTTGGAATAGAACCTATAATTAGAAAATGTTGTCTTTTTGATGGCTACAGAGTTAGCATTATTGATTTGAGACTTCTTGTTGAAAAGATTCGGTTGGGGTCTTTATCAATTCCTCTGCTTCTAGAATATAATATGATTTCGAATCTGGAATTTCATCATTATCATTTTTGTATTACGCTTTTGTTCTTCTGCATTGTTTTTCTGTTGCAAGGATAGAAATATGCTAGTGGATTTCCCTATTGAAATTTGATGTTTTCGCTTCTTTGGCAGGATAATGCACAGAAAATTGCTGAGTTCCTTGCGTCCCATCCACGAGTGAAGGAAGTTTACTATGCTGGTCTTCCTGATCATCCTGGACATGACTTACATTATTCTCAGGTACTGATAGATCTCTGAGATTAATACTGCAATACCAATACCCACTCCTGAAACTATTTATATGTTTACCTTTTCCAGGCAAAGGGTGCAGGGTCTGTGCTTAGCTTTTTGACGGGCTCACTGGCACTCTCAAAGCATATTGTGGAGACTACCAAATACTTCAGCATAACTGTTAGCTTTGGTAATCACTCTCCCACCTGAAGTTCCTGCAAGCCTTGACAGATAATAAAAATGAAAATTTTTGGTTTAACATCGGTTTCTCCAGGGTATCACATGGTTAAGAAAATTGATGGTAAATTTGAAGTGTTCCATCCATCCATCTTGAGTATATATTATGCAAAAAAAATCCAGATTTTTCTCTCCATACTGATTTTTCGGAAAATAACTAACCCAGGCACCAATTAAAAATCTACCCATTTATCCTCTCTCTCTCTCTCCCTCTCCCTAACTGTCACTTGGTGCGTCAGTACTATGAGCTTTGCATTGCACTTGTTTTGTATGTTATCTTGCATGAGACAGAATTATATTTGAAAGTTGGTTAAACTTGCTATTCCAAAAAATAAAAAAAGGTTAACATTTATTTCCTTTTAAATTTGAAATTTTATTACATTAATCTTTAGCAATGACAAAACTTTATAAATTTAGATTTAAGGAGATTGTGGACATCTCACTTTGGGAAAAAAAATCATGTGGTTCTTTAACTATGTAGTTGGAACAATAATTTCTTTTTATCTTGAAGTATACAACTAAATGAGCAGTAGTGATTTCCCATGAAACCGACTTAAACAGCCAATTTACGCATGTTTTTGTGCAGTACTAGTGGTATTGTACTTGTGTCGTTTTGTATCTTGTAGCTGGTAAGATATGGATTAACGTGTGATATGTATTGTTTCTCATGCAAAATCTATGATAAGGTACTACGGACTTTGGTCCTAATCAGATTCTGAATTAGATTTTTCTATGATCTTTGGTTGTGAATCTCTTGTGACATTATCTTGATTAAAAATATACCTATATAAAAAAATAATTCTTGGGTAAAATTCAACATGGGATTTACTATTTCCATAAAACTAATTTTGCCTGACCAATTATGAAGTTTGGATTTGATTTTCCGAACATCTCTTAACCTCTGTAATTGTATCTATGTTTCATTCATAGGGAGTGTGAAGTCCCTCATAAGCATGCCCTGCTTTATGTCGCATGCAAGCATACCAGCTGAAGTGCGTGAGGCCAGAGGTTTAACTGAAGATCTTGTTCGAATATCAGTGGGGATTGAGGATGTGAATGATCTAATTGCTGATTTAGACAATGCTCTTAGAACTGGGCCTCTATAGGTGCTTTTGGATATCCAACCTTTAAGCACTTGGCTGCGATGATGACCTGAATCTGTTGCCAATTGTTAACATACGAATCATATGATTCGTGCTTAAAATTTATAATAGATTTGGGTGCATTATTTTTCTTAGTCTGGATTGGTCCTAAGAATATTTTTGAGGTTCTTTTGATATGTATTCATAGTTAAGAGAAAAATGCATTCTGGACCAAATCAAGAGCACCTTAGTTTATACGTTTGTAACTTGTAAACTTGTAAATGCTATTTTATGTGCTGGTCAAAGCCATCTTTGAGAGTGAATTTTGAGATTTATCCATGACTGCTTTTTCCTCTAGTCTTAAAATCTCAAATTCCTCCGTGGGCCTAAAAAATGGTTTTTCTTTAATTTCATGAGCTGTTCATGGATTTAATCGAATCCTTAAATGTTGACCTAGGAGTAGGACGCATCGTCCTCTTCTGCAAGGCCAGTGTAGTTGTGTATGCCTGTTCTCTTAGGCAGACAAGTGAAATTCAGATGATATTGATGCCAGAAGCGATTAAAATTGTTTGCATTGTTTCATTTGAGGTCAGTTTCTCATAATATATATGCCATTTTATAAGCCCTGAATCTCTCTTTTGTCATGAAAGTGTTAATTGGCACATAACTGGCAAAGATGTCAATTTTGGTCTGGTGACTATTCGGTTTGTCTATTAGAAAAAAAAATAAAAAATTAAGTATTAAATATACTGGTTTATCATTTTGGGTTATCATTGATTCATTATATATATACATATATTTATATCAGTATTATAAAATAGATATATCTAACTATTTATCAAGTTTATAATATATAAAAGTTATTAACACCATCCCATAAAAAAAAAAAAAAAAAAAAAAATAGAAAACACCATCATTTAATAATAATGAGGATTTTTTTTCCCTTTTGTATTAATAGGTTTTGTTGGCATATCTAATTCATTGTATTGTAACTTATATATTTTATATCCTTCACACCTACACTAATGGTAAGATTAAATAATTAACAAATATATAGTAAAAGTTAAAAAAGAGATAGAGAGAGAATAAGGAGAGTAAAGGGTGGGAAGGGTAGCACCTTTTGTTAATTAATGAATTTATTTCCTCCTTTGCCAAAAAAAGAGGGTAAAATACAAAATCTACTTGTGAGATTTGCTTCCTCAAAAAAAAAAAAAAAAAAAAAAAAACTTGTGAGATTTGAGTTAATGTCAAGTGCTATGAAAACTTTTCAAAAATATTCAATTTACTCTCTAAGCATAAATGTTACTCAATAATTATCAATGAGATTTGTACGGTCAAGACAAGTAGTTGGAAGAAATCAGAAGACTTGGAGCATGAAAATTTCATATGGTATTGAATATTTGAACTCTGAACATCTCTATTGAAAATATCAAGATGTTGCAATTGAGTTACAAAGCTCTTGGCACTAGTAAATTAATTTTTACTTTGTTTAGATATGTTTAGTTGATTTAATTACTTGGTTAGTTCATATTTATGTGTGCTCTACAATGGTCAAATTACTTTGTAATAAGCAAACTTTAAACTATTGACCATTTAAGTTTCAAATCGGAGTATAGATTAGAATCTTCTAGAGTTCTTAGGGTAATTTCGTTAAATTTTATCTATTCATTTTAAAATAAATGAATTGAATTTTATCACATAATAATTGTGGGGGAGTAAAATATGGGCCCATGATCTAGGCCCAGGAACGACGTTTCATCAACAATACGCCCGAGGAGAAGAAATCACAGAGGACCGTTGTAACTAACAGTAGAGCGCGTAAGGGTCCAAAGAGGCTGGTCCGAGAGGAATACCCTCCTCGGACATGACGTCTGATGGTGAGAGGAACCTCGGTTTTCCCTTAGTCCACCCTCCAGGAAGTTCCAGAGGTAAAGATAGATTACCAATGCATATGAAAGGGATAAGGATGCAGAAATATCTTGAGAAAAAGCTGCTACCACCGCATTAAATGCATCACAGCTGCTTTCCTGGCCGCATTTATGTGGAGAAGACCCTTGAACAGTGTTGAAAGTGATCTTTATCCCCAGGAAGTCAAAAAGCTGTAAGAAAGGAAATGGAAACTCAAGTACCGTGCTAGATGACAGACAAGTGGACGATGAGATCGGGCAATGAAGGACTATATAATGGAATAAACCCTTCATAAGAGAGGGGGGGAACGAAGAAAAAAGGGAGAACATCAAGAAACAACTACTGTAGCACCGGGAAAAATACAACCTAAAAGAAAGCATCTTATCCAAGATCATACCCCTCGGATTTGATTGTAACCCATGAAAATTACCCAAACCTTACTCCTCGGACGTAAAATCTCAACTCGCTTGTGTGTTTTAGCCTCCTCGGCCAAGTACCCAGATCCCAATAACTGTTGTAAAAATCGCTGCTAGCCCAATTCTATAACTCACTCTCTCACAAATTTATTGTATTGGGCTTGTTGGGCCCATTTCCTGTTTCTATTAAGGTGTGGGCTACAATTTGTGACCCTACAATAATCATTAATTTAAATACACATGCAAATTGTGATAGTTAAGCTGCATTTAAATTTGATAACACGGAAAAAATTCAATTCACTTATTTTAAAATGGAGGGATATAATTATGAACTCCTATATAGAATTATCCTAAATCTTTATAGGATTTTAGTCACCATGACTAGTGAAAATGATTTTTCTTTCTTGTTTCTTACCACTACATTTACCATATGTATGGTTGGAGACTTGGAGGGAAGATAAAAGATAGAAAAATAATGAAGAGAAATATGAGGGAGGATAAGAAAAACAATTTGTTTGGTTGATAGAAATTAAGGGAGTAAAAAGAAAATGGAGGGAATGATTTTTCCTTGGACCTACCATTTTTCTTTCCTCCTAAATTGAAAGGAAATAAAAGAGAAGAGAGAGTTGCACATGGGATCACATCATAATCCATTTCCTTCTTTACACCTAGTTATACACTTACTTATTGTGTACCAATCACAACTTGGTTGCATTGTCCTATAAGACACAAACAATGTTAGATATTCCTAGAAAAAATAAATTCAAATTAATCAAGTGTTTGAATTCAATTGAAAATTTTAATGTAGGAAAATTATTAGTTTACATTGTATTATTAATATAAGATTTACATTACAGATTTAAAAAAATGTGTACATATCTGCAAAAAATGTACAATATTGTATACATTTATTTTATTTACAATCTTATGTTTATAGTACAATATAAACCAATAATTATCCTTTAATGTATTACATAAAAAGAATTTGGAATAATGGGCATTTGCCCATAATTTACAAACTATGCAGTAAAATACTTATGGTTTGAAAATGTCCCTATTTTTGAAACTCGATTTTAATAAAATCGAGTTACATTTGTAACTCAACATTAGCAATGTTGAGTTTTATGCATATTTTGCCATTTAAATTTTTTTGAAAATTTAAGTGGAACTTGACACTGATAAATGTTGAGTTCTACTTAAAAATATATATAGAATTCATTTTTGAAGAAATTGAACTTTACACATAATTCGATTTTAAAAAAAATCGAGCTTAAAAAATAGGAGCATTTTGTTAGGTAGTTTTCAAATATAGACATTTTGCTACATAATTTGTAAATTAGAGACAAATTTCCATCTCCCCCCCACCCCCAAAAAAACACAAAAAGGAATTTTATCTGAGGATCAAGCTGTGTTCATATATTTATAGAGAATATAATACTACCTTTATCTTTCCTTTTTTTTTTTTTTTTTTTTAATCTTCTAGGTCCCTCTGTTTTGCCAAATATAGTGTTGTATTATTCAAAGACGCATGCATGAGGGATAAGTGGAAAAAGCGCCTATTGGCCGACACTGACAATACAGTCTGCCTTTCGTCCCTTCGTTACCGAATTCAAATCTTCTGTCACACTCTTCCTGCTTTACTATATGCTCCACAAATAAAAATATGTCACATATTCATCTAATTTATTAATGCTAAATTTATGGCTTCTATTATTTTAATTTCCTTAAATAAATAAATAAATAACCCATCATATTTAGGTAATTTTTTTTTTGGTAAACAAGGAAATATTATAAACTACAAAACACTGGTAGCAGCACCAGTTTTACAAAGTCTAGAGCGACAAAGGCCCATTAAATCATCAACCAGAGGCTGCAAAACAACAGAGGGGGGGGGGGGGGGGGAAACAAAAACAGCAGCCAACTCAGCAGAGGCCGAACCCATCTTAGCTAAAACATCAGCACAAAAATTTGCTTCCCTAAAGCAATGAGATAACTTAAAGCGAGGCAGCCGCAGCAACATTTCCCTACAATCATCAACAAGACCAGATAAGTCACCATTTGAGACTAAGTTATTAGAGACTAAGGAAATTGCTGTGGAAGAATCAAGCTCAATCTCTACTGCAGAAATTCCATTCTTTAAGCACAACCCCAAACCTTCCCTCAAGGCCCACAACTCCGCAGCAATGCTAGAGCATATGCTGATGGACTTAGCAAAACCAACAACCCACTGCCCAGAACAATCTCTAAGCAGCCCTCCGCACCCTGACTGCCCACTAGAGCCAACCACCGAACCATCCGTATTAAGTTTATGCCATCCTTCAGGAGGTTTCAACCATTTGATCTGTTTCAAGAGTCTAACAACTCCAGTATTAGTCTCCAAAACACAATATAGCAGCTCACGAGATTGCATTTCCACCACTTGAACCAGATTCGGATTGGCAGGCTGCTGCTCAAAGGCCTTTCTGTTCCGTTGAAGCCACAAATTCCGTAAACCAAGCAAGAAAAAATGGCGCCAGTCATAATCTTTACCAAGCCCCTTGGAAGAATCTAAGGCATTCTTTTTAATCCACACCAACAAGTCATTCGAGAAGGACTGTTTAAGGCTAACAGGACAGAAAGCTTCCTCCCAGAACTTCTTTGCTGTCGGGCAGTCCCTTAAAACATGACTAATACTTTCTTCCCCTTCACTGCAGTTATCACAACCACCCAGCCCACTAATACCACGGTGAGTCAAAACAGCTCTCACTGGTAAGCTTGAATGCAGACATTTCCAAAGAAACATCTTAATTTTTGGCAAGGTTTGGAGCTTCCAAATCCACTTGCCATGAAAATCCGGAGTCTCTAGATTCTCATTAATTGCCAACAGGTACGCATTACTTGAGTCGAATTCCCCATTTAAACTAGAAATCCAGCTCCTATGATCCTCTCGCACAGAATGACGTCTAAGAGGGGTAGCTCTCACTGCCTTGATAATGTGATCAGGAAAAACAAAGGATAGGTTATCCAGAACCCAACCCGCATCCCTAATAACCTCCCTAACACACACCTTACTCTCACCAAAGTTCAAAGGACCTTCAATAAGGGACCTAATGGTGCCAATGTTCAACCACTTGTCATTCCAGAAACTTAAGGAGCTGCTGCAACCCACTATCCACTTCGAGCCCTTCTCACATAAGCCACTTCCACTTCTAACTGCATTCCAAGCTCTAGTATGAGCTTTCGGCTTTCTAGCATGACCCGTCAAGTACTTCTTCCTCAACACATCAGCCTAACCCCCACTCTTAGAGTTCTCCATACGCCAACACAATTTTGCAGCTAAGGATAAATTTCTCCCTCTTGCTTCTTGAATGACTAACCCCCCTCGGTGCTTTGGTTTGGTAACTTTTCCCCAACCAATCATGTGCAATTTTTTATGATCTTCCGTCGATCCCCACACAAAATTTCTGCTAACCTTATCAAGATTATTAAGAATATGAGTAGGGCGCACGCACCCTTGCATTACATAGGCAGGGATAGCCGAGAGCACAGATTGGGCAATCACAACCCTTCCTGCCATAGAAAGTAAATTGGTTTTCCAACCTTGCAACTTATTTTGCACCCTTTCTACCACAAAGTTAAAGTCTTGTGAGGAAGACCCCAGATGTTTGATAGGAAAACCCAGATACTTCCCAAGATTTGGTGTCGAGTGGATACCAAGCACCCCACACATTTCCTCTCTAGATTCTGGACTAGTATTCGGCGAAAAATACACTTTAGACTTTTCCAAGCTAAATTTTTGACCCGACAGCTCACAGAAAGAGTCCAAAGTCTCTCTCACGCTATTACAATTCCGTAGATCAGCTTTTGCAAAGAGGACCAGGTCGTCGGCAAAGAACAGATGGGAGAAAGCTTGTCCACCTCTCGAAGCCCGGACCGGATCCCACAGATTCTCCTCACATCTCCGCGAAATAAGGAACCCAAGCACTTCCATACACATGATGAATAAATACGGGGAGAAGGGATCCCCTTGTCTAATACCCCTAAATGGATGAAAAGGCTCCAATTTACCTCCATTAAGAAGCACTGCAATCGATGAGCTAGACACACAACTCATAATGAGTTTGATAAGAGAGGGGGGCAGCCTATAAAGCTCAAGAACATCTCTAATAAAATGCCATTCAAGCCTATCATAAGCTTTTTCCAATTCTATTTTAATAGCCATAAATCCCGTCTTCCCTTTTTTGAGTGACATAGTATGAATAATCTCTTGGGCGATTATCATATTATCTAAACCCATTCTCCCCGGAACAAAAGCTGTTTGGAGGGGCGAAATGAGCTTAGGCAGAAAGGGACGAAGACACTTGACAATGATCTTGGTGACCACTTTATACATAGTGTTACATAAACTTATAGGCCTAAATGCAGCCAGACAGTCAGCCCCTGGATGCTTTGGGATAAGAGTGATAAGGGTCTCGTTAAGGTGGGAGGGCATAGTGGAACTATGAAAAACCTTAAAAACTTCATTAACCACCGAAGTACCAACTTGCTGCCAGTAGGCTTGAAAAAACCCTGCATGTATCCCATCCGGACCTGGAGCTTTAAGCGGCTTAAGACTCCCCAACCCCTCCTTAACTTCGAGTCTGGTCAGATCTGCACATAAAGTGCTCACCTCTTCATTCCGAAGGTAACTAGGCCATATATTCAAGCTCCATCTCCTACTTGGAACACTTAAAGCACTAGTTGTGAATAGCTTGATAAACCCATTTTTGATCAGCTCACCAATTTCTCTCTCACCCTGAACCCAATTCCCAAGGCCATCCTTAAGACATAGAATTCTATTTCTTCTTCTTCGGAGAATTCTATTTCTTCTTCTTCGGACCAGCGCCGAAGTATGGAAAAAGCTAGTGTTTCTATCACCTTGTATGAGCTAGTTATACCTTGATTTAACAGACCAGTACTCCTCCTCGTATTGAAGCACTTCGAAATACTCCTTCCTAAGGATACTTTCCAGCTGTAAAAGGTGGCTACTTGGGCCCCAGCAAGTCTAGATTGAATTCCTCTAAGTCTAGCCTCAACTCTTTTTTTTCTTTGGAATATATCTCCAAAGACTTCTCTATTCCAAATCTTAACCTCAGCTGTAAACTTCTCTACATTTAATTTAAGTAGGCCATTCACACTCCAAGAATCAGCAACAACTTCCGAAAACAGGGGATGAGACATCCACATGGGTTGGAACCGAAAAGGCCTGCTAAAGCATGACGGCCCATGCTCAACCAATTTAAGCAACACTGGATAGTGGTCAGAATGAGTGCGGGTCAGGTGATGAATTGAAGCCTCAGGATACAACCCTCTCCACACAGCATTGGCAAACCCCCTATCTAGTCTTTCTTGAATGTAGTGACCAACCTCCCTTTTATTGACCCAAGTGAATCTAGGCCCATGAAAGCCCAAATCCACCATACCACAAGAGTCCAGGCACTCCTTAAAAAATTGGACTCTTCTAGGATTAAGAGGGTTCCCTCCCAGTTTATCACTACTAGCTAATAACTCATTAAAATCACCCAACATCAACCAGGGCAAATCATGCAAGGGGGCAATAGAAGCTAAATTTTTCCACCGCAATTTCCTTTCCTCTAGCCTAGGACTAGCATAAATTGCTGAAAGTAACCAGGACGAATTTTGTGCACGTACCTTAACCACCACATGAATTTCCTGTTCAGTTTTTGCAACAAGCATAACTTCAACTGCATCTGACTTCCATAGCACCCAGATACCCCCCGAATAGCCAATAGTGTCCGCATGCAAAGCTCCATCAAAAGGAAGCCGGTCCGTAATACCTTTTGCCCTATCTCCACCAACACGAGTCTCAGTAACAACCACAATATCAGGAGTGTGGGAATCGATTAAATTATTCAAAGTAACATGAAAACGAGGGTTCAAAGCCCCCCTACAATTCCATAGTAAGATATTCATTGGAACAGAAGGAGAAGACATAAATTTAACATTTAATAAATTAGATGGACATGTGACATATTTTTATTTGTGGAGTATATAGTGGAGTAGGAAGAGTGGGATAGAAGATTTGGACTATTTCATTATCACACCAGTATATAGGGTCCCGCGCATCGATGATGATATTCGCAATAATAAAGGCGTGGCTAATCTGCTGTTCATCTGTAAAATGTTACTAAAACATACGGAGGTTTCAGTGTTAGAACATATGCATTACCACTCCGTAAAGCTGCTCATATGGGTTGTGTGGGAGCTAGGCCAGTCCAATTATTGTTTCAAAAAATTCTTATTATACACTTCTTATTACATAGCACATTCTGTACATACTGCGTTTTAAAATTGTGTGTGTGTGTTTTTTTTCTTTTTTTCTATAAATATTTTCAGTTAAAATTATAAAATTGTGTGAAGTACTGTTTTAAAAACACGATTTCATGAGTAACGTGGTAGTGTGTGTATAGTGAATGACTATCATCATTAACTTATTGTTTTACATCTCTATGTTGATCAGCAGTCTTCCTCTTAGTAATTCCTATGATCATACACTTTCAACTTTAATAATCAGTGGGCTTATCATATTTCTACTATCTACTTCTACTAACTATATAAAAAAAAGGCAATGCTTCTATCTGCAGTAAACTTGGTTTAGTCAATTGGTGAGCAAAACTCACCGTTTTTTTTAAATTTTTTTTTTTTAAAATTTTTTAGCCAGTGTTTTAAAAAAAAAAAATTTATATGAGTTGTCATATATATTGTTATATTGACACAACAAATTTCATAATATTTTCATAATTATTCAGGTGTCAATTTCTTATAGGTTGAAATCTATATATAAAAAGCGTCAATCCGCAAATATTGCCACTTTGGTCCATTCAAGTGGCACTGTAGCTACAGTAGCTACAATGTTTTTTTTTTTTTTTAATATTTATATCAGTTGACATATATATTGTTATACTGACACAACAAATTTTACATCACAATTATTGAGGTGTCAACTTCTTATAGGTCGAAATAAAATAATAAAATATGATACTATAACTGAAAATAAATGTTTTGTGAAAATATTGTAAAACTTGTTGTTATTACAATATTTTCACCATTGTTGAGATCTTAGTTTCTTATAGATAAAATAAAAAAAATGCTAAGTCCACAACATTTTCACATTAATTTCACAACAAATCATAAGTAAGCTACTATTGATGGATAAAAAAGTGACGTCAGTCGTGGGTCTATTTTCAAATTAGTAACAACTTGCCAACTAGAATTTGTTATGAAACTTACCACGATTGAAAATAAAGGTATTGTCAAAACACTGTGACAATTTGCAATGTTCTTAGACTTTTTTTGGTTTAGTCAAATTTGGTGAACAAAAATTCACTATTTCATGCACAATTTTCTTTTGTTGGTTTTTTGTTTGTTGTTTTTTTTAATACATAGTTTAAAGTGGTTGTCCCAATTAAAAACCAATAACAATTTACCACCTAAAATTTGTTGTGACAATGTTGTGGATGTAGCATTACTCTAAAATAAAATTATAAAATATCATATCAAGGCCCACCGTAGCTAAAATAAAGATATTAAGAAAATATTGTGACATTTATTGTGTTCCTGTCTTTTTTTTAGCCAATTTGTTGAGCCAAAATTCATAATTTTACGAACAATTTTCTTGGGCTGACATTTTTTTTAACATATTGTTTAAAGTAAAAAACACATAGTTTTACCAATAAAAAAGAATTATGGAAAAAATTACTTTCCCCCATTATGTTTGGCGTAGTTTCATCCCCTCCAATTTTAAAGTTGAATAATTTCCTCCTTTATATTTTGTGGACAAGTATATAGTTCATACTGTTACTCTCTTAGTTAAACCCTAACAAAATCTTATAATTCCAAGATTATTTGCAAGAACTAAAATGCTTCATTAAATTTTAATGTCCCAACAATTTTCTTCATGTATTTTGAGTTTTATGTGTTAGTCATACTTAGAAAGTAAAAATGGTGGAGTGTGGTATTCTATTTGTTACCTAGAGAACACTAATTTATTAGTGGTTTAAATTTTCTAGATTTATAATTTTATCTAATAGAAATTTCAATGATATATGTCTTTTCTTATTTTGCTATTTTTTTTATTTTTTTTCTTTCTTAAAAAGGTGTTCATTAAAATTAAGTAAGCTAAGCATCGTAGTTAGGCTCATAAAATAAAATGATAAAGAAGGAAATATGAATAACAAAATATTCATTGCAAATGGTTCTAGGTATTTAATTTGATGAATAGTTTCAATTGTAGCACATGTCATCATTTATTGCGAAAATTTAAGTATTGTAACAATGTTTTATCAAACTTAGTTGTTAATTGTTGGAAGATGACGACATTTGTTATCATTCTTAGTAGAGGTTTTTTTATTTTTATTTTTATTTATTTATTTTTGTGTTTAGATACTATCTTTAGTAAATAGGTTTTAAGAAATGAAAAAGTATTTTCTATCAAATGATACCTATCAAAATCCAATAAACTAGAAACAATGTGCAAAAATAACTACCCACTAACATATGTTTTTCAATTGTTAGTGGGTTGGTTATATTTTGCTGACATGTCTCACACTTATTGGATTTTGATACTGTTGACATGGTATCATTTTATACTGTAGGGTCACAGTTTGTAGTCCAAACCCAGGAGAGTTGGGTTATAAGCACAATGAGCCCAATACAATAAATTTGTAGAGAGTGGGTGAAAGAACTGGGCTTTTAGTGGACTGACTAACGGTTAGCTAAGATTTCAAGTGTAACCGAGCATGAAACTACATGTAATTATGGATGGAATGTACGTCCAAGGAGATAGTTTAATAATCAAATTACTATTTCTGAAAGGTAGTTCAACACTATGCTACAGTAATTTTCTTTCTATTCTTCTTCACTATGTTTTTTCGATCCCCTCCTTATGGAGGGTCTTTCAAATTATATAGAGTTTTCCAAGTCATCTCCATCGTACAGTTGTTCATCATCCAACCCTGCACTCAAGTATGTATCTTATCAAGTATCTTCTCTGGCTCTCTGTAAACGGTAGTGGTTGAGACCACTGTTCAGAGGTCTTCTCCACATTAATGCGGTTAGGAAAGTTGCTGCAGTGTATTTAATGTGGTGGTGGCAGCTTTTCCCTAAGATATTTCTGTATCCTTATCTTCTTCGTACATGCTTGAAGTCTATTCTCATTGTTGGAGTCTCTTGGAAGATCGCCCAAGTCACCCGGATGCTTGCTCGACTGATATTCGTCTGGTCCAAGGAAGGTAACCTCCTCGGACCTCAGCTCTCCACTCTTTCCTTACGCGACTGTCCATTCTGGGGCCTCCCCAGTCATTTGCTCCTCCTCGGACGCATCCCCATTAGCAAATAGGGCTTAAGGCCCAATATACAAATTCAAGTTTTTGCCCCCACAATAGTCCCTCGAAATTTTAATTTTTCTCTTTTACACGAGGAGAAAAAAATAGAATTTTGACTTGCCAATGTAACCGTGGTTAAAACTGTAAAGACATTCAAATTTACGCATATAGGGACGTTATTTTAGTTATTTCGCCATTGCTTCTGACGCTTCGAAATTCGAGAAGCGTCATTAAGTACTTTGGGCGGCGCTGTGTCTCTGGCATCCAATGGAGGGATTTTGATCCAACGGACCGTATTTCCTTTCAAGATTTGGGCGGGATAAATCCCCCTCATTTTCAGTCCCTTATATAAAGGCTCATAAGAGTATTATCTTCTCTTTTCTTCATCATAGTTCAGAATCTTCAGAGCATTCGAACATTTAAACTCACACCAAATATCAGATCATCCATCATACTTTCCAAAAATTTTCAAAGATCCTTTCAAGGATTTCGAAGATCAGTTCCTGCTTTAGTTCACGTAAGTTTTAACTTCTTCAAATTTTTCTTTATTTCCTCGGACAACCTCCTCGGCCCGTCATTCTTCATTACCTCGTTGTCACCCCTAGCGTTTTCTCTTTTCTACTTATTCGAAATGGGTAGGTTTAAGCGTTTAGTGGATAGCCCTGCTTTGATAGAAATATTCAAAGATAAATATCACATACCCCAGGAGGTATCATTGCAATACTGTTCTCCGGAAGGATTAGCATTTGACCGAAAGGTGGGAGAAGTCATAATCTCAATGATAGCCTTCATAGATGGAGGAATGACTATCCCCATGGGTAGGATTACAAGAGACTACTTACGTAACCATAGGCTTTGCCCTCAATAGTGCGCACCTAACTTTTTTAGGATTCTAGGAGCAGTTAATGCTCTGGACCGACACTTAGCATTTGGGCTACCTTGGCACGATGTAGTCCACCTATATGAAGGCCACCAACAAAAAGGGGCGGGATTTTACCTTAAATCCTGGTCCGACACTGTTAGGCTCATTTCATGTCTTCCCAAGTCTAACAAAGGGATGAAAGATGACTACGTCATTGTATCAGGACCTTGGCATGACGGTCTTCCTTACCCAACCCAGCTAGGAGAGCCAGGTGGGGTACCTTAGATTTATGTTTTCTAACATTAGATTTAAGTTATTTGTCCTCGGCCTTACTTTGCTATGTCAAAAAGATTTTCTTTCTTCTTCTTTCATCTTTTTACACTGAACTCCAAGTTTCTAACTGTTTAGTTCTCTTGTTTAACAGATAAAATACAAGTAAATCCTCGGATTAGTTTAATCAACGTACCCGCACTCAACTACTTATTGAGATCTCAAATTTTTGTGAACGACGATGGACAACTTCGAGCCGCCCATCTAATTTTGGACTACGAACCCCTCTCGAGATTTTTTCTAGACGTCGGCAACGCTATCAGGGCTAACGACTATCGTCTGGCTCATATAGACGTGTCTCGGCCTCATTTTTTAGCCCCACACGATCTTTTACCAGTTGATCATCCAATCCCACAGGGCATTCCCTTGGCTGCCCAGCCACTTCAGCAAGTGCCTTTTGGACAAGTTGTAGCCAAGGAAGGAACTGCATCTTCCTCTTTGCTTGAGGAAGAAATTGACAAGTTTCAATTTGAAGAGGAAGAGATGCAAGTAGAAGCCATCGTTATATCAGAGGCCGAGGAAGAAACAGACGAGTACTCGTGCATTCAAACTCCTGTCCCTATAGTAACTTACGTAGAGGACTCTTCAGATAACAAAGCAGAAGAGATGGCTCCAAAACCTACCCTAAGTTTGAGGGAGCTCATGAAGGGGAGGAACAAGGCGCCTTCCCTCCAAAAGGCCAATAAGTCTAAGCCCTCAGTGAACCCTCCTCTTCCCCCTTCTCAGCTTTTTGCTGATCTCGGGCTAAAGCCCAATCTTGAGCTGAGGAGAAAGAGACACCAAGAGGTTCCTGAGGAGGGCGAGATAGGCCATCCAAAAGGAAATAAACAGCAGAGGTAGTCCCAGGACCAAAGAAGTAGGAGGTCCAACTTTGTTGACAGCCGAGAAGATCTTCCTGTGGCTCAAGTGCGCCGTCCATCACGCATATGGTCTCCTAAATTGGAGGTGGACGGTGTCCCCATTGCGTGGGATTCCTCCATTAGGCATTACCATGGAGGGCATGCAGGTCATGTTGCCGAGGCCTTGGAGCAGCCCCTCCTCCTTCCAAAAGACATGGAGGCCTACAAGAACTTTAGTCAATAGGAGCTTTTTCTATACCTTAAGAGGGGTCTGGCCATGGTAAGTGGTTTGATTTATTACCCTATCTAAATACTTGGTTATTTTCATAAGTTTTTGCTGTGTTTTATACTAAAGATAAAAAATTTTATTTTATCACGTAGATTACACAACAGGTTTATGTGGCTGAGGACTGGGTTAAAAGTGCCCGCAGCGAGGCCAGGGCGGCCTTCGATGCTCTATCCGAGGTCGAGGTAGAGCTAGGCGCACTAAAAGAAAATCACTCCAAACTGGCCGAGCAACTAAAAGAGGCGGTTAGGGCGAGAGATAGCGCTGAAGCAGGCCTTAAGACTATTGAGAAGCAGTTTGAAGATATCCGTAAACAGTTGCACTACAATGAAATAAATCTGGCAACAGAGAAGCAACTGGTGACGGAGTTTTGCGAAGAGTTTCGGAAAGCCAGGGAAGCTGTCCAACTGATTAAGGAGGCAGCCGAGGCCGAGAAACAGGCTCCTTACACGCTTGGGGTGGAAGAGACTCAAGCTAGACTTACGGAGGAATTTTCCACTGTATGTAGGGATTACTGTGACATCTCTTGGGGTAAAGCCCTTGATGTTGCTGGGGTCCCTGTAGACTCTGATTTGAGGTGATTTGAGAGCATTTAATTCGATCCAGAAATTCATGAGCTCTCAGGTCCTGACTTCTCTCACCCTGGACAAGTCATTCAAGTATCTGTGCAGCCAAAGGCAGACCAAGTCCCTCCTGCTCCCTTGGAAGTTCCAAAAGACTCCAACCAAGATGTTGGCCAAGGAAAGGAGATTGAAACTCTTAAGGGCAAGGATAAATGTCAGGATAAGAAGAAAAATTCTTCTAATCCCACAGAGAAAGCCTTAGATATTGCTGTCTCTCAGCCCGACTAAACTGCTGACCCAGGGGTCCCCAAGACGAAAGCTTAGGCTAGGGGGTTTTTACTATTTTTGTATGTTGTTTATTGTTTTGTTTGTTGTTTCTTTTTAAAGAAATGTATCACACTTTTTTAATTATCAATGAAGACATCTTTCTTTTGTTTCATACGTCATGATATGTGCTATAAGATTCATCGTCAAAGTATGGCGACCTTTTGCCATTTTAACTTGAATAAAATATACTATCATATCTTATAAACAAGCCATACTACAAGTTAACTTAAATTCAATCAATAGCCCTAGGCATTTAAGCGCAACTTAAAAGTTATATAAACATCTATAAGCGTGACATTGTGATGCTAACCCATTCAAATCATTCAGTCTAAGGATTTCAAGCATGATTGAATCTCAAGTTTAAACACTTAAGAGAACTTTGAATTAGTGTTAACTAACCCAAATCATCTGGTCCGAGGATTTCAGGCATGATTGGATTTAAGTTTAAACATTTATGAGAACTGCGAATGAGTGTTAACTAACTCAAATCATCTGGTCCGAGGACTTCAGGCATGATTGGATTTAAGTTTAAACACTTATGAGAACTTCGAATGAGTGTTAACTAACCCAAATCATCTGGTCCGAGGACTTCAGGCATGATGGGATTTAAGTTTAAACACTTATGAGAACTGCGAATGAGTGTTAACTAACCCAAATCATTTGGTCCAAGGACTTCAGGCATGATTGGATTTAAGTTTAAATACTTAAGAGAACTTCGAATAAGTGTTAACTAACCCAAATCATCTGGTCCGAGGACTTCAGCCATGATTGGATTTAAGTTTAAATACTTAAGAGAACTTTGAATGAGTGTTAACTAACCCAAATCATCTGGTCCGAGGACTTCAGGCATGATTGAATTTAAGTTTAAACACTTAAGAGAACTTCGAATGAGTATTAACTAACCAAAATCATCTGGTCCAAGGACTTCAGGCATGATTGGATTTAAGTTTAAACACTTATGAGAATTGAAAAGTAAAAAGTATAAACACTTTATATAAAGAACGAATAAATTGATCATGAAAGTATTTATTAATAGTAATACATCTTTTGGTTGTTTACATTCCAAGGACGTGGTATTACATGTTCATCTAGATCTTTTAGAAAATATGCTCCAATGCTAGCTTCTGAAGTGATACGGTAGGGTTCTTCCCAATTTGGTCCTAATTTTCCCCAAGCTGGATTCTTTGCAGCGCCCACAACTTTACGTAATACCAGATCACCAGGAGTTAAAGGTCTTAATTTTACATTGACATCATAACCTTAATTCAGTTTTTGCTGGTAGTAGGCCAATTGAACCATCACATTTTCCCTCTTCTCTTCAATTAAGTCCAAACTCTTTGTCAGTTGCTCATCATTGTCACTCGGATTGAATGAACTGGTTCTTGACGTTGGGAAACTAGTTTCCAAAGGGATGACAGCCTCAGGTCCATAAGTCATTGAAAAGGGGGTCTCTCCAGTAGACCTACGAGGTGTGGTTCTATACGTCCAGAGCACATGTGGTAACTCTTTCACCCATTTGCCTTTTGCATCATCTAGCCTTTTCTTTAGCCCATTTACTATGACTTTATTTACAGCTTCTGCTTGCCCGTTCCCTTGGGGGATAAGCAGGAGTAGAATACCTATTTGTAATCCCCAACTCGCTACAATTTCTTCTAAACATTTTGCCGTCGAACTGAAGGCCGTTGTCCGAGATGAGCACATGAGGAACTCCAAACTGAGCGACAATGTTTTTCCAAACAAATCTTTTCACATCCATGTCCCTAATGTTAGCTAGAGGTTTCGCTTCAACCCACTTCGTAAAATAATCTGTGCCGACCAGGAGATATTTCTTGTTTCCCACTGCTTTGGGGAATTGTCCCACAATGTCCAAGCCCCATTGAGCAAATGGCCATGAGCTAGATAGCGGATTAAGAATTCCCCCTGGTTGGTGTATGCTCGACGCAAATCGTTGGCCTTGATCACAATTTCTGACGTATTCTAGAGCCTCTCTCTGCATATTTGGCCACTAATAGCCTTGGGTAATAGCTCTATGTGCTAGGGAACTACCACCAGTATGGCTTCCATAGATTCCTTCATGCAACTCTTCTAGAAGCGATTCGGTCAACTCAGGATGAACACATAACAAATAAGGTCCTGAAAAGGAACGTTTGTATAGCTTCTGGTTCTCGGATAACCAGTACCTAGTGGCCTTCCTTCATACTTTGTCAGCTTCTATTCTTTCTTCAGGCAGAATATCCTCTTTCAAGAATTGTATTATGGAGTCCATCCAACTCGGCCCTGCTCTAATTTGATGGATTTGAGCTGTCTCTCTTCTTGTCTTTGTGGGTTTGTACAAGTTCTCAACAAGAATAACTCGAGGCAAATCTTGCGCCGAGGAAGTTGCAAGCATAGCTAAGAGTCAGCATGTGCATTACCATTTCTGGGGATATGTAGCAAGTCAAAAGAATCAAACTTTGACCGTAGACATTTAACTTGACTCAAGTACCCCTGCATCCTTTCATCTTTTGCCTCGAATTCCCCTTTTACTTGGCCGACGACGAGCCTTGAGTCTGAGAAGACTTTTACTGATTTTCCACCCATTCTTTGAACCATGGCCATTCCTATCAACAAATCTTCATACTTGGCCTCATTGTTCGTAGCCGAAAAATCCAATCTCAAAGATTTTTCAATGATGACATTCTCAGGGGATATCAGTACTAGCCCAATCCCTGAGCCCTTCTGATTCGATGCCCTATCTACATATACTTCCTAGGCCGGAAGGCGATATTGGGCGATTGTGCCAACCAATTTTTCATCCATGTTTTTTGCCGATTCTAACTCTTCTATTGGGGGTTCGGTGAATTCGGTCACCAAATCTGCGAGAACTTGTCATTTTATGGAGGTACGAGGCATGTATTTGATGTCAAAAGCCCCTAGAATTGTACCCCACTTGGCTACCATTCTTGTGTAATCGGCACTTCGGAGTATGGTTTTAAGCGGAAGCTGGGTAAGAACGATAACTGTATGTGCTTGGAAGTAATGAGGCAGCTTACGTGTGCCAAGCACTACTGCCAGGATAGTTTTCTCCAATGGTAAATAACGCACTTCGGTTTCATGCAGTGACTTACTCACATAATAAACTGGTCGTTGCACGCCACAATCAACTCGTATCAGTACTAAACTTACAGCATAAGGGGCCACAGTAATGTAGGCAAAAAGGACCTCATCTGGCTTAGGACTAGACATGATCGGTGGCCGAGCTAGATAATCTTTAAGTTGCTGGAAAGCTGTGGCACATTCTTCAGTCCACTTAAAACCTTTCCATTTGTTGATCAATAGGAAGAAGGGTCTGCACCTGTCTGCTGATCGAGATATGAATTTGTTCAAAGCGGCGGCCATTCCGGTTAATTTCTGCACTTCCTTGGGATTCCAAGGAGATCGCAAATTGTTAATAGCTTTAATCTGATCGGAGTTGACTTCAATCCCTCTGTGAGTGACCATATAACCCAAGCATTTGCTTGACCCCACGCCGAATGAGCACTTGGAAGCATTTAAGCGCAACTTGTACTTTCTAAGGATTTCAAAGATAGCTCGAAGGTCCCCCAAATGCTTCGAAACCATCTTACTTTTCACCACCATATCATCTATGTAGATTTCGATGTTCTTCCCCAATTGTGACTCAAACATTCTTGTCATCATTCTCTGATATGTGGATCCTGCATTTTTCAAATCGAATGGCATTACCTTGTAATGGTAGTTCCCGATAGGGGTAAGAAAAGCAGTCTTCTCCTGATCGTCCAAGGCCAAAGGTATCTGATGATAACCTTGGAAGGCATCCAAGAAACTCATCCGAGGATGGCTAACAGTGGCATCTACCAGCTGGTTTATCTTGGGCATAGGAAATGGGTCCTTGGGGTAAGCTTTATTTAAGTCCGTGAAATCTATGCACACTTGCCATTTCCCACTCTTCTTCTTTACCACTATGGTATTTGCTAGCCATTCAGGGTAAAAAACATCCTTGATAGCACCAGCTTGCTTAAGTCTAGTCACTTCCTCTCGCACTGCTTCGACGTGTTCTTTGGATGGACGCCGAGGGGGCTGCTTCTTAGGTGTGATTAACAGATTAACTTTTAAATGATGACAGATGAATTCTGGATCTACTCCTGGGGCTTCGTAGGCATTCCAAGTAAAGACATCAATATTCATTTTAAGGAATTCTATCAACTCTTCTCTCTCTTGATGAGGCAACTGAAATCCAATTTGAAAAAACTTTTTTGGGTCGTCCCCTATTACAACCTTTACTAAATCTTCACACTTTGCATCCTCAGCTGGCTTATCGATGGAAAACGCCGAGGATTTTAACTGCTACAACCCCTTTTCTCCATGCGCCGAGGATTCAGCTTTGGGTTTATGTTGGATGGCAGCCACCATGCACTGCCTTGCCAAAGCCTGATCTCCTAGTATCTCTTTAATCTGACCCCCAGACGGATATTTAACCTTCTGGTGTAGAGTGGAGGAAACTGTTCCCAAAGTATGAAACCAAGGTCTGGCAACAATTGTTGTATAGGGAGAGTATGCATCCATGACGATAAAATCTATCTCCACCATCTTTGAACCAGTCTGCACAAGTAATCTGACTTGACTTTTTGGGATAATAATCTTCCCTTCAAAACTCACTAAGGGAGAACTATAGGGCGTTAGATCCTCAACTTTTAAGTTCAGCCCCTTGTAAAGGTTGGGATACATTATCTCAGCAGCGCTACCTTGATCCACCATTACCCTCTTCACGTCGTAGCCCCCAATTCGGAGGGTGATCATTAAGGCATCATCATGGGGTTGAATGGTTCCAATCTTATCTTCATTTGAGAAGCCCATGACCAACAGCAATTCCACTCTAGCCCTCTTCGAATCCTGATTAGTGTCTCTTGAAGATAGACGAGCTACATACATTATCCTAGACGGGCATGATCCTATTCTGCCTGGTGCAGTGAAGATGACATTGATAGTTCCCAAGGGGGGTCTTGAAGGAATATCTCTTTGAGACCTAGAGTTGGCTTTGCCCCCCAGACCACTAGAATGATGCAACAACTGTTTTAATTTTCCCTCTCGGACGAGTTGGTCCAAATGATCCCACAAACTCCTACAATCTTTTGTTGTATGCCCATGATCCTGATGGTATTGGCAATAGAGGTTACGGTTTCGCTTTTCAGGATTTCCCATCATCTTATTGGGTCGTTTGAAGAATGGTTCATTCTTGATTTTTTCCAATACTTGATGCACCAGCTCTCGGAAGACTGCACCAATAACCTGAGTGTTGTTTGACCCTGATTGATCTGCATAATCCCTTCTCGGCCGGTTGTTGTTGTATCGGTTCGACTTGAAATCCCTCATTTCCTGAGGGATAACCTTAGCTTTCCCTTTCCCTTGTTGTTGATCGTCTTCAATCCTCTTGTATTTATCAACTTGGTCCATTAGCTAGCGTAAACTAGTGATAGGCTTACTTGTCAGAGATTTCCTCAAACCATGCTCGAATGGGAGACCGACCTTGAAAGTTCTAATAGCAACTTCATCAAAATTGCCATCAATCTCGTTAAACATCTCCCAGTACCTTTCGGCATACGCTTTCACGTACTCTCCTTCCCTCATTGACATGGACAATAAAGAATCTAGAGGTTGAGGAACCCTACTGCATGTAATGAATCGGGAATAGAATGATTGGGTGAGTTTCTTGAAGGAACTGATAGAATTTGTCCTTAGCCTATCAAACCATCTCATCAGCATCGATCCCAAACTGGATGGAAATCCTATACACATCAAAGCCTCGTCTTGAGAATGGATAGCATCTTCTGTTTGAACTGACTTACGTGCTTTACGGGATCCGTTCGACCATTATACATGGCGAACGTTGGTTGATGGAAACGCCTGGGAAGTTTTGCCTTTTCTATTCCTCGTGTAAAGGGTGATTTAGAAATCTGGCTCAAGGCTTTCTTCATAACATCAGTTCCTACTCCCCTGCGAGATGGACTCCTGCATTTGTTTTTGTGAAGATGCTCCTCCTCACAGGAAAAAGACTCACTAGGTGGAGTTCTTGACCGTTGTCTGTAGATAGTATCTTCTTCGTTATTAGAAGAAACATCAGAATTGGGAGGGGATTGCTTCCGTTGTGCTCGACGAAGTTGCCTCTTTAAATCATCGATCTCTCGTTGCATAGCTTTTTCATCACCTTGCTCATGCACTGCACGACATTTTCTCTGAAAACCGCTTCCACCTGTGTGGAGCATTTGCAAGCTGCCTTCCTGGTAGTTGTCTAGATCCTTTTCACGCTTAAGACCGTGGAGTTCATCTTGTTGACGAATGTTGGCTGATTCTGCATGGTGCAGACTAGTTTGGTGTGGTCCTGATCTCGCCATGACTGTTATACTCCACTGAAGCACTAGCTCTCCCCACAGACGACGCCAATTGTAGGGTCACAGTTTGTAGCCTAAACCTAGGAGAGTTGGGTTATAAGCCCAATGAGCCAAATACAATAAATTTGTAGAGAGTGGGTGAAAGAACTGGGCTTTTAACGGACTGACTAACGGTTAGCTAAGATTTCAAGTGTAACCGAGCATGAAACTACATGTAATTATGGATGGAATGTACGTCCGAGGAGATAGTTTAATAATCAAATTACTATTTCTGAAAGATAGTTCAACACTGTGCTACAGTAATTCTCTTTCTATTCTTCTTCACTATGTTTTTTCGATCCCCTCCTTATGGAGGGTCTTTCACATTATATAGAGTTTTCCAAGTCATCTCCATCGTATAGTTGTTCATCATCCAACCTTACACTCAAGTATGTGTCTTATCAAGTATCTTCTCTGACTCTCTGTGAACGGTAGTGGTTGAGACCACTGTTCAGAGGTTTTCTCCACATTAATGCGGCCAGGAAAGTTGCTGTAGTGTATTTAATGCGGTGGTGGCAGCTTTTCCCTAAGATATTTCTGTATCCTTATCTTCTCCGTACGTGCTTGAAGTCTATCCTCATTGTTGGAGTCTCTTGGAAGGTTGCACAGGTCACCCAGATGCTTGCTCGACTGATATTCGTCCGGTCCGAGGAGGTACTCTTTCCTTACGCGACTATCCATTCTGGGGTCTCCCCAGTCATTTGTTCCTCCTCGGACACATCCTTATTAGCAAATAGGGCTTAAGGCCCAATATACAAATTCAAGCTTTTGCCCCCACAGATTCCAAATACCTTCTCCTAAGAAATTATAATACTAAATAACTAGTCATATGTTAAATAACTATTCTAAATTTAAATACATAGTTTGATACTACTTCAAAAAAAAATTCTTTCTTAAATTTTCTCACTCAAGGCACGTGCAACCCTTACTAGTAGTGTAATGAAAAATTGCAATTATTGTGTCCTCTCAAAACAAATTAAAAACATTTTGGTTTAAACCTTTTTTTTTTTTTGGGTCTTTTTAAGGTCATCTTCTTTTTGGTAGATTTAAAGAAAAAAAAATCATTTGAATAAAATCTTCTCTCCCAATGTGAGTATTTTTCTTTAGGATAAAATGCAAAAATTATCCATCAGGTTGGGGTTAATTTATGTCAAGGTAGAATCCCAATTTGCTCCATACAAACAAATGACACTTAATATTTTTTGAAAAATTTTCTACTCCTCAAATCTTTCTTTTCCATTTATCTACTACTATTAGAGGGAGTAGAAGACTTAAAAGAGTAGGAAGCTTTCAAACAACATTAAGTGTTGTTTGGATTTATGGAATAAATTGAATACTTTTGAAAGTTTTGGTAGTACTTGATATTAGCTTTACCCCAGGGGTGATTTTTGTATTTTACCATTTATTTATGCTTTATCAAGTATCAATTATGAATCATAGAGTGTCCGTTTGGGTTCCGCTTATTTTGCTATAATTGAAAATTTTTTGCTGAAAATACTGTAGATAAAAGTAAATGTTAGCTAAAATAGTACAGTGAGACCCATAAATAATACAAAAAATGTAATAGAACCTATGAATAGTAGCAAAAATAAGTTGAATAGTCGATCATTTTTTTTTTTTTTTTTTATAATAGGAGAAGAAAAAATATCATATCTAGCTATGACACTTTAAAAAAAAAAAAAAAAAAAAAAAAGATAAAATCTATGACATTGACATGCTAATGCTATATTTAAGCCTATTTTTTAGTATTTTCAATTGAGACATTCAAGATTCAAATTTCTCATTCTCGGTTGTAACCATCATTTTATCCAAAAATAAAAAGAAAAACAAAAAGATTGGGACTCAAGTTCTATTTCTTTCTTTTTTTTCCTTTAAAAAAAAAAGTCAGGTTCAATTCTATCGGTAACTTTGAGTTTTTGCCTTAAATACCTTTTTTCCTCAATTACTACTGGAAATTGATGTGCAAATGAAGGGTTATATCTTTCTTCTTTCTTCATTTTTATTTTTTATTTTTATGTTATTTTATAGGAAGGGTCACATTTCTTGATAAAGCTGAGCAGAGCGGAAGTGTATTCCAACAAGTTACAGTAGAGTAATACTACTAAAATTATAAATTTTATTATATACTTTTTTCTATAATTTATAAATTTTATTCTATGTAAATCTTAGAAATGGAGATGTTGACTTTTTTCCCCCTAAATCATCGAATTTTAAATACCAAATAAAAAGTTAATGAAAAAATTATTTATTATATTGATGTGATACCACATTAAATGTAATATTAATTTTTTTTAGTAAGATTAATAACAACTTTAGCGTATATGTTGAGGCTGCCGATGGTGAACGAGATGGTGGTTGATGGAGGATCTAACTTTCAGACGTCGATCGGAATGGTTGTTAGCATATGTTATGAGATTTTGACTTTGAACGACACTGCCACTATATATACATAAACAATAAAAGGTAAAAACATTGGGGAAAGTGTTTCCCTGAGTTGCATGATAGTTGTGTTGTATATGAAAGCAATGGCCCTTGTTATGACAGTTGGATATGAAAGCAACTGTATATGAAAGTTTCAGTTCTCTTTCATCAGTCTTTTTTTTTTTTTTTTTTCAAAAGATTCAAACATTTCTCTCCTCAACCTAACACTGAAAATTGAGTGGTTCAGACATGCCATGACAGATCTTTATGTCAAAAACTTGGAGCTATCAGACTCTTCCCCTCTCACATGGGTCTTATTTATTTATGCAACCCGCGTTGGGGGCCCATCACTTGAAGGAGAGAAGTCTATCTAGCAAACAAACCTAATAATTTTGTTGTGTTTGTAAACTTTGTCAGTAGTTTTCCATGTTGGAGTGGTCTCTTACACTATGTTTGACACGGTGGAAGGGAGGAAAGAGAAAAGAAAGGCGAAACACAACAACAATAGGAGCCAAGGGGTGACAAATTGGGTAAGAACTCCCTGCACACACTCACACCATACACACACATTGTTTTTTTTTTTTTTCATATATATATACTAAAATCTTGATTTCAAGTCACGATTTCAGCAAAAAAAAAAGTATATAACTAGACTTGAATACTTAATTTGACTAACCAAAAAACCCCGAATTTTACACTGGTAATCAATAACAAATTGACCCCAATAATCACTATGAATTCGATCATTCAATTGTAAAACAAACGAGCTCATCTTTTGACTTTTTAAATTCCGTCCTGCCCATAAAAGAAAGATTAAAAACAAAAATAAAATCACCTAGGTGAGAGATGAGTATTTTCTTTTGTTATTTTCAGAGAACTTTTACATAGAGAAAAATAATAAAGTTGAGAAATTAATATAACAGAATTAGATTTAAATCCATAAACTTGCTTTTAAATTAAATAGTGTCCAAATATGTTATATTAAGGCCCCAAGATGACATCCAACACATCCATGATCGAGATATTTGCAATAGTTTATACTTTATATAAGCATGGCCATAGCATTTTAAAAACATATGGTTGTACAAATTACAAGTGCCATTATTTTGGGCAAAAATTGAGAATTATATTGTTGTAATAATATAATTTATCATATATTATTTTTTAATAATAATTATTTATATATATCGGCATTGTTTTGAAACTATATAAGAATATAAATCTCATTTAAAACATGATTTATTGGAGAAAAATTTAAAACATGATTTTAAGTGTTGAAATCATGTTCCTAAAAGAAGATTAAAAAGAAAAAGAAGAACTATTGGTTAGATCCCCAAATAACTTTTAAAAATGTCAATTTAAATAATTAAATTAGAAAGATATTATTTTCCAAATCTTGCCATGTATTCAGGATACATGAATAAGTGAACTTGTTTGTCTCGTGCATTTCTCTTTTTGACAAATGCCTATATATAAATATGTAACCTACTTGTTTTCTATAAATAAATGGACAAAGTTTAGCTATAAAATTTGTTGTAGCCTAAACCTAAAACCTTACTCAATAAAATAAAAATTATTACATAATTTGAAAATTTAACTGTTGAATTACATGTTCTTTAGGCTTTCAATACACATGTCAAATTTTGTATCAATCGGATATTATTTACTATATGTTGTTCCTTAGAACAATAATTGGTAAATAAATAATATTCAAATTATCATTAAATAATCACATATCACATAAATTATAATTTACTATAAAATTAGAGAATAATAGAGAGATATTACGTCGATGATGCTTCAAAATTGAACTCATAACATTAGAAGCAAATTACCATCAATTCATATATGTTTTTAGATGGCGGGGTTGATGCATGGACCATGTCAATGTCTTGAGATAATACACGTGTCTATGGGGTTTTTGGTGTAGTAGACTAAACATTGTGTGTTTCGCCCCAGGGATACAACAACCCAGTCACTTTTGCTAATTATCTTTCAAGCCTACACAGCTTTGTAGGATAGGAAGCTCTTAATAGTACATTCTTTTACCCAAAAATAGTGTAATAGGGATATATATTTTTTTCAAGGGAAGAAAACAGACAAATAAATTCTATCATAGTTTTCTATTACATGAAAAATATATATTAGGATAAAAAGTTGTTCTCCTATATATGTATTACCTAGCCGGACATAGATATATTTTTTGAGAAAGAGCCGGACATAGATATAGGGTTGTATATATAGAAAAGAAAAGTGCCATTAGTTATTACAAACCATGTTTAATGGCATTAACATTAGACATAACTTGTTTCCATATATTATTTGACTCATCAAATCAATGATATAATACTAATGTTGATGTGCGTTGACTATCCTATAAATGGATAGTAAAAGGCAATTAAATTAAACTAAATACACATAATATCTTTCTCAAAAAAAAAAAAAAAAATACACATAATATGTATCAACGGCAACAAAATATCTGTTCACCTTACAATTGACATTAACAAACCAATTAAGGCAATGGTTAAAACCAATTAATTAAAATGAATAAATATTAAATCATATCATAAAATTATTGTAATTTTAAAAAATATTCCAACACTATATAATCTGCAAGTTTATATATATTTTTATCTGCAAGCTTATATTTTATTCATAATTTTAAACTACAAAAACTTGCAATTTAAATAATTTATTGATGCTTCTCAAAAAAAAAAAAAAAAAAATTTATTGATGACATAGCTATTGATTTTTAATTTTTTAGAAATTTTGCAAGTATGGAGGATATAAGAAGAAGATGTAATCCAATGGTGGATTTGTCAAAATTCATCTCCAATAAAAAGATATTGAGTAAGGTCATAACCTTAGGTTATAACCAATTTCGTAGTTAAACTAATGTCCTCTATATATATAGTGCGACAAAATTTAGCTTCAAAATTGGTTGTAGCCTAAAATTATGACCTTATTCAATATATTTTTATTAGAGGTGAATTTTGAAAAAATTACCATTAGATTACATCTTCTTCTTATATCTTCTATGCTTGCAAAATTTCTAAAAAATTAAAGATTAATAGTTATGTCATCAATAAATTGTTTAAATTGCAAGTTTTTGTAGTTTAAAATTGTGCATAAGATATAAACTTATAGATGATATAATAAATAATATCTGATTGATACAAACTTTGACATGTGTATTAAGAGCATAAAGAACATACAATTCAATAATTAGATTTTCCAAATATATAATAATATTTATTTTATTGAGTAAGGTTATATCCTTAAGTTACAATCAATTTTGTAACAAAATTTTGTAATTGTATATAGGCACATATGTAAGCTAATTGTCACGTGTATTGTGTGTAAATGAGGGCGTGCAATAGAAATTTTGCTATATAATATAACAAAAAAGATATGCCATTTTACAATTGCATTGAAGCAGTAAAAAATTCTTGTCCGTTGCAAGTTACAACAAGCAGTGATCATTGCCAGAGAACTCGTTTTACCAGATAAATATAATCGAAGTAACAACTGAGAGACTTGAAGTACACTACAAGGGGAATGAGATTTAGTTCCCATCTTGTTTTTTTTAAGTCAGTTCTCAACAGAACAACTACTCTAATCCTCTTCTTCTGCAAATTCAGAATCCTCAGTGGCATGTTCACTTTAATTAAGAGCTGATGTTAGGTTGAAAATTTCAATATATAATAATTTTAAAAAAAGATAAAACACCAAATCTAAAACCACATCAATATTTATATTAAAAAAATTCATATGAACAAAAAATAAAAAAATGAATAGAAAAATCAACATCTTATTTTCTTTGCTCACACTTTCATGACAAACAAACACAGCAATAGAAAAACAAATCTGTTTTGGGTTGAAAATCACAACTCCTCTTTACTTTGGCTGAAATTTCCACCAGGATTTGAGAGTTTAATGACAAAAAATTCATCAAACTCACAGAAATTTCCACTGGGATTTGGATCTTCACCCAACCAAACATAATCCCCTTTAATGCTTTATCAAATAAATTTTTTATGTAGTTATTTTTTTTGAAAATAAGATCAAACTATACACATTTATAAAAAAAAAAAAAAAACACACACACACACACTAGGGATGGCAATTTTGCCCCGCCCCGCTTGACTCGCCTCTCCCCGCTTCGCCCCGTGCGGGTTTTCCCCGCCCCGCAAAGGTGGCGGGGCGGGGATGGGGTGAGATTTTAGACCCGCATCACGGGGCGGGGCGGGGATGGGTTTACACTTTTTAGACCCACCTCGCCCCGCCCCACCCCGCCCCATCCCCGCCCCGTGGTATTGTCTTGTTAAACATTTAGATAATATTATTTAGTTTTTGTTAAAAATTAGTTTGATTTGATAGGATAAATTTATTTATAATTTTAAGTATATTTTTATTATTGAAATATGTCATTTTATTTGCAAAAATGGTAATAGTTGTAGGGAAAATTAACAAGAAATAAAGTTTTACGATGTAGGGTGGGGCTTCACGGGTCTTCGCGGGGCCTTAAGGGGCGGGGATGGGGCAAGAAATTTTCCTCGTCATGCGGGGCGGGGCGGGGATGGGGCAAGAAAAATCCATGCGGGGCGGGGACAAAGATCCTATCCTTCGGCCCCGATTGCCATCCCTAACACACACACACCTAACGTAACTATAATAAATTTCTGTGTAAGCCAATAAATCATTAATAACTGTCTTTTTTTTTCTTTCTTTTTTTTTAATATGCATTACATCTCATAATTGAGCATTTTTTTGTTAATTTTTTTTACCTGCGTTTAGGGAATTCATTAACAAGCCCCATAATTAATTAATCTACATTCAATGAGAAACAAAACTTTTATTGTTTTAAATTTACATTTCATTTTTATTCATATAAAATTTATGAAAAATTTTAGTAGCACAATTTATTTCACAACTTCTTTACCACAATTGTGATGTGGCATAGTGTGAGTGATGGAAAAAAAATAGTGGATCTATGTGTAATTGATAAGCAATCACTCTTAGTCTGCTACGTTATAATTGTGACAAAAACTTATGAAATAATTTGTGGTTTTGAAACTACTCAAAACTTATATAAAAAATTCATTTTGTTATAATATATATTGTAATAAAGGTCATGTTAACAGATACCTTTAGGGCAAAATTTTTTTTTTGGGAGAAACAAACACACGTACACACATAAGGGAGATGAAAATGGGTTCTAACACAAAAGCACACCACAACTTCACTCAAAAGCTATAGTCCTTTAGGGCAATTGTTAATAAATCATAATAGGAAAGTTTTGAGACTACTTTTATGATAAATATAAAAAACTATCAACAACATTTATTATTTTATCATTTTCCTAATAAAATGTTTTTAAAAATAGTTCCTAAACCAATGTTCTCAGGGCATTGTTTAATCTTCATTTAAAAAAAAAATAAAATAAATATAAGAGTGATGTTTTACTGGTAAGTAATAATAAAGTCATCCAGGAGGGAATTTCACACATATAGTGTGAAATACAAGTATAAATGCTTGTGGGGTATGAGAAATAAGGGTCAGAGTTCAAGTCTCTAGAAGAAAGTTTCACATACATACATAATTAAATTAGTCTAACGTAGAAATTTTATCTTTATAAAAAAATAATAAAGTCATTCGTACGGGTACTCATTCTTAATTTTGCAGGTCCAACTACTCGTAACAGTGTTTTCATTTACATTTAAGGGATAATTACAGTAAACCCACTTGAGGTTTGGCCCGTTTGCACTTTGCCTACCCGTGGTATAAAACTTATCACTTTGCCCCCCTATACTTCAATCCGTTACCCCCCCGTTGCCCACCTGACCATCAGACGTTAGTCTAACACCCTTTTATTCCAAATTAGAACATAACACGGATCAAACAGCGAAAATCCACTCTTTTCTTCACGAGCCCTAGAATCACGAAAATCGTTGTAATTGAGCTGGTGTTTTGATTTTTCTGATCGTGCTTTCGTGTGAGGGTGAGGTTCTGACTTTGGGTTGTCTTGAGGCACTGAATATTCGAAGATAGATCATCACCAGGTACGACATTTCTGCGCTGGGGTTTCAAGTTTTGAGCTGGGGTTTCAAGTTCTGAGCCAAGTTCTGAGTTGGGGTTTCAAGTTTTGAGTGGTAGCTTCGATAATCGATGTCTTCTTCGAGTGGAAATTACTCAGGTTCAAGTGGGCATATGTGTACATATGAGACTTGTGTGCTGAGAACAAGTCTGACAGTGGATAATTTTGGGAGAAGGTTTCTGGGTTGTAGCCGATATAAGGTAAGTATACTTTTTACCTATTCTAGTTGATTCACGTGAGATTGGAATGTGATGTGTTCAATTCAATTTATGAATAGCTTGGTCCTAAGTGCCCTTTCTTTAAATGGATTGATAATCCCACTTGTATGCGTGGGAATGAAGCTGCCCATTTGGTGCAACAAAAGCTGGATTTACTGCAGAGTGAGCTGCAACTTGCACATGAAAGGGAAAGAGAAGCTACCCAGGCAGTAGCAGAAGCTACCCAAATGGCAGAAATTGCTCAAGACAGGGCAGCAAAAGCCACTGCGAGGGAGAGAAAGTTTCGAGCTTCCTCTGTTCAAGCCAAGGAGATAGCAATGAGAGCTTTAGAGCAAGAGAGAAAGTGCAGAATTGCACTAATTCTGTCATGGTTTTTTTTTTTTTTTTGGTTATGTTGTTTTCATGTTTTGGCTCAAGTGAGAATGTTGGAATGATGAGATTGAGTCTGCCTGATGGGTTGTAATATAAGCTGGTCCTCTATTGTAATAGATCTATGAAAGAATTTTGCTGTTGGTGTTGGTGTAATAGAACTATGAAGCCACTTAATAATATAACATTTTTAAAGATAAAGTGTTATTTATGTTAGATGCTGTTGGTATTTTTGTTTAAAGTGAATTGGCTACTTATGAGCTGTTGGTGTTTTGTTGGATGTTGTGAGCTGTGTTGGTTTGTGCATAGAGTGCATTGTGTGAAGAAAATTGTGTTGAAAGTGAATTTAAAGTGCATGACAATCTGTCAACTTGCAAGAAAAAGACAACACATACACCCTGCACACATAAACAAACTCATATAATAATAACTCATATAACAGAATAATAATTCTAAACACCTGTCATTAAGTTGAGAAATTGTATACATATTTGTTGGTGTCATTGAATAGTTTTTCATCAACCACCAGTAAATATAAGACATTTGGTACAACAACCAAAACAGTTGCAACTACCTAATGTTTAAAAAACTTAAAAAAATACAAAAAGTGTTTGCTGGCCATTATCTGCCCTGCCATTGTCTACAAAATACAAAAATACAGTTGCCCTGCCATTGTCTACCCTGCCATTATCTACGAACTACATAAAACCCTAACACTACATAACCCTAATACATTATACATAGCAACAAAAATCTTCATTTACTGCCCCTGCCCCTGCCTCTCCCATCACAACTGGCCTTTCCACCTCTTGTTCTACATTTCTGAGCCCTAGCTGCATCACCCCTTCCTCTCAAAGCAGCTCCTCTGGTAACAGGTGGTCTTGTAGGCTACAAAGTATAAGAATTCACATGTTAGCTACCAGCATCACAGTTTTATGAATAAAACAATGAACCTAACACTATAGTACCTGTGATGATAGTGGTCTACTGTCCCATGTTTCTGCAGGGGTGTGTGGTGTTGGCTGGGTTGAAGAGAACCAAGGAGCTCCTCTAACTGTATACCTGAAGTCTGAAGAGTACCACTGACTTGGTTTTTGTGACCATGGAGCTGGTGGTCCTAACCATGGAGCTTGTGGCTGTGGAGCTGGAGCTTGTGGCTGTGACCATGCTGCGTGGTTGGATGAGGATGAGGCCATAGTGTAAGGCTGATGTGTTGGTGGGGGCTGAGCTGAGGATTGGGTTTGTGATGAAGATGGGGCTTGGGATCCTTCTGTGTGTGTAGAAGGCCTTCCACTTCTCTGCAACCAAATATGAGCATATTTTTACAATGTTAGTTATTGCCATTTTGCATTTGCATAAAAAAATTGCTAAAAACTTACAGATTTCCCTTTCTGCAATCTTTGCCTCCTCTCCCATGGTGTCTCACCAGTGACATTGGCCTTGCATCCCCTTGCATTGTGCCCTTCCTGTTGACACCTTCCACACCTCACTGCCCTGTTTGCTCTAGACACCTTATAAGGGTTTGGCTCATCAGCATCTCTCCTCCTCTTCATGGGTGGCCTGCTTGGTGGCCTATAGACTACAGGTGCAACAGGCTTGGGCTGGCCACTTGACATCCACTCAAACTGGCCAGGCATGGGGGGTATGGGTGTCTTGTATGTCTCCACATAAGCATCCTTGTAGTAGCATGGATGGGTGTAGTCTTCTGGCTTCTCACGATTCACAAAAATGGCTGCAACTCCATGCTTATAGGGGATTCCTGTCAAGTCCCATACTCTACAACTGCATGTCCTATTTACCAAGTCCACCACATGCCTTTCTCTCTCATTGTCAACCTCATACACAAACCTCCCAGAAGGTATTGCACAGAAACTCTTACACTCTAATTTTAACTGCTCTAACTTTTTTTGTATCCTTGGACACAAGTTGCCACCATACTTTTCTATGCCAGTCTTCTTTATATACAGCCTGCTCATAAGCCTAACTCTGATCCATTCCAGCATTGATAAAATGGGCTTGTCTCTAGCCTTCACAATCATAGAGTTAAAACTCTCACTCAGATTGTTTACCATACAATCTGTCAAAGCTCTTGGAGAAAAGTGGGATTTGGTCCACTGTGCAGGCTCTATATCAGCCAGGTACTTCCAAGCTTGTTCATCCAAACTCTTAAGATGGTCCATCCCCCTCTCAAATTCTCTGGCTGATGTTGTGCCAGCACACCTCCACAGTACACTCTTCAACTCCATGCCCTTGTGGTTAATCTTGAAGTTGTTGTATATATGCTTCACACAATACCTGTGCTCCACAGTTGGGAATAAAGTCTCCATTGCAGGTAGAAGGCCCTGCAATCAAGTAAGCATGTAAGCAAGTAAGTAAGCATTCAATATAATGAAGGTAAGCATGTAATAAGTCATGAGCTAGATGATAATACCTTCTGCCTGTCACTGATGAATACCAGATTGAGCTCCTCTGGCCTGCCAATGTCATCTGCAAATTGCTCCAAGAACCAGGTCCAGCTATCCTTGTTCTCTTGTTCAACCACAGCCATTGCCACTGGGAATATATTGTCATTTCCATCCTTGGCAGTGGCAGATAGTAATTGCCCATCAAACCTACCCTTCAAGTGGCATCCATCCAGCCCAATAAAGGGTCTACAACCACCTAGAAAGCCAACCTTCTGAGCATTGTACCTAATGTACATCCTTTTAAACTTGGGCTCTGCATTCTCATTTTCCATCTTTGTTTGCAGAATCACCCTACTTCCTACATCTGATCTTAATATCATTTCTGCATAATCTCTAAGTAGGCCATACTGAGCCTTTTCATTCCCAGTAATCAACCCCCTAGCTGCCTTCCTTGATCTATACACCTGACTAAGACTTAAATTAATTGAAATCTTTTGCATCACATGGTGCTTAACACCTGAGACCTCCCAATTAGGATTCTTACCAAAATCCTCCAAATACCTCTTTGCCACATAGGCTGATGTAACTTGCCCATTTTTAAATGTTAGGGGGCAGGTACACTCGGGATAAAGTGTCTTGATCTCAAATGTGCACTCTCCAGTCACCATTGAGGCATAAATCCTCCATCCACAATTGTTCTTACAATGTACAGAAATCTTCTTCTTCTCATTCAACTTCCACTTAACATCAATGTGATGCTGAATCACATACTCCCTCAAAACCTTCCTAAACACCTGGGAGTTTGGGAACTTCATCCCTTTTGCCAACCTAACATTTCTCATATCAGTCCTCTCATTGAACTCCAAATTGCCAGGCCCCTGCTCATCATTAGAGCTATCCACACTTAGAATATCATCCTCCAAAGCTGGTTCAGCCCACTCTTCATCTAAATCTATGTTTGAAGGAGGAACATTGCTTGGGCCAGGTGCATCTGTGTTTGGTTGAGGTGTATTAGTGTTTGGATTAGGTGTATCAGTGGCTGGAACTGTGTGAGGTGGAGAAGACTCACCAAAAATGTCATCAGCAAAGTCTTCTCCTTCCAGACCTTCATTCAACCAATCAAACTCCTCCTCCAGACCACCACCCCCTGTACCAGCCCCTGCACCAGCCCCTGCACTACCCCTTACACCAGCCCCTGCACCAGCTCCTACCCCAACCCCTCCACCATCAGGAACTTCAACTGCAAGTGGAGCATTACCACTCTCCACATACAGTATGATGGTGTCACTTGGCCTTCTCTCATTAGGCTTGCACATGTGTACCACATCTTGGTCATCTTCTATAAGCCTTAAGTCTTCCTTCAAGTTGCCCCCAGGACCTAAATAATGAACCCTACACGGTTCATCAATCCCTAATTCCTCACATATACCTTTTATTTCAAAGTAACTAAGCAAATCAGGATCCCTATACACTATTTCAACTTCCCCACCAAAGTATTCTAAACTAGGGTTCCACAGAAAAGCACCCCCATAATGTACCTCAAATTTCACATCCTCATCATCCATCTGCAATAACAAATTACCATTTGACACGTATACAATTAACAATTAAGGAATTGTAAACAACAAAAGAGTAAAACAGTTGCATGTTTCTGTTTTGCTTTTGGGATGCAACACACACAGAGGGACCACATTTTCAACTTTTCTATTGATTTTGTCTTACTAAATAGCACATGCAAACACTAAAATTTAAACCCAAAACAAACTTGGGTCCACTGTGAGACCATTGTGAGACACAATGACCACGACAGACAAAATGCCCATAAACAAACACAAATCCAAAAGAACAAGTGGTCACATTTTTCATAAACATCAACAAACACAACCAATATTCACAATCCATTACATGTAACATTGACCATTGATTGATTACTAAAAAAACAATAAAACAACCACAAGCGAAAGTAAAAACCCAAACAGCGAACTGATTTCTTACCACGATTTTCTTCCCTCGAACAATAGCAGATGTCAATAGCAGATTTTAGTCCCTCGTCTAGGTTTTACACTTGCAACACTACGTCAATAGCAGATCCGTGTGGTTCTAGGGCTCGTGAAGAAAAGAGTGGATTTTCGCTGTTTGATCCGTGTTATGTTCTAATTTGGAATAAAAGGGTGTTAGACTAACGTCTGAAGGTCAAGTGGGCAACCGGGGGGGGGGGGTAACGGATTGAAGTACAGGGGGGCAAAGTGATAAGTTTTATACCACGGGTAGGCAAAGTGCAAACGGGCCAAACCTCAGGTGGGTTTACTGTAATTATCCATACATTTAATTTGTAGGTGGTTCTAAAAAAGAAAACATTTAATTTGTAGGTGACCTGTGACCATCATTCATTTACTTGTACGTATTTATCACAATTACAGCCCACTCAAAGGGACGAGTTGTTCATTTGGTGAATTTCAGATTGTACAAGGGATGAGGCTGAGAAGAGAGTTGATCTGCTCAAAGGCCCCAAGCCATGTGATCCGCACAGTATGCATTTTGTATTGAAAATGACAATATTTGGCACTTTCATTATCTTGATTTTTAAAGAAGAATCCTTTCCAAGTTAGTGTTTTTAAGAGCACTTTCATTACATTGATTTTTAAAATAAAAATAATTGTGAGAATAGTATGGATAACTTCAAATTATAAAAGAAGAGGAAAATTTGTACATTTTATTCATGTATTTGTTAATTTTATTTTCTAATGAAGATACATTTTAGAAGAGTTCTTCTAGAACCAAAATTGTTCCTACAATTCAGACATAACAAATTGTAACTGGTTGTTTGTCACTTTTATATGAACTCTTCACTTTTTCTCCACTATTTAGAGAATCAACCCTACCAGGGTTATGAAAAAGGTCATGGTACAAGAGTTGTGTCAACAAATAATTCTAGGAATACATTCAATCACACACCTGATTTCATAACAGTAGATATGTACGATTGTAAGTGGTGGACACTTTTAACCCACTCTTGTTTACATGAATCCACTATTTTTAGTTGGGGTAAGAGTTAGGTACAGTACTTAGATGCTGTTTTTTAAGTTTACCTTTTAAGATTTTGCCATGTGGATTTTTCCTTATGGAATGAAATTGTATTTTTTAATTAAATAGCCACATGACTGAATCTTAAAAGGGAAACCTAAGGAACAGCACCTAAGGTATTATACCTAAGTTTTGTCCTTTTAGTTGATCACTCACAATCGAACAAATCAACAAATTGTAAAAGCAATAGTACCCGGTCTAAAAATAAATAATTTTTTAATACACAAAAAATTCATTTTTGATATTTTAGCACATCATTTAATAGTACACCATACATTACATATGTTATTTTAGCATAGCACCCATTAAAACAATTAAATAATTTAAATTGTTTTCACACTCAAAATTATAAACCTCAAACAAACTCACAACGTAGAGCCATCGCCACAACCCAAAGCAAACCATAATAAAACTCACCAATAAAAAACACTCTTAGAAACCACAACAATTTGATGCGGACTGGGTAGAAACCTGAGCAAATTGATGAGGTTTCGACAACCCAAACTTGCGTGCAACGGCGTAAGAGAAGAGAGAGAATGTGAAAGAGTCAGAGAGTAAGAGAGAGGAAAGTGTTTTCTATGACTTCTATCATGAGAGAGAGAGAGAGAGAGAGAGAGAGATGGAAAAAAAAGTAGTATTTTTGTAATTGTTTTTAAATATAACACTTTAATAATATTCTATATCTTTCTGAAAGATAAAATCTATGTACACAACAACAATATTATGGACATCCATTTTTCACATCTAATTTTAGAGCATTATTATCGAGTGTTCTAAAACTCTTAAAAATGCTATTTTAGCACACCCTCCATCTTGTGTGAAAGCTACTTTTTTTAATTGAATGCTATAAAAGAAGTGTGTTGACTGTATTGTTAAATGGTTTATTACAATAACAAATATAATTTTTTTGAGTGCTAAAATATTTTTTTAACACATAATATGCTAATGGGTTTACTCTTGCCAAATTTTTTCATTTTTAATAATTAAAAAAATGCACACTGAGCGTTGCCCCATTATTTTCAATTGTCAATTGTCAAATCACATAGTTTTGGGCCTTTGGAAAATCACAAAATTAAAAAATATTACGTTTCTTATGCATACATACACCCAGCTTCTCATTCTCATCCACTTGTAGAATTTAACTTTTCTATATTAATAATGAAGAGGATAAAAACAAGGCCCGACGGGCCTGGTCAGATGGGCCTGACGGATCTATATCCATGGGCCAAAGAAAAGGCAAGCCCATCCCTTGTATAGGTCCACTATAAATAGAACACTACATAAAGTAAGGATCCAATAAGAATAGAGCCCAAATATTGGGAGATTCCGGAAGGGGCGCCTTAAATCAAAGAGTTCTCTACGAAGGAATGACTTGTCCACCACGTTTTGGATTCCTCAAG
Organism: Quercus agrifolia; assembly: GCA_029955455.1. NCBI lineage: Eukaryota > Viridiplantae > Streptophyta > Magnoliopsida > Fagales > Fagaceae > Quercus > Quercus agrifolia. The sequence goes on along the minus strand of JARQAD010000011.1, from coordinate 11,420,271 downwards.
TAGAGTCCTATAAGGAAAGAACTTGGCCGACAAGGAAGAGAAGCAAATGCTTACTACTATAAAAGCCCCAATACCCTCTCATATCAAGGTATGCATAATTGACCCCTCTCTAGCACTCTAGAGTTGTGAGAATATTTCTAACTTGACCTTCGGAGGGTATTTGGCCGGCACCACATCGGTGTCATCTGTAAGGTCTTTTTGTTTTCTTCTCTTGTGTAGGTGATTCATTTGAGCGTTAGGATCGTGCTACTCACTGGTGAGATTTACGACATCATCAGTTGGTGCCGTCTGTGGGGAACGGTGACTGTTTAGCCAGAATTTCGCTTCCCGGACACAAGAGTTGCATGGTACTCACACGCTCGATGGCAACCACCAATAATGTTCAAGGAGACGAGCCACCGAGATCCACCGGATTAGAAAGATAGGTCCAGACCCTCATGGCTGCGGTGGAGCGCCTCACGAAATAGAATCATGATCTGGAGGAGCAACTACGTCAAAGAGACGCAGGACACGACGTCCAAGAGGAAAACCAGGGTGACAGTTCCGAACGAGGGGGACCTGAGAGGCCAGAGGGCAGTAACGAGCCCAGCAGACCCGAACGGCGGAAATTAAGCATGCCCTCTCTCATGGATACAGCCCCACCACCTATTTTCGCGGAGATGCAGGCGATGAAGGAACAAATGGAGGTTATGATAAACGCCCTAAAGGGACGAGTCTCCAGCGACCTTGACGATTTGGTAAACAGAACTGACTTGCTGTTCACTACACCCGTCAATTCCTGTCCCCTGCCACAGAAATTCCGAATGCCGCAGATTGAGAGCTATGACGGGGTCAAGGATCCATTCGATCATCTAGAAACCTTCAAAACCCTGATGCACTTCCAGGGAGTACCAGATGAGATCATGTGTAGGGCCTTCCCTACGACGCTGAAGGGTGCCGTAAGAATCTGGTTCAGTAGATTAACGCCAAATTCAATCAACACTTTTAAGGAACTAAGTGCCCAGTTCACCTCACACTTCATTGGGGGGCACAGGTACAAGAAATCTACAGCATGCTTAATGAGCATTAAGCAACGGGAGGACGAGACGCTGAGGTCCTACATAACTCGCTTTAACAAAGAAGCACTCTCGATTGATGAGGCCGACGACAAGATTCTGGTGGCAGCTTTCACCAATGGCCTGCAGAAGGGAAAATTCTTGTTTTCTTTATATAAGAATGACCAGAAGACTATGCCTGAGATACTCTATAGGGCCACAAAATACATGAATGTGGAGGACGCGCTACTGGCTAGGGAAGACAAACCCAGGAAAAGGGAGAGACTGGAAGATGCACACCAGGACCAAGGGTGGAAGAAACCAAGGATGGGAGACAGACGCGATGAAAGGCGTTCCAAGCCCCCAGGAGGAAGGTTTACAAGCTTCACTCCCCTGAACGCCTCATTAGACCAAGTCCTAATGTAGATCAAGGACGAAGGGGCGCTAACGTTTCCAGGAAAGTTGAAGAGCGATCCAACCAAGCGATCAAGAAGCAAGTATTGCCGCTTCCATCGTGACCATGGTCACGACACAGCGGATTGCTATGATTTAAAGCAGCAAATCGAGGCCCTCATCAGAGAAGGGAAGTTACAGAAGTTTGTCAGCAAGGAGAGAACGGATACACATCCTCGGGAACAAGCCCCTAAACGGGAAAGTGACCATCCGAGACCCCTTGTTGGAGACATAAGGATGATAATAGGGGGAACCGCAACTACAGGATCATCCAAAAAGGCTCGGAAGACCTACCTCAGGATGGTTTAGAACGTCCAGCTAACGGGCTCTGTACCCAAGATAGCACGAAGGGAAAGCCCGATCATTGGATTCTCTGAGGAAGATGCGAGACGTCTCCATCACCCGCACGATGATATACTCGTTGTCAACATACGTGTATGAGACTACAATGTGCACCGGATGCTGGTCGACAACGACAGCTCGGTAGACATCCTATACTACCCAGCGTTCCAGCAGATGGGAATTGACAGAGCACGATTGATATTGGCAAATGCTCCGCTGGTTGCCTTTGGAGGAACAAGGGTACTCCTGCTAGGAGCTATCACACTCTCAGTGACGGTCGGCGACTATCCGCAGCAAATCACTAAGGACGTAACTTTCCTTGTGGTTGACTGTTCGTCCGCTTATAACGGTATCCTTGGACGACCCACGCTAAACTCATGGAAAGCAGCAACATCGACGTACCATCTAATGATCAAATTCCTTACAGAATACGGGATTGGAGAGTTGCGAGGAGACCAGGTGGCCGCTCGCGAGTGCTACATCGCCATGCTAGAAATGGAGGATCATTAGCAGACCATGTGTATAGGAGAACAGCGGACCACGGCAGAACCGGTTGAGGAGTTGGAAGAAATAAGCCTCGATGAATCAAGACCTGAACGAACGACTAGAATGGGCACGTTGGCTAGCCCCTGATACGTCAAGACCTAGCAGCTTTCCTAAGGATGAATCAGGATTTATTCGCATGGAGCCACGAAGACATGCCTGAGATTGATCCCTCAGTTATAGTTCGCAGACTGAATGTTAACCCGGCGTCCTCGCCAATCCGACAGAAAAAACGAGTGTTCGCGTAAGAGCGAGACAAAGCAATAGCGGAAGAAGTTAGGAAACTGTTAGAAGCTGGTTTCATCCGAGAAGTATACTACCCCGATTGGTTGGCAAATGTGGTCATGGTCAAGAAGTCTAATGGAAAGTGGAGGATGTGCGTCGATTTCACGGATCTCAATAGGGCGTGCCCAAAAGACAGTTATCCCCTCCCTCGGATAGATACCTTGGTGGACTCGACGGCCAGACACGAGCTCCTGAGCTTCATGGACGCTTTCTCAGGTTATAATCAGATCAAAATGAACGAAGAAGATCAAGAGAAAACTTCTTTCGTCACCAGTCAAGGACGTTTTTGCTATAAGGTGATGCCGTTCGGACTCAAGAACGCAGGAGCGACGTACCAGAGATTAATGAACAAAATGTTCGTGCACCAAATTGGAAGGAACGTACAGGTCTACGTTAATGACATGCTGGTGAAAAGTCTATGTAAGAATGACCATTTGAACGACCTCCAGGAGACATTTGATACCCTTCGATCATATAACATGAAGTTGAATCCATGTAAATGCGTGTTTGGGGTAACAACCGGGAAATTATTGGGCTTCATGGTGTCCCAAAGAGGTATAGAGGTTAACCCGGAGAAAGTGTGGGCCATATTAGAGCTAGAGCCCCTGAGGACTGTGAAAGCGGTGCAAAGCTTGAACGGCAAAGTCGCGGCCCTAAACGACAGATAAGTGTCTGCCATTCTTTCGTGTTCTGAGAAAATCATTTAAGTGGACGGACAAGTGCCAGAAGGCATTCGAGGACTTGAAGAAATACCTTTCGTCCCCACCACTACTCAGCCCGTCCAGGCCAGGAGAACTATACCTTTACATAGCGGTCTCGCAAGCGGCAGTTAGTGCGGCTTTAGTCAAAGAAGAGGGAGGATCGTAACGGCCCGTCTATTTTATAAGCAGGGCATTCCGAGGAGCGGAAGAAAGGTACCCCAGGATGGAGAAGTTGGCCTTTGCACTCGTGACGGCGGCGCGAAAGCTCAAGCTATATTTCCAGGCCCACACAATCATGGTTTTGATGAACCAGCCTTTGAAAAGAGCTATGAGCAGCCCAGAGGCTGTCGGAAGGATGGCCTTATGGGCAATTGAGCTAAGCGAATTTGACGTACAGTACCGTCTGTGAACCGCAGTAAAAGGGCAAATAGTGGCAAACTTCATAGCCGAATATACTCAGTCAGAAGGTAAGGGGGCAGAAGGACTCGGACTATGGAGCATCCACAAGGACGGATCATCAAACCAGCATGCAGGAGGTGCCGGTGTGGTTATACAAACACTAGAAGGGGATAAAATCGAATACATGATCCGACTAGATTTCCCTACGACCAACAACGAGGCCGAATATGAAGCCTTGGTGGTTGGGTTGGACCTCACGAAGGCTGCAGGTGCTGAAAATATGATCATATATTGCGATTCCCAGGTAATAACGAGCCAGATCAACGGCGACTACGAGTGCAGAAATGAAAGATTGAAGAAATACCTAGAAGAAGTGAAAATCGAATCAGCAGCCTTGAAGTCAAATTCGTTCAAATCCTAAGGGAGGAAAACGAATGTGCCGACCGTCTTGCAAAAGCAACTTCCACAGAGTTTATGAATGCATCCAAACAGGTATTATCTTTTGTCCAAACTTCCTCGCTTATAGATGACGGAGCACAAATGCAGGAAATAAATGTCGAAGAGAATTGGACCACGCTGTTAATAGCATATCTAAGGTCAGGCATTCTGCCAGATGGAAAAGATGCCGCAAGGAAGCTAAAAGTCCAAGCCTCACGATTTATGCTGATTAGGGATGTCTTATACAAGAGAGGTTTCTCTCGACCGTACCTAAGGTGCTTGAGCCATGACGAAGCAGACTACGTAATGAGAGAAGTTCACGAGGGGATCTGCGGAAATCATTCAGGGGCACAGTCGTTAGTACATAAGTTGATCCGAGTTGGGTACTATTGGCCCACTATGCTCAAGGATGCCCAAACCTACATCAAGGCCTGTGGCAAGTGTCAGAGATTCAGTAATCTAATTAGGCAACCATCAGAGGAGTTGACACCTATGACGGCACCTTGGCCGTTCACCCAATGGGGACTAGACATCATGGGCCCCTTCCCAACGGTCCTAAGACAGCTAAAGTTTCTGGTAGTCGGTATCGACTACTTCACCAAGTGGGTGGAAGCAGAACCCCTAGCCACTATCACGGAGAAGAGCATCCGTACCTCTGTATGGAGGAACATCATCTGTAGGTATGGAATACTGAGGGTGCTCGTCTCAGACAATGGAAAACAATTCGACAACAGTGCATTCAGGGACTTCTGCTCAGAGCTAGGCATTAAGAATCACTACTCATCTCCAGCACACCCGCAAGCCAATGGACAAGTCGAAGTAACGAACTGGACCTTGCTAAAAATCATCAAGACCTGGCTCGAGGGGGCAAAAGGTATCTGGCCTGACGAACTACCAAGCGTCCTATGGGCATATCAGACTACAGCAAGGACACAGACTGGAGAGACTCCGTTTCGACTCGCATATGGAGCTAATGCAGTCATCCCAACAGAGGTAGGACTTACAAGCTATCGGGTGGAGAACTACACCAAGGATAAAAACGAAGAAGCCATGCGCCTTTAGCTAGACTTAGTGGACGAGGTCCGAGCAACGGCAGAGCAAAGGTTGGCGCGATACCAGAATCTCATGTCAAAGCACTACAACTCCAACATCAGGCATAGGGACTTTCAGATTGGGGATTTGGTGCTACGGAAGGTAATGGGCGCTGCTAAAGACCCTTCACAAGGAAAGCTTGGACCAAATTATGAAGGGCCTCATAGGATCACGTCATGGCAGAGGAAGGGCACCTACCACCTCGAGACAATGAACAGACGGAAGCTTCAGCACCCATGGAACACGGAACACCTTCGGAAATACTACCAGTAGAGATGATGGTCGACGACCTCCCCTATTTCCCAGTTTATTTATTTTTGCTAGTCTTCTTTAAATTTTGATAGTTTTATTTTTTTTGGACAAGTTTTTTCTACAATAATTCTCAGTACCCTTTTAAGCCTAAGGGGGCAAGTACTTTTTCTACATCTTTAAATTTTATAGAGGAACATTCAGACTATGCTATGTTTTATTACTACTATAAGAGGATGGACCCTACGTGTGTTGACTACCAGTCTCGTCCGCAAAATGGATAGAGTGGACAGACCCTATACGGGTAAAACTTCTACACAAGTCCACAAGGTGGACAGACCCTACGAGGGATCAAGATTCTTGTCCACAAAGTGGACGGACCCAACAAGGGTCCAAAAACTTACATAAGTCCACAAGGTGGATGAACCCCACGGTGGATAAATATTCTTGTCCACAAAGTGGACGACCCAACAAGGGTAAAAATTTTTTACATAAGTCCACAAAGTGGACGGACCCCGAAAGGAGTCAAGATTCGTGTCCACAAAGTGGACGAACCCAGCTAAGGTCAAACAACCTACATAAGTCCAAAAAAAAAAGAAAATGGACGGATCCAACGAGGGTTAAAAAACATACATAAGTCCACAAGGTGGACGGATCCAACAAGTGTTAGAAACTTTAGTCCTCAAAATGGACGGGCACCACGAGAGTACACTATTAGACCAATCCACAAAGCGGATGGATACATGTTCAAACAAATGCAACGACCCTTGGACGGGTTCGCGGTCCAAAAGATTCTCAAAGTGAACAAGCATCAATGAGGACGGAGTCTACAAACATAGATACTCTATAGTCTGCGAAAAGGAAAAACATTCTTAAATAAATCAGACGGACACATCTCAGGAAAAATATCAACAGAATAATGAGACTGCAATAGATAAGCAAGAGTAAAAATGTCTACAAACACGACGGGTAAAATATGGCCCAAGTTATGATGGGTAAAACATAACCCAAAACATGACGGGTAAAAACAGAATTGTTCTCAAAATACTTGTACAAAATAAAGCAACGGATAAAATTTTTATGCATCAGGGACCACGAAGTCCTTAGCTTGACCGGCTTCATCTCCTTCAACTGTCAGAACCACAGGGGCAATGGGGACGGGTACCTCCTCTCCAAAGAGCTCATTTGTATCGTCTGACTAATCGGGGTGAACGAATGTTGGCTCAAGAACACTGATGTTGACGGAGGAAAAATCAAGCTTTGGATACAAGGCCTTTGCCTGACGGAGGGCATCATCAAAACCGTCGTTGTACGAGACTCCGAGCACTGCTATAAGGGCGTCGGAGTCACGATACTCCAGAACGGCTGCCTCTCTGGCTTGACGGACCTCCTTCTCCTTGTCCTCCAGAGTCTTCTTTAGCTCCTTTGTCAACTTTTGGAACTCATCTCTGGCCTGTTCGGCAAGCTTAAGTTTTTTCTCCATCACCAGCTTCCAGTTCCTCAGCTCGAACAGTTTTTCCTCCACTAACTTGGCCTTTTGACGCACCCGTCCAAGCGCCGTCTCATGATGGAGAGCCCGTTCCATCAACCCTTCATCATGAGCATGGCTTGAAGAAGAAAGGGAGTTAGATTCAAACAAAGAATATTCACGGGCAAGAGTATGACGGACCCTTACCTGGGTAATGCTAAAGAGGCCCGTCTACCTCATGGCCTCTGTCGAGTGATTTCCCAAGTCTTCATAGTCCTCGTTGCCAATGATAGACGAAAGCTTTTCCAAGGCATACTTGGGATCTTTATGGAGTAAGACGGGCGGTTTCTTTTGACTACCAGGAGGAGGTATCGTGAGGCCCTTGCTGCCCCCATGTTTGGTCGGGGTCACCGTCTTAGTACCCTCAGCTATTAGACCGAGGATGGGTTCCAAGGAAACCTTCTGCTTCTTGGGTGCATGGTCTCCTTTGGGCAACGGTCTCTTTTTGGCGGACGGCTTGCTTGAACCCGTCCCCATGGCACCCTCGTCGGTTTCTTTTTTCTTTGCGGCCTGAAGTCTTATAGCTGCCATTCTTTTTGCATCTTCCATCTCTGAAAAAGTAGACAGGTAAGTTGGCAATAAAAACAAGCAATTAAACATAAGGGTCGACAGACTTACGTTGACGGGTACGTTCCTCGTACTTAATGGCCGCCGGTGTAGGTTCAGGTCCGTCATAATACCAGTGGATGGTATTAAGGTTGACGAGCTTAGCCCAAGTCCGTTCCTCTGGTTTAGACTTTGCGAATATTTTTTCAAGAAAGTTGTACTCCTCAATATCAACCTGGGGACGTCGTCGTACTGTAAAAAATAATAAGAAGACGGAGTAATCAAAACAATGATAGAGTATTAGGGGATTAAAGAAGTCTACATACACTATGTGACGGGTATGTATACCGGACGGATCTAATATTCCCCAAGTTTTGTCAACTGGCATATAGTCCGTCTCCCCTGGGTGACACATCCAACCATCGCCCTCCAGGAAGAAGTAATGACTCTTCCAGTCCCGATTGGAGTTCGGGGTCTCGTAGATGACTTTAAGGATGGACTTCCTAGGAACAAAACTATACATTCCCTTTGATTTGTCAATCTCATCTGGACGGTAGCAGTGGAGGAATTCCCGTACTATCAACAATCTGGCACCGTTTGACATGGCTCCGTATAGGACCTCCATCGCTATAAAGACCCTCCAGACATTCGGGGATATTTGGCTGACGGACAGGCCCAAGTACTTAAGAAGTTTGCGGTGTAGGGAATTCAAGGGGAACCTAAGGCTTGCCTTGAGCACCTGTTCATACACCCCTACACCGTCTACCCCTTCATAGTAGCATTTTTCTGACTTATAAGGTAGACGGATGGGGATGTAGTCAGGTATTTGGTAGTTAGCTCTAAGGGTTTTAAAGTGTGCCTCCTTGATCGTGGACGTAAAGAAATTGATCGTCCACTCTGGTAGCATGACGAACTCCCTAAGCTCGTCAGTACCTACAACAGACTTAATCCTTTGTTCTTCACTGTCATCAGAATGTTCCTCTGGTTCAGCCACCTCCATATCCTCATTTTTTGAGGACGGGGAAGAGGCAGACGGACTCCTCTTGCTTAGGTCGTCTGGATCTCTATAACCCGACGGGTACAATTCCTCGTAACCCGCCCCGTCACGGACGAACGACTGGTTACTTGATGCACTAGACATTGCCTACACGTAGTGACAGAACCTAAGACTGACGGGTTGAAAAAGGGTGATAGGTGCAAAAAACCATAAAATTTTGCTAAAAAATGGGGAGGATTAAAGCTGAAAAAAGAAATAAATTGAACGGATTGAATCACTTACCGAGGAAAAGAGTGAGCGGATGAGACTGAGTGATGCAGGAGTTGAACGGACGGGTCTCTGACAAAGATGATGGACTTGCTTTGACAATGTGTTTTTTGCGAAAAGCAAAGGAATGAGAGGAAGGGTGGTGGTTTTTATAGGAGAGGTGCATGGAAGACAAAGCGACGCTTCGATCCGAGATACAAGCCAACCAAGAGACGACACGTGTCGTGCGCCATAAATGCTTATGGGCAGCTTGTCAGAACTCTGTACACCTGACGACCTCATTCTTTCCGAACCGTCATCCCATAAACCTTGTCACCATTCACTGGGTATTTCAACCGTCATCCCACTGATTATGTCACCGTCTACCCAGCATTCTCAACCGTCATCTAAGCTAAACTTGTCCCCGTCCATGTCTATATCTCGACCGTCAACCCACGGACATCGAACTGTCAGCGTGTATCTATTTGACCGTCACCCCAATTGGCCCCCTTCTGCAGATAACGACGGACCAAATGGGGTGAAGGGGGCAACTGAAGAGGATAAAAACAAGGCCCGACGGGCCTGGTTAGATGGGCCTGACGGATCTATATCCATGGGCCAAAGAAAAGGCAAGCCCATCCCTTTTATAGGTCCACTATAAATAGAACACTACATAAAGTAAGGATCCAATAAGAATAGAGCCCAAATATTGGGAGATTCCGAAAGGGGTGCCTTAAATCAAAGAGTTCTCTACGAAGGAATGCCTTGTCCACCACATTTTGGATTCCTCAAGTAGAGTCCTATAAGGAAAGAACTTGGCCGACAAGGAAGAGAAGCAAATCCTTACTACTATAAAAGCCCCAATACCCTCTCATATCAAGGTACGCATAATTGACCCCTCTCTACCACTCTAGAGTTGTGAGAATATTTCTAACTTGACTTTCGGAGGGTATTTGGCCGGCATCACACCGGTGTCTTCTGCAAGATCTTTTTGTTTTCTTCTCTTGTGTAGGTGATTCATTTGAGCGTTAGGATCGTGCTACTCACTGGTGAGATTTATGGCATCATCAAATAACTTGTTGCTTACAACTCCAAGAGGTTAGTTAAATGGTTTGTGAGCTCTCATGAGATTTTGCATTTGAAATCACTTGTCAGTATTATGGAGTCACCTCTAAACAATTCTTCCCTGTAATAACTTAGTGTCTGTATGAGAGACTTGGGGACAACATATACCCAATGAAATAATTAGATATTCGAAAAGGTCTGGATACACTTATTTATTAAAAAAAAAACTTTTTACTTACCAAATGACTAAAATAATATAATACTACCACTTTTCCTTTTGAGTGGCTTGTAATTTAATATGAGAAAAGTTAATTAATGCCTTAGGAGTATTGGTTTAAAAAATATTTTAAAAAATTTTAATGAAAAAAAAGTAATTAATTTTTTGTACAACTTTTTATATTTTCTATAAAAGTAGACTAAAACCTTTCTTAAAGTAGCCAACAAATGTCCTAAGGTTCTTGTTAACCGAATTAAATATTAATAGCCATGAATTATGACTATTAGGTACAAATTTTTTTTTTTTGGTTTTGTTTTTAGAGGAGGTACAAGTAAATTGAGTGATGGTCACAAGTCACCTACAAATTAAATGTAAATTAAAATACTGTCCTGAGTTGTTGGAAGTGGGAACTGCAAATTGAAGAATGTAAATCAAAAGTTATCCGGATTTGGATCCGGTGCAATACCTGGAGTATTGCACCCACTCACATTAATTTTTACCACTTTTATTTTTGGAAAATGCTAACAAGTGTCCTTGCCCTTAGGGCACTAGTTAAGGATCTAATTAAAGAAAGTTTTAACATCACTTTGATGGAAAATGAAAAAAGCTGTCAAAATATTAATTGCTTTTTTTTTCTCTATAAAAACTTTCTTTAACTAGATTTTTAACTAGTGTCTTAAGAACACTTGTTAGCATGACCCTTTATTTTTTAACTTTAACTTTTTAACTTTTTTAATTTTTTTTAATTTTTTTTTCAATGGTTGAGATTGAAAGTTTGAAAGTTCCTTTTTAAAATTTCCAATCTCAGCCGTGTCTTATTATTACATTCGGTGCAATTTCCTAGATGTTGCACTTGGTTTGAACCCCCGTCTGGGTACTCATTTTTAATTTTGCAGGTCCACAGTGTTTTAATTTACATTTGATTTGTAGGACCATCACTCATTTACTTTTACCTAATGCCATAATTAAAACCCACTCAAAAGGACAAGTTATTAATGTGGTGTAGTACAGATTGTAAAGGCATGAGGCCCAAAGGCCCCAAACCCAAACCATGTGATCTGCACAGTATGCATTTTGTATTGAAAATGAAAAAAATTTGGCAGTGGGAAAACCCACTACGCTTTACGGGAGATCTTGTAATTGTTTAAATTAATACCAACACTTAATAATATTTTATCATTTTTTTAAAAAATAAAATCTATGTACACAACAGCAATATTATGGATATCTATTTTTTTTCACATCTAAATATACAATTTGATGATTTGTATGACTATAAGTGATTAATTAAAAGTGGTGAATTCATGTAAATAAGAATGAGCTGAGAATGTCCACTACTTACAGTCGCACATGTCATATTATAAAATTGGTTATAAAACTAAATGTGTTCCTAGAATTATTTGTTGACACAATTCTTGTGCCATAACTTTTTTCATAACTTTAATATATAAACTTTGAATTTTTATTTATCATTTACCCAAAAAAATAAAAGTATGTATATATTTGGACATGCACTAATGGGCCAATCTTAGTATTAATTTAAATATACTAATATCCCCCATTCCCTTTAGGTACAAGTATAATTAACAACAATAACAATAAGTTTTAAAATTTAGAATCAGATATAAATTCTGAAGGGATACTATATTTTCTTAAAGCATACCGGTCAATATTTACATTTTACTTTAAATTAATTTAGTTCTCTCCCTTTACTCTCGGCTTGGAAGCCTAACAATTCATTCGGGTGGAAAATAAATGAAATAATTACAAATCTCATCTGTAAATCGTTTTATGCACATACACACCCACAAATATTGTCACAGGCACTGTTTTACAATGATCATATGCAGGATCCACTTGAATAATGTCAAGAAATTAAATAAATTATAAAAGTTCTGGGTTCAATACGTAACTCTACAAAACTATAAGATTTAATTTGAAATCTCCAATAAGTTATAAGGTTTTTAATTTATAACTTCTAAACTTATAGGGTTTAAGTTCAAACCTTCATGAACTATATATAGGGTTTAAAAGTTTAATTTTTTTCAAAAAAACAATTTTCATGGTCCCATCCAACACCTTATCCAGGCCAATTATTATGCATTATTTAGAGCTAACTATTAAACATAATAATCACAGGCATGGTAAGATATGCATGTGTCCACTTAGTCGAATATATCTAATGCACTAACTGCACCTGCTGATAAAATCCACTTGTTGAAATTATTTTATATATATGTGGTGCTTTACCATCAAACGTAAGACTTGAGAAAGAACTCTCAATTTCCTTCTTCCAGCATCTGCCAATCTGAAAGGTAAGCAAGTGACCAATTCTCTATTCTTACAGTATTTTATCATTTGGCTGCATGATAGACTCAAAACTATATGGCTGCAGCCTGCATGCATGGAACCCATTTCTCATAATTGATTCATGAATGAACAGTTAACAATATCGAAGCCTTGTCTTGCTTGGTCTTACTTTTTAGGAAATTTGCTTGAGCGGCTGCAAGTGGAGAATACTTTGTATTTTTCTTTTAAGCGTGTGTGTGTGTGTGTTTTTGTTGAAAAAACTACACAATAGAGAAAATGTCTTAAAAGTTGTTGCTGTTTTCTTTTCAAGTTGTTTTCCTTGGTAATGTGGGCCATTAACCAGAGTTTTGATTGTTGTGTTTAGGGGTTAACGGCTAGGAACTTCTGAATTTTTGGATTCATTAAGTTGAATTGCTAGCTTGACAGAGAAATGGGCAGCAACTCCGATTTGGTTGATGGTGTTGAAGAGCGCTTAAATAGTATGTGTGGTTGTCACATTGATGATATTAAGATATACATATGGTTTTGGTTTCGTTGATTCTATAGGAATATTTGGTTTTTCATCAATTTTGTGGTTGGTAACTGTCGGGTTTTGGTTGCAGAAATAGAAGGAAAGGACCCAAGTATTTCAACTATGGTAGTACATTTTGAGAACAAGTTTGATCCTTACAACTCAACAAGTACACCACTTTACCAAACGGCTACCTTTAAGCAGGTAATACTAGACATCTCAGTTCAGAAGTGATGTTTTTGTCTGAAGGACTGGACTATAATATTGGATCAAGTTACATAATTTAATAACTTTTTTTATTGAAGCATTTTTAGACAAATCCATTGTTAGATTGCATTCTCTCCCTTATGTGTGTGCGTGTTTGTTTCTCTAAAAAAGTTTATAATATCTCTTTATATGTACCCTACATGCACACACAATTGCAAGAAGATCAAAAAAAAAAAATTATTTCAACTATAAAATGTTCAAATCTCAAGTTTTTTGAACTTCAAAATTATATAAAAAATATAAGTTTATAAATAAAATAAATAAATTATATTTGATTGACATGAAATTTGGTGTTTGTGTTAAGAATAAAAAAAAAAAAATTAATTGTGGAATTTTGAAACCATTACTCATATAAAAAGTTATTGAGTGGTAAAATATTAAGCTGCAATTTCACAAAATAGAAAATGATTCTAAGCTCCCTTTACACACACTTATATGTATATGTAGACATGTGTTGGCTTGAAAAGTATAAGAAACGTTATCGATTCAATTTCTTTTTTGGCTTGTTAATGACATAGCTTTTAATTAAATATTTTTCTTGTATGCTATACTAGTCTGTAACTTATGCATGCATGAGAAAGTTTAATATAATATGAATTTTTCCTCTCTATTATTTTTGTGTCTAAATTAAAAATTAAAAATTATGGCAGTTATTATTAATTTTTTTTTTAATTTTATACAAAATAAAAATTCTACTCTAACATTTTTTAAGTGTATATGTGTGAAATTTCCTTCTAGAAACTTGAATCCTGACCCTTGTCCTCCACATCTCATAAGCACTTATACTTGTGAAGTGATCATCGTACCAAAAGTGCACGTGCGGTGGTATTATTACTTATTAATAGGCATGTATTGTGATTGTATTTGTGTATGGAACTATATATTCTATAATTTTAAGAAAATGTGATATACCAAGGTTCTAACGCATGTTTGGTTGGAGTCCCTTACCAAACAAGCCCTTAGGGTTAGGTGTTCAAAATGTGAAGCCGCCCCTACTCTTTCTAATTCCTCTGCTTGATTATGTTTTTGAAGGCCATTGCCCATTGGGTTATGAACAATAAAATTTGCAAATCCATTTCAAGGGTCCAGCCACAAACACATTTTGGGTGAAATGTCAGGTCCTGAGCAGTTGGATTTTTGGAGTTTGAAGCTGACCCAGATCATTTTGGATCTGGGTAAGGGAACTTTTTGAATATGAAGTTGACCCAAATCAATTTATTCTCCAAAAAAAACTCAAGAAAGGGTATTAGGATCTTCTAGAGTTTTTAACTCTACATTGAGTTTTAAAATCTATGCATTTATTTTAAAATGAATGAATTTGCTCCTGAAAGATTTGATCTTATGACTTTCATTTCATGATGATTATCTTTTACTAATTAAAATACTAATGAATTTCTTTTAATTTTTATTCGTGTGTGTAGGTAGGATTTGATCTTAGAGAATTAGCATTGGAGGTTGTACAACCCCCAAATTTAGCATCAAAGCATTAAAAGTGGGCATTACCCAGAATTGTAGTTGCACAAAATTTTACAATCAAGCTACATTACCATCCTTTATCTAAGATGGTACTGTAGCAAGATTGTATAATAATTTTTTTTTTCCCTTGGACATATATCAGTGTGAGCATTCACATTGGCTCTTGTAAATGCTATATGTTGGTAATATTTAGCATCAGAGCTCCATAACCCCCCATTACCCAGTCTTGCAAAAAGTCTTGCAATTGCAAAAAAAATTGCAATTGTGCTATAGTGCCATCCTATTTTTAAGATGGCACTGTAACAACTTGTAAAAGGTTTATATTGTATTTTATGGTGGTGGGTGGGTATTTTTAATTATTTTTTATGGAGAGAGAGAGAGAGAGAGATAGTGAAATTAATATTTTAATGAATAGATGAGATAAATAAAAGTTGGGATGTTGGGTGTACACCCAACATGTGTTATAAAATAATATGGTATAATTGAGAAAGTGCATTTAAGATAGTAAAATAGAATAGTTCCAAGAAAGCGGATGCGAATGCTCGAGAAGAGAGATGTTTTATATTATTTTAATGTGTTGTGTGTTGAAATAAAAGTTAAAATGTTGACTGTATAACATTTATATTAGGTCTTGTAAATACCATATTTTGGTAATATTTAGCATCAAAGCCCCGAAACTCCCCATTATCTGATCTTGCAAAGTCTTGCAATTGCAAAAAAAATTTGCAATTGTGTTACAGTGCCATCCTATTTTTATGATGGCACTGTAGTAACTTGTAAAATGTTTATACTATATTTTATGGTGGTGGGTGGGTATTTTTAATTATTTTTTATGAAGAGGAAGAGAGAGAAAGAGTTGGTGAAGTTAATATTTTAATGAATAGATGAGATAAATAAAAGTTGGGGTGTTGAGTGTGTTATAAAATAGTATGTTATAATTGATAAATTAGCTTTTAAGATGGTAAAATAGAATAGTTCCAAGAAAGTGGATGTGAATGCTAAGTATGATATAATAGATAAAATAGTTTTTAAGATGGTAAAATGAAATTTTTTTTGAAGTCCAGATGCTAATGCTCTAAAGGTTAGTTGAGTTAATTGAGACATTAAGAATTGATATAAACTGATTTGTATGTCAGCCTAATATTTCTTGGGGAATAGAGAACATTTAAGTTTTAACCTGGATTAATATGGGCTTAGGTTTATTATGAAGGACAATGAATGTTTCTAATACGAGCATTATTCAAGCCGTTGCATTATTATTATTTTTTTTTGGTAGTTGTTAGGGAAAATGAGTGCTTTATTGAAGGGTTGGAACTTTGAAGGAATCAAAAGGTAGCTGGTATGTACTTCAATTAGTTAAAGAGGAAACTGTTGATTTCATTAAGTGGATTAACTAATTACCTTGCATTTGCAACCTCTCTAATCTGTGATGGGTGTATTTATTGTCCATTTTGATTCTTGGAGAAGGTCTTTTTTTCCTTCTCATGTAGTTTCTTTTCTTCTTTTAGTTAGAGCTTCTTTGTTAAGAGCGGGGAAGGAAAGGTTGATGTATATAAGGTTCTAAAAAGTAGGAATTGGACATAAGCTTCTTTGTCATCACCTTTTAATTTTAGAAGATTAAGGATTTTATTAATTGGACATAATTCAATTGTTGTTTAACTTTTCTTTTTCTTTTTCCAAATTTTATAGATCTCTTTTTCCCTCCCTTTATACTAGAGAGTAGAGAGTTGGAAGTTAAAATCACTAAAACATCTGTTTACTTTTGTCAGATGGACTGAACAAAGACTGGTGTGATAATCACCAAGTTCACTAGTGTTGGCAGGCAGTAACCACAACCACAACACACTCACACACACACACAATCACACAAGGATTGTACCTGTAAAAGGGTATTAAGCATAAATTTTGATTTTGAATTTAATTGGACTCTGGATGTCTGTACTATATATGTCACATAAGAAGTGTGCTTTTTTTTTTTAATTAAATAACTTGTTCTCCCTATATTCTAAATTTATTGTTCCGACTTAAACTGTGTCTTTAACAATCTTTTATGCAGCCTTGTGCAATGGGAAATGGTCCTTATGATTATACAAGAAGGGAAAATCCTACGCGGGATACTCTAGAACAGTGAGTCTTTTTGCTTGTTCTACATGTGCTGATGCAGTTAAATCAGTTTTTTCTCAATTTATTTTGTTCTTTTTCTGTTTTATTTTTGATAATCCTTAAACTCACTCTGCCTTCTCAGCCTCCTAGCCAAGCTTGATAAAGCAGATAGAGCATTTTGCTTCACTAGTGGAACAGCTGCTTTGGTTGCTGTTTCTCATCTTGTTGGACCTGGTGCTTCTCAATATCATTAATTTCTATTATTTAAGTTTCATGTAGTTATCATATGCATTTATTGGATTCTCAAAGGAATATGCAGTCATTTAAGCTGGATTGGAGTCCATTGGGGTTGTAAAACCCTTATTGCATGCAGATTTTTTTTTTTTTTTAATTGTTTGTGAGACTCTTTTATGCATTAAGTCAATAAAAAAAGGAAAAAAAAAAAAAAAAAAACTATTGATTTGAATTTTCTGTCGGTTGCTGATTGCAAATTGTTGAAGTTATCTAAAAATGTTCACTTTATTAATCGCTAAAAGTGCCATTTTAGGTCTGGAAATTGTTGCCGGAAATGACCTGTATGGAGGTTCTTATCAGTTGCTGACAAAATTATTTCCAGAAAGAGGAATAGTGGTGACGTTAGTATTACCTTCTCTTTCCTTCATATTAATCAACTCCAATTGGTATTTAACATTATAATGCTTACAATGTGCAGGAAAGTGAATACAAGTGATTTGGAAGAAGTTGCGTCTGCCATCCGATCCCAGACAAAGCTTGTGTGGCTGGAGAGTCCAACCAACCCTCTACAGAAAATATCTGATATTAGGGTATGATCTCTTGGTTCTAAAATTAAGAAATTAGGTTATTTACTACTTTTTTTGGTAATTTATTTATGAGACAAGATCATAAGCAATGAAGAGAATTATATTATATGGCTATTAATCCGCCAAGATTCTATGTATAATAGCTTATATCTCATGTTGGAGTAAGTCCTTTTCTGGTAATGCTGCTTGAGAAGGTGGTCAAGGTAATGAGGGACATTGTCATGGGTGGATATTGTCTTTGGATGGGGCCTTTGTTACAAATTTGATGCCGCTTGACTGGTTGTGAATCTTGTGATATGACACTAGTATGCTGGTTCCTCCATTATTTTTTTTTTTTTCTCTTTTGATTGTTTACCAAGTTGGTTCTATAAATCAATTTCATCATCTATATATTATTACTATGATTATGCTTCAGTTGAACCACATCAGCGTCCACGTCATTATTATTATTATTATTTTCCAATTTTCCTATAATTGTTTTTAACATTTATTTATTTTTAATATTTACATTTCTCCAACTTTATTCATCCTTTACCTTTTCCTCTCCCCACAACTTCTCCAACCTTTCTCCATTCCTTACATTTTCATCTTTCCACTACCCTCTAAATTAATATCATTCTTCCTCATTTCCTTCATATTTTTTTATTTTTGTTTTTTCTTATTCACACTCTTTTACTATAAATTTGTCGCTATCTCTTCCATTCTATGCATATTTTTCCCTCACAACAAAAAGGCTCTCTCTCTCTCAAATTTTTGGTAGATTTTTTTACTTTTATTTTTCTTGCATATCTGCTTTAGGTTGATAATTTTTTATATTTTTTAAAACTCAACTTTGGGTTAATGCAATTTAGTTTAGTTTTTTAATTTTTTAATTTTTTTTGTTCTCTTTGATTGTTAACTGTTATCCTATTGTATTATAAAGAATTAAATATAGCATATAAAAATATAGTATTATTCTATTACACAGCATGATTTGGATAATTTAGTATTTATTATAAATTGATATTTCTTCTATTACATAGCATGATTTTTTATAATGCTCAATTTAGATGTTAAACTATGAGACTTTATTAATTTTTGTTTATTCTTTAATCCCTTGTGGTGGACAAAGTACTCTTAATAGTTATATTAGAAGTATACTATAATGTCATTTATTTAAAGAAAATTAAGGTTAACCAAACGAAAATAATCGAATGAGTGACAAATTTTAGCTTTTGCAATTTTATTTTAATTATTATTATTATTATTTTATAACAATGCATGTATAGAAATTTAATTCTTAAATTTTGCTAATAGTTGTTTATTTGATAATATGTTTAGGGTGGATGAAATTACAACAAATTGTTTTCCTAATTGGTCTAATTAATCATTTTTAAGTTTTATTAATTTTCTTAGTTACATTTTTCGGTGTTTTGGATTGTAGGCAAAAAAAAAAAAAAAAGGGTTTGAGAAAGTTTGTTCAAAACTAAGAGAATAATTTCCAAATGTTATATTCTTTTTAATGATTCACAAAATGTTATAAATAACTTTTATTAAAAAATAAATATTTTCATTAACTTGCCTTTTGAATTTTTGAGAAAAATTGTATTTTTTTTCATTTTGGTATGACAAAATTTATATTTATGATTTATGATTGTTCTTATATTACATTTATAATTGTTTCTATAATAAATAAAAATATGATTGCGAAATACATTACTCTTTAGTAAATTAGTTTAAATTGTAATTTTTTTTAATAAAACCACAATAAAATAATTATCACGCGCAACGCACAAGTTCACAGCTAGTTTAATATTAACTTTGAAAACAAAAACTTATATGTCATATAAGCAGCAAGCTTGTTTGATATCAAACCCCAGCATATTTTGATTGAGAAGTATGTATTTTGAATTTTAGACCCATATGATATGAGGCTTAAGTTCTCCGCTTAATTCTTTGCATTTTTGAGAGCAAAACATAAAAACTGCACTCCAACTGAGCCAACAAAACCTTTTAAACTCAAATGAGTTGAACTCTTTGTTCTGAGTAATATTAGAAAAAATTAACAGAAATTCAATGAGCAATTTTATTTTCCTAGCAAATAAACATAGCTTAGCAGTCACATTCATACTGTTGATCAAAATCTACTTGTAGTCATTATGTGGTGACTTTTCTTATTCTAAGGAGTTATCATAAGCTAGTTTGTTAATGATCATTTCATTTTAATGAAAAATGTTTTGCATTCAAAAGCTCATAAAACTGGAATATCAGTTGTGAATTTAGTAGTTTACTTCATGATTTTGCTCTATCTGCTAATTGACTAGCCCTGACTGTTTGAAGTGCCAATAACATCACTAATGCCTGTTAGAGCATTTTCATCAAGGATCTCAAAAAATTTAGCATTTAACATATCAAAAATCTACTTTATTTATTTTAATAACTCACTTTACAATATACCTAATATCAAATTTTTTATATTTTTTACCACTTAATTAATTAAAGATAGTGAGAGAGAGAGAGAAGAAAAGATAGTGAGACAGAGTCCGATGAGAAGAAAAGAGGAATAGTGAGAGAGAGAAAATATATTTTAATTAAAATAGTATAAAAATATTATTATATTTATAAGATTTGAGCTACAGTGGACTGTCATAGATAGCAGTCAACTGTAGCTCAGATGCTAAAAATTTTAACACTTACACTTGTCATAGTGTGCTTATTTAGAATGAGACGCTAGAAAATGGCATTTCTAATTTTTGAGAGCTTTAATGCGAATTCTTTTAGGAATTTCAAGTTTGATGATTGGACTGTCTTCATCATTTGACAGATGCGGAAATGGCTGAGGGAAATCAAGGCGCGGGTTCCTAAATGATTTTAATTATAAGAATAAATATATATAATGTGTGAAATATTTCAATGGCCAAGGACAAAACATCAGTAATACTTTTTTCTTTTTCTCTATAAATTTGCCTTTTATCAGTTTATGTTCATTTTTTTAATACAAAAAAGATTTAAAATATAAGGTTCCTCATTGTGAGACCAAGTTTTCCCTCAAAATTATTTATGACAAATGTTTTCGAGCACCGGTGCTTGTTAAGGTTAGACTAATGTGGATTACACTAAATAAAAAATTGAATAAATAAAAGAAAAAAACATAAAATTAGCTCCACAACGTATATTAATATATATTTTTTGTCTATAAAACTAGCCCCACATTTTATAAAGCTTTAAAAAATGACATAAAACTATAAAAAAATGACCAAAAACTGTTGTTAATGGGGACCTTATGGTGCCCCTTAACACAGCCCATTATTTATTATCAGTTGTTACTGGCTGAATAGTCATTAGATTTTATTAATTTTTACTATACTAGGCTCTGGTATTGCATTTGACATTGAACATTGTTGCTGATAATGTGAAGAAATGTGTCTGTAATTATTAAATAGCGAGATAATCTGTTACAAGTTACAACACCTCTTTTTTTTGGTGACCGTGAAAAGTGTCAATCTTTGTCCCTGATTGGTATGATTGGATTTCCTCGTGTTTATATGATAAGAACTTTCAGTATCGTATTATACTATTATCTGTTAGGGTTTTTTGTGTGTGTGTGTGTGTGGGGGGGGGGGGGAGGGAAATCATATAGGATGGTTCTACTTTCTAATGGAAAAAATTCTTTTTGTGTTGATCCCATTTCAGAAAATAGCAGAGATGGCTCACGCACATGGTGCTCTTCTGTTGGTGGATAATAGTATAATGTCCCCTGTATTGTCACAACCGTTGACACTTGGAGCAGGTTATGAACATTCTGCTTGAGATGTAAAGTTGGGTTTTACCAATTCTAAAATTCTGCCTTAAAATCTTGTGTTTTAACCGTTCCTTCTCTCTTGCAGACATTGTTATGCACTCAGCTACAAAATTTATTGCTGGACATGGTGATGTCCTGGCGGGCGTGCTTGCTGTAAGAGGGGAAAGGTAATACCTCTTTCTTTTTTTTCCCTGAAAATACCTCTTGCTCATTGCTTTCAGATTCCACATATAGCACACATCTTTTCCAAAAAAAAAACCATGTAGTCTTTGGAAAATTATGAAACCAATTGGAAGTTATTGATAACCTTGTTGCTGACCAAAATGGCATGTTTTCATGTATTGAAAGGATTGAAAACCTTGAAAAGATAGTTTGGTTGTTCAAGCTAGTAGAAGTTCTTCAAGATGGTGGTTTGATGCAAGTTCCACCTGGTCAGCAAGTACTCAACTCCATGATAAAAAATAGCTTAAGAATTCTTTGCTATTTTTTTTTTTTTAATTTTAATTTTGAGTTTTCTACGAATAATATTGTCTATCATGGCTTTTTCTTGTTCCTCTGGTCGGAGTTAGTGTCTAAATCTATGGCTATTGCATAATTCTTGTTTAATTAGTCCTTGAGACTTAAGTTTGGGATAAAATTAAAATAGTGGCTATACATTGATTGATAACTTATTTCTTTTTCTTGTAATTGTTTTCCTCAAAATTGTCTGGTTGATATTTTACCCTGCCTTGGTTGTTAGTGTAAGTTATCAATTGCCTATTTGTGGTCCTATTTATGCACGTTCATATGTTCATATGTGTGTGTATTGATGATTTAAATGGCAACGAGTCTAAGATCTATATTTTTTTAAGTGCATTCTGATTTAGAATATAATCTCAACTTAAACATTAATAATCTCATTCGTAAGTGCATCAAAATGGACTGAAATAAACCGAAGTGGATCGAAATGAATCGAAGTGGACTGAATGGATTGAAGTGGTCAATCAAAAAAAAAAGAATGGATTGAAGTGGACTGAAGTGGACCTAAGTGGACCGAAAGGACCAACATGGACCGAATTGGAACAAATGGACTGAAGTAGACGGAAATGGACTGGGATGGATTGAAGTGGACCAGAATGGACTGAATGAATCAAAGTGGACTGAAATGGATCAAACTTGGTCGAATGTACTGAAGTGAACCAAAATTGACCAAAATGCTACGTTGATATGGCTTAACAAAAGTGTAACAATAATTAATACTAACACTTCAACTTATTAAGAGAAATGCTAATGAATGCCCTTAGGGCATTGTTTAATAATCTATTTAAAGAAAGTTTTTATGGGGAAAGAAAGAAAAACAATTAATGTTTTGACAGTTTTTTTCATTTATCATAAAAGTGATGTCAAAACTTTCATAAAATGGATTGTTAACCAATGCCTTAAAGGTACTCGTTAGCATGACCCTTAAATATTATATATAGATATTTGGCAAAGTACAAACTGTCATGTAATATGTGAGGATTAGACTTTTTAATTTACAAGCAAATTGGGGTTTAGTGGTAAAATATACGCTTTTCTCCCAGCAGGGCTTAATCCCAATTGCATTTCTTATTATAGTATTACACACCTAGAATTATTAACAATCATTATGCTTTCTACTTAAGTTGTTAGGAACCATGTTTTGTATGTAAGCAAACTTGCGTCCTAGAGGCAAAATTATCTCATGCAATAGGTGTATACAACATTACTCTCACATGTATGTGGGATTCACACATGTGCACCCCATATGCATATGAGAGTAATGTTGCATCTATCCATTACACAAGATACTACCTTGTTATAGAGAGGCTGTTCACCTTAGGTTCATGTTATTGCGTTTCTTTATATAACCTCACCACTGTTCTCATATTATCCAGCTTGGCGAAAGATTTGTATTTCCTACAACATGCAGAAGGCTCTGGTTTAGCTCCATTTGACTGTTGGATCTGTTTACGAGGAATTAAGACAATGGCCTTACGGGTTGAGAAGCAGCAGGTGTTATTTTAAAACTTCTTTCAGAGCCTAGAATTAGTAAATTTTATCTTATAGATGGCAATAGAGATAGCTTTGTTGAGACTTCTTGATTATAAAGAGTAGACAGGGGTCCTACTGACTCCTTTGCTTCTTGACCATGATATGATGCTTAATCTGGAATCATTCTCAAAAAGCATATAATATATTTCAATTCTGTTTTGTTATTTCTTCTGCCTCTTGTTCTATTACAATGATTAAATATGCTCGTGGATTCTCCTATTGAAAACGGATGTTTCAAATCTTTGGCAGGAGAATGCCCGGAAGATTGCTGAGTTTCTTGTGTCCCATCCACGAGTGAAGAAAGTTAACTATGCTGGTCTTCTGATCATCCTGGCCATGACTTACATTATTCTCAGGTACTGTCATAGGATAGTTTTCTGAGATTGATACTGCAATGGTAATACCCACTTCTTCTACAAATATTTATCGGTTTAACTCTTGCAGGCTAAAGGAGCGGGGTCTTTGCTTAGCTTTTTGACGGGCTCAATGGCACTCGCAAAGCATGTTGTGGAGACTACTAAGTACTTCAGCATAACTGTTAGTTTTGGTAATTTTCTCCCACCTAAAGTTCATGCAAATTTGTTTTTTTAATCTCAGTGATGACTTTGTCCAAGTTATCACATGGCTAAGAAAATTGACACATAAAAATGTTCTATCCATCTTGATTATTATATTATGCAAGAACCCATATTTGTCTACCTTGTCGATTTTTTGGGAAAATAACCATACAGGCTCCAATTTGAAATCTACCCATGTACCCTCTCTCTCAACTGTTGCTTGGTGTAGAGTCCTATGTGCTTTGCATTGCACTTGTCTTATGTCTAGTATGTTCTCTTTCATGAGACAGTCATATTACAGAAGTTCATTAACATGTATCTCCTTTTAAATTTGAAATTTTGTTGCATACTTTTATCTGTAGCAGTGAAAAACTTAATAAATTTGAAGTCAAGGAGTTTGTCGATGCCTCGCTGTGAATTTAAAAATAAAAAAAAAAAAATCATTTGCTTCTTCGCCTTTCTAGTTGAACACTAATTTCTTTTTATCTTGAAGTTTACAGCTAAAAGAGTAGTAGGTGATTCCCTATAAAACTGACTTAAAAAGCCAATTTATGCACATTTTGATGCGTAGTAGTGTTGTATCATGTTGTGTAAATTCTGATATGATCAAATTATGATTTACATCCTTTCTAAGATCTCTGGAAGTGAATCTTTTGTGTCAACATTCTCTTTGGTGGAAATCAATTTTAAATTAGCATTTTTTATAAGACTAAAGTTGTTTGACAAGTCATGAAGTCTGGTATAGATTTTCAGAAAATTTCTTAGTTTTTGTAATTGTTTTTATCTTTTTATCATTCATAGGGAGTGTGAAGTCCCTCATAAGCATGCCCTGCTTTATGTCACATGCAAGCATACCAGCCGCATTGCGCGAGGCCAGAGGTTTAACTGAAGATCTTGTTCGTATATCAGTGGGGATTGAGGATGTGAATGATCTAATTGCTGATTTAGACAATGCTCTTAGAACTGGGCCTCTATAGGTGCTTTTAGATTTCCAACCTTAAGGACTTGATTGGGATAATGACCTGAATCTGTTTCAAATTGTTGACACACAATGATACAAATCAAATAATTCGTGCTTAATATTTATGTAGTATTAGATTTGGGTGAAGCATTATTCTGAGGTGCTTTCAATGTATTCGGATTTGAGAGAGACATCCATTTTTGCCAAATCAGCCCTTTTGTTTGTAAAGGCTGTAAATGGGCATTTTTATATGTTGGTCATAGCAATTTTTGAAGTAGACTACAACTAGCCGATGTCCGATGTGCATACTACAGGCTCAGGCTCTTGAAGAAATATTTTGTAAAAAATTATCTTTATGCCACATATATAATGCTTACTATGCGTAACGATATTTGAGGAATTAGCTTCAATTATATTAGTCACTTAGCACACGCGTCGTGTGTGCTCAGAGCTTTTCTATATATATATATATATATATATATATATATATTTCTAAAGGACAAAGCTTTTCATTCATCATAATTCTTGGTTGATGCAATTTTCTTAACTCAATTGGTATTTCTAAATGAAACATTTGGCGTTCTAATCCCCTCCTCCGTTGTAACTATCAAAAAAAAAAAAAATATATATATATATATATATATATATATATATAAGTCATTTTTTTGTGTGATTGGTCTATTTATTTATTTATTTTTATGTTAGGTTGCATCACAAATTAATGAGTAACAAAGCATAAATGTAATCAGATAAATACATAAATATCAAATATCAAATTGGGGTGAATGGGATTTTTGACATTTAAAAAAGGCCTATTGACATTTAATCTATCATTTTAACCTATAAAAAAACCAAAAAGTGGGCCACTTAACACTAATTGATTATTGACTAAAATAATAATTATTCCCGAAACTATTTATCCAAACTATTTCAATTTTTCCATATATTTTTCATGATTCTCAAGAACCATGAATAGCATAAAAATAAAAAGTGAATATGAAATTATGAAGAAAAATGGTAAAGCAATGAGGGGCAATTGAATAAAAGTGAAATGATAGGATAAAAAATGAAATGTAAAAAGTAGGGGGAAAATGACCATACCTTTATCTAGAGTGTGTTTGAATCAAATTTTGCTTTGGATTTTTTTCCTACTTCAAATTATAGATCCAATAAGAAATAAATTCGTATTCTAGAACCCGAAACTACAAGAAAAAAAAAAGGGTAAAGGAAGGAGACAAACAATATTTAAAATTAAATGATGGAATGACAATAAAAAAATTAAAAAAAAACCATACCTTAATCCAACGAACATGAAGGCATACTAATCCCATCGTATACTATTCCATTTTTTTATTTTTTTGAGAATCAAATACTATTCCAAAATCAGAATAGCTAAGCACCTAACCAAAAAAAAAAAAAAAAAAAGGTAAAATATGCTCATTATTTTTTTCAAATAAAAAATCAAATACTTTTGCACTTTCAAAAGGTAAATATAAATGAAAATTTGGGCTGATAAGAGACATCTAATCAAATAAAAAACCATTATCAATCAACATGAAAAATATAGAAAAAACCACCTAGCATCAAGATCATAGGCACAAAATGAAGGAATTGGAGATATAGTGCAATGAAGAGGGAAAATATTGTGAGCTGGGTGTGGTAGTTTTCTTATTTTAAAAATGGTCATATCTTATCCAATTGTGATTATAATAGTTTTAAATGTAAAGGTTTTTGAAAGAACGTGGAATATTTTTTTTTTAAATAAAGTTTTAAACGTGATTTTAACTTTTGAATTTGGCTTGAGGAAAAAAAGGAGGGATGGAGATAGTGATAATTGTTAAATAGATGAGAAACTGAATTAAAACTCAAATATATGAGAGTTTTAAACGGTTTTAATTTTTGAAGTAAATATCCCAAAATTTTAGTTGTGATAAACTTAAAGAGATTTGAATTTTTGTTGTGGGAGAGTAGAAGTTTATCTAAACTCAATGATTTCAAAAATTGGTAGTATGACTTATTTTCCCCTTAATAATTATAATTTGTTAACTTTTTAACTCTTACGTTTGTTTGTAAGGATAATTTAGTTTGTAAGTAGTAAAGATTAGTGGTATATATTTGTTTGAGATTAAAATTAAAAAAGAATAAAAAAAGGTTCTTGATTATTATTATTATTTTTGACAGAACCATTCTTTTTTCTTTTTTTGATAGGAATTGGATAGAACCATTCTTTCTTTCTCTCTTTCTTCTTCTTCTTCTTCTTCTTTCTTTTTTTTTTTTTTTTTTGATAACGGATAGAACCATTCTTGATATGAGACTTTGCATTTTTTTTTTCTTTAAAGTAACCAAGAGTATTTTTATATTTTATAAAAAAAAAGAGTATTTTTATTTAAAAGGATAACTCAAAGTATTTGAATTCAAATAGGAAACAAACTTATCAAATAGAGAACAGACGGATTTGAATTCTAACATGTAGTGAGATGATCGTGATTATAGAGTCTTGGATCGTTTGAATAATGTGAAATTACGTTTTTAACCTTTTTGTTTTCTTTTATAGCAAATAAAATTAAACTAAAGGGTATATTATTTTAGAATTTGTATGAGGAAATTTTGGTACGCCAAAAATTGAAGGTGAAATAGGAGAATCCTCTTATTAGTAGTATAGAAAGATTATATGCCATTAGAAAACTGAGGAAATGTAAATTTTTAGTATTAATAATATAATTAAGAATATGAACATATTTCTTGAATGTATTGAAAAATATTTGATTATTTCCACTATATTACTCTCACAATTATTTTTATATATTCTCAATTGCTTCTTAAGGGGAAAATTTGCTTTTGAATTTTGTTGAATTTTGTTTAACAGTTGCTTTTTGAGTAAGAAGACCATATTTCAAACCAACTGTTTCTAATATAAATTTTAGGAAAAAACACCATAAAAATACTTTATTTTATAAATAATTGAGAAATGCTATTTCCATAATACTTTCACAGAAAATCCTTAATAACAAGCTGTTACTGGTTGTTATTGGTGGGATCCAATTAAAACCAGTAACAACTTTACCATCTAAAATTTGTTGTGAAAGTGTTGTGAAAACATTATAAACATAACACTTCAAATGAGAAATATAGGTTTGAATCTTGTCTACACCATTAATTTATCAGTGTCTTAGAATAGTGATAAAGAACAATTATTATGGAGTGGACGCTATAGGATAAAATTCTATTGTATCAATGAAAATGGAAAAAGAGAAAAGAAAAGGAAAATTTGGAATTTTTGTTTTTATTTCTATTTTTTAATGGAAGATAAGCTAGGATTTCCAAATAAAAACAATAAGATAATTTGAGAATATCCAAAAAAGGATGAACCTGATTTTTTTTTATTTTTATGAACCTGATATTTTACTTTTAAAAAAAAATTCTATCTTTTAATAATTATATATATTATATATATAAAAGATAACTCAGAATCTTAAAAAAAAGTTATATTGAGAGATAAAAAACTTAAAAAGGTGAGAGGATAAAAAAAAGAATAAAGTTTCTCTCCAAACTAATTTGGAGAGAAACCCTACAAACTCATCATATATATTTATATTGAGTGTGAATTTTAAAAATCTAACCGTTAGATTGCACGTTCTTATTACATCCTTAATGCTTACAAAATTTCAAGAAAATCAAAGATCAATTGCTATGTAATCAAATAAATGTTATAATTTCAAGTTTTTGTAATCTAAAGTTGTATATAAAAAATAAGTTAATTGATCAAATAGTAAATAATATTCGATTTAAACGAAATTTGATATGCATATTAAGAACAAAAGGAATATAAAATTCAACGATTAGATTTTCAAAATTTACATCCAAAAAAGAAATACATGAGAAATTTGAAGAGTTTCTCTCCAAACTAGTTTAGAGAGAAACTTTATTCTAAAAAAAAAATAGTGATATTCATATTGTTTCAAGTTTATCTCAAAGAAGTTGTATTATTTCAATATTTGATTTTTTTCTTTTTAAATTTGAATTTGACTATATAAAAAGTGGAGGGTACGTACGCTATTTAAAATTTTGGGGGTTTTCTCCTTTCAATAAAATAAAATAAAATAAAAAATTGGGGTTTAAATTTTTTTAATTTAACTTACTTATTCTCATAAGTTAACTGATTGCTGGTATTTTAGAAAATTCAAAAAATTGAGTTCAAAGCAGAGAATCCTTTAAAAAATTGTATAGATGAAGGAATTAAAAACTGATTTGTGCAATACCACATAATTACTCAACCACTCCCTCCATTACTCTCTAGGGGCTGCCTGCCATGTTGCCATGGTATATGGTGTAAGGATCAAGTTAATGGATGCCCTTAAAACAATTTTTAATAAACCATAATAAGAAAGTTTTGACACTATTTTCATGAAAAATATAAAAAGTTGTTAACAATATTTATTATTTTGTTATTCTTTCAATAAAATGTTTCTAAAAATAGCCCCTAAATCAATGCCCTAATGACATTGATTAACATTTCCCATGGAGTAATAGATAGGGGTTGGATGCCATATCAGTGAGATCCATTCCTATATAAGAGGGTGATTACATAATCCAGATAATACACTATACCATAGCTAGCTCTCTCTCATCTCACTGGCAGATCATAGTATCATATACAGCGTGAAAATCGAGTTGAGATCGGGGCAACACAACTGCATTGAACTTTTACAGTGAAAATTGATTGGGATTGAATTGCGCTAAAAATACAAATTTGTGAATGGCTTCCGACTGTCCCAATCTATGTACAAACTAGAAACCATTTCAGCTATAGCTCTAAAGTGGCAATTGAATGAAAGAGTTACTGTTTTGAGTATGAAGGGTGTGGAAAGTGAGAAGATGAAGAGAGAGTGGTTTTGCCAATGGAAGTCTTGGTTAATTTTAACATGTATCATTGGAACAGTATCAGTTTCCTAAAATTCAGATAAGGCAACCTAATTCTATAAACAAATATTCATTGATAAATTGTTACCACCATTTTTTTTTGGGGGCTATGGAAATAGGAAAACAACTATTTACCAGAGACAGAGGACCCCATGTTCCCACTCAGCTTCTTGTCCATATTGACAGCTTAAAAGCGTGATGTATGACTGGAATCCCATAAACCCGGAAGAGTAAGCACAAAAAAAAACAATTTATTTAATTGTCTTCATTTCATTAATGTTTCTACATTCTAGTCCCACTTCTCGTCCTAGCTTTCCCCATGGCACAAATCTGCAAAACAACTGACTGATACCATAAGGTTTTATTTTCTTATTCCAAAAAACCTAGCAACACAAAATCACAGAAAAATTCACTGAAAATTCCCGATGGTACTAAAGAGTGAAATTTTCCATGATTTTTTCTAGAATAAGTTTATTGACCCACCAAAATTGATAACAAATTTCACACTTGTACGGAGTGGCAAGTTGTTAACAGTGGATAATAAAGTAGTGTCACTAGTGTGCAATCGATAATAACCTGCCAACTCAACAAAGTGTAAAATTCATTGTGAAAACCGTTGTGTCTATAGCATTGCTCTTTTTTTTTGTGCTTGTGGCAAGGGTCTCACCTTTTTCAGGGATTCTAAAACTGTAAATTTAAATCCAAATTTTCTAAGGATTTCATGTTAGCATGATAACTCGAGACCAAATGGCACAGAGAATTAAACTTTACCTAAGAATTTTTATGAGACACATACACAAATCAACGAAGAAGAAAGCCTTTTCAAATGTTTCATGAAGCACATGTTATCCAATTCACATTCTTATTGCACTGGGTATAAGAGACATTACCAAAACTTTAAAATCCACATGGAAGATTTTGATCCTTAGACGCATCTATACGTCCTTGTCAACTGTCAACCTTTAATTCTAATGAAAGGATAGTAAAGATTATCCACAAATCTATCATCATCATACCAAAGTACCAATATTTGTTTCTGTGACACAGACTGTGCAGTAAGATCACCTTCTCATGGTCACTGAAAACCTATTTTCAACATCAGTTTTAACTTCCCCCCAAATTCTTTTCCTACAGAAGCACTCCAAATGTAGATTCTTACCAATACATAACGTCAATGAGCTTCTACACACCAATTAATATCTTCAAGGAATTTAAAATCCAGTCTCTCCAATTCTACAATGCTATGTACAGACACTTCTATCCTTAGGTTCCTGTTAGACCTGTAGCAATAAAACACAGGATGAGCAGTTAATTATGCTATAAGACTCACAAAATTACTAAGGAGTGTCAGGATTGTGTTTTTGAGGACTAAGGGCTTTTAATTACAGCTGGCAATTTGCGTTGTGAAGAGATAGTGATGGCATATAAGTGAAAGCAGCCCAGCAACTACCTCAAATAGCAGACCGGTAGATATAGCTTATTCACTATTCACTCCCAAAGTCTTCACAACTCAAGCCCTCTGATATAGATTCCAACCTTTTATTGTCTAGTGTAAGGCCAACACACCAATATCAGTTTCAAACTATGAAACAAGAAACATGAAAAATATGGCAGAAATCTAACCTTGATGTTCTCTGTCACGAGAATCGAGAAAGCTTTCTGAATCTGTTGCTAGGAAAGGTGATCGAGGGTAAGTCTCCAGTATATCTGAAATTTTCAGATGTATTACATTAATACTAAACGTACATACAATGTCTTGGAATGATTAAAGCTACGCATACACCTAGATACATGTTCTAATACAAAGTAAGATCCTGTTCATAAATTTAGTTAGTTAAAGCTACACAAAAACTCATGCACACAGTTAATGGCCAACTTTTGAGTTGATATCATAAACTGAACTCATAGGCCCAATCAGCATTTCCACCTAACAGTCTATAATTGTGTGTATTACAGTATTTATTTATTATTTTACATTTTTGGTTGAACGGGTTTTCATTCTTTCTCAGATGAATTTTACGAACAAAACAGTCATTCCACTTAAACTGGCTGAGTTTTAGCTGCCTCACTGACTAGAAGAGTAATCTTGAGCAAAAATAAAGGAGGAGCATATAAAAACTGATGCAAGAGCACAACCAGAAATTATTTCAATATTTTATTTAGGATTTTCATTGGATAATTTTATATTTTAAGTTTTTGTTAGTTAAGTTTGAATTGTGATAGGGATTAAAATTTCATGTTCTTAGATAGGGATTAGTTTAGTATTTGTATTAGTGATTGAGTTCGGCTTAGGATTAGTCATTTATCTTTATCTCTTATTTCTTGGAAGCTCTATAAAGCTCTAGATGATTTATTTTGTATTCAAACTATTTTGATTAAGAATATTCATTCATGCAAATTGCGTTTGTATTTGGTGGTGATTCCAAACAACTGTGGGACTGTTCTAAGGTGGTGAAGCCTAGGCTGTCCTGCATCATTCATTCATGAGAGAGAGAGAGCACATACCAGAACTTTGAGAAAAGTCTGCTGCCAGGTCCGAGAGACTGAAATTTCGAGGAATCTGGCCTAAAAATCCAAAAGAAGAAGATTCCATATCCAGAATTTGTTCATTCAGGGGTTGTGAGTTGGACTCCACACTGGGGAAAGATGCAACAGATGCATCCCCAATTGTTGGACGCATTTCCAGGACATTTCCATCAGAGCCAAACATGTAAGAGGAACTGCCAGAATATCCAGTTTCTGATTTGATTATCCCGCCATTTATTCCTTGAATCATACCCAAGTTTGAGCTCTGAGCAGATAGCATATTTGGTGGGGCATCAATCCTACTAGAATGAGCAGGCATTTGAACAGCAGGGTGCATATTTGGGTGCAACAATGATCCACCATTAGTATATGCATTAGGCACACCATTAGTAAATGCATTAGGCAAACCGGAACCAATAGCGTGGTGGATATTTTCTGCCTTCACAGCTGGTCCTGTATGCTCTGGGCCATAGCAAGCTGAATTCTGGTGCACTGTCAAATAAAGTAACTATCAGTTGCCAATTTAATGAAAGTATGACATGCCATAACAAGCATGTGCTGGAAATGAAATTGTCCAAGGGAGTGATCAAGGAAAACATTAATTGAAGTGCCTTAACAGTCCTCAGGCCATCCAATAAATCTGTAACAGACTAAAATATGGCATCTTGAACAAAATTAGCCCAGCATTACAAAGGAAAGACCAAATTATGTCCACCTCCCCTCCTTTGCCCCCACCCAGCCCACCAAAAAATGACAAATTCCCCATCATATGATGTTGGCTACGTGCCTGTAATTATATCACATGCTATGCTAACTTTTGTCACCAACTTGATCAACATTTATTCACAAAGCATTATCAACTCAAATAAAGTTGTTCACATGGTGCAAGTATGCATCTGTATCATTTTAAAGAAAAAATATTTTTCAATTCATTGTAAACCCAATGCAGCAATCAGTTTTCAATAAGTTCCAATAATTAGCATGTCAGTCTTTAGTTTGCATGTGCATATGGTGCATTCCATGCATAGTTTTACAATTATTAGACATTCATCCTGTTGAAATATGATGTTATGGCATCTACACAACCAACAAGTAGTCCTAATTTTATATAAATCACTAGCAACTTCATTAATCTGGCATCCTGACTTCATGAGATGTTCTCTTTTAGGGAAAAAAAATCCATTTAATACATCAAGAATGGAGGCCTACATTTCAACAGAGTGCCAACTTTTAAAAAACGGTTCGCATACAAGTGCAGCATTTTCAGCTATGAAAGCAATCTCTGGATTATTGACCAATGTGGATTTATTAACAATAACAAGCTCCTGTGTTCTATCTCAGAACTTTTAAGGGTTTTGTTATAGTACAAACACTGGATCCTCTTGAAAAAGGTTGAGAAACTACATAATATTTATCAAAATTTAGAGAGAGAGAGAGAGAGAGAGTAATAAGACTGCTCAGCTATGATTTTTGAATATTAATCCCTCGTAAACAGCTAACCAACCTAACTAAGCTGCATTACTGCTCATGGTCCACACCAGATTAATGCAACAGTGCCAGACTGATAACAGTAAAACAATGATGAGATGTAAGTTCATGTGAGCTAAAATTAAAGTCATGGTTAGATTAGATAAAAATTGAAGATTATTCCACTCTCTCTATAGAATTTCTCACATCATTCTACTTCACACAAATATTTTTTGATAAATATTCTACTTCACACAAATTCTCAAGCTTATACAGCAAGAGCCATTTGATAATGACGGCTAGCATTGAGTTTTTAGATATTTTGCTAAACCACATTTTAGGGTTTTAAGTTTTCCATGAGCCATACAAATCCCTAAGAAATGCAATCAAGAGATATACCATAACTGAAAATTACTGGTACATAGTTCATAGTAATAATTATAATTAAGGGAGATAAAAAAAGCTGGTACAAAATGGTGGGTCAACATGAACCCTTTTCCTTTTCTCCAGTCCGCCTATGCAAGCCAAAACTAGAGGCTTTCAAGATTCACTATAATAGTCATAAATAAGACATTTAATTTGTCAGAATGTATTGTCTTCTGTGACACTTGCAAGCAATTTAGTAGTGAAGGCAAAATCTTAGGGGCTGTCCCAGTTCCTCTAGATATTATTAAGAAAATTTAAGGAAGTGAAAATGGGGTGATATTCTAGTAAACAAGTATACAAGATTGACCAAAATAAAAAGAACTACAGAAGAAGCAGGGAAAATGAAATGTGCAAGGGATTAAAAACACTCTCTAGGTCAACCATAATATTCATCTCATAAGTGCAGCAAAGTGAAAAGGCTTCTCTATTTTCAAGTGACAGAGCAAACTGTATTTTATCCAAAGACAAAGATGCATACCCCACTTACATAGCAGCCATAAATTCCAGGCAAATGCTAAACAAATTTACTCCTGGGATTAATTTAATGGGTAGTATTATGCAATTCAGGGCTGCTAAGGAACTGAGAGCAGTAAAATGCAACTTAGAACAACTAAACCTACAAGTAAAGCCGTGGGCCAAAATGGACTTCTAGGGATTATAGAAATAGTCCTAGTTACTAAACTTCTTTTTTTTTTTGATAAGTAACCCTAACTACTAAACATAGAAAAGGTCTTACATGATGAGATATGAGATCCATTAGAGGTAGGCAGTGAAGCAACTCCACTTGATTGCATCTGACGCATTAACTGCACCTGTTGATCAAGCAACCTGTTGAATTCATTTATTTGTTGCTTCACCATCAATCTAAGATAATAAGCCCTGAAGAAATCTCGATTTTCCTCCTCTAGCTTCTGCCAAACTGAAAAGTGAACAAGATACTAAGTTTGTGAAGGGGAGAAGGGCACAGCAAATGCATAATGACTGTAAATAGAATTGGGTGGGGAAAAAAAGCTTTCAGAAATATAAATTTTCTTTTTTTGAGTCCACTAAAAACTGTGGGTGCATGGATCTGATTTCTCATCATTGATTCATAAATCAACAATACAAAAGCCTTATCTTGCTTGCTCTTCTTTTGAAAGAAATTGCTTGAGCAGCTGCAACTGCACTGGGTTTATTTGTTTAAGTTGACTGGCAAGGAGAAGTTAGTATAAAGCTCTGGATGGAAAGCGCTGGGGAAAGATAAGATATTGGATTAGGTTGAAGGGCTGAGCAATCCTATATTTCTGAAGAAGTCAAGTGATAAGTTTGCAGTGGTTTGTGACCCCTGATTGCAACAGGTTCGTTGATGACTCAATATCCAAGAAGGACAATGAGCAAAAAATTCTTTTAGATTTCAAAGTACAAACTTACTTGGTAACCATATAACACAATTACATGAGCTATGGTCATCTTGCATATTAGAATTAATAATATAAAAGAAAGCCATAAAAGAAACATGAATAGCAAGGTTCAGAATGCAAACTAAACGAGTTGTTTAGGCAATAGGCCAATGATACTTGATCAAAATTGGTCTTCAACATGCTATTATTTCTCCTTTTTTCTTCCTTAAAAAAAAGAAAAAGAAAATTGAAGCTATGCAATTTAGGGAGTTAATATTCTAACTCTTCTAAAATTAACTTAATTATAAAAAAAATTACACTGTATTAATTTATTATCATGCATTTTTTAATTTTGAGTATGCAAGAAATCTCCATATATTGCTTGTGCAAATAAAACCTACTTGTATCTGTTTCAGAACACATAAATAAAATGAAAATAATGACAACTATCAAAAAAGTATCCATAATTACCAAGCTCTGTAAAACCAGGCTCTATTTTTGCTTGATCCAATAGAGTTTCCACAACCTCCTTCTGATTCATGTACAGTTGAAGACATCGCTCTATAAGATTTTGCACCTGAAAAATCAAGGCATATGTGCCCCAGAAAAGGAAATAAAAAAGATCAGGACAGCCAGATTCTTTTTCTTATGTACAATACATGGACTAAAAGCATGGTTTACATTTTTCTATGTCATCAACATTCTACGGTAGGGTTCATCCCAAGAGCTCAGGGTTCAAATCGCCCCATGCCCCACTATTGAATCATAAAAAAGGGGGTCAAACTTTGGTGCGATAGCAAGTGCCTTCCACCCAAAGCTGCATATGTCGTGGGGTGTGCGTGTGGTAAGACTACCTACCAATCACCTCTTCCAGACTCCACAGATTTGGGAGTTTTGTTGCACCGGGTACAACCTTTAACATTTTATCAAGGTTCTATGGTAACTCTGGGGTATGGTACCCATCAAAATCGTTTATTTTGCTTGATTTATTCATGAACAAATTGGTAAAATTAAAATACATGCAAATACAGGCTTCGAAAAACACGAGACACAGTACAATTCTCCCATTTAAATAAACATTTACTAGCACTAATTTAACATCTGTTTAGATAAAATTTTAATAATTCTATAATGAAGTTACCCTAAGAAATCTAGAAAATCTCAATATATATCCCCTTATATCATACATACATACACACACAAAATTAAAAATAAAATAAAATAACAAAAAAATTTAAATTAAAAAAAATTAATTCAAGAAAAAAAGAAAAAGAAAAAGAAAACAAAAAAATTTAAATTAAAAAAAAAAATAATTCAAGAAAAAAAAGAAAAAGAAAATTATATTTAAGCTTATTCTCCAATTTCTCTAAACCTAAGCAATAATAGTACCACAAACACACATCACAATACAAATTTTTTTTTTTTTTTTTAAATTTACTGAAATCACAATACAAAAGATGAGGAAAAAACAATCATTATTCAGAACTAAACAAGTCAATTACTCAAAGAATTTTAAAAACAAATAATCAAAATACACAAAAAGGAGCAATTAGAAGAAGTATAAACGTATATAATTACTTTTTACTAATTAAAATCACTATTTTTTTAATCGAAAAAATTAAGGAAATTCAATCTGAAAAGCTTACCACTTGTATATCTTGGCGCGAGACTCTTCTAACGGAACCGCTCGACATTTTTTGGACGCAGAGAAACGAAAGGAAAATCACTATAAGAACGAACGCTGTGAGGAATATTCGAAAATTGAAGCTTATTTTTCACGCTGATTCTCCTCCACTTTCAGCTTAAACCTATCAAAATAATCGAATATTAAAGCGCTTTGATCGAATCAAAAACAAAATTTCGCAGCAACGAAAAAAAAACGAAGCTAATGATTTTAGCTGATCTCGCTTACAAAAAAAAATATAGAATGAAAATCCAAGGGTTCGAATTTGATTATTATGTAACCAAAAGCACAGATTTGTGAGGTAAACCAATAGAGTTGTGAATATATGCGGAGAGAAAAATTTGGAACTTACCGGAATTGGATTCGAGAGAGAAAGAGAGAAAATGGGAAGGTGACGAAGCAAATGTTCGCTTTTTATGGTGGAATCGGTTTGATATAATTTTCTTTTTTCTTTTTTTTTTTTAGTTTATAAAAGAAGTCATATAGCTGGGAGGAGTTTTAATTTCAGATTACTTCTAAAAATTTGTTGTAAAAAATAAAATTTATTGTAAAAATAATATTATATACGTAACATTTCTATATTTTTTTAAGTCCAACCTTCTATGCATTTGTTAAAAGACTTTTTTTTTTTTTTATAGTAAAATTTGAAATCACTTTATAAGAAATATAAAACGCGGTAAAAAAAATCAACTTTTTTGTTTTAGAAACTCTAAGAAGTTTCTAAAAGTATTTTTTAAATTAATACTTTTTAAAGAATTGGTTAACATTTTTTTTTCTTTTAAATCATTAATTATAAAGATACAACCAAATTTTACAGTTAATAAAAAGATAAAAATATATTAATAGTAGATAATAAAATAATATTAATAGGTGTGGTATTTGGGACGGGAATAATAAATATTAACTCGTCAACTTAATAATTGTTAAATTTATTAGGAAAGCTGTTGTGTCCGCATTTCTAGGTTAAAAAGATTTTGGATGGGTTGGCAAAAACGAAGTGGATAGTATTGGAGGCTGACACGTAGAAAAAGGTGGGGTCCACAGGCATGGGAGATCAGTTGATTTGGACTCTCATT
This sequence comes from Quercus agrifolia, assembly GCA_029955455.1. NCBI lineage: Eukaryota > Viridiplantae > Streptophyta > Magnoliopsida > Fagales > Fagaceae > Quercus > Quercus agrifolia. The sequence goes on along the minus strand of JARQAD010000011.1, from coordinate 11,381,819 downwards.
ATTACCATCTGATCGAATTCATTTATTTGGCTGGGAGCAGGTTTTTTCTTGCTGTTATCACTTGCAAACTTGGATCGGATTGAGTCAAATTGTGGTCAAAGACAATGACTTGAGGATGAGCCTGGCACGTAAAAAACACTTCCAGAGGACTTTTTTTTTTTTCTTTTTTTTTTGTTTTGAGAAGAAACATTTCCAACACTTTTTTTATTTATTTATAAGAAACATTTCCAAGACTTGATAAGTTGATAGTAGATTGGGTAATTAGGATTTAGGAGTCCTATTCTAAAATTGTGTTATATATATCTAGTTTTCCATGTCACTAGGCCACAGGAAAATTCATTTGTATCATTGTATGCTTCACAATTATTATTTTAGAATAGGATTCTAAAATTGTGTCCCTTGCATATAGTTTTGGCAATGCAAGAATATTAAATTATATACCTTTAAATTTTGGTAAATTGTCTTTTGGTCTCTTAAATTTTACTTTTTTTGTTATTTTAATCAGGTTTCATATTTGACTTTTATTTATTTATTTTTAAACAAATGAGGGTATCTAGACCTTTGAATATTCGAATATTCTCTCGAGTGTTTGTAGTCTCCTTTTTCGTATGTCATGTTATTACAAGTAGGAATCTCATAGGAGTGGCCCTAAAATGTTGGTAAGAAGTTTCGAATTCTCATAGATATCATTCATAAGACCTTAGGAACTACTTAACCAATCCCTTGTGATTTGAACAAACATTTCTAAAATGACATAGTTTTGGCTTTTCTCTCAGTTCAAAAATTACATTGAGAAAGAATGATCTCTATATTTTTTTTTGATGTATCATGTATGCATCACATGTCTAATAGGTAGTGGGACCTACATATCTATAATACCATAATGTGAAACATGTAATACATGCATAAGACACACAATACGTGTTTAGCATAAGGTGATAATTTTAAATGCCGCTTGGGACAATAAAATCCTACCTAATGGGAAGATAGTTGGAAAGGTGACAAAGCCGTATACTTTTCATTACAAAACCAATAAACTTGAAAAAGATGGATTGTTTTGTGAAAGAATTTTTGAGCCGATAAAAAGTGGGATTTGCGCTTGTGAATATTTTCTTATATTCAAATATTAATTGAATAATATTTATATATTTTTTCATATAAATTATACTTTTCTTTCTTTTTGAGATGCAAAATTTATACTAATTATGTTTTCATATTCAACTCTTGCTTATGTTTTCCTTTTGACTGTCCGTCATTATGGTTAATCTGCTTAGTTTTTCTTATGATATAGTTGATTTTAAACACGATTTTTATCAATTTTGATTTTGAAAACTTCTTTCACCACATACAAGTGTAATATGTATTGTTAGTCATATTCTATAAGCAACACATGCAGAAGAAAAAAAAAGATCTAGTATTTTTATATAATTTAATACATTAATTGGAGTATTTTTATCTATTTGTAAAACTTCTTTTCAAACCTTTAATTTTGAAAATTAATCTAAACCATCAATATCATAATAAATACAATGTTTGAGATAGTCACTATTTCTCTTGGTAATACTTGATTTTAGTATTGAACATTAGATTTGAGTAATAAATTTGTCTTAAAATCTATTAATTTTTATTTTAATTTGATATAAGCAGAAATGATGAGTTTATTCATCTTTCATGTGTCTGGGAGATTGAAAATTTTCAAATAGAGTAAAATGTATTAATAGTGCACAACATTTGAAAAGATGCTAATTTTTAAAATTATTTTTTATTTTTTAAAAATTTTAGGCTTTAATTAAAAATTTTACACACAATAGATAATGCATTCAATTGTTCAATAAAGGGGGCTGTTTTTTTTTGGCTAAATGAGGGGCCTTAGTTTATTATTATTATTATTATTATTAATATCAATTTTTGCTATACTATACTATAAGAAAAATAGATATACTATATTCTATTCTAATAGAATAAAGGTTTTAACAAAGGTTGAGATGCCCTTGGCACAAGATACCTATCACCCACATATAACATACGTCACCATATAATCTTCGACTTGCTAGACAAGCCGAGTTAGGGTCCATTTGGATACAATTTATTTTACTGAAAACTGAAAATACTGTAACAAAATAAATTTTAAAGGTGTGAATAGTACCGTAGGACTCATTTTTAATATTTTTTTTCTTCTGAATAAAGTAGTTGTGGGTCCCGTAAATAGTGCATAAAGAGTGCATGAATAGTGTACTTTGTCTCCTAAAAACTGAAACGCGTGCATCAAAAAAAAAAAAAAACAAAAGAAAAATGCAAAACGCCAGACGTAGGAAAATAATTCATATCCAAACGAATACTTAATTAATTTTAGGAAAAATTGGGCTCATATCTAATTATAACTCACACCTAGAGGATGCATGCAATGACAACTAGTGTTCTTTTGTCAAAGCATAAGATAATGACACATGCCAAAATCATAATAATTCTAATAGTGAGGAAAACAATAATAAAGATAATTAATTTTTACCATAACCATTTTAAGTATAAAAAAAAAAAGGTTTTAGTAAAAATTTGGTTTTAAGTAATGACATTCATTTCCCTAAAAAAGAAAAAAGAAAAAAGAAAAAAGTAATGACATTCATTACAAATTGTCTTCAAGTCATTAAAATACAACATCTTACATCATATGCCTCAATCTTTATGCAAGACTCAATGACTTCAATCCAACATCCTCAATCCTACTAGAAAATACAAAGAAAGCAAATAGAATCCATGACACAACCAGTGTAACTCTATACATTCTTGCTCTGAGTTGGGCAATCATTTCTCTCACTCTTGATTTTTCTTCTCTTCGCCTAGCTATCCTTTCCCTCTCCCTTGCCTTTTCTTCCATTTCATGAGCTAGTTTTTCCCTGTCATTAGAGGCCTTTGCCTCATTCTCCAACCTCTTGAATTTTGCCAAGACTATTGGTGCAACTTCAGACCCACGCTTACAAGTTTTTTGATCCAACCACTCACATAATTTACAAGTATGTACCTCTTTCTACACATAAAATCAAATCAAATCAGTTCAAACAGCCCAATTGCAACAATTTAATCAACATTAATCGGGTTTTAAAAAATAAAAAGCATTTCAAACTGAAGATGATTACATAACTCACCTCATCATAAAAGCAACAGCCATAAAACCTCCTCCCAAAATTATCCAATGTCAAAGACGTCCTTTGCACGCATCTATCTCTCGAACATAAATGGTGACTGAAACTTGAGTAAAAATCACTTGATGAAGACATAGTGGGACAGAAATTTTTGATTCCTACGGACAAATATCAAACATTACCCATCATCAGTACAAATTTTTCAAAATTTGAAATCCTAGAACACGCACTTACCTGTGAGAGACAAGAATAGAGGTCAAACTTGTATTTCCTTGCTTGCAATCAGTAGCAGAAGCCGAATCTTGCATTAATCTCACACAATTTCGATCATGAAATGCGATTTCAGTCACAGGATTTGATTTCTAATAAAGTTGGAGAAGGAATTCGAATGAAATATCTCTCGGATCATAGTTCTAATTTGTCTTATATAGTAAAGAGGGGTTTTAAGTGGAGAGGCGAGGAAGGGGGGGGGGGGGGGGGGGGGGTTACGGAGGCCACATCAGGTAGATAAAATGATAAAGTCCAAACCATGGGTAGGCATTATTAAAATGGGCCTAATTATTACATGTGGATAAACTGTAATTACCCCAACAAAATAAGATCCTCTACATAAATTTAGTTAATTAAAGATACACAAAAACTCATGCACTCAGTTAATGGACAACTTTTGAGTTGCTGTCATTAACTGAACTCATGACCCAATCAGCATTTCCACCTAACAGTCTATGATTGTGTGTATAACAGTATATATTTATTTTTACATTTTTGGCTGAGAGGGGGTTTTCATTCTTTCTCAGATGAATATATGAACAAAATAGTTCCACTTAAACTAGCTGAGTTCCAGCTGCCTCACTGACTAGAACAGTAATCTTGAGCCAAAAAAGAAGAAGGAAAAATATAAAAATGTTCATGAGAGAGAGAGAGAGAGAGAGAACATACCAGAACTCTGTGAAAAGTCTGCTGCCAGGTCAGAGAGACTGAAATTTCGAGAATCCTGGCCTAAAGATCCAAAAGAAGAAGATTCCATATCCAGAATTTGTTCATTCAGGGGTTGTGAGTTAGACTGTACACTGGGGAAAGATGCAACAGATGCATCTTCAATCGTTGGATGCATTTCCAGGACATTTCTGTCAGAGCCATACATGTAAGGGGACCTGCCAGAATATCCAGTTTCTGATTTGATCATGCCCCCATTTATTCCTTGAATCATACCCATGTTTGAGCTTTGAGCTGATAGCATACTTGGTGGGGCATCAATCCTACTAGAATGAGCAGGCATTTGAACAGCAGTGTGCATACTTGGGTGCAACAATGATCCACCATTAGTAAATGCATAAGGCACACCATTAGTAAATGCATTAGGCAAACCAGAAACAATAGGGATGTATATATTTTCTGCCTTCACAGCTGGTCCTGCATGCGCTGAAGCATAGCAAGCTGAGTTCTGGTGCACTGTCAAATAAAGCAAAATATCAATTGCCAATTCGTTGAAAATTTGACATGCCATAACAAGCATGTACTGGAAATGAAATTTGTCCAAAGGAGCGATCAAGGAAAACATTAATAGAAGTGCCTAAACAGTCCCCCAGGCCATCCAATAAATCTTTAACAGACTACAATATGGAATTCTGAACAAAATTAGCCCAGCATTACAAAGGAAGCGCCAGATGACGTTCACTTCCCACCTCTTTTGCCTCCACGCAGCCCACCAAAAAAAAGTCAAATGCCCCATCATATGAAATTGGCCTTTATGCCTGTAATTATATCTATGCCTACTTTTCTCACCACCTTGATCAACACCTATTCAGTAAGCATTATCAACCGAAATAAAGTTGTTCAGATGGTGCATGTATCTGTATCATTGTAAAGAAGAAATTTTTTGTTTATTTTATTTTTCTCTTGAAACTAACAATTCTAATCATTAGCATATCAATCTTTTGTTTGCATGTGCCTATGGTGTATTCTAAGCATAATTTTACAGTTATTAGACATTTATCCTGTCAAAATATGATGTTATGGCTTCTACACAGCCAACGAGTAGTCCTTATTTTATATAAACCATTAGCAACTTCGTGAGTTTGCCATCCTGACTTTTTTGAGATCTATGTGTATTCTAAGCATAATTTTACAATTATTAGACATTCATCCTGTCGAAATATGATTTTATGGCTTCTACACAGCCAACGAGTAGTCCTTATTTTATAAAAACCAGTAGCAACTTCGTTAGTTTGCCATCCTGACTTCCTGAGATATTCTCCAATGGGAATGGAAGCCTAAATTTCACCAGTGTGCCAATTCCTAAATAAATGGGTTCACATGCAAGTGCAGCATTTTCAACTATGCAAGCAATCTGTGGATTATTTACCAATGTGGATTTATTAACAATAACAAGCTCATGTGTTCTATCTCAGAACACTGAGGCTTTTATTATGGTAATCAAATGCAGGAACCACTTGAGCAAGGTTGAGAATCTACATAATATTTATCAAAAAAAAATTCTGGGGGGATTTTTTTGGAGGGGGGGGGGGGGGGAGGGGTGGGGGCGGGAGAGAGAGTAATAAGACCACTTAATTATAATTTTTGAATGATAATCTCTCGTAAACAAACAACCAACCTAACAAGTACTCTGCATTACCTGCTCATGGTCCACACCAGAATAATGCAACAGTGCCAGACTTATAACAGTTAAACAATGAGAAGTGGTCAAGCTCATGTGAGCTAAAATTAAAGTCACAGTTAGATCAGATAAAAATCAAAGATTATTCCACTCTCTCTAGAATTTCTCATAGCATTCTACTTCACACAAATTCTCAAGCTTATACAGCTGGAGCCATTTGATAATGAGTACTAGCAGTGAGTTCTTAAATATTTTTGCTAAACCACATTTTAGGTTTTTAAGTTTTTTCCATTAGCCATACAAATCCTGATGAAATGCAATCAAGAGATATACCATGACTAAAAATTACTGGTACATAGTTAATCAAAAAAGAAAAATACTGGTACATAATGGTGGGGCAACTTGAGCCCCTCTTCCTTTTCTTCCGTCCAACTATGAAAGCCAAAACCACAGGCTTTCAAGATTCAAAAGAATAGGAAAAAATAAGACATTAATTTCTCAGAATAAATTGTCTTCTGCAACACTTGCAAGTAATTCAGTAGTGGAGAAGGCAAAATTTTGGGGGCTATCCAAGTTCTTCTAGATATTATTAAGAAAATTTATTAAAGTGAAAAAGGGGTGCAATTCTAGTGAACAATTATTCAAGATATTGCCCAAAATAAAAATAAAAAACAATAGAAGAAACAGGGAAAATGAAATGTGCTAGGGAGGAAATACTCCCCCTATGCCAACCATAATATTCATCTCATAAGTGCAGCAATGGGAAAAGACTTCTCTATTTTCAAGTGACAGATCAAACTGTATGTTATCCAAAGAGAAAGATACATGATCCACTTAGATAGTAGCAATATATTCCAGGCAAATGCTAAACAATTGTACCACTGGGACTATGAGCAATATGCAGGTATAAGGTTCTTGAATGTTGCAACAAAATGAACATGGTTTGTCCTAAACAATAAGAAAGAAAAAGAAGATCAGGGCTGCTGAGAAACTGAGAACAGTAAAATGAAACTTCAAACAACTAAACCTACAAGTAAAGCCATGGGCCAAAATAGACTTCTAGTGATTATATAACCCAGCTACTAAACATAGAAAAGGTCTTACATGATGAGATATGAGATCCATTACAGGTAGGCAGTGAAACAACTCCACTTGGTTGCATCTGACACATTAACTGCACCTGTAGATCAAGCAACCTGTTGAATTCATTTATTTGTTGCTTCACCATCAATCTAAGATAATAAGCCCTGAAGAACTCTCGATTTTCTTCTTCTAGCTTCTGCCAAACTGAAAAGCAAGCAAGATACTAAGTTTGTGAAGGGTAGGACACAGCAAATGCATAACGACTGTAAATAGAATTAGGTGGGGGAAAAAAAGCTTTCAGAAATCTGTTTTTTTTTTTTTTTTTTTGGAATCCACTAAAAACTGTGGGAACATGGAATCATGGATCTGATTTCTCATCTGTCATCATTGATTCATAAATCAACAATACAAAAGCCTTATCTTGCAGGCTCTTCTTTTGAAAGAAATTGCTTGAGCAGCTGCAACTGCACTGGGTTTATTTGTTTAAGTTGACTGGCAAGGAGAAGTTAGTATAAAGCTCCGGATAGAAAGCGCTGGGGAAAGATAAGATATTGGATCAGGTTGAAGGGCTGAGCAATCCTATACGTCTGAAGAAGTCCTATCTCTATAGATAAAAGGAGTGATAAGTTTGCAAAGGTTCATGACTCCTGATTGCGACAGGTTGGTTGATGATTCAATATCCAAGTAGGCCAATGAATAAAAAATTCTTTTTAGAGTTCAAAGTTCAAACTTAATTGGTAAACATATAACACAATTACATGAGCTATGGTCATCTTCAATATTAGAATTAATAATATAAAAGAAAGCTATTAAAGAAGCATGAATAGCAAGGTTCAGAATGCAAACTAAACGAGTTGCTTGGGCAATAGAGCCAATGATACTTAATCAAAATTGGTCTTCAACATGCTATTATTTCACCTGTTTTCTTCCTTAAAAAAAAGGATAAATAAAGTTGAAGCTATGCAATTTAAGGAGTTAATTTTCTAACTCTTCTAAAATTAACTTAATTATCAAAATAATTACACTGTATTAATTTATTATCATGCAGTTTTTTAATTTTGAGTATGCTAGAAATCTCCATATATTGCTTGTGCAAATACAACCTACTCATATATGTTTCAGAACACATAAATAAAATGAAAATAATGACAACTATAAAAAAAGTATCCATAATTACCAAGCTCTGTAAAACCAGGCTCTATTTTTGCTTGATCCAATAGAGTTTCCACAACCTCCTTCTGACTCATGTACAGTTGAAGACATTGCTCTATAAGATTTTCCACCTGAAAAATCAAGACATATATGCCCAGAAAAGGAAATAAAAAAGATCAGGACAGCCAGATTCTTTTTCTTATATACAATACATGGACTAAAACCATGGTTTGCATTTTTCCATGTCATCAACATTCTATGGTAGGGTTCATCCTAAAAGAGATTTGTAGTCCGATTGGCACTCCCGGTATTTCCATCAGAGACATCTAGGGTTCAAATTACCACATCCCCCACTATTGAATTTTCAAAAAAATGGACCGACTTCAATGAGATATGAAGTGCCTTCCATCCAAAGCTACATATCGTGGGTTTGAGTCCGGAATCAACCTTTCCCAAAAAATAATAATAATAATATTGGAGGGGAGGGGTGGGGGGGGAAGAGATTTGGGAATTTTGTGCACCGGGTACAACCTTTACCATTTTATCAAGGTTCTATGGTAACTCTAGGTTATCCTGGGTATGTATCCATCAAAATCGTTTATTTCAATTGATTTATTCATGAACAAAAGGGTAAAATTAAAACACAAGCAAATACAAGGGTATGATCAGAGTGGATACTATACCTTCGCAAAACACAAGAGGTAAAGTAGAGTTCACTAAATTAACATCTGTTTAGTTAAAATTTCAATAATTCTACAACGGAGTTACCGTAAAAACTCTATAAAATCTAAATCCATATCCCCTTATATCATACATACATTAATACATACACACAATATAATATATATATATATATATATATATATACAGAATTAAAAAATAAATAAAAGTAAAAATAAGAAGATTATATTTAAGCTTATCCTCCAATTTCTCTAAACCTAAGCAATAATAGTACCACACACACACATCACAATAGAATTTTAATTTTAATTTTTTTTTTGAAATCACAATACAAAGGATGAGGAAAAAACAGTCATTATTCAGAACTAAACAAGTCAATTTCTCAAAGAACTTTAAAAACAAATAATCAATATACACAAAAAGGAGCAATTAGAAGAAGTATAAACCTATATAATTACTTTTTACTAATTAACATCACTATTTTTTTATGGAAAAAAAAATTCAATCTGAAAAGCTTACCACTTGTATATCTTGGCACGAGACTCTTCTAACGGAACCACTCGACATTTTTTGGATGCAGAGAACCGAAACGAAAATCACTATAAGAACAAACGCTATGAAGAATATTCGAAATTGAAGCTTATTTTTCACGCTGATTTTCCTCCACTTTCAGCTTAAACCTATCAAAATAATCAAATATCAAAAAAAAAAAAAAAAACTAATATAATGCGCCCTGAAGAACTCTTGCTTTTCTTTTCCAGCTTCTGCCAAACTGAAAATACCAAGTTTATGAAGGGGAGGACGCAACAAATATGTAAATAGTATTGACTGGGGAAAAAAAATTTCAGAAATCTTTTTTTTTTTTTTGCTTTGTTTTGAATCCACTAAAAACTTTGTGGGGGCATGGATCTCATTTCTCATCAGTGATCATGAATCAACAATATAAAAGCCTTATCTTGCTTGCTCTTCTTTTGAAAGAAATTGCTTGAGCAGCTGCAACTGCACTGGGTTTATTTGTTTAAGTATTGGATAAGGTTGAAGGGCTGAGCAATCCTATATCTCTGAGGAAGTCCTATCTTTATATATAAAAAGGAGTGATAAGTTTGCAGCAGTTCATGACGTCCCATTGCAACAGGTTAGTTGATGATGACTCAATATCCAAGTAGGCCAATGAGCAATTTTTATTATTATTATAGATTTCAAAGTTCAAACTTGGTAAACATATAATACAATTACACAAGCTATAGGAGTCTTGAATATTAGAGTTAATAATATAAAAGAAAGCCATGATAGCAGCATTAATAGGAAGATTCAGAATGCAAACTAAATGAGTTGTTTGGGCAATAGGCCAATGATACTCCATCAAAATCGTTTATTTCTTCTTCTTTTTATTATTATTTATTTTTATATATAAAAAATCATTTATTTCAATTAATTTATTCATGAACAAACAAGTAACATTAAAACACTTGCAAATACACATGATTATGATCATAGTGGATACTATACCTTTGGAAAAACACAAGAGGTGCCGTATAATTCTCCCATTCAAACAAACATTTACTAGCACTAATTTAACATCTGTTTTAGTTAAGATTGTAATAATTCTACAACAGAGTTAACCTAAGAACTCTAGAAAATCTGACACACACACAAACCAAAAATAAAAAAGAAGACTATTATATTCAATTATCATCCCATTTGTCAAAAAAATTGAAAACAAAAATTTTGAAATTAAAATCTGAAAAGCTTACCACTTGTATATCTCTGGGCCAGTCTGTTCTAAAGTGAACTGCTCGACATTTTTGGGTGGAAAAAAGAAAAGAAAAAGAGAGAGACAAAAAAGAATGAACGCTATGAGGAATATTGGAATTGAAGCTCGTCGTATTACAAAAAAGAGAGACAAACGTCCAAGAGTTTGAATTTGATTATTTTGTAACCAAAAGCAGAGAGTTGTGATGTGAATTTATTGAGAAATATGTTAAGAGAGAAAGTTCTGGAGCAAATTGGTGATTTTGATCGAAATTCGATAGAGAGAGTGAGTGGAAAGGTGACGAAGCAAATGTTCGCTTTCTATGGTGGAGTCCGCTTTCATATAAAGTAAAATTTTTATTTTTATTTTTATTTTTTTTCATTCACAAATTTGAAATTTTACAACGTGACAAGTCATTAAAGAAATACCAAATCAAAAAAAGATATATAATAAAGTAATGATAGTTATGAATTTATTTTTATATAAAAGTTGATAATAATTCGTAAAGTTTTGAAATTTATTGAGAAAACTATTGTCTTTGTAGCATCACTCAATAAAAGAGAAATGTTTTTGGGTGGGTTGACAAGGTGGATAGTGTAGAATGCTGATGTACATTACATCGGCCAAGGCATGTGAGTGTGCTAACAATGCTAAATCCAGACCTTACATGTGGAATAACTGTGAGTAAAGGAAAGGAAACGTTGGCTGTAGAAGGGGATCTTTGGCTCATGCCAATAGTGTGACCATCTTGAAGAAGAGTGAGATTTGCACTGACATGGACACCTAGCACTTGCACAAAAAAAAAAAAAAAAAAAAGATAGTGACCCCTTATGGTCAGATACTATAAAACACCCCTTATTGGTTGAGCTTGTGTTGTACTATTGTTGAGGACACGTGTATCACTCCTGGTATCCCTAATGTCACTTTTCTTGTCCAAGGTATGCTCCCCACGTAGTAGCAGAGCCACCTTCCATTCCACTACCCTGACATTGTCGTGTTTTCTCTCTCTTCCAGCCAGAGTATAATACAATAGCTGTATTAGGGTTTGAAATGGGCAAATAAGGGTTTAACACCTGTCTTGATGTATCTCACAACATTCCTAGTACTATAAGAGGAACATGTTGTTGAACAATTAGGGCAAGAATCTAGAGAAAACTGGAGAAACAGCAAAAAATCTGTGTAGGAAAATGAGGTAGAGAAAAGGCTTTCTTTGGGAAGAACATCACCCCTGTACAAAGGCTTTCATTTTCACATAATAGAGAGCTCTAAAGAGTAAGGGACATTCTCCTCTTGTTCACCTATGGTTTTTCATCCCTTCCAAAAGGTTTTCCATGTATTTTCCTATGCCTTCTTTACTTTCCATGTTATGCTTCCATTTCTCTCAATATTAAAGTGTTAAAGTTTTCCTTTTTATTATTCTTAAGCTTTTACACTTAAATGTATTGTTAGATCCATCATCCATTCTCTCACATAGTCTTAAAAATCTATTTTGCATGTATAGTTGACATGTGAAAAGAGTGGGGTTCACAAATATGGGAGATTGAGGGCCTATTTGGTAATATTTTTAAAGTATTGTTGTTCAAAATGATATGAAAACTGTAGTTTAAAAAGTGTTGTAAAAATATATGTTTAAAGTACTCATAATGCAAAAAAATGTGTTTGGTACCATGTTTTAAACAATATATTTTAAAATGTAAAAAAACATAATTGTGTGTTTGCTATGTGTATGTATTTTTTTTTAAAGTGGCAACTTTTTGAAATGCACAATTATTTTATTAATATTTATTAGAGTAGAGTGAATTTCCCACGCTATTTATGGTTGGTCTTCTTTGGTTCTTCTTCTTCTTCCTCCACTCTCTTCTCCCTCTTTAGAAAATTTCTTCCTCCTCTTTGAAAAAAAAAAAACTAGGAAGAGAGAGATGAAGAAATCTAGGTTTGTGTTTTTTTTCTAATCGGTGATGTTAGATTTTTTTTTTTTTTTCTACTTTGGCTTTTCCATTTTTTTATATATATATATATATATATGAGAAAGAAGTACTGGAAGTGAAGAGAAAGATGAAGAAATCTAGAAGTGAAGAGAGAAGGAAGTGTGAAAGAGAAGGGAGAAAAAGAAAGAACGAAAAAAGAAAAAGAAAAGATGAGGCGTGTTGCAATAGAGAGAGAGAGACTTGTAGATATGTTAGGTCTTAGCAAGTGTGTCCCACACTTTTCTAAATATTTACAAAAATACCATTGAACAATGTTATTTGAAAACTAAAAACTAGTATGATTGAGTTCTCTAAATATAGTGTTTAAACACCCTAAATTGAGAATCGTGACTCAAACACTTCTAAAAAAAAGGCTCCTACTAAACACGTTAATTTTTATGGGGCCCCACAATTTTTTATGTTTAAACACTAAAAATTGTTGTTTGGAATCACTTACCAAATAGGCCCCGAGTAATGACGTCAACAATAGTTTCACAATAATTTCACAACAAATCATAAATGACATTTCATATCAGGTAATGCCAATTAGAATGTGTTGTGAAGTTATTGTGAAAATATTATGGACATAACATTACTCATGGGAGTTCAATTGATTTGGATTTTGGATTTGGACCATCATTTATTACCATCAAATTCATTTATTTGGCTTGGCTAGCCTTGGATTAAATCAGTGATGGCTCCAAGAATTTTTTTTCAGGGTAGTCAGTAAGAAACTTAGGGTATGTTTGGTAGACTGTAATAGACACTGTAATGTAATAGTTATTCCTATGATATAGCTATTCAGTAGTTTGGTTATGTTTTTATTATAAGAAATAGTTATTCCTTATGAATAACTATTTTTTAAAATGAGGAATAACTATTCATCTCTAAAAGAGATGTAATAGCTATTTCTTAGTAGGTGTATTAATTTCTACAATTAATATATTTCTAAATAAAAAAACTTTCCATATGCACATAACAATTATGAAAATAAAAAATTCATAAAAAATAACTAATCTCCCTTTCAAATTTAAAAAATATTATTTTTTAAGAACTATAATTATATGAGTAAGATATTTTTTAAAATATATCTTAAGTTTGATTTAAAATACTTTCATTCAATTATCTTCAAGGTTTTATTATTGTGTTATCACTAAACAAATTAATAGAAATAAACATTACATTACAATATTTTGTATTCTTTGTAATATCTATTCTTATTCTTAAGTAATTACCGTCATAGTATACCAAAGGTGCCTTTAGAGAAATCACTCATTGACAGACAACAAACAAGTGGTATCGAAAATTATACAAAACCTAATAAGTAGAAAACCTCATATATTGTTTTAAAAAAAAAAGCAAATATATAAAATTTTACAATTTCTTTTTACTAGTTTTCATATTTTGATATCATTGCATGTTAATTTCATTATCAATGTTGTAAGCTACATCTCTTTCAATGTCCATAACCAAGCAATCTTTCATCCATTAATCTTCCATTTGATTGCAATTTTTATATTTAACAATTCAAGTCAACTTATTCGGTCTTGTACTTGTATGAAGAAGAATTTTCTTCTTTTAATATTCTCTATTAAGAATTCAACTCAATAATTCAATAAAAAAAATACAATTATTTTATTTAACAATTCAACTTAATTTATTGGTTTTTGTAATTGTATTAAGGAGAACTTTTACAGTGTCCATAGCATTAATTTATTAAGAATTCAACTCAACAATTCAATTAAAAAATTTTGTCTTTCACTACTCATTGTCCCACACCCCAGTCCTCGTTGCCACTTGGCCCACTTCCTCACATGTTATTTATAATTTATTAAAGTGTAAACTAAAGTCTATGCACTTATATTTGTCTTTACGCTTTAGCTTTTTACTGCCTACGCCCCGTAGCACAGCCACTCAACTCGATCTTACAGCAAATAATAATTCTTAACACTAAACACTATCATAAAGAGGTAAAACACTTATAAGACTATGCACTATCATAAATTATAAATTTACACCAATCTATCACAATCCACAAAACCAGACACTCAAAAAACAGTTCTAGAGAGAGACAGAGAGAGAGAGAGAGCTATGATAGTTACCGGTAGATGAGATAATGAGAGCAACGAGCAAAGCGATGGTCAATTTGATTATGTTCTCTCTAAAACTCTTAGGTTTGCATTTATTTATTTTGAATAATTTGATTATGTGGTGCCTTTTTCTTTTTCTTTTTTTTAAATTTAATTTGAGCGAAGGAGTGAGGACTGACAGACTGAGCGAAAGAGTTGTGTCAAATGGGCTTTTTTTTTTTTTTTTTTTTTTTTTTTTTTTTTTTGAGATTGTTATTGGGCTTCCTAGTTTTTTTAAAGGGCCAAGGATATGATTAAGGGACCAGGTTTAGTTAGTCGGCTTAAATAAAATTTAGGGTGTGGTGGAAGAATTCCTAACCTTGGATAAGGAGGGACATGCCTCTAACAAACTTATTGCTATTTAGCTAATGCATAATCCTTGTTTACTAAAAAAAAAATTAACATTACTCTGTCAAGAGTCTTGTAGTTGGCACTTCATAATATTTTCAAGAAAGATGTTCATGATTCAAATGTCTCATCCTCTTGTTTTAACTATCAAATCATCAAAAAAAGAAAAAAGAAAAATAAACATCACTTACTTACAAGAGTGATCACTTGAAGAACATATCACCATAAAATCATGAATTGAATCACAACTAAATAATTGATGAAATTGCTGACCAAATAAATGATGTATGGCATGGATTAAGGAAAAGGCAACATATTAAAGGACAAGAATAACAAGTTCACTTGCCAATTAAAACTAAGCTCTCCATGGAATTAGTTACATGAACAATCCATGTAACCCCTTGAATACCAAGATAGTTCACTTGCCAATTAAAACTAAGCTCTCCATGGAATTAGTTACATGAACAATCCATGTAACCCCTTGAATACCAAGATTATTCTCACGTCGAGTCTCGGGGTCTAACAAAATGAGCCTGTGATCTTGTTCAACTATAAAAACACCAGTGTTGGAGCAGCTAAAGAACCAGTCAAATATTTTCGGAAGTACGATTTGTTTAGTCCATGACTCGACCACACCATAGACCTTCATTACCCATAGGCATATCTTAGCATCACTCGTAGTAACCACAGCCAGTGATCCCTTGTATTCTACAAGAAACTCTTTATGCCCCACCTCAAGAAAATCTATGTCAGGCAAAACAATCTCACGGAATCTCTCTTCATTGAGATCAAAACACAAACTGGATAGACAGGTTCTGATATATGCCCTGATCCCATTGGATCTAATACCATAAACCGAAACAAGTGACATCCAATGTAACGCTCCATTAACCAATTGGCAGGTATCCCTACGAGAGATTACAACATAGTGTATTTTCCTTGATCTTAATGACTCTGTTGGTAGCCTTCTCCATGAATCTGTACTTAATGTGTAAATTTCAGCCTCAATCCATGGCTCCATATTACGACTCCTAAGATATACAATTCTTACAATCTTGTAGTCATTGGTCTCAGAAAAATAAGAGAATCCAACAGCCATTTCAGAAATTTCAGTTTGCTTTAAATAACTTGACAAGCAAGTAGTTGTTAGCACCTTAAACTGTTGAATACTAAGATTCCACAAATATATTGTTGGTTCTAATGTAAATCTAAGACATACAATGCCATTATAAACGCCCACTATTATTGGAGGAAAAGAATTTGGAAATTCAAATCTAGATAGTGGAATAGAATTTGGAAATTCTAATCTAGAAACCTCACTACTATTATTGCATGTAATCATGCACAAATTTGGCAAAGTATTATCTGGTTCTGTAAGTAGTAGAAAATGGGACTTGTTATTATTCTTGCATAAGAGGTTCGCTTTATTGAGGTGGGCGTTGATGAAACCTCTACTGGTGATGGAAGAGTTCCAAAGCTTGGAGACACACCTGAATCGAACAAGAGACTTGACTAGTAGCCATGTGAGGATTTCGAGGACGAGCTCGTGTGGGAGATACTTGGATGACATTGACTCTTTTTTACTCATCTCGGAGCCTGAGACTCTGGCAGCTTAACAATCTGAGGTAATCTGGGACTTATATACATTGCCTTAAGTGTCGTACATTTTGTTTTTTTAATTGATTTCAAACACTTGGATTCATTAATAATTGACCAATAAAACACAAATAATGTTATGTTTTGTAAGTATAATTAAATTATCATTCCCCCTTAAGTTTATCTGGGATGATAATATTTCATAATTCTTAACAACCTGACCTGCAGCTTTATATGCTAGCAACGTACAAAAGCTAAAATCAACTATTACTTATCAGCTGACAACAATCAGATGCTTTTCATGGGAAAAAAATCAGATACTAAAATCATGGACTCAAACTAAAATAAAGGACCAAACAAGTAAAGACTCCGTTGGATAAACATCCTAATGTTACAAATGACAAGTAATTAAGTACGTTCTTTTTTGTTTTTTGAAGCCGACAAAGACAATGGCAATTTTGTGGCAGACTTCTCCTCCTACATGCTTGCTGTTGTGCCAGTCCATTGCAACTACTCAATCCCATGTAATCCTTTTATCAACAAAAAAAAACTAAAATCCCATGTAATCTTCACGTATCATATGAACCAAATGATGTCTTTTATATATAATGCGTGTTTGCCAAATAAAGGGCCTAAATGAGTTTGTCACTAAAAAAAACTAACTCTAGCTAATCCAGGCTTGAGCAATAGTCAATTGGTCTAGTTACAATTAGAGGTGTGCATAAATTGGGTTGAGAAATTTCAGCTAAAACCCAACCCAATTTATTTTAGAAATCAACCCAAGCCAACCATAAGGATCGGGTTGGATTGGGTCATCTGGTTGGGACCATTTTATCAAGTCTAATTTTTTTGTTTATAAAAAAATTGTGTTTTCATTTAAATATTTAAAGTCATTACTAATAGCTAATTATAATTTACATAATTGGGGCTAATATTAAAATACAATAATAAAAGCAAAGTCTCAAATTAAATTAAGTTTCTGTTTGGATCTTGATTACAAGTCAACTTATTGCTTTTATTTATTTATTTATCTTACTATTTGTGGGTTTTACATTCATTTCCTATTAACTAGATAAGTTGTTCCTGAATGGATACTAACTCTTAAAATCCAAATAAATCAAACTAATAGACTTAAAATACATATATTTTTAATATGCTATTAATAGCATGTGTTAGGTTAGGTTACTTGGATTGAAATCTTTGCCAACCTCAATCTAGCCCAAGAACTTAAAAAAAATTTAAGACTCAATCTATAATAAATTGTATTGTATATGAGCAACTGAATATTCTTTTAGTCAAACCTAGCTTGTGTTATTGGTGTGGTTGTTTGACTCACGATGATAGGCATTGCGATCTATGGGTCCAAAGCAATGGTACACTAACGTTGGACAAGCAGCAGTTCGGACCTTCATTGAGAGCACCACCTTACAATTCGGCGGGAAAGGATGTCATTTATGTCCTAGGGTACTATGAGAGGAAAGGAGGAAGGGAAAAGACACAGAGTAGGGGTGAAGGCGGTGATCAGAATGTGGCTCAACAAAATTCAGTCACCATGTCTCCGGTGGAAGCCAAACCAATCATGGAAGAGGAAGGGCGGAATGACAGGCGGACAGAAGAGGCAGTTACGAAATTAAATGCACAGCAGATTTTGGGGGTTGAAATTGATTCGGTGGAGATTATGAGGGACAAACATTCTTTGTCAAAAAATCAGGAAGCTATTAAGGCTAACGGAAAAAGCATTAACTCTATTGCCTTTCTCAATTTGCTGAATTTGATAAGGAAGTTAACTACTCCAGCTCAGCAAAGGCAACAGATAGGAGTCTGAATGGAGAATTGAATGTGGGGAACAACATTAAAGACCCCACCTTGAATGCAATTACCACCAATTCGTTAGGTTTGGAGAATGACAACATATCATTGGCTTCAATCCTAGCCGCCTCCCATCAAACTAATCACGTGATCACCAATTCATGTGACGAGCTAAACATATCAACGGCTGAGATTAATGTGCAACCAACAAACATTAGGTCATGGAAGAGAATTATGCGCCAAGCCAACCTTACTGGAGCCGCAAACACTCTTGACTTGAAAAAAAAGAGAAAAGTGAGCACGTGCATGGCGTCCACCTCAGACTTCCCCTGTAAATGAATGCAAGTGTTGGATGACGAAGTTTCATCAGATTTAATGGTGGAGGCTGTTGTGCAGCCCCACCAGAAGCCAGAAGCCATGAGTCTCATAGTGTGAACTGTTGCGGGCTTGGGAACTTAGTGATAGAGAAGGGAGCTTGGTAATTTAACCCGGGCTAAAGATCCCTCCGTCGTATTCATTGCCGAAACATGGACAGATGAAGCAAGGCTAAAAAAAATAAAACAAAGATTACATTTTGATCATATGTTCTTTGTACCTCGGATTCATCGAGGAGGCAAACTGGTGTTATATTGGAAGGAAACAATGAATCTGAAAGTAGAAACATCCTCAAAAAATCATATTGATTGTATTATTGGGAAAGGCAGTGAAGGTGCTTGGAGGTTTACAAGCTTCTATGATGATTTTAACGAGATTCTAAGAGGAGTGGAGAAGAAAGGTGGCAGTAATCGGGGGTCATGCTCAGATGCAACTGTTTAGGGCTGTAGTTGATGAATGTGGATTCATAGACATGAATGCGCAAATGGTTGCGTCTACGGCTGAAACGTTCCCATTGCCTTTTTCGGTGATAGTAGTGGAGGTCATAGCTGCAACTAAAGCTCTCCGTTTTGTAAATGATCTTGGTTTGCCCTCTATCGTGCTAGAAGGAGATTACAAGATTACTATTGATGCTCTAGCAGGTGAGAGCTCGTATTTGCCAAAATATGGACACTTGGTTGATGAAGCAAAGGAGCTTGCTAAGGATTTTACGTATATTGAATTCAGTCATGTATTGAGACAAAAGAATAGTGCAGTCCATAACATTCCTAGACATGCTAGGGAGTATTCGGTGTGGATGGAGGCTGTTCCTCTGCATCTTTTTCTATAATTCAAGCCGATTCGGTTTATGTTTGAATAAAATTATAGTGTTGTTTCTCAACAAAAAAAAAAAAAAATTCTTGAACATGAGAGAGAGAGAGAGAGAGCTTTATTTAGTTTTATTTATGTTTACTTCTTATTCATGTATTGCTCAATTTGAATACAAACCTCGATTACCTACTGTAATAAATTCAAATTGCACGTACAAATAAGGAAAAAACTATAGAAGATAATAACTCGTAATAACAAATAAACAAATCTCCTAATCTTATCTCCATGACAAATAAATAAATCTCCTAGAAAGTAGGAAGATATTATTAATAGGATAAAGTTTGGCTATAACCACCAATAGGAAGATGACAATTGTTCTTATCATGTGCAATGCAAATGATCCACTTAATTAATATTATAATTTGAATAGTATAATTTGAATAGCATATGACAAGGACAAATGTCATCTTCTTATTGAGGATTGAAGTCATTTCTAGAGCCAAATTTTGTTCTTATGTTATAGGAGGATATAAAAGAGACATTTTACATCACATCCTTATTGAATTTAAACTCAGAAAAAAAATATGGACAAAGGTGTTAGTTGAGAATCAATTATTATGCATATATATTTTGACTCATATGATGCCCCTAAGGTAATTATCTACCCAATAAAGTGTGAAAGTCTAACTGAATGGTCAATTGCGCTAGTTTAAATCCTACAAGGGTTTAAATAATAATTTTGTATAATAGAGGGTGTGAGATAATGACCTATACCCAAAGTACCTCATTAATACAATACTAGAAGTCATTTTGGTTTGATTAGGAGAACGAAATATTTTGGTATTGATTATTATCGATGTACCATTTTGAGATTACTGCTATATATATAATTTAGATATTTTATATGCCCAAATATTAGTCTAAGTATATTAACTCAATATATTAGATCAAGTAACATGTTTTATATATATATTTTTTAAATTAATTTTCTTGTACTAACTGAAACACCTAAAAAATCATTGACACATCCAACACAAAATAGTATGTTTTAGGTAATATCGTTATTGGTTTAGTGGCTAGTGCGAAATATATCGGCTAGTACAATTGGTACCAGTATAATATTTATTAAAAAAAAAAAGGCAAATCTATATTTAACCACCGAGACATTGGCATGAATTGGAAGATTGGAACGCACGTCTTGTACACATAAGGAACTCAAACAAAATATTACGAATGTATCAATAGCCACAATAAAAGCTTTGATAGAAGAAATAGTGTAATAATGGTTTATTTTGAACGGATATCTTCATTAAAAACATCAAGACGTGTCAGTTGAAGTACAAAACTTTTGGTAAAATTATGGTTTATTAAAACATTTGAATACTGTTCAAACATAGAAAGAGCCTACAAGTACTTAAAACTAGGTCACATATTTTCTTTTTATGGAGAATGCAACACGTTCATTCTTCAACAAAAACTAAGCTCACTAAGGAATTAGTTGTATGAGCAATCCATGTAACCCCTTGAATGCCAAGATGGTTCACATATTGCGTCTCAAGGTCTAGCAAAGCAAGACCATAATCATGTCCTTCAACTAGAAACTCACCAGTGCTAGAGCAGCTAAGGAATCTAACAAATGTTTGGGGAAGTACAGTTTGTTTAGCCCATGATTTGACCACACCATACTCCTTCATTACCCATAGACATGTCCTAATACATCCTTTAGAAACACTTAAAGTAATCCAAGCTAGCAATCCCTAATACTCTGCAAGACACCCATGAAAAATCTATGCCGTTTTCTGGCAACACTATTGAATGGAATTTCTCATCATTGACATCAAAAGAAATAATGAATGGATACCAGCCATTATCGTCATGAGCATACACGATCCAATGCAAAGCTCCATTAATGAATAGCGGATTTCTCCAATCCTTAAAAGAGAAGTAAATATTGAAGAATTTTCATCTTAATGACTCCGGTTGTTCGAGCCTTCTCCATGAATTGGTACTCAAATTGTAGACCTTAGCTTTAAATGACTGCACTTCTTTGATTGACAATGAGTCATGAAGACACCGGATTTTGACAATCTTGTAGTTATTGTTCAGAGAATGATAAGCAAACCCAAACAAAAGCCACAATAGCAGATTTGTGGGGTTTTATTAAATAGTTAGTCAAACTAGCAGGTAGCTTCTTGAACTTTTGAATGCTAGGATTCCACAAATATATTATATAATTGATTCCAGTTTTCACACTCAAACATACTCTAGTATTTTGGTAGGATGACAAGGTAATTTAAACCTAGAAGCCTTAGTGATTGTGTGATCACTCTTGCATGTAACCATACACAATTTTGAGAGAGCAGAACTAGCCGATTGTTGTGGTGTATACACAAGATTGTTATCATTTTTACATAACAAGTTGGCTTTGTTGAGATGGGTATTGATGAAATTGCGTTTGGTGATGGAGGAATCCTAAAGCTTACAAATGCACCTGAATTGTATAAGGGACTTAACAGGTAGCCATGTGAGAACTTGGAGGGCTAGATCATATGGGACTGTAGTGGTTTTAAAATTGTAATGAATGAAAAAATTAAATAAATAAATGACTTCAATTTATATATGAACAAGTGAACTCCCAATTTCATGGAAACTTTATTACAGACCAAACTGTTTTTTCTGTCTATTTCGAACCAAACTCTCTTTAGTTTGGTCTATTTATATATAAGAACAAGAAACTTGAACTTGTAGGAACTTTCTTTTAAATCAAACTCTCTTTACTTCCCCACACAAGCATACCCAAAGTGAAGTACTATTATTATTGCTACTAGTTGAGTTTCCCACGATATGCGGTGCAACTTATTATTAGTTTTCTCCAATATTTCGATAAGTTGTACCAAAAATCTTATAACTTAACTGATTGACACCTCAAATTCCAATAGAAACATTCATGATTCAGATCTCCACCCCCCAACTATCAATGTATAAAAAAAGATATTTCAATAAATTTTATTGTAAAAAATTGTAATCTTTAGTTATTTTATATATATACAAAATAGAAATACACTAAGAGTAGTATAGTGATTTGATCATACTATATGTGTGTGTTTACAAATTGAAAATTGCATGATATAGTAGCTAATATAGATAGGCATGTTTCAAGCCTACTAAAAAAATGCATATATCCTTCAATTAATTATTATTATTATTATTATTTTGGCATTCTTGATTGTGTGTTACTAAAAAAAAAAAAATTCTCCTTTTTGTTGGACATGGTTTCAATTGTTGCAAAAACAACTAAATTTGAGCAAAAATTCCATATTTCAAATCAACTGTTTCTCACATAAAAAAACCAATTGTTTCTCATATAAATATTATAAAAATGATATTAAAATTTCATTATGCTTAAAATAATTAATATAACAAAATAAACATATTTATTATATTAGCAATATTTCTAATTACATAGAATACATACTACAATATTATTTCCACACACACATACACACACGCGCGCGCACAAAGGAATAAGGAAATTTAAAGGATTAAGATTAATTTTAGTGAATTCACAAATATTTAATTTTTTTTATGGCTTCTGTGACAATTGTTGTCAAAACAATTAAACATTAGTAAGAATGTCATATTCTAAATTTATTATTATTATTCCAACTAAAAATTATTTTCTATATAGAGTTTATAAAAATAATCATATAAATTCATATAATATAATAATTATTGCACAACAATAAATAATTAATATATGCATTTACTGTATTGGCTATTTCAATGAACTAATACTTTAATATAAATGCAAAATTTGTTAAAGTAGAAAACTAAATAAACAAAATTTCAAGGAATGCGCCACATGACACAATCTTATACTCTCTAGTATGAAGTCCCTGCTTTTGTATATACTAGTATTATGCCTATGTGATACATGATTTAATCAAAATTCATATGTAAACTATTTTTTTATATTAATTTAATTATAATTAAATAATAAAATAGATAATAAAAATAAATAAATATTTTACTTTTACATTATATAATGAATGCAAATTGTGTGAGACTAATATATTATAAAAGGCATATGTGTGTGTGTGTGTGTGTGTGTGTATAGAGAGAGAGAGAGAAAGAGAGAGAGAGAGATGGGTTCAAGTTACACTTGGTGTAACTCTAAAGAGTTACACATTTTTTAAACCATTGGATTTAAATAGATTCAACGGTCAAAAAATATCCGCATTAATGCTAATATTTTGATTATGATCTCATTAATTATTCCTCATTTTTTATATTTTGTACCTATCTTTAAACCCAAAAAAAGTGTTACTTCTAACTCTCTCTCTACGTTTCTCTCACTGTCTATCATAGCAAACCTAGAAGCTTGTTCATTCACAGATTCTTCAATACCCTGTGAAATTTCAGATAAAGATGTAGAGCTCTTGTCACTCACAGGATCATTGACATAGCTTGTAGTCACTCCAAAATCAGCACTAAAAATTCCAAAACTCAACTTGGTTCTTTCAGACTCAGGGACATGGATATGGTTTGAAAGAATTACAAGCTGACGTTGTGGAAGATGTAACTCCTCCAGCAAGAAGATTGACAAAAACACATGCCTACAATGGCAATAATTCATTCAAAAGAGAATCAACTAGGCAATAGAGTCAGAAAATGACAAAATCTATAGTTTTCAAGTAGCAAAACACATGTACAATGTTCAGAAAACATCATAATTATTACAACCATAACTTAGCTTACAAATCAGCAAACTCTTTTTTTTTCCCTCCCTAAATTGATTGGATAACCAAATCAACAAACTCTTATTTAAAAGTACACATGCCCCAAATAAGAATAAAACTCATGTACCCTAGACTACATATGGACTGGCTTAACAATTCAAGGAATACAGGCAGCAACAACCAACTTTAGCATCCATGGAGAGTTTGAAAGAACCAAGTTGAGCTTTGGAAGTTTTGGTACTAATTTTGGAGTGACTACAAGCTATGTCAGTGGTCCTGTGAGTGACAAGAGCTCTACATCTCTATCTGAAATTTCACAGGGTATTGAAGAATTTGTGGATGAACAAAATTCAAGGTTTGCTATGATAGACAGTGATAGAAACGTAGAGAGAGAGAGTCAAATATAACACTTTTTTTGGGTTTAGATATAGATATAAAATATAATAAATGGTGGATAATTAATGAGACCCTAATCAAAATGTTAGCATTAATGATGGTCTTTTTTTTACCGTTGGATCTACTTAAATCTAATGGTTTAAAAAAGGTGTAACTAAACCTATTTCATATATATATATATATATATATATATATATATATATATATATAATTCAATTTTTTTTTTTGAGAAAAACTAAGAGTTAAGACATTTGCAATAAGTTTTCATCCATAATTGAAAAAATAGAATTGAGATATGATGAGAATTGAGAACTTGTGAGCAATAATCTCTATTATTTGATCTCAACTTCTCTCTGTAATTATTAACAAAACAAAATAAGTAGCAAAAAAATAAAATAAAATAAAATAAAAACTGCTTAGTATGATATTTGCTATCTAGTTCACCTAAATAAATTTTCCAAAGCAAGGATAAAGCTTTAACTACGAAGAGATACAATATGCCAAGTAATAGAGAATAAAACTTAAAACTACAAAGAGAATAGTAGACCATTAAAACAAATGCAGTAGCTTCCCAGTTAACAATATGAGCAATACAATCTACTATATCTTTTAATTAAGCTCTAAAACAATCCAAGTGTTGTGAATACCATGCAAGAATGGGTACTGAAAACTCCAATCTATCAAACTTGTTACAACCATCTTTGCATCTTTACTGATGTGCCCCATCTGTTATATGTTTTCTAGGACCTCGTAGTGCATATATAAAAAAGTTGATAATAACAATTAAAATTTGTGTCTATCTAAAACATTGTCAAAGCATTAGGGTAAAGTTTTTGAACTGATTTAATGGCTAGAATTAAATTGTTTTTCCCGTAATGAGCACCACATAAAGAAAATAAATCTAAAGCTTTCTAACCACAAAATTAAACTTTAATTTTATGAATGCTTGCATGCGATCCATATAAAGAGTATAAAAGAAGTGACCAAGGGAAAAAAAAAAACAATATATGCACAAACATCAAAAGATTAGGCAAAGTACAAAAGGCTATGAAAAACTGCAACAAAATACATATAATAGATGACTGAAGCTAAGCAAGTTTATGTGCCACCTGATTGTTTTCTAAGATTGAAACCATGGCAAGCCATCAAAGATGTTCTGTATCATGTGTTCGTTGATTCGTTAGTTTGACTGCTTGAAAAGGCAAGGTGCTTCTTGCTCTTAGGCGAAATAGATTTCTACTTCTAGTGCAAAAGCCTTCGTTCATTTTCTAAATAGAAATAGATAACTCGGTTTTCTAGTTTTAGAATAATTCTAGCAATAGTAGAGTTCTAGATATATTTGGAGATATTTATGATTTTAACATTTCGGATTGATTAGCCTCCATTGAACTGTTCTTGGAGATAAATATGATTTTAGCATTTTAGATTGATAAGCCTCCATCAAATAATTCTTTATGATCTAATCTAAAGTTGTTGATAAACTTGGAGACGGGAAAGGAGAGTAAAAATTATTGATAATTCATAAACTCGAAAAAAAAAAAAAAAAAAAAAAAAAAAAAAAAAAAAGAGGCTAAACAATGCAGGATATAAAATTGTAGTTGATGTAAGAATCAATTACATCCCATACCAACAAAAAAAAAAAAAAAGTGGTTGTTTTTATCTAAAAATTTGCTTTATTTCTATTTATTTAATTTACTGCAATTTTTTTTTTTTGAAGAGATTTACTGCAATTTGTTTAATAAGTGGTTACTGCTTTTTTTTTTTTTTTTTTTTTTTTTATAATACATTTTTATAATACACTACATTGCTAAAATAATGCAGTAGACCTTTTTTTTATACCATGTCTACGTTGCTATAATTCAAGATGCATTAGACCTCTCTTTTTTAGTGTAGTATACTTTGCTGCAATTTAAAATACATTAGACTTTTTTTTTAAAAAAAAAAAATCTAAAAATCTAAAAATATTTCTACAATTTGGTAAAGTCACTTAACGCAACTATGGAGTCTAAGCCAGCTTTTATTATATAGTATATGATATTGATATTGATTAGCCAAGCTATTCTCTTTGTGTTATTTCCATTATTATTGTATTTGTATCGACGTTTTCCCATAGTAATTCGAGGAAGCTCCGAATTTTGCCAAATATGTAAAAAGTGGTTTGAGCTTTCCATATTCAGGCGAAAAGTTTATATTTTATTTATTTTCCCTAATTGTAGGTAGATAATGAGGAATGTGATGTTTGAATCAAAAACATTGTTACAATGGGGAATGAGGAATGTGAAGATGGACTTTGTCTTCTTCTTCATGGACTTAGTGCCCGTTTGTTTCTACTTTCCCAGCCCAAAAAGCCCGTTTTGAAAAAAGCCAATGTCTAAAACCCGTTTGGTTGAGACCAAAATGCAACTTTTTGGAAAAAGTTGCGTTTTGGGTTTGTGAAGAGAACGTGCAGGATGGAAATGGAGCTCAGAGGTCCATTTTGAGCAAAGTTCGTGCGCGTTATCATAGATCTGTTGGACGATCTTGGGCAATTACCAAATTACCCTTCACATTTTACTGAAAATCTAACTTTACCCTTTGATCTTGGGCAAACCATATTTCTCTCAAACATCTCTAAACTCAAGCATAATCAAAATACAAACTCAAAAACATAATCTTAAAATTAATCAAACCACAACAATAAAAGCAAAAAAATTGTTGCTCTCATAAAACTGATATAATTTAAACAACAAATCTAAAATCAAAATAACAACAACAGCAGATCAAGAACAGAAAAAAAAAAATAGAACAACAATAAATGATCAAGAAAAAAAAAAAAAAAAAGCCGATCTGACAAATCTAAAATCAGAAACAACAACTAATCAAGAACAAGGAAAAAAAATAGAAGCTGATATGACCCCTAGTTGCATGCACTCCGTAGTGAGGAGGAGGAGCAGCGGTGGCGGTGTGTTGGAGCAAAGGCGATTTCTCCTTTCTCTCCATGTGTGTGTGTGTGTTTGAAGATAATAACACCAAAAGGCAAGCAGGATTATGTGAGACGTATCAAAGAGAGAGCTGGAGAATTTATGGAATCAAGTAGAAAAAGGAAAAAAAAAAAAAAAAAAGTAGAAAATGAGAGAGCTAGAGAAAGAAAGAGAGAGGAAAGTTCTGGAATCAAGTGGAAAGTAAAGACAAAAAAAAGGAGAGGATGGAATCCTATGGGTATGTGTGTGGTGGACAAAATGCAAGAGAAAAAAAAAGGGGGGGAAATGTATGGATGAAAGAAACGCAAAGAATAAGAAATCACAATTTAAAAATACTACCACAATATTTTCACAATAAATTTTAAGTAATTAGCTAATATTTGTGAGTAAAAATATAATTTCAGTAGTGGGTTTAAATTAGAACTAGTAACAACTTTCTATATAAGATTTTGTTATGATTCTTGTGAAAGTATTGCAAAAAATATTGTGGATGTAATACTTTTTGTTGAAAAATATAATTGTTGAGAATGAATAGAAAAAGAAAAAATAAAGATTAAAAAAGTGAGTAGGCAAAAGGTAAATGTCGCTGTTGATTGTCCAAATAGTACAAAAATTTGCCTAACTTGCTAGAGATGCTCTTATATATACATTGGTTTTTTTGGTAATTTACAACTCAAACGGTTACTTTTATAAGGTCTAGCCCAACACTCAGTTTTTTCAAAAAACACTTTACATTTTTTACCAAACACTCAGCTTTTCGAAAAAACACCTTTTTATTATGCAAGAAACACAATAATTTTCACAATAATTGAGTTAGTAAATTTTTACTTATTTTTATTTGAACTCATCTTTGACATTCTTATTTATTTACTAGCTAAAAATTAACCACTTAACAATTATGAAAATTTTTGTGACTACAGAATTATTGAAATTTGTTCATATCTATCACTATTTTAATTGGTGGATCCCATATTTTACCCATAATAATAA
The DNA here is from genome assembly GCA_029955455.1 of Quercus agrifolia. Taxonomy (NCBI): domain Eukaryota; kingdom Viridiplantae; phylum Streptophyta; class Magnoliopsida; order Fagales; family Fagaceae; genus Quercus; species Quercus agrifolia. The sequence goes on along the minus strand of JARQAD010000011.1, from coordinate 11,353,274 downwards.
TAACTACCTAATGTGTATACCACTAAAACTCCAAAGACATCACTGTTTTTTTTCCTTCTATCTCTGGGTGTTTTTACAATTTCAAACTCTAAGTTTTTGAATCTGAACTAAAATCCTAGCTCCGCTACTGCTTCCAAGTTGCAACCAGATATTTCATCAAGTCCTATTAATGGTTTCATAAGTACGCAGTTTAGTCTAATAAAGGCCAAAGTTGAAGCTTCTACATGGCACAGCAGACTTGGTTGGGTTGGGCATCCACAACCTCAAGTTCTACAGCATCTTACGCGCGTGACACAAGTGATCGGGCCGGTTGTGCGTTTGTAATATGAAAAAGCCCAAGTCAAACACTAAGCCCACTATTTTAAATACGAATAGAAATGAGCATTTGCTTAAAACACACATAGGTAAATTCTTTTTGATGCTTTTGTTTGGGCCCTAGCATCTAAGTTAGAGGTTCGTGGTTAGGGCCTACTTTGTAATTTATTGGGCCTTCAAAAAATTGACTAAAAGCCCAATGGCTTAATTTTGCTCTTAGTTTTAACTTTTAGGTTAAACAATAGTTGCAAAGGACTTGGATTTTAACCCCCCCGTCTTGGCCTATAACTTACGTTTTAATTCCTATTGTTAAAAAAACAATTAATATTATAAAAAATAAAAATAATTAAACAATAAAAAAAAAAAAAAGGAAGAAGGAGGAGGTAAAGTTGATCGGAGACACTTTGAAGATTAGATTAGTGCTAAATCTTTTGATTGAGAAATATGAATGAATCAGGTTTGTTTGTTTAACATTTGTACCAATGATTGACTAAATTCAATTAAATTAAGTAAGGATTTAGTGTAAAACTTTTTATATACAGCCTCATATAAAATATTTCAACATTAAATCGTTTCACAGAGAAATTGGGAGTAGCACAAACAAATACAATCCTATTTTAAAAAATAAATAAATAAACCTATTTGCTGAATAACTATTAGTTTTCTATCTTTGTGTTTGGGTATTTTCCTTACTTAGAAATTAGTAACACTACTTATTATTTTTGCTTCCATTGCAATAACAAATTAAGAATTTCAATCTAGGAATATTGTCAAAACTAGGTTTTGCAACAAAATGAAAGATGGTTTTCTAATGAATTGTTGTATTTCTGCATTAAAAGTGTAATTGCAGTGAAATTTAATACATAATTAATCATAAATAATTTTCACAGTTTAAAAAATGAATGAGTTCCACTTTGATATATCACGCTAAATTTAGTTAAAATATATTAATAAAGACCATCATTTAGTATCTTTTCTTTTATTTATATTTTCATTTTATTAATATTGGGAAGATGTCATTTTTTTTTCATACGAAAAATTCTGTTCATATTTTGATCTCAAAGATAAAATCATTGTTCGGCCTTGCAAGGGGTATATATGTTCAAAGTTGTTTGTTTGTGACGTATCAGTGAGGCAGAGAGCTGCTACAAAATATTAAATCGATGGATTTGCAAAGAAGTGTTTAGCGAGTACCTACGTTAAAATATTAGAGGAAACTAATATTTTTTCACTTCCTACTTTAGATTGTTGCCTTAGACCACATATTGAGCTAGCCTTAATAAAGAGATATCTGTTAAAATTATGTGCTTAAATGATTAAATTTATCATTTTCTAATAGTTTAAGTTTTGGGGAGAATTGATAATTTAACATGGTATAAATCCACAATTTTCTAATAGCTTAAATTTTTACGAAAATTGGTAATTTAATATGGTATCAGAGAGAGCAAAATAGGGATGGCAATGGGGTGGGGCGGGGCCGAAGGACGGAGTCTCTGCCCCCACCCTGCATAGTTTTGTTTTACCCCATCCCCACCCCACCCTGTATGATGGGGAAAATTTTATTGCCCCATTCCCGCCCTTTAGGGCCTCGCAAAGCCCCACCCCACCCCACCCTGTAAAACTCAACTTCTTGTTGATTTGTCCACAACTATTACTTTTTTTTTAATAAAACCTATTTCATTAATAAAAATATATTTGAAATTACTAATAAATTCATCCCACCAAATCAAACTAATTTTTAGCAAAAACTAAATAATATTATCCAAGTGTTTAACAAGACAATATCACAATAAAAACAAAAATCTCATAGTACAAAATCAATGATTCAATGGAATATAAATTTGTTTCTAATAAAGACAAAATAAAGCATTATGATACCTTATTTCCAACTTTGCTAAAGAGAAAAAAGAGGCATAGAACCATGTTAGGTAGAATTAAATAAGTTGATAATATGTTTGATTAAATAGTAGGGTTTTAGATATGAAAAATTTACAATTCAACCCTTATTAATGTGGGGTAGGGTGGGGCGGGGCAGGGATGGGGTGGGGTAGGGCGGGGTGGGTCTAAAATCTCGCCCTATCCCTGTCCCACCACCTTAACGGGGCGGGGAAAACCCGCGTAGGGCAAAGCGGGGAGGGGTGGGTCAAGCGGAGCGGGGTAAAATTGTCATCCCCAAGCAGAAAGTCTTAATCTATCTCCCATTTAAAATCTCATGTGTTGGGTCTCATTTATTAAGAATGAGTTTAAACCCACACGTAAAAAGAGTGTTAGAATTATGTGGTTAAATAATTAAATAAATTATTTTTTAATAATTGTGGGTTCCAGTTAACTCAATTAGTAGTCTCTGATAATTGTATAAGAGATTTGGGTTCAATTCCTGCAAACACCAAAAACTGATTGGTGACTTGGTTTGATAATAAAGAGTTATCATCAGGAACAGACGCCATAAATTGAAACTCTAAAAAAAAACTATTTTTTAATAATTTAAATTTTTGGGAGAATTGGACAGATTTCAAATTAAGAACTTTTACAATATATATATATATATATATATATATATGCGATATATGCGACGATGTTATGGCTGAAATTAATTGTCTTAAAAAAAAAATTAAAAAAGAAAATATATATATGCGATATATGCGACGATGTTATGGCTGAAATTAATTGTCTTAAAAAAAAAATTAAAAAAGAAAACAGAATCGGCAGTTAAATAAGCCAACTGGATATGGACAAAATTCATAAGATTAGAGAGAGGGACTTCAAGCAGCAAAAACGTGCCTTTCTATCCTCAAACCAAGCCTTGAACTTTTATCTCCCCCTACAGAGAAAAAGAAAATGAGCCTATGGTGGTTGAAAGAGTCCCACTAATTGAGAGGCAGAGAGACTTTTACGGAGCATAATGTGCTTTCGAACTCCATATCAATTGAAGCCTGTCTTTCTATTTCCTTATCCGTTGAGACAAATTGAACTTCAAGGTCAAGGAGCAAAATGTGCATATACGTTGTATTCAGATTGAAATGACTTTCTTTGTGTTGTAACTTGTAAACCCCATCCCAAATGAAAAAAACATCAAATCTATTGATCTACAAGATCCATGAATCTCACATTTCAATACATTTTTTTTAAATTTTATTTTATTTTATTGTATTTTGGTTAGAATTAGCAAGACAAAAATTGGATTAAAATATTTCCATGTAAAATGTGTACATGAAACAACTCGCTCTACACTCCTATTGGGCCTCTGTATCAACCAACGTCAAAAATTAAAGAGTAAAAAAAAAAAAAAGAAAAAAAAAAAGAGAAAAAACTATAGAAATTACATTGTTCAAATTAAAAGTGGAAAATATTTTCCATGATTAATTTGTCAAACCACAGTGGCGATGCCATTGTATCTGGGTCTTGTTCTATCTGGTGAAAGCCCTTCTTCCAAGGTCTTCCTCTTGTTACTACTTAAAAGTTGTTGTTGCTGTTGTGATTGTTGCTGTTGCTGTTGTTGCTGTTGTTGTGGTTGTTGCTGTTGTTGTTGTTGTTGTTGCTCTTGTTGTTCTTGTGATTGAAACTCTGGCTTTTCTGTTTCATCATCTTTGTCTTCATGTTTTTCGTGCTTTTCTTGTATTGGATCCTTCAACTTTGTTTTCATCATATGGGGTCTAAGCCTATTCACATCTGCCAGTCGCACTGGCTTCAAGAAAAATTCCTCTGCTCCTTCCTCCAAGCACCTGAAACCAATAGCGCCCATTAATAAGTTTCACCTCAGGAATCCAAATTGCAAGAAAGTTAACCACATTCCAAGAAAAGAAATTTCCAAAAATTGTTATTTTGTTCTATCCTCAATTACCTGCTGATCCTTGAAGGCACATTCTCAGATGACATAATCACCACCGGTATGTTTCTAAGGGAGGAAGACTCCTGTAAATATCAGAAGATAAAAAAAAATCCTATGAATTTTCATGGATGTTTCTAAAACAGATGGCCTGAGATAGACTCATGACAAGTCAAAGAAAACAAAATCTATGGAATATCTTGAACTTGATTTTGTTTGGGTTAAAAGTAGGTGGGAAAATATTCTGAGAGATTTTCTTTGAGCAAGTGGTGAGACAAGAAAAGGACCCAGATGGAAACTTTCAAAGCATTTCAATTTTCAAGTTGGAATGCAGAATTTCAATATGGGAAAGTGTTGACATGGACTAGCGTTTGAGGAAAGAAAAAATGATCCTCAACAGGAAATATGGGAGAGAAAGTGGGAGGGAATATTATGATAGTAGAGAAAGAAGACAAAGCATTAGAAACCAAAGAATACCTTGATTTTCTTGAGCAAATCATAGCCTGTCATGCCAGGCATACAGTAGTCTGTAATAATAAGATTCACTTCCACTTCCTGCAAAACCACAAAACACCAAAGAAATTCAGAAACCCAGGAGAGAGAAAAAAAGTGATGAAAATTAACAAGAAAGGTAGGGAATCTCAAATACTGAAAGAGTGGACTTAAAATGAAATATACCTGATGATTGTTTGGGGAAATAGTAAGTGTACTTGGTTTGCTTTGGTCACGTTCATGCAAACCCAGAAATTCTAAAGCCTTAGTACCAGAATCAACTGTGGTAACTGCCATTGAAAAAAAACAGAGTATGTAACAATAAGTACTAATATTAAAAGCAAGACAGAATAACATAAACAAAAGAAACATCGACCACCCATGAATACAATGTTTGCACAGAAATGTTGAGAATCTCTTTTCTATGTTTGGCCACCAAGAAAGTACCTTGAAAAGATGAGATCTTGAGGAGCTTCTCAATCAGCTTTCTATCTATGAGGCTGTCATCAACCGCCAAAACATGGAATTGTGACTCTGTAGCCATCCCCATTGCACCAACTGAAGATAAAAGACCAAGCTTTGAAGCCACAGAACAAGCAAAATGGAAAGAGGAATTTATATTCTCTCTCTCTTTCTTACTTCCTTTTTTTTTTTCTTGGTGGTATGATTTGTGAGACCTATGGTATGAGAAGGAGGAGAAAAGAAGAGGAGCTTTGTATTGAAATAAGACCAACCAAAACCCACGTCCCACAAAGCAAGATCCGACCAGATTTCATCCCAAATCTTCCAAAATTTCCAAATTGATTTGAATTACAGGGCAAGCAATGAAAATATATATATATAAGGAACCAAAAAAATATAGACCCAAATAATAAAAGAATAAAACAAACCCAAAAAAATAATTCTTTGAGAATGAATATTTTTAAGTTGATGGGAGGTGGGCTTTATTTATAGCACCACTACTACATATACCAAGAGAGTAATAGAAAGAGAGAAAAAAAAAAAAATATTAAAAAAAGAAAGAAAAAGGTTATGGGATGAAAGCAAAAGGAGAAAGGGCTTGGGAGAGTTGAGAGTGATGTGGGGGAGGTGGGTAAGGGAGGGGAAGAGTGGGACCCAAGAAAATCCCCCAAGAGATACAGGTGAGGTCAGCAGAGGTGCCTTTTTCCCTGGGTGTGAAATCATGTGGCGCTTACCATATCTTGAGCAGGTGGGGAGAGTGGTGGCAAAGAGAGGGCAATTTCTTTTGATTCCCTTTTAAGATTTGCTTCCCATGCCCATCCATCCCCCCCATCTACCCATTCATCATCTCCATTACCATACCAAACATTCATGCATCCTAATCCCCAAAATCATATATATTTTTATAATCAATATACCAATATAACTATTTCCTATTTTAACTCTTATACTACCTGGTGGGATTATAAGAATTGATGTGATCTATTATGAGATTTTGGAATCTAACTCTTTTAATCAATATTTTGAAATGAGTAAATGATGTATGTATTATTATTAGTTTTATTATGCAATCTTTACTGATTGATGTGTCGTCAATTATATATATAAAAAATTAATAGTTTATTTATTAATGGTTGAAATTCATCAATCATATTTATTGTAGCATCAATTTATAAGTTTTTAAGTAATAAAATTTGTATTACATTTGACTTTTTTTTTTTTTTGGTTGAAATTAACCTAAAAGATTCATTCAAACTGATGTCATAATGTATATAGTTGTTGGACTTTAATCACCTAATGAATGAATATTTGAAATGTGATTTGGTGATTGGTAACATGTTAGTTTGTGAGGTTTATATAATCAAAGTGGATGGGCTATGCACATCTTTAGGGTGAAAAAAAAAAAACTGTTACCTACTTTTAATAATAATAATAATAATAATAATATGATAAATAATTTTAGAATATGAGACAAGAGTTATTGTGTGGGATCTTTTGGTATGTGATCCGGTGTCATGCTTTATGGTTGGGGAAAAAGGTCCCTTTAATTTAATGCTAATAAGGCACATAAATGCAAGTAGGTTTCATAATGGCTAGGAGTAAACAGGAGGGGCTAAGCTTGGAGAATTATGAAGCCTTGCATGCCCCTAAGCTCCTTCCAATGTGTATAATTTCTGCTCAAATGTCACACTTATTAATGTGAATTGTGTTTCTAAAATAAGTGTATGCATAATGGCTAGGAGTGATGAGGAGGAGCTAGGCATGGAGAAAAGAATGCATTGCATGTCCCTGACTACTACCAATGCATATAATTCGTGCTCCAATGTCCAATTTTTTAATGTGAAATGTTTTTTCAAAGTTTTGAAAAGGAATGAATTCTAATAATTTTTCGGATGAAGATAGCATTAGAAAGGAGATGGTATTCTTTTAAAATAATTTTTAAATCTATCTCAGAGTCTAAATAACATGATTTTATACCGTATAAACCCACTATTATAAGAAGAATTTTTATTACACACGTTATTTTATGACAATAGAATCTTCTCTATTTCAAATGTAATCATTTTGTGGTTAGGAATTTATTTAAAATTGAAAGGATTCTTGTCCTATCTTATGAGGTTGACAAATTTTCCATAATAAATTTTTGATATGCAGAATCATTAGCGATATTGGTCATCTTCTTAAAATTTAATTAAAGGAAAAATTCAGTGTCCAACTACAAAGTCCATAGCATAAATTTTAAAATAAAATCCAATTAATGCCTCTTTACATTGGAGTTCCCTTTCCTCCCTCTTCATAAAATGGGAGAGGCAGTATTTGGCTATTTGACCTCAGTAGCAGATGATGACAGATTGTTTTGAAAATTAAAAATTTACAACAAACTTCTTCTAAATATTAATTATTTCGATTTCCTAATGTATCATATAAAAAGAAAAGAAAAGAAAAGAAAAGCAATAATCAATGTTCACCTTGATTTGGCCTCTAAGTTTCATCAGTACATAGTTTGCGAATCTAATATTGATAGATTGTCCTAAAGTATAACAGTGCACACGTTTTTTCTCCTATTTCACCAAGCATTGTGAAAAGGAAGTTACATGAATAAAGTAGGACAAATTTTTCTTCGAAAAATCCATCAAATTGACTAGCTATTCAAGCAGCAGGGAAAGTTTTTCTAATTCATATTCGAATGGGATTTCCTTTGTCTTTAAGCTGAGAAGTTTCTTCACGATTATCATGTAAACGAATGGGTCAAAGAACCCATAGTGTGTGAAATTTTATTAGACTGATTTTGACCCTCTAGAAACTATAATAGCAAAGCCATTATAATTTTTGTGCATGTGTGTGTCTTTTATGTCAAATATCATTATGATGATGAGATCTTCATAATCATCTGATATCTTGCATTCTTCCTAGTAATAGATAAAGGATAAGACTTGTGGACACAAAGATGAAGAAAATGTAGCACATGGTAGAGATTGATAAAGTGAAAAAAAAAAAGCACAATAAAAGTGGGCCAATATGGCCTATATATTCAAAAATTTACTCCTTTTTCTTTCCCTTGATTCGATGGGCATGACCCCATTTAAAGGTTGTGATTGTTTTGATAATCCGCGTTAATTTTTCTTTGTCAAAGTGTTTTTGTGATTACTCTCATATCTTTTCAGATCCTGTACAAGAAAGATGAATGGAAAGAAGAATAAAAACATTCGACAGTCAAAAAAGAAGAAGAAATAAAACGTGATGAGATGTCATTTTTAGTTGTTTTATTGAGAAAAAAAAATACAAAACAAGATTTTAAAAAATAATTTTCTTTAATGAAATTTGATTAAAGCTGATTTTTGTTCATTAAAACTAATAAATTACAATTTATCTCATAAAAATTCATTTAATATTTCTTTTGTCTTCCTTATTACAAAAGAAATATGCCTTAAAAAACTGAAAACTGCTTATTTTGGATATGGTTTATTTTGCTAAAAACTGAAAATAATAAAAAATTTACTATTTACTCTTTTTTTACTGCTCATATGTCTTGGTGCACTATTCAGGTCCTAGACGCTAGTCTTAAAAAAAAAAGGAAAAAAAAGAGAGGAAAGAAACATAGACATAGATGTGTAAAGTGCAACGCCCCTGTAGTTAAAGGAACACATACATAGACATTGGACATTGGAGCGTTGACGAGGCATATTAAAAAATTTGAAGTGACCTAGAATGAATTGTTAAATTTTTCCATAGATGAAATTGTGATATTTTAAATTTGAGGGACAAAAAATTGAGTTAAAGTAAAATTTGAGGAACAACATGGTGAAATTCTATTTTATTTTTTTGCTGTCGCTGATGTAGTAGGGGTTGTACCCTTCTTTAATTGAAGCCTATAAATGAACCTAGTTAATTTAAGAATGGAGGGCATGGTTCAAATTACCTTTTCTTTTTCTTTTACTTTTTCACCTTTTATGAAATGGAAAATGATAGAAACAAAATATATGTGTGTATATATATATATATATATATATATATATATAAAATAGTCTCTTTCAAACTATTTGGTTTAGCATTAGTATGGACTAAAAGTAAGGTAGAAATCACTGAATTTATAAAATTAATTCCAAAAAATCAGTATTTTTGTGAAAGAAAAGTATGGGGACAAGGATATATGGGATTTAAAAGAAAATTCAGGAAATAAACACAATCAATAATTTAGGAATAAAATTAAACTTTGACATATAATTCAATAATAAAAATTACAATTCATCCTATTAGGACTTTATAATTTGGGAAAATTATATAAAAACCCCAAAATTTATGCCATATTTCATATTAGATCCCACATTTTTAATTTTGTAAATTCAAGTCTGAAATTTCTGAAATCATTTCAATTTGAATACCCAACTTTGTTATTTTTGGTAGTAACAAAGTAAGGAAGAATAAATAAAAAAGAAATCATTGATTAAATTGTGCATTTCACATAGATTAATTTGGTAGCATTGAAACAGTGTATACATTTTTTGTGCCTCTTATGTAATTTTTCTGTCAAATGATAAATCTTGATGTGATTATACCAATGTTTCATCAATAATCCATAGGTGCTTTCGATTATAGTAGTTGAACTAAGGACCTAGTATCCACCAAAACCAATTGAGAGAAGTCTAATGACAATTAAACCACCACCTTTGGTGGCGGTCATTCTACCATACACATTCCTTTCTTATTTTATGTATCATACCTACATAATATTAAAAGTTATAAACAGTCAATTTTTATCTAATTTATCTTTATAAAAGGTGGGTTGTATTTCTTTTTAGAAAATAGCAAATGTCAGTATTAGCCAATTTAGTAAATTCCTTTGCTCTAAAAAAAAATACCTATTGGAAATGATTACTTCTCATTATGGTATGGAAATTGCTATTGCCATTGAAAAATAGAATTTTTCAAAAGTGATGTGACTACTGTTAATTGATAGGGAAAAAAAAAATTGTGAAACTTTTTGGTGACTGATTTTATGGTTAGAAATTTTTTAGTCTAAATAGGAAATTAAATATGGTTTTATGATCAACGTGATATTATACTAAACATGAAATATTAAGCATGTAATTGATATGTTAAATGCATTTCATACAGAATATGACCACATTACTACAAAGATTTTTTTATATACATAAAGTATTTTAACTATTAAATAAAAATTTTGCTCAAATTTGCAGTCCGCAATTTTTTATCATAAGGAGACAAATTATGTTTTTTTTTTTTTTTTTTTTTGTGGTCGTAATTAATATATGTGAAAGCGAGGAAAAACTCTTTTTAATATACATCATTATATTTTGGGTTAGATAGTACCCTCCCATTTTACCTGTGCTCACATCTAAAAAATGTGAAATATGTATAAATTAGAGAGATTGATTAAAAAGAGGGCCCTGTTACAAGGAGTGCATCCCCAGTCCCCACATCGGATAGCATGTTACATTAAAATTGGTACTGCTGTTTTTTATTTCCTAGCAAAGATTCCCCGACACACTTTAATTCATTGTACAACCTGTCACAGATAATTCATACTTTGCTAGATTATAGAAGCTTATTTTTGTGGGGGCCAAATAAGCAATTGCCCAAACATGCTGGATTTGCCCTGCTGTTTTAGCTCGCTCAATCAACCTTGTAGATGTAGAGGTAGTAGTAGTTGTTGTGTTGAACAAACATTGCTTTTACATCACATATTTGCTGTATAGTTTAGCCTTCTCATTTTGCTCTTAATGCAAAGCTTTATTGACTGAGCTGTCAATCGATGGAGTACGCTAATTTGGTCACGTATTTTGTAAGGTTGAATTTAATGTTGTTGTATAACACAATGTCATCTAAATTTGTTTGGTTTATTGCTTGCTTAGGACCCAATATTATTCTAGGGGCCATTATGGTGTGAAGGCCAATGGGTCATTTAGGTTGAGTTTGGATTGCATCTGGCGTCTTTGTATTTGACGTTTAAATAGTAGGTTCTGTGCACTGTTCACGGGACCCACAATTATGGAAAACATCAAAAAATAAGTTAAAACTGGGTTCTACGGCACGTTTCACACATTTGAAAATTATTTTGTTACAGTGTTTTCAATTTTCAGTTTTCAGTAATAAGCAGTATCTAAACCGACCCTTATTAAGATTGAGTAGAGAGTTTAGAATTGTAAAAGACTTTGTAAGTATAGATTATTGTTGCTATTTCTTCTGCAGTGAATTTCCTATAGAGTTGAGATCTGCCAGGAGTTATATTTTTCTTGAAACTTTCTTCAACGGTTTTTCCACTTTATCACCAAAATCTATGTATTGATTTTATTGTTTTTACTATTACAGTTGGTGATTGATAACTATGGCTGGACTATCTGTATTGTGTAGAATTTATATTAAGTTATTCTATTAATTAATTAATTAAGTATAGGGGTCTTAATTGGATATTTCAAGAAAAAAATAATTTGAGGTGAAGGGAGAATGAAGTTCACAAGGGAACTCTTAAACCCATTCTAAATAGAATACTGTTGTTGTTTTCAAGTCGGGTTCAGCATCATCCTACCAATTGACCAATCACCTCAAGTTGGAAGTTTGCAACTGGTGTTAATCGTAGAAGGATTAAGTTATAGACTGAATTTCCTTTTTAAAAATGTCAATTGAATTGACCAATTCCATTAGTTTGGTTCGTTGAGGATGTTAAAGGGAGGGGATCAAGTGGAGATTAAGTAATTCAAAGGTGACGGAGATCAACAAGGTGAGGATCTTCTAGATTTGACAATGGAGGGGTGGAGATTGAGCTAGGTATGTGGTGGAGCACGAAAATTGAAAAGTGTGATGCCGATGACAATTAAGGTGATAAAAGGATGGTAAGGGACGCCAATAAAGGCAAAATGGATGACAAGCATGAGGAATGGTCAAATAACGGAGAATGAAAGAAGTGGAGAGGAAGAGAGAGAAAAAGAAGTAAATAAGATGGACATGTGTGATGTGTCATAAAGCAAAGGTGGAGCCAAAAGGGTGCGATTAGAGGGTAAATTTGAATTTTCAAACTTCACGACATGACAGACAAGACGTTGCGTCTGAAAAACGGGGTAATACCGAGGGTTCAAGCTCCAAAGCAGAGAAAAATCCAGAGAGAAGCAATGGGGTTGGATCTACTGACTCAGTGGCTCAATTGTCTAAACTCCCACGTGACCAGCACTGTGGGAATGACGCGGTAAAGGGCCTTAGTGAAGCTTATTCTCTCGTGGGCCTCCTTAGTTCCTCAGTAATTAAGGCCCAAGAGATCACAAGCCTTCTAAAGGTTAAGTTGGAGAATGCAAACCCCCCTAAGAAGCCCGATATTTCAGTAAGCCCAAAAAAAGGAACACAACCCAGAGAAAAGGCTAATTGGAAAAGAAATGCTCGTGAAAAAGGTAAGCAAGCCCAAACTACTCCCACTAGAGCCCAGGTAAAGCTCTTAGGCACTAAATGTCCAAGTCGGCTTGATTTCTCTGAGGAAATAGAAGGTACTTCTCCCTCTCAAAAAAAAAAAACTTTGTGTGACACAACTTAATACCCCAACCTTCATACCTGATGGATCGGCGGTGTTTGCAAGGTAGCACCATCGGGCACAATGAATTGCCTATGCTGTAACTGCCAGGGAATTGGGAGCTCTCAAACAGTTTTTGCGTTGCGCGATTTCATGCGACGATGGAATCCCTATCTCATCTTCTTAATGGAGACTAAAGCAAATGTAAAACGTATGGAGAAAGTAAAATACAAACTGGGTTTTTCTAATGGTATTTTTGTCCTTAGTAAAGGCCGTAGTGGTGACCTTACTCTCCTTTGGTTTAAAGAGGTTAACTTCCACATTGATGCAATAATTTCGGAGCAGCAAAACAACAACACTTGGAGATTCACAAGGTTTTACGGCCACCCTGAAACTCACCTGAGAAGGGAATCCTGGAACTTACTCTCTTATTTAAGTAATCAATTTTCTTTACCCTGGTTTTGTTGTGGTGACTTTAATGAAATTTTATCTTTGACAGAAAAATCAAGGTGAGCTCTAAGGTCCCAGCACCAAATGGATGGTTTTCGTGAGGCTGTGAACTTATGTGGCTTCCAGGACCTTGGTTACTTTGGTCCTAAATTTACCTAGTGTAATTTGCAAGAAGGGAGCAAGAGGATGTACCTCAGGCTTGACAGAGCTTTTGCCAACTCCAATCGGCTGAATTTGTTTGGGGATGTAAGAGTCCATCATCAGATTGAGTCCACCTCTGATCATTGCATTTTAAAGATCTCTGATTCTAGCTTCTCCCCTCCTTCCTGCAAACGTCACTTCCACTTTGAAGCTTTATAGGCCAAAAGGGAGGATTGCCATGAGATTATTGAAGTAGCTTGGAATAGTGATGTCCCCGCCAACACTCCTGAGGGCATTGCTGCTAGTCTTAGTAGGTGTGCAATTGATTTATCAGTGTGGAACAAGGAGGTAATTAGCAACATCCTTAAAAAAATCCAAGAGAGGAGGAAAAGGCTTAACACCCTCACGGCTCAATACTAGGATGGTTCCCACGGTACTAAGATAATCCAGATTATGAAAGAATTGAATGACTTGCTGGATAGTGAAGAGATGTTATGGCATCAGAGGAGCAAAATTTATTGGTACAAGGAGGGGGACAAAACACAAAATTTTTCCATGCTAGAGCCACGGACAAAAGAAGGAAGAACACAATCATAGGATTATGGAGCGAGGATGGCAGGTGATGCTATGACAAAGAAAGTATCTCAGCCACGACAGTAGCCTACTTTCAAAATATATATACCACAACCTCACCAAGCTGTATTGAGGAAATCACCAAGGCCATTCCAATGAGGATCACTAGAGAAATGAATAAGGAGCTGATCAGACCCTTCACCGAAGAAGAAGTCACAAAGGCCCTGCACCAAATTCATCCCACCAAGGCTCTAGGTGCCAATGGTATATCTACTGTTTTTTTTTCATAAATATTGGAGTATTGTAGGAACAAATATTACCAACATGGTGCTTAATGTTCTCAACCAAAACCTTCCCATGGCAGCAATAAACAAAACAAACATAGTTCTCATTCCCAAAACTGCTCACCCTTCCAAAATGACCGAGTTCCGGCCAATCAGCCTATGCAATGTGGCTTATAAGCTTATCTCTAAGACCCTTGCTAACCATTTAAAAGCTATCCTACCCATTGTTATCACTGAAAACCAAAGTGTCTTTACCTCAAATAGGCTGATTACAGATAATCTTTTAGTCGCATTCGAACTAATGCACTATCTGAACCACAAATCTAAAGGGAAGGATGGCTTCATGTCCGGCAAACTCGATATGAGTAAAGCCTTCAATTGGGTCGAATGGGGTTTTGTTAAGGGAGTAATGAAAGGCTTAGCTTTGATTGGAATTGGATTTCTCTTATTATGCAATGCATCTCATCTATTTCCTACTCTGTTATCATTAATGGTAAAGCATATGGCAGTATCACTCCCACCAGGGGCCTTAGACAGGGTGACCCTCTCTCTCCAGCCCTTTTCCTTCTTTGTGTCGAAGGCCTATCAGCTCTCATCCACTAGGCTAGTCGTACCCAAGCTCTCCATGGCATATCCATTTGTAGGGGCTGCCCAAACATCACCCACCTATTCTTCGCGGACGATAGCTTTTTATTTTGCAAGGCTAGTGCCCAAAAATGTCTAGAGCTGGTTCAGATTCTTAACTCCTATGAAGTTGCTTCGAGACAGAAAATCAATGCAGATAAGTCTTCGATTTTCTTTAGCCCCAACACTCCCAATGATGTTAAGGAAGAAATCTTAAGCATTCTTGGCCCAATGTAGTGCTCCCAACACAGGAAATACCTTGGCCTTCCTTCTATAATTGGTAAATCCAAAAATCAAGTCTTTGCTGAGATTAAAGAGAGGGTGTGCAAGAAGTTGGCTGGCTGGAAGGAAAAGCTCCTTTCGATTGGGGGTAGAGAGATCCTCATAAAATTAGTTGCTCAAGTGGTGCCAACATATACTATGAGTTGCTTCCAATTGCCAAAGACTTTATGCAATGATTTAGAAAGAATAATGAGAAATTTTTGGTGGGGCCAAAGAAATTGGGAGAAAAAGTTGGCGTGGGTGAGTTGGAAGAAATTATGCAAATCAAAGCTTTATGGGGGCATGGGATTCCAAAATCTCCAAACTTTCAACTTAGCTCTCCTTGCCAAACAAGGATGGCGGATTCTATCAAACCCAAACTCCCTAATGGCTAGGGTCTATAAAGCCAAATACTTTCCCTATGATGATATTTTTAATGCAAAGTTGGGTAGCAACCCGAGCTATGCTTGGAGGAGCATCTTTAATAGCCTTGAGGTTATTAGAAAGGCATTAGATGGCGGGTGGGAAATGGCAAGAGAATCGACATTTGGGATGACAAGTGGTTTCCAACTCCAACCACTCATAAAGTGATCTCCACTTTGAGGGCTCTTGAGGATTTCCCAATGTCTCGTCCTTGATTGACGAGAATAGCAAATGGTGGAAACCAAACTTGGTGAAATCTCTTTTTTTGCACTTTGAAGCCAATGAAATCCTAAAAATCCCTCTCAGTCACAACCTCCCTAAGGATTCTCTAATCTGGTTGGGGAATAAAAAAGGCTCATTTATGGTGAAAAGTGTCTATTATGTTGCTAAGAAGCTGGTGGAGACTGGTGCAGCTGGAGAAAGCTCATCCAACCACCAAGCTGCCCCTTTTTGGAAGAAGATTTGGCTGTTAAATGTTCCTTCGAAAGTTAAAATTTTTGCATGGCGTGTGTTTAGATGGCCTGCTGACAATGCTCAATCTTAGGAGAAGGGGTTTAAATACCGCTCGTTTTTGTCAAATTTGCAACAAGGATTTGGAATCAATTTCCCATGCTTTGCTTCATTGCAACCATGCAAAGCAAACCTAGTCTTGTTGGAGTGATTGCCCTGTGAATCTCTATTCTCCAACTCAAGACTTCATTGGCATCACGTCCCAAATTCTTGAGAAAGGGTCCTCCACTGATCTGAACCTTTTTTTCATGGCTGCTTAGTCTATTTGGGGAAACAAAAACAATGCCATTCACAATGATGTTGGCTGCCCTCCAACTCAAGATTGGGAGATTGCAAAATGATCCATGATTGACTTCACCACCTCCAACTTACATGATCACCCCTCTCACCCCACGGTCAGAGCTCATTGGTCTCCACCCTCTTTGGGTTTTCACAAAATTAATGTTGATGGGGCAACAACAAATGACAGAGAACACTCTAGTATCAGAATTATTATCTGAGACCACACCCGGGCCACTATTGGAGCTCTCAACAAGCTACTTCCGTTGGCTTTTCCTGCTTCTGTCACCGAGGCTTTCGCTTTGCACCAAGGAGTCCTTTTTGCTGCAGAAATGGGCTCTTCCAAGGCTATTTTTGAGTCTGATGTTTTAGCTCTTATTCTGGTAGTTAATTCTAATGAAAATAGGGGAGTTCTCGGTCATATTATACAGGATATTAGATCTTCAGCTCTTGTCTTCAACTGGAGCACCTTCCAGCATCTAAAAAGGGACAGCAACAGGGCTACCCATGAGTTAGCTAGAGATGCAAAGCTCACGGGTCAATCTCACACATGGAAGGGGGTCTCACCTCCTTTCATTCAGCAGATTTTAATTGATGACTTACTGTAATTCTTTCTCTTGTCCTGTTGTAATCCAATTTTAGATCAATGAAAGCTATATTTCCCCATTAAAAAAAAAAAAAGGTGCAATCCCCCCCACCCCCCAAATTTTTTAAAAAAATTTGCCTTTAATTTAAACATTCGAAGATTTTTTGTAAAGTCATATATAAACATAAAATTGAAATAATAAAAAATTACTTTTTTGGATGTGATATAATTTTTTTAGAAGCAATCAATAGTTCAATACTCATAGAAAACAATTTAGATATATTTTCATAATTTTTTTTTTTTTTTGGTGTCTTTTGGTTTAGTGAGTACATTTTCATACTTTTAATACTTCTAATATATATTATTTTTCAGTTTAGTTTTAAATAATTAAATTTTATATTTAAATTTCTTATAATAGATTTCTAATGGTAGTTAGTTATTAAAAAAAAAAAAATTTTGATAACGAAATATATATTGATTATTTTTTTTAACTTTTAATTTTATAATATATACTTGTAACTAACTAAGATTAGGGACAAACATTTAAAAAATAATGAGTCACAATTAAAATTCTAAAAGATCCTATTAAGCAAATTTTGTGAATCTTGAAGAAAATAATTTTTATTATTACTATCCCAATGATAAATTAGAAAACAAATTCAAAGAACTTATCAAAGAAATGGACAATATCAACCAACTAATTCCAATTATTTTAATTTTTCTTAAATAATTTGTTAAAATATAACATCACTTAAAATCAATATAGTTCAAAGAAAATGTCAATTGATTGGAATATGGTACTATAAGAGCATTCCCATCAAAGTTTCTAAAAAAATTAGCATTTATCATCTCAAAAACCAACTTTATAACATATAACACATCACTTTACAATACTCCTTACATCAAAACTTCTCTTTTTTTAACACTTCATTTAAATATTCTTTCTTTATTATTTTTTGTTCATTTTTTTTAATTATTTCTCACTCTCCCATTGTCTTTCTTTCCTACTGTCTCTCCATCTTTCTTAACCCAGTCTAGAAGCTTCCCCCTCTCTTTGATATTTTGCTCTCAAAACTTCCATGGCTTGAGCTTTTCAAGCTCATCACCTCTAACCACGGTCACAGCCATAGCCACCACCACCAACCACAACCTCAATCCCCAACCACCAAAAAAAAAAAAAAAAAACCACGACACAAATCGCAGCCAAAACTCACCACCCTAGCAACCCCAATTTGAACCACAACCCCTATATGAACCCACCCATAACCCAAATCCGATTTTACAAAACCCACCCACTCATACCCATGATTCAAGGCTTGCGGTGGCTCTGGCAAGGCGATCTTGAAGAGCTAGTGAGGCGAGCTTGCGGGGTAGGCCAAGGCGATCTTGAAGAGTGCGAGGCTTGCGGTGGCTCTGGTGAGGTGATCTTGAAGAGCTAGTGAGGCGATCTTGCGGGGTGGGCCAAGGCAATATTGAAGAGTGCAAGGCTTGCAGTGGCTTTGGCGAGGTAGATCGTCGCTATGAGAAAGAGGGAGACGAAGAGCATAGAGAAAAAGGGAGACAGAGAGGCAAAGAGAAAAAAAAAAAAAAAAAGACCTGGAGAGAGAGAAAAAAAGAGACACGATAATTATTTTTTATTTTATTTTATTTATTTATTTTTTTTACAACCGTGCTACAATGAGTTGTTCTTGATAACAACTCACTGTAGCTGTGTGTCAAAATTTTTGACATTTGAAATCTTTGATGGAGTGGGTTTTTTTGACATTCGTACACTACTCCCTTAACTTCATAGCTTATAAGGCAGTAAGTGGGAGAGTTTTCCTTTGATGTGGGATCCTGAGTCTTGGTTACAACTGCAACTTTTGGCCTTACGCAAAAATGGTCTTCACGGTTTAATTTATTATTATTTTTTATCTCAAGACCATAGAAAAATTAGATTTCTATTTAATTGTTTACTATATATTTTTTATATAAATTTTTTTTTTTGAGAAGAATATAAATTATTTGTTAAGAATTAACTTTGTTAAATCTTATACTTTAACCAAAAAAAAAAAAAAAAAAAAACAAAAATTTTTCAAGGGGGGTGTGCATCCAATAACATATAGCTACTGTACAAATAGTCATTGCCTTGGTAATCGGTCAGGCCGGGTGCTCATTAAACTAGACACCCGAACCGATTCAGTCCGATTTCAATCAATTGCCTTGTCGAAAGTGATTGGACCCACTCGGGTCGAATCGGTTCCCTTTTTTTGTTTTTATATATATATTGTTTTTGAAATTTAATTTTTTATATATATAGTACTAAAGAACAACACCCCTTCAGTACTATAGCTTTGAGAATAGCTTCAATGCTTTTTTTTTTTTTTTGAAAAGAATAGCTTCAATGCTTGTAATCTATAAGCATTGAAACTATAATCTATATATATATATATATATATAGTACTATAGCTTTGAGAATAGCTTCAATGCTTATAATCTATAAGCCACAATCTATCCTCATCCTCCCAACTTTTCTTTTTCTTGTAATTTTTGTTTTGTTTTGTTCCTTTTTGTTTTTTTGTTCTTTTTTTTTTTCATTTATAGTTTTTTTTTTTGGGATAAATATACTAGAATTTCAATTTTTAGTATTTGCTCCATGATGATTGTTTTTTTTTTTTTTTTTTTAAGGCAAAGATACCGATTAATTTTTAATGTAAATAAGATTCAAACCTTAAAACTTTTATTTGATGACAAAATTTTGTATCAGTTGAGTTAATTAAAATCTACTTAATTTATAGTTAAATGGTTGAAATCATCTAAACGAGTTCATACCCCTAATTTTAGGGGACTATTATCTGAAAGGTCAAGTACTTGAGTTTATTCCATATGATTGAAAGATTTTGGTCTACTTAAATGATCTTATAGCCATTGATATTTGATTTATAATCCTATAAAGCAAGATTTAGGTGATTGTCTAGTGATACTGGATCTAGTGGCATCCTTTACTGTGATACCTCAAATTAGTGGTTCAAATCTCATGTCTCCCCTACTCTTGCCCCTACCCCCTACTATCTAGCTATCCTAAAAACAAATTAAAAATAATAATAGAATCTGCCATGCTAATTTTGTAGTACTTTGTAAGCTTTACAATGCCTTATTGGTGTGACCAAGGCACTATGAACTATTCTTTCATGTGCTTAAAGAGTTAAACAATTTTTTTTTTTTAATATTTTTTTTTTGAGAATCAAAGAGTTAAACTATTGATGTTGCTAACCAATGGGTGTTCCAAAATTGACCTAAGTGGATCAATTAAAGTTCTGAGGCTTAATATAAAGCAATAAAATACAGAGAATTAGAAAGAAGTGGTTAATGATTTGTTAATTATAAAAAGTAACCCGAGATTAAGACAAGAAATCAAGTGTAATTTGATTTAGCATGGCCATCTGAGACAGACAGAGAACCATTCTTCTGGCAAAATCTTCACCCAAAACCACCTTTTTGTCAAATCTCTAGTCTAGTGAACGTGATCACATCCATGGCTACAGTGTGTTGCCCCCAATTGATTAATGGGTAGTTAATGGAATGGATTGGAAGGACAGGTCTAGGCAATTGTTCCACCACGATGGACAGTGGTACCACCCTGCAATAGTTAGATTCTATCGGTGTTTGTCAACTACTTAAGAAACCTTACATGTTCCCCTCTCTCATTTTTCATCATCATTTTGACCCTACCAGTGTCTCACCAAGGACATTTGGTTGTTCATGGACCATTAAATCATTCTCGGGATTCTCTATTAATTGTTCATTTTATTATTCTTACACGCTCTATAAACCATAGTTTTATTTTATTTTTATTAACATTTAAACCATAGTTAAAGCTACTATCCGTCCATATAAACTGTATGAAGGATTTTTTTTAATCTTAGAATCTTTAGGAGCTTGTCAAGATTAAGCAAGAGGGATTCATGAACCAACTTCAACCCAACTTTAATTATTTTTTCTTGAACTTATAGCTAACTTGGTTAAGAATAAACTTTTAACCACTCAACCTAAGATACATGCACATAATTTCCCTTGAGTGTATATAGTTTCTCCATTTCACACACACCATATCATTACAAGGAGAAATTCTTTAAGGGTGGTCCCAAGATCTCATAGATATCATAAGACATTATGAATATATATTGTAATTGTTATTGAAATAGTTAAAAATATGTTAATTAAAAAGTCTAAACTAATCTCTTTTCAAAGACCAAACACATTAGAAACCTGAATTAGTTTCTCAAAAAAGAAAAAAAAGAAAAAAAAGAAACCTGAATTAAAATTAAAATTTTTTATAAGGTTGTCACCTCAGGTTAGCCCGACAAACGCTACTGCCATCTGTAATAGCATGAAATACATACCAAGCTTGTAGAAGAAAAATTTCAGTACTGTTCTCTCTCTCCATTACATTGGTAATGCACAAGTGCTTCAAATAAATCGGCAAAAGAAGTAAACCATATAATTTTGAAATATTTCAAATTAGGAGAGTAAAGAAACAAAATAGGATAGAGTTAAAAAAAAAAAAAACTCAATTAGTTGGCTTTGACTTGATGTTTTTGTTGGATTAAAAAAATAATACAAAACAATGAAGGCTAATTTTAGGCACTAGTATGATCAGCCTTTGGGCTGGAGGCAAAGAACAAAATAGAAAAAATTATTTTTGGGAATAATTGTTTTTTACCTATAAATGATTTTCACATTTTTATAGAAAAAATAGAATATCAACTATTGTCATTTATTCTATAACAATTACTCTTTATTATCAAGTTAAGATTTTTTTTTTCCATAAAAAAAATTTCAAGATTTTTTTTTTTTTGAGAAGTTACAATATACTATTAACCATACAGTTTGAACTCTTTTCTCCTAAATTTTCAAACACTTTATGCATAAAGAGGTGCCAACTTAGCTACAAGAACATTGATTTTTGGCATAGCAGGATGATACATGTACTTTATTAGAGAGAGAAGCAAAAAACCAAACCAAATTAAGTATCCAATAAAAAGATTATAGTTTGATGAGTATTAAAAACATTACAATTGGATTAGTTAGTTTAGTTAAAATTTACACGTCCAACCTAAAAAATCAGTTCTCTTGGGCTAACTTGTCATTAGGCAAATGCGAGCTACGGTAATTGTCAAATTTGACTAGCATTGTAGCTTAGCAATTAAATTTTCATTTAGTCCTCTCCCTCTCTGTCTCTTTCTGTCTCTCTCAAAGATCTTGTGATGTGGAGAGCACAATCTTGATGGCAATTTTAATTTATCCAGTAACTCAATAAATTAAAATTTAGTTGAAAAATTGGTTACGTCAATCCTAATATTCTAAAAATCTTTTTTAACTAATGTATTTTTTTTTTATACAAAAATACTGAAAATTCATTGCCATTAATTTTTTTCGTGGCCAAAAAAGTTCTCGTACATATTGTGGCCTCTAATTACATATCTTTGTTAGATGGAAACATATCTAAACTTAATCAAAACGCAAAACAATGACATTAAATTCATATAATTCATTATAGTTCTTAGAAATGTTGCTTTAAGATGTTTAGCTTAGAATTTGCTATCACGCAAAGAGCATTACACAAGCTACCAATTGAAATCAAAGTTGGTAAGAAGAAGAAGTGAAAGATTGACACATGAATAATGGACTATATAGTATATATATCATATTGGTTGTATTTGTATTTCACTTCAAATTAAGCACATCGAATCTATCTAGATTTTTGCCTTCATCATCCGGCCTTCATATCTAATTTGCAAGTGATTGGCTAAGGATTTTGTAACTGAATTGGCACCTCCCTATACACTAAGTGCTTGAAGGTTTAAGGAAGAAATGGTTCGAACTGTAAGGTTAGTAGCATTTGTAATTATCTTTCTCAAAAAAAAAAAAAAAAAAAAAAAATTTGCAAGTGATTTGGGTTGAAACATTTTGAAATCATGGATAGTTACATACTATTATAAGGAAATATGAAAAAGTTATAATCTGAGGTTTTTTTTTATTATTATTTATTTATTTTTTTACACAAGATAAAAATTCGACTCTAGCCTAATCTAAGTGTATATGTGTGTGAAACTCCCTCTTTGAGACTTGAACTCTAGTCCTTACCCCCTACACTCCACAGACACTTATACTTGTGGAATGATCATCGCACCAAGAGTCTGTGGTATTGAACAGTGATCCCCATGCATTAAAGATTGACGTTCTGCACATTAACCACTACATTGGCTACCTTCCTCGTAATTTCCATTGAATTTATATTATATTTCTTTTGTATTACAAGATTCATAGTCTCGCATTTAATTTTATCACCATTTACTTAATAGTATTTGATAAATTTATTTGTGTAGGGTCACAAATTGTAGCCCATGCCCAGATGGAAACAGGAGATGGGCCCAATAAGCCCAATACAATAAATTTGTAAGAGAGTGGGCGAAAGAATTGGGCTAATAACGGGTCTTACAACAGTTAATGAAGGTTAGGAGTTTGGCCGAGGAGACTAAAACACAAACAAGTTAAGATCTCAGGTCCGAGGAGCAAGTTTTGGATTAATTGGTGGCTTCAAGTAAGGTCTGAGGGGTAGGTTCTTAGATAAAATGTTTTTCTTTAGGTTGTGTTCTTCCAGATGCTACAGTAACTCTTCTTTGATGTTCTTTCTTTTTCTCCCGTGATCCCCCTCTTCTGGAGGTTTTACTCCATTATATAGTCCTTCATTGTTCGATCTTATCGTCCACTTGTCTGCCATCTAGCCTGGTACTTGAGTTTCTGTTTCTTCTCTTACAGCTTTTTGATTTTCTGGGGGTAAAGGTGATTTAAAGCACTGTTCAGGGGTCTTCTCCACATAAATGCGGCTAGGAAAGCTACTGTAATGCATTTAATGCGGTGGTAGCAACTTTTTCCCAAGATATTTCTGCATCCTTATCCCTTCCGTGTGCATTGGTAATCTATCTTCACCTCTGGAACTTCCTGGAAGGTGGACTAAGGGGGAGCCGAGGCCCCACTCACCGACATATGCCAGACCCGAGGAGGGTATTCCTCTCGGATCAATATTCCTGGACACTTACGCGCTCTACTGTTAGTTGCGAGGTTTCCCTATGATTTCCTTTCCTCGGACGTATTGTTGATGAAACGTGGTACTTAAGCCCACTGCAAGGGCCCAAGTTTTGCTCCCCCACAATTTGTATTCAAGAATTATTTGTTTACATCAATACATGGGATTTGAAATTGTAAATTTAAGTTAAAAATTATTTTATTTTTGATTAAAATGCTTTTTATTTGAATGATTACTAAACACAATTTTTTTAAAGCGTGTTTATATTTTATTATTTTCTATTCACGTGTATAAAAATAATGAAAATTCATTTAAAAGTTGTTTAAATTGTTTTAGATTTTTTTTCTTGGGTAAATTTCCATATTTTTACACATTTAATATACATTCATTTGTATTTTAATTAATTATTAAATTAATTTTGACATAATCATAGTTCGACCTTGATTGAACCTCTGTCTAAACTCAAAGCCTTAAACATCTTCGTTTTCAAGTTCATTGAACAATTTGGTTTTTAAAACCATGGTTATGAGTTGTGGAAGACAGTCCCAAACATAATTATTTTTGTTGAAAAAGAAAATCCTATTTTGGTATTTCTTGGTCTTCCACTTTATTTTTGTGAGATATTTTGTGCTCTAAGCATGCCAAAATAAATTTTTATCACTAGATAGTAGATACATCCTACATCATCTTCTCACATTAATATGATGCCGTTTGACTGTGATTTAAAATCAATTAAACTATAACCAAGCTTTACAACACTTTATAAAAAATGATTGTCTTTTGGTTAGATTTCCAGTATTTTTACGATATCTTGCATGTTTCAACTCCAATTTGGGTCCATAAGCAGCCTTTTGAAGAAAAATTTATGATCTTTAACATGGACTTGAATTCATCACAATTGGAATGTTGGATTTTTTGTCAAATTAAGGTCAAAGCTCGATCAAGATTGGCCAAACTTGGTTAAATGGCTTTAGAAGATAGATTTCGTTAAATTGAATCCACAGGAGTAATTTTGGAATTTTGGTCTCCTAAATTATAAACTTGGTGCAACCAACATCCAATAGGGATGCAGTTTCCTAATGTCTAGATGAAACATGCAATTTTCAGAAATTTTAAGGTTCAAATTGAAAAATTTTGTGCGTAAAGTATCGTATTGATAATAAACATAAGTTTATGTTTTATTAAAATGGTTATTGGCTTTATTTATTTATTTATTAATTACAAGATAGAATTTTCACTCTAACCTAATTTAAGTGTATATGTGTGTGAAACTTCCTCTTGGAGACTTGAACTTCAGCCCTTACCCTCACATCCCACAAGTACTTATACTTACCCCATAAGTACTTATACTTGTGGAGTGACTATCGCACAAAAGAATGTGCGGTGGTTATTGTTAGTTTTATTTTTCTTGGTATTGGTAATTTTATTGTTGAATTTATTATTATTATTATTATTTTAGTATTATTATTATTGTTATTAATACAGTAATTTGAAGAACAAATTTAGCACACCCATCGATGAAAAATAATTGCAAATCCAACTTTCTGCATTAAAACAATTTCTAAATTTAATGACAAATGAAGAAATAAAAAAGGCGACAACCTCAAAACCTGTAACTCGTGTTGGCCTCGAAGTAATGAGGGAGAGAAGCTGGGTATGCTAGTGATAAATGCAGGTCACTTGCATCTACTTCTATTTCTGTGAGTGAATATTTATTATATACCAGTTGAAAATTATCAACCATATGTACCTTTTTCACAAAATATAGGAATCCATTCTAATCACTTTTATTTAGAAAAAAATTAATTGTCAAAACAATAGCTTAAGTCAGCCAACATTTAATTGGCTTGAATATTGTGTTGTATGCAATTGAATTTACAAAAAACATTTCCTTAATTGACTACTTCCTAACAACGTTTAATGGCTGCTTTCCTACCCATTGTTGGAGCTATTGTGAAATTATTTTTGGTTGACATTGAAGACCTAGGATACCTTATTGTAGTTATGGCGGTGGCACCAATTCCCTTCTCCACTTCATATGGTAAAACTTTATAACAGGTTGCAACTCATCATGATCAAGTAGTGTCTTTTATTCTTCTCCTCAAAAAAAAAAAAAAAAAAAAAAAAAGAGTAAGGTTTTTTATTTTATACACCTGTAATAATACTTTATCCATCCCAAATTATTGGTCCTCTATTTCATTCTTAACTTATCCTTTACTTATGCAGACATGCGATGATAACAAAGCAAACTATTCTTTTGCCTTTTACTAAAAAAACTTATCCTTTACTTTAAAAAAAAAAAATTCAATATCATTAATTCACTAGAATTTAAATTAACAAGGATAGATTTACAAATTTGTACTGTTTCACAAAGCATTAAAAGATTTTATATCAAAAGTTGGATTTTCTAAACAAAATCAATTATATGGGATTGGGATAATAATAATAGTAGACCAAGAATAAAATACAAATACCAATAGCATAAAAACAAGAACAACTAACAACAATTTTAATAAACATAAACTTGTTTATATTGTAAAATTATTCTTATCGCACTTAGAATAAAATAAATAGTTATTATGTATAAACATAACAAATATAAAATCTTTAAAATAAACAATCATGATAATTATTATGTATTTTGATATTTGTAGGAAATGACATATTGTGTTTTAAGACAATATTGCATTGGGTTTTGCTACCTTTCGTCCGAAGCTAGGGACCAAAATAAATATTTTATTAATATTAGAATTGGGTTATAAAATAAAAACTATTTTTGATGCCATAGAATATCTCTGCACTATCCTTCTTGGTCGCTTATTTATAAAATAGGAATTAAAATATCTTAAAGGGTTAATTTGTTTTTATTTGAAAATGAGTGATTAAAATGGAAAGATAACTTATTAAATTAAATTTTTTTGAGAAAGTATTAAATTAAAATTTAGTTAAAATTTTGGGTATGTCAGTCCTATTTTTCTATATATATATATATATATATATATATATATTGGAAAAAAATTGTGGCCAAAAAAAGTTCTCGTACATCTTGTGGCCACTAATTTCCTATATTTATCAGATTGAAACACATCTAAACTTAATCGAGACGCAAAACAATGCCACCAAATTCATATCATTCATTATAGTTCTTAGAAATATTGCTTTAAGATGTTTAGCTTAAAAATTTCTCTATCATGCAAAGAGTGCTACCCAAACTACCAATTTAAATCAAAGTAGGTGAGAGGAAAAAATGAAAGATTGACACATGAGAATTGGATTGTCCATGTCATATTGATTACATTTGCATCTCACTCCAAATTAAGCACATCGAACCCTTAATTGAGATTCAATACTTGTGAGTAAGACGGGTGCCATTTTTTTCTCATGCAATATACACATACAAAACTAAATGAAAATTATATGAAATAGACAATATAAGACCCATCTAGATTTTTGCCTTCATCTCTGGCCCCTTCATATCTAACTTGGAGGTGATTGGGTTGAAACATTTCTTTTACAAAGGCAATGACAAAGTCACAGAGAAAGTAAGGAGCAATTTTTAGGTACTTCTAGAGAACAGAAAATGGTATTTCATCCTTTTATATTTATGGTAGGGTCTGTCATGAATATGAGAGGACAGAACATTATTTCTCCGTGTTCCGAGAATACCTTAAAATTTTCCAAAAACAAGAGTAACAATGTGAATAGTGGGTACTGTTATAATGAAATATGAATCAGCTTATAGAAAAGTTGAATGAGGAGGCATCTCGCATCACCACATGGCTTGTCACATAGAATTCGACAGGTAGAATACTAATTAGCATTGGCTTTTTCGCATGCATATATATGGTCCCTCTCTTCCCCTGTCTTTGGGCTTTCTAGTTCAATGGTCCCCTCTCTCTTGTTCTCTCTCAATTTTGTTTTCTCCTAATCTAGAAAAGAAGCTAGCCTAGATTTGATTTTAGGTACAACAGTGTTTTTGCAAAGTGGCTCTTATCATCATCATCATCATCTATTATTGTTATTTAGAGCATGGACTTTTTTATATTAATATTTAATGTCACAACTTTTTCTTTAATTTATTCATTTCTTCACATTAAAGATTATAAACTTATGGTATTGAATTATGTTTTACCCCACTTCAACAAATAAATAACCTTTTCCCTAGTTCAAAACTTTTGTTTTTCAACTTATAAGAACTCAAATTTTAATTGAGACTGTACGTATTATTCAAGGCCTTGTCTCTACTTGAAGAAGAGCTATTCACATTTTCAATATGCCATAAGATGACAAGCAAAGTTATAATTGGGTTTCTCATAATTGCTTATGTAATTGACCTATAGGACATTTTTGATGTTTACTAACACAACACAGATGCACATACAATCAAAATCCAATATAATCCACACAATTTGAGATTTCACCCTCAACGTTATTATTTCTTAGGCTACATTTGTTTTAGCATAAAACATTGTTCCTATTTTTGAGTGTTTGATCCGACTAAAAATGTTGGTCAATCCAAAAATAATTTTGGTTTGACAAGAAACAACATTTTCAAGGGGTATAAATTAATTGTTGGAAAAGGTCTCTCTTCAAATTAGTTTGGAGAGAAACCTTTCAACTCCTCTTATATCTTATTATTGAGTTTTAATTTTGACAATTTAACAGTTGGATTGCATATTATTATTATATCCCTTATGCTTACAAAATTTCAAGAAGATAAAAAATCAATTATTATATCATCAAATAAATATTTAGATTTCAAGTTTTTGTAGTTTAAAGTTATGCATAAAATATAAATTTATCGATCGAATTGTAAATAACGTTTGATTTGAATGAAATTTGACATACATGTTAAGAATATAAAGAACATGTAATCCAACGGTTAGATTTTTAAAATACACACTCAATAAAAAAAATATAGAAAGTTTGAAGGATTTTACACCAAACTAGTTTGGAGAAAAACCTTTTCTTTTTTGATAATATTTTTGGTGGTATTTTGGTTACCAGTCCCTTTTATGTATAACCAAATAATTTTATTTTATTTTTTACTTTTGGTTTTACCTACAAGTCAAACAATAGAAAATGTTTTCTAGAACATTTTAGAAGCGCACTTAAGCACTAGAAACAAGCAATTTTCCTTGAAAAGTTTTCAACTAAAAACATTTCCATTTGAAAACATTTTACATTAAAACACAATCTTTCAAATACTAATTAAGATGTAGCTTTTTGCATGAACTTCAAAATGAATCAAGCATACAACTTCTTCCTTAAACTTCAAAGGCGTAATCAAACCATTTATGTATTCATTATTCTTATTGTCCAAAATTTATAATTATATATGTTATTTCAACACTTTCATCTAAAAATTAAAAAAAGAAGGAGAAGAGTCATGTAGTTTAACTAGCTGGCACCTTTTAAAATTTTCAACAAAGATATTTTAGATATAAATCACCTCACTTTCAATTATCGAATTATCAAGAAAATAAGAGTAGTTAACTACTCTTCATTAAAAAGGGTTAACACACATTTAGCTAATGATTTTGGGTGGCAAACGTTCAAACTAAAAAAAGAAATTCA
This sequence comes from Quercus agrifolia, assembly GCA_029955455.1. Lineage (NCBI taxonomy): Eukaryota > Viridiplantae > Streptophyta > Magnoliopsida > Fagales > Fagaceae > Quercus > Quercus agrifolia. Next base: position 11,323,886 of record JARQAD010000011.1, on the reverse strand, counting down.
AAATCTGGGACATCCTTTGACAAAATTCTCAATAGAAATAATTACTTCATAGACATTCCTTTTTTTTTTTTTTTTTAATAATTTTCTTTATTTACTACAATTCACGTAAAACACAGGTAATAATGTTGTGACTTGTGATTATGAGTGAAAACTTAATCATACTTTTAATTAGCTGAGGATATTGCACATAATTAACTATAACTAAGTAGCAGAGTCATCTATCTACATTTGATTTCTGGATTATTATTATTATTAAAAATTAAAAATTTTTGAGAATCGTTTTCATTGGATTTTACGCTTCAAAGTTCAAACCATGAACATTCTAAAATTTGATGAATCATTTGATCAAAAATAAATTTACACCGTATACCTAACATACAAAAAGGTTTATTTTTAAGTGGAATATTTAGTATTTGACTTGTAATGAAATGAAGTATTAGTTTTATTAGGTCAATGTCAACGAAATGACAATATTGACGTGCTCAGGGATTTTTAACATGTGACTAGATATGGTGGACCTGGTTCTATTGAGTAATCATACAAATAGTGAAAATAAAATGTGCCAACCGAACCCACTTATATTGAAATTAAACCCATACACCTATCAAATAAAGACACATAATAAGTATACAACTATACATTAACTTTTTTTATTATAATTTGGAAGGTAACTCGTGCTAACAATATCGTCATCATGATGCATTAAAAATATATATATCACCAAGACACTAACAACCCAATCCATATATACGTGTGCGTTTGTTATGGATTATTTTTGCTAACTTTTTTTACTATTCAGCTTATTTTTGCTACTATTTATAGATCTCACTTTACTATTTAATCTAATTTTTATCTTTATTTACAGTACTTTTAACAAAAAAAATTTCAGTTTTAGCAAAATAAGCGAATCCCAAATGGACAATAACTAAAAAAAAAATTGAACTGAATTATATATATATTGGCCACATGAACAAGAGGTTTAACTAAAAACTAAATTTTAGAAGTAGAAAGAAGAAAGGGTTAGACCTAATATATTTAGTGAGCAGGTGCAACCAATTATGTCATAGTTTTTAATTGAAGAATGAGTCAGCTTATTTGCGGAATGCAATGAACCCACCACACCTGCGATGCTCTATTAGTTTTAAGAGATACGGTTGTACTTTGAGATATGCTTTGGGAATCTATACGATTAATTTAACAAGATAAGATCTAATTTTATATTAGACTCAGAAAATTAGATCTTAGCTGGTTATCATGGAGAAATCATGCACACCTAAAGTAAGATTTTATATATATATATATATATATATATATATATATATATATAGACACACACACACTGCAAGCCAAAACCATCACTTTGCCAAAGATGGAAATAAGCAAATTTAATATGCACTCTGAATTGCAAGAAAAGAAGGGGAAAAAAAACATAAATATAAACCTTTAATAAGTGGTACTTAATTAGGGTTTTTCTCTCTCTCTTCTAAAAAAGATGAAGTCTTAGTCTTGAGGCCCATTCTTAAGAATTATAGAGTTATTATAAAAGCTTGATCAACTAATATTAATGAGGATAGTTATAACACCTGGATCATGCATGAACTTGATCTTTCATACACCAACTTGGTTGAAAGATCGTATAATTAGATCATTGGTTCAACCGCCAAGTTAATGCAGGTTGGTGCATTATTATAATTAGAAGATTGTACTACGTATAATTTATATTAATAATTTTGAGTAGAGAAAAAAAATTCATTTACAATTTTAATATCTAAATTTGATAAAATTGTAAAAAAAATTGCAAAAAAAAAAAGGAAGTTAAATCGGATGCAATTGACTAGTTTGGTTAAATTTAGAGATGACAATAGATCAAGAGTGTCTTGTCCTCTCTTTGGAGAAAGGTGGGTTCAGGACAAGTTTGAGGTATTTGGTCATTTTCAATAAAATTGTCTCAACATTAGGGGTGACAATTTGTGTTCACGTGTCGGGTTTGTGTCGTGTCAAGTCATGAGTATTCGACTACATAGGTCAACACTAACCCGACATGTTTATTAAACGGGTTAAGATTCTTCAACCCTAACCCGACTCATTTATTAAACGGGTCAGTCGTGTCGACCTGTTTATTAGATTTTATCAAAATAAAAAAAAAAATTATGAAAAAAAAAATATTTTTAATATAAAATTTAGAATTAACGAGTAACTGCATCACAAATAATCATTAAAAAATAAAGCATATCCCAATATCACAAATAATCAATCACAATATGTTAAAGAAAATAAATCACAACAACTAATAAGTTTATATACCTAGAGTTTGAATGGTATATTGGTAAAATGTCATTTAATTAAACAGGTTAGACGGGTCAAACGGGTTTTATGTGTTCAACACTAACCCAACCTGTTTATTAAACAGGTCGGCCGTGTCAACTCGAATATGACACAAACCCATTAAGCCTCAACCCATAACCTGCTAATTTTGTGTGGTATCGTGTCGGGTTCGCGGGTCGTGTCAAATTTTGCCACCCCTACTCAACATTAATGAAGTAGACATGAAAGAGGAAGTGGATAGACGTTATGAGAGAATGCTAAAAGGAAGACAAAGCAAGTGTTTTAGAGATTATAATAAAATATGTAAAAAAAATTACAAGTAAAGTATGTATAAAAAAGATTAACTTATATATGTAATTTAAATATTCATAAAATAATATGTATGTATACACACATTTGGGACGGGACGGGATGGGATGAGGTAGAATGGGTAAAACTTGTCACCTTTTTGAAGAAGAGAAAACTCATGCAAGATAAAGCAAGACAAGGTGAATTAAATGGGAGAGAAATTTTGACATCCCTAACTGAGTTGCCAAAATAATGTACATGTTGACAATGTGAGGAAGTGTATGTCCATATGTATTTGTTTTCATTTTCATTCTCTTAGGTTTTTGATTTCAAACATTTTCATTGCCAACTCAATTCAACCTAAAATCCAAGTCACCGATATTCAATTGGTTGAATAAGTTTGAGTTTGATGAGAAATTATACGAGGTACTTTCTCTTGTCTCATGAATAATAGGTCTCACTAATCAAATCTGTATTCATATAAGAGGAGGACATGTTATTGTACTTCATAAGTATTGAATGATTTTCATAAGCTCACTAACGTATGTGCTTTTCACTTGCCTTAACTTAACGAGCTAGGAATGTAATTGGCTTAACTAGTGAAACCTTTTGTCTAGAAATAAGAGATTTGAAATTAAATGTTGTCTACATCAGAGAAACGAAAGATTGAAGGAAGGAAGACAACTACCTCACGTAATAAATAAATAAACAAGGTGTCTCTTAGCCAAGAAAAAGCAAATAAATGTGGGTTCTAGTTCATTAAACTAGTAAATTCTCTTGTTGTCAAATAAGAAATTTGAAGTTCAAATCCCATTTACACAAAAAACTAATTAATTTTTTGGCTTGGTGATAAAGATAAATAATCATGAAGTAGACAACATAAGTTAAAATTAAGGATGGATATTGGTCGGTTTGATTGGGGTTTAGAGTGTTTTTGAATCGAACCATATTAATAGTTCTTTTAAAAAATAGAATCCTCGTTGCACCACAAGGATCAGAATTCTGACTACGTCTAGTGGTTGTTTCTATTGATGTGGTCAGTCGGAATCTAATACACATTCATCAAGCCAGATCAAAACCCACAAGAAAATTGAAACCCGCGAATTGAAAAGATAGAAACACATAAATTGAAAAAATTGAAACAAACAAAGCACAAATCGAAACCCATAGATCAAAACACAAAAAACCCGCAAATCAAAATATCAAATTCAACACACAGCACACAGATCTAAAGATCAACACTATAATTTTCAAAATCTTTCCCTCATGATTTGAGTAGGCGACACCGTGAGAGGTGCTTAATCTTCAACGACTCCATCCTTGATGGCTCTACTTCTCGATCTCTAGCAATTTTGCAAATTCTGACGATGCTAAGAGGTCACCTCGACTATGCATGTGGTCAACACTACAGGGGCTGGGTATAGAGGGGAGAAAAATAAATAAAAGGGTTGCATGTGTTTTCATATTTTGAAATAGTTTTATTTTTTTTATTCTTAATAATTTTGAATATATCTTTAAATTGTTTTATGATTTATTTATTATCAATAATTTTAAATATATTTTTTTCTATGTATGTGACTAAACAATTATTCATCCATTGATATATTACTCTACTATGTAATTGGTTTTTTTAATTGCTAATGAGCAGAGTTTACAACAAAAATCCAAAGTTTGAAATAGTTAAAGAGTCAAGAGATTGAAGAGAAAAAATTACTGTAGCGATGGAGACCTTAGGGATTTAGTGTCGTGAGAATATAAGAGATTAGTTTTTTTTTTGGAAAAAAATCTTAAGTTTAAAATATCGACTGATTATTGTATTCTTATTTATTTTGGAAGTTCAATTTTATTTTAATTTGACACATTTTTCTATTATATACCCACTAATGGGAATGCTCTAAAATAATATAAAACACATTGAATAATATGGCTTTCCAGATATCAATTTATCACTAATGTGTAAAGATAATTAGAGCAACCGCATCAGTTAATGCAAAATTTTTGTCAATTTTGTAAAAAAAAAAAAAAAAAACTTTTTTTATTATACATATCCACTTTTACAAAACACTCACCTCAATTTGTTTATCCTACATCCTCTATTATTTAAATGATATTTTTTTTTCACATTTTTTATTATTATTTCACATTCACCCATGGCCCACCAACTTTAACTCACATCTACCCATTTTCTCTTTTCTCTGAACACTTTCCTTTCCTTTTCTCATTATTCTGCTTTCTTTTTTCGTATTTTTCTTTCTTCTCCCAAGGCAAAGGCTCAAATCAATACCAAAACAAAACCCACAAAATTCTCATTAATCAATACCATTGATGATGGGAGGGGCAGATTTGAGTAGCTCAAGTTTTCATATCAAATCTCTCTCTCACGCTCATCGAATCTCAAAGATCTGAAGTAATCCCTCTCTTTGTCGAAGCTTGCATTGTAAGATCTCTCTCATTTGATTTCAAGCATTTGGGTTGATTAGGTTTGATTTTCGTTGTATTTTGGGTTTCTATTGTTTTAACGGGTTTTGGTGGTGGTGGTTGTTTTAACAGGTGATCGTGGTGGTGGTTGGGTGGTGATGGTTGGACGGTGTTGGGTGGATGGTGGGTGTGTTTTGTGTGTATCAAAGGAAGAAGAAGATGACGAGGGAGAGAAGATGCTTGAGTTGGTTTTGCTGATGGAGGAGAGAGAAAAAAAGAGGAGCAAAATGTGAAATTAATAAGATATTAGTATGCAAAGTTACACTAACCGTGTATATATGCACAATTATTGTAGCATTTTGTATATATGCACAATTTTACAAATACTGATGTGAGCGTTTTTTTTGGTTAAAATGTGTAAAATTAACCACTTTTTGTATTTTGCACAATTTTACAACCTCTGATGCGGTTGCTCTTAAAAAGATCTATGGGGAACATTGCAAGAAAATTATTATTTTATACATTTTGGACGACCACACGTCCTTGAAAATTCTAGTGCATCTTGCAGTTTTGCCGACCACCATCATGTTCACTGTTAGCGCATCTTGTAGTAAGATTAGCTCAGCTCCGGCTTGGTTCGTCAGTCTAGACCGGTTGTTGGACACCCCTAGTTAAAATTTTGCAACATCTATAAGTAAATATTAATAAAAAAGAAAAAGAAAAAAGAAAATTAATAGTCTTCACCTAGATTTAATCATTTAATTCTAGATCTAAATCTTAAGGATGTCATCCCCTTGCACCTTTAACGAAAAAAGAAAATTGAGTAAGTCAATATGAAAGTTAAAAGCTCTTCTTTTTTTTTTTTTTGGGTGAGGGGGTAAAAACTCTTTTTCCAAGTCCGAATTTCTCATATGGTTTTCCTTATAAACTATGATGACAACTCTTTTTTTTTTTTTTTTTCTTTTGTTGGGGGGGGGGGGGGGGTAAATATGTATGATTACGAGTTGTTACAGTCACAAGTTGTTCGGAGTGGATAAACCCATTTATAGCAAATCATAATTTCTAACCAACAAAAGAAATTGGAAATCATATATAATTATATATTGCCCCACGAGGAATCATCGTTAGGTCAACCCTTCGACTAAATGATAAAACGAGATCTTGTTTAGCACATGAGTAGATATGGTGGGGCTTTTGATCGATACTTGATTAGTGTGTATATATATATTTATATATTTTTGGTGTGGAAACTTGATTAGTATTGTTATTATGTAGTTCTCTGGGAGTAATTGTTCTATTGTTGCATGCTACAAGCTCAAAAGCCAACTATTGCCGTCCTTCCTTTTTTTTTTTTTTTTCCACAAAACAATACAATTCAGACCAATTTTAATTTTGTCAAATCCTTAAATATAATATAATACCTCATGACTGTTTTTTTTTTTTTTTTTTTGGTTATTTATTTATTTATATTAATGAGACCTCATGAGTGTTATGTCTATATTTATTTAAATTGATGTGAATTTTGAATCTTTGATATAAACAGCTTTGAACCTAGATTAGTAAACATCAAATTTTTTTTTAAACGATTAGTAAACATTCTTATCCATCATAACAATCACTAAAAAGGGAGAGTTTTTAGTAAACAGCTTCATAAATTTCATTGAGTTTGTTCAAATGCCAGAATTAAAAAAAAAAAAAATTGTAAGTTACCAAGTCAGGAGAGAGTATTAAATTTTCTAGTTGATAAATTACTAGTTGTCTCAAAAGCCCCAACACATAAGATTTTTAATTTTAACATTTTAATGGAAGGAAGAGTGGAAATATGAATCGAACTCAAGATGTTCAGCTTTAATACTATTATACTAAGATAAATTACCTATTGTTTCATAAATTTGAACAGTTAAAAAATGATACATTTAATCAATTAACTATAATTCTAACAGACCACAATAGTGCATGCTATGAAACTATAATAATAGCTTAGGGTTTTTGATAAATGTAAATGAGTGAATTAAACCCTACTCGATCCGCTACTCCGCTACAAGGGGTCAAGGCAAGATTAACATGCATTAATATTAATTACCAATTGGTTCAATTTAGTTAATAAAATAAAAAAAGGTTTAGAGCTTAGTGGGAAGTGCGGTGAAGACTGCTTTATTAATTTAGTAATTTATTTGGTTTACAATTCTTAATAGTATTTGGACATAACCTCGAACGGCAATTTTGAGAGATGCTCATGGAGATCGATTTCGAGATTATACTATTTCGAGGAAAAATGCTACATTTGATTTTACCGTCTTCTTTTAACAAGCTATATTATATATGTAATGGACCAAATTAATAATTTATACAATACCCAAAAGAAAGCGAAATAGAATAATTGCATAAATCCCTAATCCCTTTTGCCAATGTTGGAAACTTTACAAAGCAATTCATACTTTTTTAAAGTCAAAAAGGTTAAAAAGTAACCATATGGGGATTAGAGTTGGTCATAAAAAAAATGACACTAAATTTCATATATAATAAGATCTACCATTGGGGTTGTGTTTAATGGCTCTGGAGTTGTATGCTCTCTTTTTTAGAATGAAGCCCTTATTTCAAACCAAGCAAAAATATCGTTAAAAAATAGAATGTATTCCTACATTTCTTAAAAAAAAAAAAAAAAAAACATATATAATATACTGTGAAGTCACAAGATTTTAAGATACATTACTTGTTATTCCAAAAAGTCTTTATACGGGGTTTAGATGTGTGACTTATTTGTTATCTGTGGATTCCAGTTAACCGAACTGGTAAAGTCTCTAATAGATATATTGATCTGATGATAAAGATATATCATTAATAGTGGATGTCGTATATTGAAACTCTCTTATAAAAAAGAATCTTATTGAATTCACAAAATATATATATATATTTGAAAGATGTTGAATTCACAATTATACTTTGACTTAAGAAACTTTTCTTTGGGGGGTCATATTAATTTTTATTTAAAAGGTAAACTTGTGTGCCAGCCCCATTGACGAACCGAAAGCCATTGTTGACACTCACTAATACAGGAAGTCTATAAATTTTATTTATTTATTTATTTTTGGTTATGTTTTAATTATTTCGATAGTACACAAATACAAAAGTCAAGTGACCAGTTATCATTGCACACTAGCAAATTGCAGTAGTTATGGCTGATTTAATGGGACGAATGGTCCCAGACCCAGTCTCTTACTCCAACGAAAGATTTTGGTATTCAAAACGAAGGATTCCTTCACACGTTTGGATTTTTTCAAAAATCATGATTCTTGCCGGGTATTGTGGGTCAGGGCTGCTTTTACATAAAACAACAATTAAGAAAAATGTTTTGTGGGGTTCACCATTTCATGTCTTAGAGCACTAGCATTGAAAAATGCTATGCTATACTATTATACCATCCAAAAAAATCATTTTATTAGTTATACCATCCCATTTTACAATACCTCTCACATCCTAAAACTCTATTCTTATTAAAATATTATTCTTTAATCTTTCTTTATTATTTCTTTTTAACAAAATTTTTTTTTTCAGTTCCACTTTCCTAGGCTTTCCAACCGTTTTTTTTTTTCCTCAGCCTCCCTCAACCTTTAGCACCCGTTCATCTCACAGAACCACACACACAGACCCATCAACAGAGCCACACACAAAAACCCATCAATAGAACCACACACACAGACCCATCACCAGAGCCAACAACGGCCACCACACCCACCACCCAAGCCACCGATCAGAATTACACCGCCGATTTGAAACCCACCGGAGCAAACCCATTCAAAAAACCACAACCAAAAACACCGGACCCAAGCCAAAAACAACCAAAAACCACAACCACAACCAAAAACACCGGTCACCGCCAAAAACCACAACCACCACACCCACGCCGTCACCCACGACCCAAACACCGGACCCACAACCCAACCACGACCCAAACCCCGGACCCACAACCCAACCACGACCCAAACCCCGGACCCAACCACGACCCACAACCCCTTTAAGCACAAAAGCCACGACCACAACCAAAAAATCACAACCAAAAACACTAGACCCACGCCAAAAACAACCAAAAACACCGGTCACAACCAAAAACCCACTTCAGCCCACTCCGATCTCCGATCTCCGATCTCCGTGACCCACGCCATGACCCACTTCGATCTCCGTGACCCACAACTCACCTCAGCCATACCCACCACTTCCTTTAAGCACCGGTCATAGCCAAAAAAAAAAAAGCAGATGAGAAAGAGATGGATGATGTTTGGGTTTGAAACCCACCTCTTCCTTTAAGCACCGGTCACAGCCAAAAAAAAAAAAAAAGCAGATGAGAAAGAGATGGATGATGTTTGGGTTTGAAAGAGGAAAGAGCAGATGAGCGGTGACCGGTGCTTAAAGAGCAGATGAGCGGTGACCGGTGCTTAGAGAGCAGATGAGAAAGAGAGAATGAAGAGAGAGAAGATAACAGAAATTATGGGTTGATTAAAATATATATATATTTTTTTTACAATTGTGCTACAGTACAATTCTAAAGATAGAATTGTACTGTAGCACTATTGTAAAATTTTTTACAATTTCTGTGTTTAGCATCCTTTGATGCAGCACATTTTGAACCATAAAATGCTAAAAAGGGCTTAAATATGGCATTAGCATTTTTCAATGCTAATGCTCTTAGTTTGAATAAGAAAATCCTTAAGCCCAAAGAAATTCTGGTATAGAAATGGACCTATAACCAACCAATCCATTTAATTCATCTAATCTTTTTATTTTTTTTTAGAAACCATTTAATTCTTCAAATCAATTGGTAACTAATTGCTTTAATAATAAATAAAGATAAAAGTTAATGAATACTTTAAAGATATTGATTTATAAATAATTTTAAAAAAAAAATTTACCAAAAAAAAAAACACATTTTAAACAGCTTTTTATACTTTCTATAAAAATAATATTAAAACTTTTCAAAAATAACTGGTTGACAAATACCTTTAAGCTACCTGCTAGCGGTTAACCAAATCCATAAATAAATAAATAATAATGCTATGAAACTTACGCCTTTTGCATGCGAGTGCACCATTCACTTTAGGTCAAGAAATTTTTAGACCAACCATTATTATTACTCGGCTATACCCATATGCATATTTTTATCCTAGCTATATGTAACAAGGAGAGGCTGTTATGTTTTCAAAAAAAAAGGAGAGGCTGTTATAAATTCAAATAAATTGAAAAAAAAAAAAACCAATAATCAATAGTACATGGTCAAATTGTTAAAAAATATCTCCTTTGACATGCCTATTGCCTGGGTTACAAGGGTCATGTCACCCAGAGTATATAATTAATGTTTCAATTATTATTCTTTTGGATCTTAACCATAAAGAAATGGTTCACATTCTTCTCAAAAAAAAGAAAAAAAGAAATGGCTCTAAAAAGAATCTGCTTTCCCATGACTAGAAGAGAATTGGCTCAAATGAGTGAATCACCATATTGCCATCCTCAATTTTTGTGGTTTGCAATAAGAAGAGAAAGTAAGACTTTTTGGATGAGTGCCAATTTTACCTATGTTTTTAATAGATGTGAGTAATAGAAGATAAACAGAGCTAACTTCAAGTAGATAAAATGCAAATTTTCAAACTACAGATAGGTAAAGTGTTTTTCGAGAAAATTACAAGTAAAAAAAGTGTAATTTTCCCTTTTAATTATATAAAGCATAATCTTTAATGTTTACAAAAGTACTGAGTGAGCTTTTTATTTTTGATAAATCGATTGTTTTGGGATGGGAGAAAGTAGAAACAAAAAACTCTAGGCAAGCTTATCTTTGTATAAACTTAGCTAATTATAAAGCTCTGTTTTGACGACTGAACTTGTGCTTCCATGAAATGGTGGGAACTTAAATCTTGAGCCTAAATTGATGACAAAATAATTTAGGCCCATTAATCTAGCAAATAATGGCTAGTTTTTTTTTTATTAATAAAGAGCCCATATAAGCCCAATTGGTTTAGATATCAAACAGGCTTATTGGTCTTGTATATGAAGCTTTGCCTTCTAAAAATCAGAAATTGGTTGAGAGTCAGAGAGTTGAACTAAATCAGTGTTTTTCGATTCACATTCAGACCCGTTTTAGTGCAATCTGTAAAAAGATCGGAAAACATTTATATCCTAGCGTGGGAAAAGCCTACGTAATTGTCAATGGGCCATCCCAACGTTATCCCATATTTTAATTGGGCTATACTTTGGGCTTCGATTAATGAGAAACTCTATAAGGTCCATTAACTTGGCGAACACTGGTTTTAAGGCCAGAAACATTAAAGACTGTCCAAATAAAGCTACTTTGGTTCTCCGACTTATTCTTCATTGATACGATTAATGGGGTATGCATAAGCATTTGGGGGTATTTAAAATTTCTAACCAAATAACTATTGCGACACACCCAAATCTACAACAAGTTCAAGTCTGACTTTCTCAACAAGTACTTGTAGTGGTCGTCTAGGTAAGTGTTGTAATCCTTTCAAGCATATTGTGAAATCGGATGTGTTTGTTGTTGTACTTTGACAGATTTCTGGATTTTTATGTGAGACACAATTTATTTTTTGATTTTTAAATTTGAATGGTTAATCTATCGAACAATGTTGTGCATTAATATATTTGGATATCATAGAATCATGCCACTGTTTTTGTAAGTTTTTTTTTAGGAAGTAAGTTAATTTCCAAAATACAGTGAAGGTCTTCAGCGCATTGGGATCACTAATAGTTTTGCTGCTGAGATGTGGGGGCTGCGTGAAGGTCTTCAGCTGTGCTGCAACTTAAATATCCGCTGTCTTGAAGTTGAGATGGATGCAAAGTCCATTGTTGAGGTGCTTCAAAATACAGGTTATGTTAATCATGTTATATCCCCTATTTTAGATGACTGTAGGCAGCTGATCACTTGATTCCAAAATGTCTGTATCAAGCATTGTTTCCGGCAAGCTAATCAATGTGCTGATGGCTTAGCTAGGATGAGTTTTAGTTTGAATGCTGATTTTCTTATTTTTGATAGTTCGCCTGTGGACATTATAGATGTTTTTGAGGGAGACCTCATTGGGAGGTCTTTCCCCAGGTCTTGTATTGACCTTTGCTTTGGTTTTTAGTCTTGAAATATAATTGTCTTTCATAAAAAAAAAAAAAAAAAAAAAAAATTTAATTTCCAAAAGTGAATTCAACACCCCTTGCATCCTCTAGGCGAACCACACGTTGGAGTGTGTGTGTGTTTCAAACACTAAGGGGGTGTTTGGTATATATTTTTAAACAACAATTTTCAGTTTTTAAACAACATTACATGTATTTTCACACATTTTTTCATCCACACGTATTTTCACACATATTTTCAAACGACAGTTTTCAGTTTTTAAGTGCATGTACCAAACACCTACTAAAACTTTGCTTGTGTCCCACATTGGTTAGAGATGAGTCTTCATGTGTGTTTATAGACCATAGAACAACTTAAGTGATAACTTGAAAGATAATGGACTAGGGGTTAAAGTTGGGCTTGGGTTGGATTTAGGCTTGTCTCTATCTCTCTTGGGCTATACCCTTTTTCCTTTTAGCCCAATTCAGTTAAGCTCGTTGGGCATTAACCAAGCAGCCTATTGAGGGCATTTAATGTGCTGCTAGTTGGGCATGCACAATGACTATTACAGCCCATAAGTCCTCTTCAGTTTTTTTTAGCTACATAGCTGCCTCTCTCCCTCTGTTTCGCTCTATCTTTTGCTCATCTCCACTGAAAATTTAAGCATTAATTATTGGTTTTTAGGTAAGGCAAATAAAATTGTTCTTAGTTCTTCTTGCTTGAGTGTGCTCTTGGGCTATACCATTTTTCCTTTCTTTTCCTTTTAGCCCAATTTAGTTCAGCTTGTTGGGCATTAACCAAGCAGCCCGTTGAGGGCATTTAATGTGCTGCCCATTGGGCATGCACAGTGACCATTGTAGCCCATAAGCCCTCTTCAGTTTTTTTCAACTACACGCAATTGCCTCTCTCCCTCTATTTTGCTCTATTTTTTGCTCATCTGCATTGAAAATTTTAGCATTAATTTTTGGTTTTTAGGAAAGGCAAATAAGGTTGTTCTTAGTTCTTCTTGCTTGAGTGTGCGTTCAACTTGAAGAAATCACTATAGTCTAATTCTGGGAGGTTGTTCGGCAAAGAAAGCCATTTGCACCGAGTTCTACTCTGAGTGGCATGAATAAACCTTCAAGGATAACACATTTTGCGTAATTCTGTAGTTTGTGAGATCTTTCTAACTCTATCTACTTACTTTTTGTCATTGCTAATTTTTAGGATTTATATTGTTGAATCAAAACTTGTTTTTTATCTCTATATTTTCCCAAACCACAACATATGGAAAATTAAGATCTTTACAGGATAATAGATTCGAAGGATTGTTGATGAGTATTGCACCCCTTATATGTGATTTGAGAATAGCTTTGGCTTGCAATTCTAAGAACCCAATGTCACATAATAGAATGGTTCCTTTAGGCGCTTTAGATAGCAATTGATGAGAATTGCACGTTGATAAGTGTTCACTATAGAATAGTGGTAATTTTTCTAGCATAGATTCACCAATGAACATTGACCATCTAGTAATTTTTAGCTTATTTTTCATGATTAAAGTTGCACCAAGAAATCCATCCATGGTACCAGATGTAACTGTTAAGACCCATGGTATCCCATTTTCTAAACTTCTAAGATATGGTCCCCCATTTCCTGCAGTGGTCATGACAGTTATGCTCTTATTCATACAGAAAATGAAGCAATTGCAATTAGGTGATGCCATATAGGTATAAAATTTGTAGGATACGAAGAAATGGAAATCACATTAACACCATCAACAATTGCTTGATCTATACCAGCAATAATATCAGACGATTTAGCAACTGCACTCCCAAAAACTTTATACACGAAGATCCTAACATGTGGTGCTACACCTTTCATTGTTCCCTCAATATAGCCAAAAAAAGATACTCCTTTTATGAAATTCCCAGCAATTACTGAAGACATAAAGGTCCCGTGGCCAATGGTGTCCCTAGTAGAGTCTACAACAACTCTTGAAATGCCCTTAGGTTTTTTTAATGTTGCACCAAAGTACTGAACTCCAATGAGTTTGGAGTTGCATAGTGAGGAATCAAACCGTTTTCCACCTTCACACTTTCCCTTCCACTTAGATGAAACCTATTATAAACTGGAAAATTAAAATGATAACTTACTTGTGTTTGAGATGACCAATCTCCTGTATGGGGGTGAGAGAAGAGAATTTTGGATTAAACTTTTGCTGTCTTCTTATTAATTGTTTGTGCTCTTAAATAGTCTTAAGCAGAGTGCTTAACTTGGAAATTCAAATTACAAACTGCAATAAATTCAAATCACGACTAATCTTAACCAACAACTCATCCTAATCAACAAATAACAATCCTAACCAAAAGTTATCATAATCAACAACTCATCCTAATCAACAACTTGAAATAACATTTGAAATGACAATCAGATAGCCATCAACTCCTTATCAGCTCACTCCTTATTTGATGCATGCTTATCTCCTCCCTTTGTCTGAATCATAACATTCTTGTCCCCTTGAAGACGAATCTTGTCCTCAAGATTCATTTGAGGAAAGCGACGCTGCAACTCATCAAATGCCTCCCATGTAGCATCATCTACACTCGTGCCTATACAATGAACCAAAGCCTCCTGAACCACCTTGCGCCCATGCTTCACCCAACAGAAATCTATTAACTATTTGGGTTGTAAAACGACTATGCCTTCATCCGTGACCTTCGATAATTTAGTAACAGTTCGGTTTGATCGCCCAAGATGTTTCTTGAGTTGTGAAACATGGAAAATAGAATGTAACCAAGAATGGGGTGGTAACTCTAAATGATTGGCCACTATTTTGATTTGTTCAAGGACTTGAAGAGGGCCATAGAACCTTGGTGATAACTTCATATTTCCTCGAGCTCGAATTGATAATTGTTGGAATGGCTGGAGCTTGAGGTGCACAAAGTCTCCTAGTGCAAATTCTTATTCTCGACGATGGTGATCAGCATTTAACTTCATTCAAGCTTGGGTTGTTGTAAGGTTCTCCCTTAATAGTTTCAATAAAGCATCCCGATCATGTAAATTATCTTTAACCTGTGCCACCAGAGTAGACCCGCATTCATAGCAATGTACAGTGGGTGGGGAAGGTCATAGACAATTTTGAAGGGCGTTATACGCGTGGCTATTTGGTACGAAGTGTTGTACCAATATTTAGCCCACAGCAGCCAATGACCCCATTGTTTTTTCCATGAGCTTGCAAAGCAACGGAGGTAAGTCTCCAAACATTGATTAAGGACTTCAGTTTAGCTATCAGTTTGTGGATGATAAGCATAACTCATCCTCAACTTCGAACCTTGGAGTCAGAAATACTCTTCCCAAAATTGGCTTGTGAATACTAGATCTTTATCCGACACTATGGATCTAGGCATCCCATGAAGGCGTGTGATTTACTTAACAAAGACCTCTGCAACTATCTTGGCCGAGTAAGGATGCTTAATTGCAACAAAATGTCCATACTTAGATAGTCAATCAACCACAACCATAATGGCTGACAATCCTGTGGATAGTCGATTAACCATAACCTCTTATACGTTCGCAAATTCCAAGAATGTCCACCCACTAGAGTATTATTAAATTCATGAATAATTTGCTGCTTATGTTGGGATGTTGATGGTAGTACCAGCCTTCCTTTTATGCCATAGTAGACCATCTTTTACTGCAAAGCTTGCAGCAGAAGGGTCACCACATGCAACTGCTTCTCTGATCGCCACAAAGTCTGGATGATTACAAGCTTCATCTTGAATAACATCTACTCAAGTAGGTTTTGGGCAAGACACAGCAAGTAAATCTCTAGGTAACCGAGATAGAGCATCAGGTGCCTTATTTTCACACCCCTGTTTGTACTCAATCTCATAATCAAAGCCCATCAGTTTAACAATCCATTTTTGTTGATCTAGAGTAGTAATCCGCTGTTCAAGTAGATACTTCAAGCTATGATGGTCTGTGCGAATCAGGAATTTGTGGCCAAGAAAATAACTCCTTCGTTTGTGGACTACCTTGACAATTGCCATTAGCTCCTTTTTGTATGTGGACTAGCCCAAGGCATGGATGGATAAGGCCTTGCTGTAGAAGGCAATAGGATGACCGTCTTGTGTGAGGATTGCCCCCAGACCACTACTTGATGCATCATCTTCAACAATGAATTTCTTTGTGAAGTTCGGAAGTGCAAATATTGGTGCTTGCACCATGGCCTGTTTGAGTCGTTGAAATGCTTCTATGGCTTCTTGAGTCCATTTGAACCCATCATTCTTCAAGAGACTTGTGAGTGGGGTAGCAATGACTCCATAGCGTTGGTGGAATTTCCGATAATACTCGGTCAGGCTAAGAAACCCACAGAAGACAGTGATAGTGGTGGGTGTAGGCCAAGATTCCGTGCTTTGAATTTTTTCAGGGTCAATCGAAACTCCATTGGAACTTATAATATGTCCCTAATAATCAACCTTTGCTTGCCAAACAAACACCTGGAATGATTGACATATAATTGGTTTTGCAACAGAGTATCAAAAACCATTGTTAAATGAACTAAATGCTCCTCCCATGTTTTGCTGTATATTAATATGTCATAAAAAAAGACTAAGACATACCTCCTCAGTGTTGTATGAAAAATATCATTCATCAGAGATTGGAATGTGGCTGGTGTATTAGTGAGGCCAAAAGGCATCACCCAGAATTCATAATGTTCGTCGTGAGTACGAAAGGCTGTTTTGTGAACATCTGTAGGCTGAACTCAAATTTGATGATAGTTGGATTTGAGATCCAGCTTGGTAAAATAGGTTTCCCTATGTAACATGTCCAACAGCTCATCGATTGTCAGTTTTAGGTACCTATCCTTGACTGTCGCCTTGTTTAAGGCGTGATAATCCACACAAAAATGCCATGAGCCATCCTTCTTCTTCATTAACAATACTGGGGATGAGAAAGATCCCAGTTGCGAGCATATCTTTCACAGCACGCTCAATTTCATTTTTTTGGATGTGAGGGTAACGATAGGGCCTAACATAATTGGGTTGGATCCAGGCCTAAGTCTAATGTAATGGTCGTGCTTCCTTGGGGGTGGCAGAGTTGTGGGAGTTTGAAAAATCGCCTCATATCGAGCCAAGAGTTGGGCCAATTCTTTATTGTCTTTAGCCATTTCTTGGGCAGTAAATATAGTCTCCCGTGGTTACTATTTGCATAAAATAAGCATTAACCTCTTTGTCCATTAATCTTTTTATCGTCTGTAGGGATTCTGCAGCTACTTCTTTGGTTGTATCACTGCGAATGAAGTGCTTCTCTTCATCGATGTGAAACTTCATTGTCAATTTTTCCCAGTTGTGCAACACCTTCCTAAGACTTCGTAACCATAACATTCCCAAAACGATGTTTGAGCCTTGTAAATCCAAGGGATACACATTGGTTTGGAAATGGTATCTTTGTTTCTCCATGGGAATAG
The DNA here is from genome assembly GCA_029955455.1 of Quercus agrifolia. Lineage (NCBI taxonomy): Eukaryota > Viridiplantae > Streptophyta > Magnoliopsida > Fagales > Fagaceae > Quercus > Quercus agrifolia. The sequence goes on along the minus strand of JARQAD010000011.1, from coordinate 11,306,295 downwards.
CTCAGTAAATCTCATTGCATTGTAAGCATTCACCATTGGCCACCATAACTCGAAAGGTTGGTGAAGGAGCCTTGCAACAATCTAGCTTCCTTGCAAACTTGGAGTTCACAAAGTTGTGGGTACTCCCACTATCGATGAGGACGTGTACTAGCCTGCCACGAGTTACCCCGCTCACACGCATTGCCAGTAGGGTGGTTACCCCTAAAAGGGCGAGTAAGGATATCTTTAGTACAGGAAGTGGTTCAGCTTCCTTCAAGGCTTCTGTAGTGTCCTCGTCAATCTCTGGTTCGATCATGGTTTCCAAAATAAAGACCCGTTGCGTCTTACACTTATGAGCCGGTACAAATCTCTTATCACAATTGTAGCATAAACCTTTGTCTCATCGTGCTTGCATCTTAGTTCAAGACAATTTTTTGGATCCCGTACCTAGGGGCAATTTTAGAGTGGTGGTTAGAATGTTAGGGGGCTTTGGTGGTTTTGGAAGAAGTCCTGGCTGTATGAGGCCATGCCTTTGTCGTTGCATGTTATCTTCTTGTAAACGTGCAAGGCTGGTAGCATGTACTAGGATAGTGGGATGAAAAAGTTTCACCTCAGATCGAATCTCATCCTTCAATCCTCCTATATAGCTTTCTACTAAGGCATGCTCTGGCCATTTTTCCACCCTTGATGCCAGCCGCTCAAATTCGGTTTGATATTCTCTAACTGATCCTGTTTGACGTAGTTTCACTAAGGCCTCATCAAAATTCTCATAATCAGAGGGTCCAAATCGAACACACAGTGCCTGTGTAAAATCTTCCCATGAAACATCAGTTTGTTTTTTCTCAAACCACTAGTACCATTGAAGAGCATCATCTTGTAAATTGAAAGAAGCAAGCAACACCTTTTCATTATCCGAAGTATTCTGATACCGAAAAAATTCTTCTGCCTTATAAATCCAACCTGTTGGATCCTCCCCATTGAATTGTGGAAAGTCTACTCGAGAAAATCAAGTTTGTATTCCTCCTATAGTTCCTCCATTGGATACCTCTATTCTATTATTACGGCTAGCTTAACTTGTTTCTAGTTCATGATTTCTGCTAGCGGAGCCACTGTTTTGGTTGTTGCTATCTTGACTGTCAAGTCTGTGTCCCATCTGAGCTATAGCATTGGAAAGGGTCTCCATGCTCTCCTTTATGTTAGTAAATTCCTTAGCAATTATGCCTCTATAGGTGTCAAACTGCCTCCGTAAAGAATGGTTGCTAACTTCCAAAGCCAACAAATGATGTCATTGGATGTTGAACGTGTGAGTGGTGGGTTGTTCGTCATATGGCTCTGATACCAAATGTTATGAACTGGAAAATTAAAATGATAACTTAGTCGTGTTCGAGATGACCAATCTCTTGAATGGGGGTGAGAGAAGAGAATTTTGGATTAAACTTTTGATGCCTTCTTCTTAATTGCTTCTGCTTTTAAATAGTCTCAAGTAGAGTGCTCAACTAGGAAATTCAAACTACAACTTGATAGTTTTGCAGTAAATTCAAATCACAACTAATCCTAACCAACAACTCATCCTAATCAACAAATAACAATCCTAACCAACAATTTATCCTAATCAACAACTTGAAATAAGAATCAAATAGCCATCAACTCCCTATAAGCTCACTCCTTATCTGATGCATGCTTATCTCTTCTCTCTGTCTGAATCATAACAAAACCTTACCAGCAGGGCATTCCATGGTCTTCGAAACTTGGGTGTTCAGGCCAAATACCAGAATCTATAACCCCAATAATAATGTCTTTTTCGAAATTTGAGGAAGACTATAACCTGTGGAGGTGTTAAGGGAGAGGAATTCTGGGCTATAAGTGGTAGCAAGCTTGAAAGGTATATTAGCAGAAGCTGAGATGAAGCCTGGGGTCTTATTCAGGGTATCTAGTTCTTCTGAAGATAATGCAGCGCTAAAGCCATGAAGATCATTATCATAAGTGTATATAAGTAATGGTGAGGATACATTGCTATATGGTGACTGGTGAGTCAAGGTTTGTGAACTTGAAGGAATTAATAATGGATGAATACAAATAGTGACGGCTAGAAAATGCCTTAGGCATAAGACTTGTCCATGTAAACAATATATGTGGACCTCTTTGGCATTGATATTGATTTAGCACCAAAAGCCAACGAAATACATATAAGAAAGAAAATTGATGGAATTAGAGGGATATTTCTCATAGATTTTTCTCTAAACATATTTACGTTATGATGAAAGTGGGAATTATATAGGAGCATAAGGGTTTTTATTATTATTATTATTTTTTTATAAATACTAAGTATTTTAACACATACAAGAGGAAAGGGGAAATAGTTTTAAAAAAAGACATTCACTTGTGTAAGGTACAATAAACTAAAACATTGTGATCTCTTCAATCTAAAAAAAACAGTTTGCCTCTTCTATAGCATAATGGTTGTTGGAGGGGATGGCGGGAGAAAGGACACAACAATAAAATATTAAAAAAAAAACAAAAAAACAAAGACTTGAATTGCATAATTTGGCGGTAAAAAGAGCTTAATCAGCTGCTCAACTTTTTTAACATAGAGGCCTTTGCATTACTCGAGTTGTTGTTTTGTTTGTTTGTTTTTTTGTTTTGTTTTTGTTTTTTGTTTTTGTTTTTTTTTTTTTTTGAGAAGGCATTATTCGAGTTGTTAGAACTCAAAAATCCACTCTAGAATTATATTTATGTATATTTTGAGCTCTGGTTCATATTTATTTTAATTATTTTTACAATTTGTGTGTAACGAAATAAAAAAATAAAGAATGGGAGTAAAAAATGTGAAAGACTTTCCTTTTGATAATTCAAAATTTTGAAAGATAAAATAAGGGATCTAAGGGGGCTTGACCCTTGGATATCTTTTTTATTTTTTGATAAGGACCCTTGGATATTTTTGTTGGGAACTTTAGAAGATTCTAGTTGAATTACAAGGCTATAGACAATATTACATACATTGGACCACATTATGGGGAGTTGAAATCGTTAGAAAATATGGCCACAATATTGGACAAAGGAAAACACATCGAAGAATATGGCTTTCCAAATACAATTTATCACTAAGGTGTAGAGACAGTTAGCAAGATCTATGAAGAATATTGCAAGAAAAATATTATTTTATACATTTTGGATGGCTACACGTCCTTGAAAACACTAGCCTTCACTTATATATTTATGATTATGTAAATCCTCCATTAAAGAATAAGACATGGATATATGTTTATTGTATTATAGAACTAGTGGTCATACTTCTAGATCGTTTCTACTTAATTTTACATTTTTTATATATTTATTGTATCATAGGCTATATTTTAAGCATAGCAAGGAGTGTGGCTTTCCAAGTAACAATCTTTCACTAATTTTTAGAGACAATTATCAAGAACTTGATACAGGAAAATTGCAAGGAAAGTCTATTAATATTATTTCATACATATGCTTTGATATGAAAGTGCCAACAAATGATTTAATAAGAATGTAAGCATGGGTTAACCTTACAAGAATGTAGAAAGTACAAAATTGCAAAGAGAATTTATTAGCCAATCATTGTTTAAAAAACAAAATCAAGATTAATCATGACATTTTCTCTTGTATAATTTAGAATAAACAAACATGCAATCCTTTAAATATAGAAAACCCACTTGCCTTGGATGAAAACCGAAAGGTTGGGGGAGGGGCTGGTTACAGAAAAGACAATAAAAGAAAAGAGTTAAAAAATATAAAGACTAGAATGATATAGTTTTGTGGCAAGAAGGGATTAATGAGTTTCTTAACTCTTTTAAAATGCAGGCCTTTCTGCTAATCGATTATTTAAAACTTAAAACTCAAAATCTAGTATAGAAATTACATTTTCGTGTATTCCAAACTATGGTTCATATTTTTCTTTATTTTACATTTCTTTAATTCTTTTGTTATCTTATCTAAATATTGGTCATAAAATTTCAAACATCGGAGGGGAAGGGATTGATGTCAATTGTGTGATCATCTTTCTAACAGAAGTCCAACAACTCTTCTAGGATCAAAGTAGGTATAGTATGGATAGGAGGCCTATTTTAAACAGTCTCATTGTACAAGTGATGAAACAAATGTACCGTATAGCTTGACCTTAAAACAATTTCTCCTTGAGAGTTGAGTCCCTTTTTTTTTTTTTTTTTTTGGTTTTAAGTTGAATCTTGAGACCCATTATCTATTTAAACTTCTTTTGGTTTGACTAAATATCATGAAAAACTACTTTGGTTTGGTTGATACTTGACATTAACGAAATGGATAGTAGTTCCAAAGGCCATGTACACGATATTTATAATTGGTTTTTATTTATTTATTATTATTATTTTATATCCACAGCAGCATGATTACATACACTACTATAAAACCAGAAGAGTCCAAAGGTATATTTACAGGTTGATTATTGTATTAACTATTGTGTGGGCCAATCTTGCCCCATGGTCAAACTGTGTGTGAGGAAGCCAGGCCTAATATTATCCCCATTCATACAAATGGAGCAAGGAAGGGCCCGGCCCAATATCCCGTGTAAGGGCAAACGAATATCCGAGGACATCCAGCCGAGGAATTGATAAAATTACCATCCGAGGATAGGTGGAGCATGCTTGTAAGGAGTTGGGCCGCGTCCGAGGACGATGGTCACCTCGGTACTTTTGTCCGAGGTATCTGGTGAACTCGTTAATCACTCAGAACAACGCCTGGGGCAAATCTTATAACAGAGCAAAGGGGGAAATATCAGACATAAAGTAATGGTAGGAAATGAAAAATATCTAAAGGTGCTGTCACCTCCGCATTAAATGTCTCCTAGCTAACCTTCTGGCCGCATTAATGTGGAGGTGATACCTGAACAGTGAAGAAACAGCTTTCCAGCTAAGAATGGAAGATTCAAGAGAGGGCAAGGGGGATGAAGAAAAAGGGCGTTGAATGCCAGGTCCACACGTGGATGATAAAGAAAGGCAAAAAAGCCATGGTATATAAGGCGCCAAAGAAAAGAAAAAGTGAAAGAGGAGAAAGAAAATCAGATCTCTTGGGCATGTCCGAAGAGGCTTATTGCTACATTCCTTGCTCGTATCTTTAATCTTTTTACACTAAAATCCAACATCTTGGCCCAAGATCAGACTAGCTTCCTTTCCTGCACTCTATAAATTCATTGTTTGGGCTACGTGGGCCTGGATCCATTCCCGCCTTAGATTCAAGTCAAATTGGGTCCCTACAACTATTAAACCAGAAGAATATTATAATTGTATAACTTAATACTATAATTTACTTGTAAATCTTCCTTTAGACTCTTCTAGTATTATAGGCTTTTTTCTTTATCTTTTCTATTTAGGCTAAAACTTAGAATATTATTCCTATCTTATTTTTAAATTTTGTTCCACCTTAGGTTATTTATATATCAGTTTTAAACATTATAACATTAAACAAAAAATAAAAAAATAAAAAAATAAAAAGAGCATTATTGTACACAAACTTGAAAAGAGTAATTTACTATTTTTAAAAAAGTTCCTATTTTTTTTTTTTTTTTGAGAGAGGGAGAGAATTTCAACCTATAACATTGACTTTTGATAATAGTATTTTATCATGAGAATAAGATACCAACAAATTGAGTTAATAGTAACCTATAAGTTTCTAAGTTTTAGTTAAACTAGTTTCTGTGATGATGCTAGTTTATTATAGGGTTTTGTTTTGTTTTGATTTTTAAAAAAAATCTTAATTTGGGTAAATTAATTAAAAAAAAAAAAAAGGGGCCTTATTAGGTCAAAGAAAAAAACTATCTAACTAAAACCCTTTATCGATCTATTCTTCGCCGCATAAATTAGAATTCAGAAACCCAAATCTGGTTGAATACCAGTCGATCTTAATCAAACCACCGATGTATCGATCTGTGCTGTTGTCCCACCGTCTCCCTGACGACCTCGTATACGACATCCTGACTCGGCTGCCAGTGAAATCCTTAATCCGGTTCAGGTGCGTTTCAAAATCTTGGTACCGCACAATCACCGACTCCGATTTCATTACAAAACACTTAGAACGAGCAAACTTATTATCCAATAACAACAATGGTTGTCTGTTATGTAATCCATATAGAAATGGTCAATATTCATCTTGCGATTATTTGTGTACGTTTGTTTGCAATACCGACCGCTCACTGACGGAGATTTCTAGGTTTGAATTTCCTTCTGATGATGAGTGCTTGGTTGGTTTCTCTAATGGCATTATCTGCCTAGCTAATTATGACGAAGAATTTAGTCACATTTTATATTTGTGGAATCCAAGTATTAGAAAGTTTAAGAAGCTTCTAGCTACTCCTACTCCCTTGATTGAGCCTTTTGATAATTCTGCTTTTGGTTTTGGCTATCATTCTCAAAACAATGACTACAAGATTCTGAGATTTGTATCTATTTGGATCGATCGTGGAGTAAAAGTTCGGCCGGCTGAGGCTGAGATTTACACATTGAGTACGGATTCGTGGAGAAGGGTTGTGATATCGGTGGAGTCATTTTGTGGGACTGGACCAAATGAATCAGTTGATTCTATTGAATCGTCACTCTGTATATTCTTTAATGGAGCTTTGCACTCTTGAGCATCTTCTCGGGATCATAGATTCGTTTTGTCCTTTGATCTCAATGATGAAAGATTCCGTAAGATATTGCTGCCTCCAAATTACTTGGATGGAGTTTCTTTGGGTACTGAAAATCTTGCAGTGTTCAAGGGATCGCTTGCTTTGATTGTTTTCGGTGCAGATGTAGCTGAGAATGGTAACATGTGCCACATATGGGTGATGAAGGAGTATGGTGTGGTCGAGTCTTGGACTAAAAGAAGTGTACTGATGGCGTTGGAAGAAGTTGAACACTTTTTTGGCTGCACCATCAACGGGGAACTTCTGATTGAGAAGTATGGCCACACTCAGAGCCTTGCATTTGACCCTGAGAGTTTAAATGAGGAAATTCTTAGAATTCCAGAGCCTGCATGTATGATTTACACTGCTAATTTTGTGGAGAGCCTAGTTTTACTTCATGGGCTAAACATCTCCTCTCAATCAGAAAATTAGTAAGTTGGAGTTTCTAGCAAGGTAGTCATCTTTTTTAAGTTCATATTGATAACTAATTTGTTTTGTGGTATTGTATTCGGCTGCTAGAAAGCTTTGTTATCTATGTACTTTGAATAAAATGAATCTGTTACAATCTTGTATTATCTCTGGGTTTGTTCTAGGCATGAAAGTGTTGCTTTTGATGTAGAAATCTAAAATTTTTATTAAAAAGAAATGGAGCTCTTTGGGGACAATGGCTATTATTTGTAAATTGAATTTTTGTGAGAAATGTTGTGACACTTTGAAACATACTTTTTTTTTTTTTTTTTGTGTGGTGAGTGTCACTGTGAAACATACGTGCCAACATAATCTCATTTTATTGGTCATAACTTAATGAGTACTAGTTTTGGAGTCAGATTGACAATTAAAATTTGTTTTGCCTATAAACTGTTGATTCTTTGTGACGGGTATACAACTAGCAACCATGCTTCTCTCTCAAATGGTACGTAGAAATGAGTTATCTTACTACTATGCTTGTAGAAGATCATTTGATGCATGCGATGGATGCATGAGATGCTGTCAAAGCCAAAAAGAGGCTTTTGGAAGGACTGCTTTCTAACAAATTAAAAGCATCCATTGTAGAATATAAGAAAGTAACAATCGGGATGAAATAACTAATTCTGTGTTGCCTTCACTTTCTACTTATTGACAATCTGATTTATCAATGTTATTTATCTTCAAAAATAAAATTCTATTCCCAAAATTTATGGCTACAAATGTACATTATCTTCCCCATCTTGAAATCATGAATGTAAACCTAGTCAATATTGTCTGGGTTTTTTCCCCTCAGCTTCATTCTACTCAAATTATCTAAGCTTCCTTAAGCTAGAATATTGTATAAAAACTAATATGGTGTAATCTATGACTTCCAAAGAGTCAATAGTCATTCCTTGATCTATATCATCTGTTTGGAAATATGTAGTGGGATGCATGGCAACTTGTATCTTTTAGAGGTGAAGTGTTTATCTTTTGGGGGAATTTCTTCAACAATTAACATAAATCAAGACTAAAAAATATGTGATAGGGTGTTTGGTTCTGAACATTATATTTTAATGGCTTATGGGTTGTCCGAATCTACCATTCTTATTCAAATACTAATGTTGTGCTATGTTCCTACAAAACTTCCAAAATAGTTAGCCATTGTATAAGAGTTTTAGCAGAGAAAGCATATTGCACAGATATCACTAGCACCATCAACAAGTGTAAATAATTATCAAGAAATTTTCTTTAGGTTGGCAGCCAAATAATTATGAGGTAGGATCCAAATTGAGGAAAATACTTAAAACGAAACTATGCATTGGATGGCATTTGCTTCTAGGGGATCACTTCTGTGGAATCCCTAGAAATTTTGACAGTATTATGGTATCCAAGGGATTTCTGGCTTTGATTAATTTTGGTGAAGGTGAAGCAATTGTGGGGAGTGAGATATGTTGCATATGGGTCATGGAGTATGGTTGCATTGAGTCTTGGACTAAACAAGTTGTACTACCACTACATCAAGTTTCTCAGTTCTTTGGGTTTGTTAATAATGATGAAATTCTAATTGACAGATTTGGCAGGCTTGTGTCTTTAACCTCTTAGTATCTATACGAGTGCAATCTGGGTATCATATAAGCCAACATAGATTTTATATACAACTACTTACATAGAGAGTTTAGTTTTACTTCATGGGGCAAATGCAAATTATGTGAATTCGGAGAAGAAAAGTCATTTTTCATAGCATATGAAAGTTATTGGAAGATTTTTTTCATCCTATTCAACATGAAGCAAATAATTTTTTCTTGTGCCCTTTGTTTCCTATTGCTATACGTTTGAAGTATTCCTTTATGTTTAGATTGTTATTCATGTGACAATCCCCAGCTCTTCAGCTTGGGATATAATTAGACTCAAGCATCCTCATGTTCAGCGGTGGAAATTGATTTGGTTCCCAAACTCCATTCCAAAACCTTTGACCTTCATTGGCTCTCTCTTAAGAATAGGTTGTCTTCCTATGAATTTAGGCTTCTGTATTGGGAGTATAAGGGTTATGTCCGTTGTGTTTTATGCATAAATCAACTAGAGAACAGGGACCATTTATTATTTCAGTTCCTTTTATCTAAAAGAATTTGGGTTCATGTGAGGCATTTGTGCCTAGTAAATAACCCTTGCTTTTGTTCGAATGATGTTATCCAAATCCAATGGTGTATAAATGATATGAATGATGAGAGATTTAATATCAGAACTCAAAATCTGGCACTTTCTGCTGCTATATATCACATATAGCTTCAGAGAAATGCTTGCACTTCCAACGGTTCTATTAAATTTGAGGAAGCGATCTTGAAGACAATTAAGTTGGATATCAAGGTCTGAGTTGATTACTGTGAGGAGTGAAGGCTTTGCCAGTCAGTAAGTTAATTTGTGTTAATTGGGATGACTCTGCCAACGTATTTGGTCATTGTTTGTCCTGTGAAAATTGTAACAGGTTTTGCTTTGTTGTTGGTTAGTTCAGATCTTTGTTTGTTGTTTCTTCCTCCGTTTCCCTGTTAGAAGTATGGTTGGTGTGGTGTTATTTTGTATCCTGTTTGTTTTCCTCAGCTTTTATGTTGTGTCTTCTGTACAATAGTTAGTAGTCCTTGGCGGCTTGTTCAATGAATTATTCATTCCAAGAAATTGATTCAACACAATTTCATTTCATTTGTGTTGTTGTGACTCAAAGTTGTGCAGCAAAAAAGGATATGCTTAAGCTGTTAGGCTGAAACCTGATAAGTTTTCCATTAAATAAGGGTGGAATAGAAAATAAGTTGTACTCTTTATATAGTTGGTAGAGATCCTGTTTTAGCTCCTTCAAATTGGAAGTAATTATTGAATTGCCTAAACCACTCCCCACCTCTAACTCTTAAGGATGTCAAACTTGTAGTTGAATGCCTTAATTTTATATCAGTTTGGTGTTTGGAATTTTCTTCCTTTTCTTTCTTTTGGGGTGAATCCTCTAGTGAAAATATTATGTTATTAGACCATTTCATGAACCATAGCCTTCACAATATGTGGGTCTTATAGGTGTATGGGGCTTGTCATGAGTTTATCTCATAAGATACTTTTCTTATTTTTTATTTTTTGAGAGTTTCATAATCTATGTCATTTGCTCCTGATGATAACTATTTATTATTAGACCAAGACATTAATCGGTTTTTGGGGTAGGTGGAGATTGAACTGTATATCTCTTATTCAACCATCAGAGACTTTACAAGTTGAATTAACTAGAACCCACACTTTCCTTATTTTTTAATATCAAGTAAGAGGAACATGTGTAGATTGGCTTAACTATTGGTCTTCATCATTTATGGAGAGAAATAAAATAATTTAGAATGGGGGAGTAAAGCATCAGATATAAATTTTAAAGCTTGTCATGGCTAATGTGATTGAAGGTCCTAGCCACAAATTAACACAAACCTCAATATTTTTTCGGTTATCCTTCAGTCAAAACAATGACCGACTATATTATCATAAGATGATGACAATGTATTTGTTGAACCCAAGTCTTAGAGAGTTGAAGGTGGTAGCTCTTGCTTGATTGAAACTTATCCTAGTGTCACTCTTGCACTTGCATATTATTCTCAAAACAATGACTTCAAGCTTTTGCAGATCTTGTGTTCCTAGACAATAAACCATTACCAGCTGTGGCCAACATTTACAAATTGAGTACAGATCCATGGACAGAGCATGCAATATTGGTGATGTCATTTAGTTGGTCTGGACCAAATGGATCAATTGATTATGAATCTGAATCACCCAGTTTATTTTTTAATGGAACTTTGTACTTTTTAGCATATTTTCGGCTCCACAGGTTTATTTTGTCCTTTGACATCAATGATGAGAGATTCTGTGAGATATTTCTGCCTCAAAATCACTTTAGATGAATCTTTTCTATATTTTGAACGTCTTGCAGTGTTCAAGAAATCGTTGGCTCTGATTGTTTTTGGCATTGGTGGAGTTCTAACTAGGGAGAGTGACATATGTCACATATGGGTGATGGAGTATGCTGTGGTCCGGTCTTGGACTAAATAATGTGTACCAATAAAAGGAGCTACAGAATTCTTTGGCTGCACTCTTAATGGAAAGCTCTTGATTCAAAAGATAAAAGATTTTCAAAAAATAATTATTTTATTTAACCCTGAGAGTTTAAAGGAGAATATTATTACAATTCCAGTGCCTGCATGTATGATTTACACAGATAATTTAGTGAGGAGCTTAGTTTTACTTGATGAGGATAAACATCTCATCTGAATATGAAAATAAGTTGGAGTTTCTAGCTAGGCAGTCATCTTTTTGATATTCATATTGACAAGCCATTTATTGTATCGTGTTAAGCTACTAAGAAGTTTTTATTTATTTATGTATTTGCAGATAAGTGAATCTGTTACTATGTTATAATTTCTTTCTATTTGTTCTAAGGCTTGAAATTATAGCTTTTGATGTATCAGGCGATGTTCTACCAAAAACTCCCCAGATTTTACTTTCTTTCTTTTGGATGTTTTTATGGTTTTTTGTAGCATGAAATTCTTTTATTTTATTATTAAGATTTGGATCTTTTGGGGGTTATAGATTGTGAGCAAAGGAGGAGCATAGGTTAAAAAGAAGAAAAAAAAGAAAAAAAAGGAAGGAACGAAGTTTTTGTAGCCTGGTTTGCAGGTGAAGGCAGATTTTTTTAGGGACAAACGGATAAATTCTTTGTAATTCATAATGGCCATTATTCATATATTGGCTTCTAAGAAACCCATTACTTCTTCATTATTGTCATCATCTCTTTTTTCTCTCTGGTGCTAGTCTAAGTGTAAGGGACCGAAGTTTAGAGCTTGAAGTGATACCGGTGATGAGAAAAAGGAATTAACACTAACACTAAACAAAAAACCTAATATTAAAAAAAAAGATGCCACATCAATTAAAAAGATCCCACGTCAATGTATTGTTAGCCACATAGGTATTAACACTAACGGCAATTAAAAAAAATACTAACATTGCTTATTTTTTAAACTTAAGGGACTAATAACACTAACTTGAAACTTAAATGATCAATTGTGATTATAGGGTAAACTTTAAGGACTAATTGTATAGTTTCGCCAATAACTTTTAGACGTGAATTGTTATCTATTGAGAGAATGTTTTCAACATTCTTCATAAATGAAGGCTATAAGTCTATAACCCTGTGTTTGGGTTCCGTACTTTTAACCAAGATTTGGCCTCAACATAGAATTTTAAATCTCACAATTTTAAGTTACACTATCGTAATAATAAAATGAGAATAAAACCTCTCTCTAAGTATAAATTAGGGTAAATTACAAGTTTGGTCTTTATTCTTTACACTAAATGTCAATTCAATCCCTAATGTTTTAAATGTTTTGATTTAGTCCCTAACATTTTGATAATAGCCACCCATTCGAATTCAATTAACCGAGCAAACTAGTTAAATCTGTAATACATTAGAAGGCCAGCAACCTAATTGGATTCTTCATATATTTATGCAATTAAAGAAGAAGACCACCTGTGATTTTGAAGACTCATGTGCCTTTATCGTGCGAATCACACCCATTTGAAGACCCACCTAGGCCATCTCTGATTTTGTTCCAACTGAAGATCCATTTGAATAATTCAATCACAAAAAAATGATTTGTAGAACATGCATTCCCTCGTCAGTTAACGAGGATTATATAGTGGGTCTACAAATAAATCCTTAAAATTACTCAACCAAATTATAGTTGATATCCGAACAAATGTTTAATTAAAATTCATCTAATGAAATTATTTCAAATAAATTGAATCATTTTTTCTCCCTCAAGTAAAAAAGGAAAGAAAAATTACAATTTTCATTAATTTAATTAAAAATACTAGATTATTATTTATAACTGAAATTTTATCACACTGAAAAGAAAAAACATTATAACATTTAAAATTAGATTGGTACATGTAGTAAGATCAAGAACAAAATCTTAGAGAGAGTAGCTACAGTATATTAGGGAAGTGCAAGGTGAGTATGAAAATTTAAAAGGGGAGAGAAAAAGATGAGGGAAATAAAGTGAGTGCGTAACTAGGGTAGCTAGATTTTGCAACATGACAAAGTATATATATGGGTAGGGTTATGGCGGGTTAGAAATATCTCAACCCGCTATCCAACTTGACTCACTAGTTTAGTTGTCTAACCCGCCCAACTCAACCTACCTCACTTAACGGATCCGCACAACTTGGGTTGGGTGAGTTGGCGGGTTAGATGGTTTTTTGTTTTTTGTTTTGTTTTTTTTTTTTACATACCCCTAAGCACCAGTAACGTCGTCTCTGGGAATTTAAGTATGTTAAGAACACTAATAAGTACTAGTTAAGCAACAAGGCTCTTACATAATACAACTCTCCTAAGGGTAATTTTTTTTCCTTATTATTATTATTATTATTATTATTATTTTGTATAAGATAAATACTAGTTAAGCTGAGATGGTGTTGTTTTCCAAGAGATTAGTGAGGCCGGCATTGGGGTTACTTGAAACCACTCGGGTCAGGTGCTAGCTTACATGTCTAAAAAGATTGGCATTCCATCTCTGATTATGACAGTAGAATGTTTGGCAATTGTTCAATTTCTTAGAGGCCGTTTTGTAACGATGTTCTAGTAACGTTGTTTGTATTTTTTGAAATACGTGTGGGTAAAAAAGTGTCTGAAAACGCGTGTAATATTGTTTAAAAACTGAAAAACATGTTGTTAAACCACTCTACCAAACGGGCCTTGGATTTGCTAGTGAGTGTGGCTTCTCCTCTTTTATACGTGAGGGTGATTCTGAAATTGTTTGTAAAGCTCTTAAGAGTGAAGATGAGTTGTTTACTCCATTTGGTTGTCAGAAGGCTAAAGCTATGTCCCTTGTAGAGTCCTCTGGTGTAGTTAATATATTTAATACCTGATTCTCCAAAAAATATATATATATATATATATATATATATTTAATACCTATAGACAAGGTAACTTTGTAACACGTAACAAGTCGTAAGAGGGCTAAAGCTATGTCCCTTGTAGAGTCCTCTAGTGTAGTTAATGATGCTAAACAGAATCAGTAGGTTGAACGCTCTGGCTTCGGTGGACTATAAGCGGTTGCAGAAGGCCTACAAAATGAATACAAAATCAGAAAGGGGGCCGGAGTGAACCGACCAAACACCCTTCGATGGCTAAGTTAGTCTCACAGGGATGAAATTCTAACTTATTGTGGGAGTCAAGTGTTCAAGAGATCTCTTACCATCGTTTTGTTCAGACCGGTCCTTTATATAGGGACCTTGGGGTGGTTATTTCCTCAATAACTTCCCCAAGGTTTGCAGAAGCCAATGAGTTCGGAGATAACTTCCTCGACGGCTAGAAACTGCTAATGGAGATTAACTGCTCGAGGAATTTAGGGCGATGATCATGGATTTATCAACCGTTCCAACATGTCGGATTTTCCTAAGTGTTGCACGTTCGTCCGTTCGTTGTATGGACGATTGAATCGTCCACTTCTGATCATCGTCCATGGATGACTTCATTATAGTCCATCCATAGACAACGTCCACGGACGACCTTATTATTGTCCAAGCAAGCCCTCATCAATTGTATACCATATTCTTGTTCAAGAAACTTTCTTAGTCTCCTTAGTAATGATTCCTGATCTCATCCGTTCTTTTGGCCATGGACGATCCTTGTGGACGAATTGGAGATGAACTAATTTCTCGGTATCCTATCAGTTGCCCCTTCGTTCAAAGGGTCGTCCAGGATATTGACGTAATTTAAAGCTCATTCACATGGGTCTTTGCGAGCCATGTGTCGTAAAATCATTGGTTGACCTTTTGTGTGCATCTCGTCTTCCAAAGGAAATGCCACGCGTCAACTTCTGAGTGGCAAGCGTCGTTTCACTAACACTGTTGCGTCGATTGCCTTTTCCAACAGTATCACCACGTGTCATTCGCTAGATGGACGACGTCGCTTTGTTGTCCCCACTACGCCATGTGTCATGCGCTGAATGGATGGCGTCGCTTCGTTGTCCCTACTTTTGGGCCCTATATATATAGGTGTATTCTCTCTCTTGCCCCTCACATCTCTCACAATTTCCTTTCTGCCAACTCGTCCAAAAGCCTCATCTAGCTTCCTTCCTAGTTTCCAGGTATTTCATCTTCCTTCTTAGGTTTTCGTTTTAAACTTTCTTCATTAGTTATGTCTTCATCTAATAGTAGTTTAGAGACGGAGATAGATGAGTATCAGGACGTTTCTTCTGGGAGTGAGGGTAGTTATGAGAGTAGTGAGAGTAGTACAGCTAGCAGTGAGTCCTCAGACGAGCATTATTCGTCTGGGGTTCCTGGCATTCCCTTGGAGGAATTTCAGGAATTACAGCATAGAAAGGCCTCTGTATCTGGGGCTAGTTCGTCCAGACAACCACCCAGTCCTTAAGATGAGGAGGAGGAAGAGGAAATTATTTATATTTGTGCCCCTGATGTACCATCCATTTTAGACGCTGTTAAGTTGAAAACCCTTGTAGATAGATATCAAATCCCTAAAGAATTTAATCCTCGTCTACCCAAAGAGGGAGAATGGTGTTGTTCTCCTTCTTCTGGTTTAGGAGTGTACAGCTCTTATCTCTTACCTGGTCTTAGGTTTCCTTTGAATTCCTTTTGTAGAGGTCTCTTCCATAGGTTGGGTATTGGACCTAACCAACTCAACCCCAATGGATGGAGGACGGTAGTTGCCATGCAAGTGTTGTGGCGTGAAGCATTGGAAGGGAACTGTCCTATTACCATGGACGAGTTCCTTTACTGTTATAAGCCTTCTAAGATAAAGAGATCAGCTGGTTTTTACTAGTTCTCGTCCAGGGGCTCCTACTATAGTTTAATCAAGGGCAGTAGCTCGTCTGACAGGCTCTGGAAAACGAATTTTTTATTATTTCCGGAAATTAGGCTAGGGACCCAGTAGATGTGCATAGTGCCCCCTTCCCACCTTTTACCAGTCCTATAGATCACCTTCGTCCTGAGGGTATGTTTCCTTTCCAATTTACTTCATTTCTTTTTTTCTTTTCAACTTTCAATCGTCTAACCCATCTTTTTATTGATGCAGTTGTTATTTGTCCACGATTGGACAAGTTTTATTTATATCGGATTGATCAAGTACGTGCCTTCCCTGGGAGAACCTTTCATGATCTGGTTACTCTCAGTCGTATTGCAGTTTGGGGGCTTGGTCTATTACCTACTGTAGAAAACCTTAGTCACGAGGAAACCACTCGTCGAAGTGAGTATTGTCCATTCTTCTTTTTCCTTTTGCATCATTGTTTTTGTTTTTGTTTTTTTATTATTATTATTTTTTAACTTAATTTTCCTTGCCGCATGAATAATTACAATGAGAGAAAATAAGGAGAAAAACATAACTAGCAGGGACGAGGATGCCACAGCAACTCTAGTCGTCCAGAAAACTTTCGTCTAGGCTGGGAAGAGAAAAGCCAAGCCTATATCCACTACTGTGGATCTGGACGACCTTCCAAGTCGTAGAGGTCCTAAGAAGCAAAAACCTATTAAGGCTGACAAGGCTCCTTTTCCCAAGGTGCCTAAATTCATACCTCCAACGGTGAACTTGGACAAATCTCCAGTTGATGTGGAGCCCGTTTAAACAATTCATCCTGTTCAGACTAAACCTACCCCTCAAACCAAGACTGCTCGTAAGCCTCCTTCGTCAGAGCCATTTGATCGTCCTTTTAACCTGGTGCTGGACGAAAGCTATGCATGGAGAACGTTCAAGGGGATTGTTACTGACAATGAAGTCAACGAATGCTACAATATGTCAGTAAAGGAATTTGAACGTTCTAGTATCCATGACCTTTTTAAGGTAAGTTTTATTCGTTTTGACGTGTTTTTAGTAAGTTTTCAAAATAATGTCTAACTTCCCTTCGTCCATGTACAGGCTATGTCCAAATTTTACATTGCGACCTGCCAGGCTAAGGAGCTCGTTATAGAGGCTAAGATGGCTAAGGAGAAGGCTAAGGAGCTGAGCAATGAAGTTCTGTTAAAAAAGGGGGAGGTCCTCAGGTTGACTGAAGATTTTAATCGTCTGCAAGGGAGTGAGACGAAGCTGAAGAACGAGGTGGAAGAACTTAAGGCTGATAATATAGAGAAAGACACTTTCATCGTCTATCTCGAAGGACAAATTTCTAGATTTGTTTCGTCCTTGGAGAAGGCACGTGAAGAAGCCATAGCATCTGTCAAGAAGTTTGACGAGTACAAGGGTAGTCTAGACAGTCACTATGCAGCTGGCTATGAGGACTTCCGTGCTGATGCTAAGGAAACATTTCCAGACCTGGACTTTGATTCTTTCGAGCTTCCCTTTGCCACTGAAAGCTTTGTGTTGCAGACGAGTTCTGAGGATGTCAACGTTATGGACGACGCTAGCAATGAAGTGACCCAGGGCGATCCCAAGGCTGGGGGTAATGCACCCAATGGTTCGTCCAAGTGATTTACACCTTTTTTTAAGAACATTAGTTTTACCTTTGTTGGAAGTTCCCGTTCTTTTGGGCTTTGTTTCTATTCTTTCTCTATTTTTTTTATTCAAACACATTATCTCGTCTAAGGTTATGGACGAGCCTCTATATACAATAGTTACATTGTTTTTACTTAAGGGTTTTTGGAACATTGGTCGTCCACCCTTTGAATTTTATGAAAAATGAATGTTTTCTATCTTCATCTTCCATTATGTTTGAATATATTTAAGGCTTTATATATGAACTCTGTTTACACCATCCATACCACCTCTGTGAGCGTGGGGTTCGTCCACCTAGGAAATCACTTTTAGCTCGTCTAGAGTATATGGGTGAATTTTTTTTTTTATTTTTTTATCACCAAAATAAAGTGAATCCTTCAAGCTTGCCTAGTGGAGCTCGTCTATGAATGACGTTCCTTTTGACTTAGCTTTTATTCATTATTCAAACTTGAGAATGATTCATGTTTGTGCACTTGACATAATTGCCCAGCATTTTCTCGTCCATGCACTGGATTATTGTGCTGGTTGGGTTTACGCTATACACAAACATTATTCATCCATGGTCTGGACGAATATTCCTTGGGTTTCATTCCGTCTTATGCTTTAGACGGAGTTACCTTAGGCTTATTATTCGTTTATCTTTTCTTTCAAGGAAAGCTCATGAACGATACATCCTTGCGTCCAAGGATTTTATTCGTCCGTGCTTGCTTGCCTCTTGTGGATCACTCTGGAAGAATGCATAAAAGAATAAAGGATTCCCATACAACTATTTACATACTTGAAAATACATCACACACACACACACACACACACACACACACACACACACACACACACACACATATATATATATATATATATATATATATCTGAAAATCCAAACTTATGCAAACATTCGTCAATAGGTAATGGTACATGCTCAAGAGCTAGTGCCTTAGGGAATAAAAACACACAAATTCGTCCAAGAATAGCACAAAAATGAAGCACTAATGTACTTTCTAGGGGATTATTAAAACACTCAAACATAAAGTAGTAAATAAACACACGAGAATGCTAAATTCCATTTGTCCAGGTATCTCGTCCATGGCCATCGTCCAGAGTACAGAGCCATCATTTATTGGTAGTATCTCCTTAGGTGCTCAACGTTCCAAGGGTGTTCTAGCCTCCGTCCATCCAAAGCTTCCAAATAATAGGATCCTTGCCTCTTACAGTTGATAACCCTATAGGGTCCTTCCCAATTTGGCCCCAGTTTCCCATAGGCTGGGTTTCTTGTTGCCAAGGTGACCCTCTTCAGGATGAGATCCTCAATATTGAAGCGCCTAAGCTTCACCATGGCATCATACTGTCTGGCCATAAGATTCTTGTACCTTGCTGTTCTCTGTTCTGCGTCTGTCCTAACCTTGTCTATAAGGTCAAGGTTAAGACGAAGCTGTACCTCATTTTCTTTAACTTGATATCCCTTCACCCTGTGACTGCCCATGTGCACTTCTACTGGTATGACTGCTTCACTTCCATATGCTAGTTTGAAAGGATTCTCCCCTGTAGAGGTCCTCACAGTTGTCTTATAAGCCCATAGAACACCGGGTAGCTTGTCTGGCCATATCCCTTTTGCCCCCTCAAGCCGAGTCTTGATGATTTTTAACAAGGATCGGTTTGCTACTTCCCCCTGTCCATTGGCTTGTGGGTGGGAGGGTGAGGAGTAATGATTGTTGATTCCAAGTTGTTTACAAAAATCTCTGAAAGGTGTGTTATCAAACTATCGTCCATTGTCAGACACAAGCACCCTCGGTACTCCAAACCTGCACACAATACTTTTCCAGATGAAGTTCTTAACATGCTGCTGTGTAATTTTCACCAAGGGTTCAGCTTCCACCCATTTGGTGAAGTAATCAATCCCCACCACCAAAAATTTCATTTATTTGGTCCCAGTTGGAAAGGGACCCAAAATATCCAACCCCTACTGTGCAAAAGGCCATAGGGCCATCATTGGGGTAAGGTACTCCGACGGCTGTCTAGGGACGTTACTGAATCGCTGACATTGATCACAGACCTTGACATATGCTTTGGCATCAGCCTGAATGGTTGGCTAGTAATATCCTGCACGGACGACCTTATGGACGAGTGATCTAGCTCCGGAATGGTTTCCACATGCTTCTTCATGAACTTCTCTTAATACATAGTTTGTTTCATCCAGAGCTAAACACCTCAGGTAAGGCTGGGAAAAACCCCTCTTGTATAACACCTCGTCCATCAGGACATACTTGGCTGATTTAATCCTTAGTTTACGGGCTTCATCTCTTCCTTGTGGAAGCTTCCCTTCTTTTAGGTAGCCAACTATTGGAGTCATCCAATTTTCATCGCCTCCTATTTGCTGCACTTCTGGAAGATCTATACTCGGCATGTATTGGATTTCATTGAACCCGTCCGTCAATTCACTCACTGATGTTTCTTTTGCAAAAGTGTCTACTTCCATATTCTCTTTCCTGGGAATTTGGACGAAATGAGCTCCACTGAACTTCTTGATAAGGCGTCTCACCTTATTAAGATATTTCTTCATTCGTTCCTCTTTAGCTTCACACGTTCCATTCACTTGACCTATAACCAACTGTGAATCTCCTTGGACTAGTACTGACTCTGCCCCCAGCGACTTAGCCAACTCCAGACCTTTAAGGAGAGCTTCATACTCCGCTTCATTGTTGGTTGTTGGGTAGTGCAGACGCATCTTACGCTTCAGGGGATTTCAGAACAACCCCAATTCCTCCTGCGTGAAGTGTAGACGATCCATCCACATGGACAACCCATGTTTTATCATCTTCCCTCTCGTCTAAGTCTCCATGGCCTGGGAGTGAATTCTGCAATAAAATCTACTAGGGCTTGAGCTGTTATTGCATTTCTTGGTTGGTACTTGACATCGAACTCACTAAGCTTAATAGCCCATTGTATCAATCATCCTGCGGCTTCCAGCTTGTTCAATGACTTCTTGAGTGGATGATCCATCATAACAACAATTACATGTGCTTGGAAATAATGCCTTAGCTTCCTGGAAGCCGTTATTAATGCAAAAGCTAATTTCTCCATCAACGGATATCGTCTTTCTGCTCCTCTCAGTGCTCGGCTTGTATAATATACAGGCTTCTGCGCCTTCCTTTCTTCCCTGATTAATGCTGAACTTACCGCATGTGGGGATACTGCTAAGTA
The DNA here is from genome assembly GCA_029955455.1 of Quercus agrifolia. Taxonomy (NCBI): domain Eukaryota; kingdom Viridiplantae; phylum Streptophyta; class Magnoliopsida; order Fagales; family Fagaceae; genus Quercus; species Quercus agrifolia. The sequence goes on along the minus strand of JARQAD010000011.1, from coordinate 11,285,491 downwards.
TAAGTATAACTCCTCACCTGGTATAGATGGACTTAGCAGCGGAGCTGTGGTAAGGTAGACCTTAAGGTCCTGGAAGGCCTTTTGGCATTGGTCCGTCCATTCAAACGCCTTCCTGAGAATTTTAAAGAAGGGTAAGCATTTATCTGTAACTTTAGAGACAAACCTGTTTATTGCTGCCACCCGTCCTGTTAAAGACTGGACTTCCTTAATATTCTTTGGAGGTTCCATATCCAATATTGCTTGAATTTTATCCAGATTTGCTTCAATTCCCCTTTGTGAAACCATGAATCCTAGAAATTTTCCTGAGGAGACTCTGAACGCACATTTGCTTGGATTCAGCTTCATTTGATGTCGTCTAAGAGTATCAAAGGTTTCCTTTAGGTTGTCTAGGTGCTTCTCCTCGTCTAGACTCTTGACCAGCATGTCATCAACATACACCTCTACATTCCGTCCTATCTGTGGATGGAACATGTGATTAACCAACCTCTGATAAGTTGCCCCAGCATTCTTTAAACCGAAGGGCATCACCTTATAACAGAATAACCCTTGACTGGTGATGAAGGATGTTTTCTCTTGATCTGCCTCGTCCATATATATTTGATTATACCCTGAGAAGGCGTCCGTGAAGCTCAGTAACTGATGACCTGCTGTTGAGTTTACCAGTTGGTCAATGCGTGGCAAAGGATAACTATCCTTGGGGCAAGCTTTGTTCAGATCAGTGAAGTCTACACACATTCTCCACTTGCCATTTGCCTTCTTAACCATCACTACATTAGCTAACCAATCTGGATAATAGACTTCCCGAATAAATTGCGCTGTGGTTAACTTCTGGACCTCTTCCTTGATAGTATTGTCTCTCTCAGGAGCAAAGACCCTCTTCTTCTGACGAACTGGTTTGGAAGACGGGTACACATTCAAACGGTGAGTGATAACACTTGGATCGATACCCGACATATCTTCATGACTCCATGCAAAAACATCAATGTTCTCTCTTAAGAACTGGACGAGGTCTTGCTTCGTCTTCTCTTCCATACTTGTTCCAATTCTGGTTAACTTCTCGGAATTACCCTCTTTCAGAGGAACGTCTTCCAGTACCTCAGTGGGTTCAGCCACAAATCTTCTTTCTTCTATACTCATTGTCTGCACCTGCTCGTCTAAAGTCATCATGGCTAAGTAACATTCTCTTGCTGCCAACTGATCTCATTGTGCTTGTCCTATCCCATACTCCGTAGGGAATTTGACTGATAGATGGTAGGTAGACGTTACTGCCTTCCAACGGTTTAGAGTTGGCCTTCCAATAATAGCATTATACGAGGACGAACAATCCACCACGAGGAAATTGACTGACTTGGTTATTTACTGTGGGTATGACCCCACCACTACAGGCAGCATAACGGTGCCTATAGGCTGCACCTTCATTCCTCCAAATCCTATTAACGGCGAGCACGCGGGACGAAGTAAGTCTCGTCCAAGCCTCATCTGTTGGAAGACTGGATAGTACAATATATCCGCTGAACTCCCATTATCCACCAACACCCTTCTAGTTATGTAATCTGCAATAAGTAAGGTAATGACAATTGCATCGTCATGTGGATGATGGATTCTCTCAGCTTCCTTGTCAGTGAAGGAAATAGTTGGCTCGTCAATTATTCTCGTCTTTGGGGATCGTCCATAGAGTTGAACATTCTGTACCACTTTAAGATACGTCTTCTTTGATTTGGAAGTTTGTCTGGCTGAGGTTCCTCCGATGATGACCCTTATCTCTTCTAACGGGGGCCGTGACGACTCTTTCATCTTTGCCTTCAACTTCTCATCTTTGTGGTTCTTTCCAACAAAATGTCTCAATTTTCCTTGTCTGATAAGGTTTTCAATCTGCTGTTTCAAGTCATAACATTCGTCCGTGTTATGCTCATAGTCCCTATGGAAGTGACAATATTTATTCTTATTGCGCTTATTAGGATCTCCTTTTATCTTCTCTGGCCACTTCAAGGAAGGATCATCCTTGATCTGTATGAGCACCTGATCGAGTGGGGCATTTAAGGGTGTATAATTCTGATTCCTTATTGGGGGACCTGTCTTCCTACTATCCCTGTCTTTCTTATCTTCCGTTCGTCCCTTCTTTGGACGAGGACCTTGTTCTGAGTGACGTGCGGGATTGGCTTCCATCCTCTCAGCTTTCTTCCTCTTCTTAGCTATAATTGCGTCTTCTGCATTCATGAAGTTTTGGGCCGAATGGATGAGTTTGGCCATGGATTGAGGCTCCTTCTCATATAGCTTGTGGATGAATAAATCAGAATTAACCCCGTTGTGGAAGGCCGCCAAGAGTAACTTGTCATCAACCTCGTCCACAGTCAAGGCTTCCCTGTTGAACCGAGTAATGAAGGAGCGCAGGCTTTCATTTTCCCCTTGCTCTATGGTTAATAGGCTGGACGAGGAACGTTTGTGCCTCTGCCTTCCGATGAAGTTGTTGACAAATAACTTACTTAACTCTTCAAAAGAACTTACTGTATTAGGGGGTATTTTGCTGAACCACACTCGCACTGGCCCCTTGAGAGTAGTAGGGAAGGCTCTACACATAATCTCATCCGGGACTCCCTGAAGGTGCATGGTAGTCTTGAATGTTGCAATATGATCAAAGGGATCGTGTGCTCCATCATACGAATCCAGTGAAGGTATCTTGAACTTTGGGGGCAAAGGATGTCCATTGACGGAAGCCGTGAAAGGAGAATCCGTTCGGTGGACTAGATCTTCTACTGGGTTCGTCCTTCTCATGTTTTCCCTCATCTCGACCATAACCTTTCTCATCTGATCCATTTCCCTTTCCAGTTGTGGCACCCTCCTAGATGTGGTACCCCTTGATTGGCTTTCTGGTTCAGCGTCTCCCCTATCTTCCTGACTTTGGGCTTGACCTTCAGTGTACCCTTCATAGTGTTGCTTCTTCAAATTAATTTCCCTAGTCAATTCTTGATTTTGTCGTGTTAACTCCGCCATAGCGGCTGCCATGGATTGCATGTGTTGAACAGAGGATTGTGGCATCACTGGGACTGACTAATGGTCACGTTGGGGATAGCTTGAAGCATCCCTACTCTCTTGATGGCCTGGGCTGGTAGCCCTTAACCTAGTTCGAACCATTCAACCCTTTGTCGTAGAAAGACAAACTGCAAACGTATTTCCTTCCCACAGACGGTGCTAACTGATGCTACACAGAATCAGTAGGTTGAACGCTCCGGCTTCGGTGGACTACAAGCGGTTGTGGAAGGCCTACAAAATGAATACAAAATCAGAAAGGGGGCCGGAGTGAACCGACCAAACACCCTCCAATGGCTAAGTTAGTCTCACAGGGATGAAATTCTAACTTATTGTGGGAGTCAAGTGTTCAAGAGATCTCTTACCATCATTTTGTTCAGACCGGTCATTTATATAGGGACCTTGGGGTGGTTATTTCCTCAATAACTTCCCCAAGGTTCACGGAAGTCAATGAGTTCGGAGATAACTTGCTCAACGGCTAGAAACTGCTAATGGAGATTAACTGCTCGAGGAATTTAGGGCGATGATCATGGATTTATCAACCGTTCCAACATGTCGGATTTTCCTAAGTGTTGCACCTTCGTCCGTCCATTGTATGGACGATTGAATCGTCCACTTCTGATCATCCTCCATGGACAACATCCATGGACGACTTCATTATAGTCCATCCATAGACAACGTCCACGGACGACCTTATTATTGTCCAAGCAAGACCTCGTCAATTGTATACTATATTCTTGTTCAAGAAACTTTCTTAGTCTCCTTAGTAATGATTCTTGATCTCGTCCGTTCTCTTGGCCATGGACGATCCTTGTGGACGAATTGAAGATGAACTAATTTCTCGGTATCCTATCAGTTAATATCTTTAATACCTATAGACAAGGTAACTTTATAACTCGTAACTTTATTAGATGCAGTTTTTGGCTAAGCATTTTTTCCAATTAATAGATGAAGTTTTATTCTTAAAAAAAAAAAAAAAAACTGTTAATATTTTACTTGAACTGATCATTCAATATTGCTCAGTCTTCACAGATTCGGACACGGAGACGGACACTGGCACAAATAAATAAATAAATATAAATAAATTTGCCCAACCTTAAAGCCTTGTGTTTTTAAAGAGCCCAAAAAAATTTAAGTAAACCATCGGTTGGGTAATTGAATTCCAATTAGGTTTTGTATTTCCGTTCTTTGCCGCAAAGACAAACCTTAGCGTAAATCAAAATTCAGGAATCCAAATCAGCCTCAGACGTTGAAGATCGGGCCTGTGTAATCGTCTTTCATCGATCGAACCGCTGATGTCTCAACTACTGTTGTCCCAGCGTCTACGGACGACCTCGTATATGAGATCCTCACTTTGCTACCAGTGAAATCCTTAATCCGATTTAGATGTGTTTCTAAATCTTGGTACCACACAATCACCAACCACAATTTCATTATGGCTCAGTTTGACCGATCTAAATCATTATTCAACAACAACAACAACAAGAACAACGACAATAACAATGCTTATATGTTTTTCACCCAAAAAAAAAAAAAACCAGTGTTTATGTGCCGACTTTATCCTCATTTTACAGAAAAGGATTTTGTACGGCTGTTTACAATAGCGACCGCACATTGACCGAGATTTCTAGATTTCAAGCCCCTGTTATTTCGGTGTTGCTGGCTGCTGTAGGGGCATGTTCTACTTTGTTCATGAAGCAGAATATAAAGTACAAAAAGAGAATAACAGAAAGTATTTTTGGAATCCAAGCATCGGAAAGTTTAAGAAGGTTCAACTTACTCCCTTGAATATTCGTGATGCTGTTGTTTATGGACGTGCGTATCATTATCAAAACAATGACTACAAGATTCCAAGAATTATTTTTGATCCAAATTTTCATCAACGAAACGTAAAGCCAAAGCCAGCTGAGGCTGAGATTTACACATTGAGTACCGATTCTTGGAGAAGGGTTGTAATATCTGTGGAGTCCTCAAGTGGGTCTAAACCCATTGAGTCAGTTCATTATGAACGTAAGGGGGACTCTGGCTTTGTATTTTTTAATGGAGCCCTACACTCTATAGCATATTCTCAGGACCACAAATTCATTATGTATTTTGACGTTAATGATGAGAGATTCCGTGAGATATTGCTGCCTCAAAATTACTTAGATGGACTTTCTCCATATTCACAACATCTGGCAGTGTTCAAGGGATTGCTGGCTTTGATTGTTTTTGATAGATATAGTCAAATATGCCATATATGGATGATGGAGGAGTATGGTGTGGCAGAGTCTTGGATTAAGAAAAGTGTACCGATGAAAGAAGCTTTATGGTCTTTAGGCATCACTTTCAATGGGGAACTTCTGATTCAAAAGTTTGACCCCTTTCGGACGCTTACATTTCACCCTGAGAGTTTAAATGAGGAAATTCTTGAAATTCCAGATTATGAATGTATGTACACAGATTTTCGGGTGGAGAGCCTACTTTTACTTGGTGGGATTTAAATACAAACTTAGCAGGTTGGAGATTCTAGCAAGGTAGTCATCTTTTTGAAATTTATATTGACAACTCATTATGCTATAAGAAATTTCTGTTATTTATGTATTTGTGATTTAATGAATCTGGCATTATATCGTGTTTTCTTTTCTTTCTGTTTGTTCTAGGCCTGCAAGTAATTCTTTGAATGTAGAAAGTATATCTTATTAAACAGAATAGGGTTCCTTTGGGGAGTGGGGACCATGGTCACTATTTGTAAGCTGAATTTGTGTGAGAAATGTTGTGCACATTCTAGAACATGGTATGTCACGATGAAACATGTATGTATTGCCAACATAATCTCATTTAATTGGTCATAACTTGATGAGTACTAGTTTTGGAATCAAGTTTATAATTAAGATTTGTATTACCTGTTAACTGTTGATACTTGTTGGTACCCTTAATTTTGATTTTTTCGACACACCATATTTTCATGTATATACCCTTAAAAAAAATTAATTAATTGCACCCATTCACATATATGCATCTCTGTCAACCACTGAATACCAGAAGAGTTTCTACTAAATGCGTTGAAATAAACACTACCAGCCTTCTGCTAACATGTAATTGGTTGGCGCCCCTTAGCTCCTGCATCAAACCTAATGGCTTGTAGGTTGTCCAAATTTACCATTCTTGTCATGTTCTTTTAAATGATAAGCTACTACTATGCTCCTACAAAAGTTTCACTATCTGTTAAGTCACTTTATACGACTTAGAAAGCATTTGCAACTTTCACTAGTATCATAGCATCATCCAAAGGATTATGATGTAGGATCTGAATTTCGGAAAATACTTCCTATGAATCACTACATTGGAGGAATTTCTTAATAAGGGATCGTACATGTTTGTTTTTTTCTATTGATGTCAATGGTGAAAGATTCCATGAGACAATGCCTCTTGGCATTTACTTGTTTGGAATCTGCGGAATAATTTGACAATACCATAGAATTCAAGGGATTGCTGGCTTTGGTTAAATTCAGTGAAGCTGAGAAGGAATTACAGGGAGTGTGATATGCTGCACATAGTGTGATAAAGAAGAATGATTGCATTTAGTCTTGGAATTAACAAATGGTACTACAACTGCATCAAGTTGCACTTTTTTTTTTTTTTTTTTTGTGGCTGTTCTAGCAATGGCAAACTTCTAATTAATAGGCGTGCAGGCTCATATTGTGTAAACTCTTAGCATTTATATGAGTTCAATCTCAGTACCATAAAGCCTATAATCATGCTGTACTTACACATAAGAGCTCTCTTTACAGAGTTTGGCAACTGCAGATTATTTAAATTAGAATAAGAAAACTCAGACGATGGTTCAGTTACAATATATTTTAGGTCAGCTCGGGTAGAATATGTATAGGACAAATTTATTATCTTGATTGTTTTCCGTTCTTTCTTATTGCTTTGTGTTAATATTGCTATTCACATGCTACAATGTGACTCAAAGTCATGCACAACTAGATTAGCTTAAGCTCTTTGGCTACAGCCTGAATATTAGGAAGACAAAAAAAAAAAAAAAAAATAAATAAAAGCACGGTTGTTTCAAAAGAAAAGAGAAATATAAGGTGTACCCTATAGAGATCCTCTTCTAGCTCCTTAAAATTGGTAGAAATTGTTGGATTGCGGACCAATTGTTACATAAATGATCAGTTCAAAAAGTTTCAGCCACCTTTTTCAAAACGAGCTAGGAAACAAATTTTGATTGAAGCTATTTATTCTTCGGGGATGATTTGGTATTGTTTGCGAAAGCCTGTAGGAAAAATTGTTAAGTTCTAAAAGCAGTCTTGGATGTGTCCTTTCAACGAGAACCCTTGATTCCTTGGATAGAACTTGTAAGAATTTCTATGGGGATCAACTGAGGAGAAACTCAAGTTAATCTTTTCTGCTAGAAAAAAATCACAGGGCCCAAGAATGATGGGGTTTAGGCCTCCAAGCTGATAAACCCAAAAATTTAGCCATGTTATCTAAGTTAAATTGGAGACAAAAGGTTAAAAAGGATAAAATTTGGGCCATGGTTCTTACTTATTAGTAGTAATTATAGGAACCCCAATCTACCTTGTTCTAGAACATGGACTGCCATAAAGAAGGATTAAAGTGTATTTGTTAAGGGAACTAAATGGATGGTTGGAGCTAGTTTAATAAATGGCTTGTTGACGGGGCATTATGGAGCATGATTGCTGGACTTCTATCTCCTGGAGAGGAAAAACTGCGGAATTTTAATATTTGCTCAATTGTCGTCCCTATGGACCTGGTGCTCCCTATTAATTTTTTGACTATGATCTTTGTAGTTGATTAGGAGCAACTCTTGTTGCTCTGCTTTATGTCAGGGGTCTCTCTTCTCTTGGAATTTATTCTTCTGTTTAGCAATTTGAAGTCTCAAGATCCGTAGATACAGAGTGATCTTTAAACTTGCCCCTAAAAACAATGATTTAGTTAGTGAAATGAAACACTTGGCTGTTGAGTATTTCTTTTGTGTTGATCATTCACAACTCACAAGCGTGAGACAAAGCACTCGGTCAGAAATATATTGAATATTCCTGATTGACATAAACTCAATATGGCTGGCTCTTCCTTGGGCAACTTGGGTGTGGCAAGTGGTGGTGATATCTGAGACCATGGAGGACTATAGATTATAGGGTACACACAGGCCATTGTAGTAGCTTCTAGTTTAGATGTGGAGTTATGGGCCCTTAGATATGGCCTTAAGATGTCTCTTAACTTAAATTATTGTCTAATAGAAGTTGAAATTGATGTTAATGTGGATGTGAAATGGGCTGGTGGGCATCGTTCTAGTATATCTCTGAAAATCTCTCATTGCAGATTGCAAGAACCTCCTTAGTCAAATACTGCAGGTGAGGTGAAGATTAATCATTGCTTCAAAGAAGCTTACTAGTGTGTTGATGCCTTGGCTAGGAAAAAGGGTTGGCATGCAGCTAGAGTTTATTTTGCTTTACTATTACAACTTGGGTTTGTATTACGCGAGGTTTTGTTCTAAATATGGTTTAAATAATTAATACTATGGAAGTCTTTGATTATATATATATATATATATATATATATATGTATTTTTAAAATTTTGATTAAAGCAACATCACCTTTCACTTTAGTGCACTATTGACACTTCTTTTGTATATACCGGTCACAACTAGGGGTGGCAAAATTTGACACGACCCGCAAACCTGACACGACTAACCTGTTTATAAACAGGTCATGGGTTGAGGCTAAATAGATTCGGGTCATATTCGGGTTGACACAGCTAACCTGTTTAATAAATTGGTCAGTTTCGTGTTCAACATGCGGACCAGTCTGACCCGTTTAGCTTATAAAGTTATTAGTTATTTTGATATTATTACTTAATTTACGGTTATTTTAATATGTTTATTACTATGTTTATAGTTATAATTGTATTTTAATTTTATATACATGGGAATTGAAAAAGATTATATTGGTTAAGTATGATCTATTAATTAAATAGATTATAAAATGGGTCATTTGTATTGACTTTTACATAACTTGTTAATTAAACGAGTTCAACGTGTCGGGTCGGGTTGACCTGTTTAATAAACAGGTCGTGTTCGGGTTGATGATTTCTGACACGTTTTGTAAACAGGTTAGGTTTGGGTTAACCCATATAGCCGAATACTCATGATTCGATACGACATGAACCCGACCCACAAACACAAATTGCTACCCCTAGTCACAACATGTCATGTCAATGGTTGTAAAAAATGTATTCACTAAATTTATTGCTTCCTTTATATTTGTATATATTGATTTGACCATTGGATTTTTTTTATCTGGTGGAAAATTGGATGAAAATAAAGAACATAGTTAAGAACAAAACTTAAAATTGAAAGTTTCCATACTATAGTTTTACAGTTGAGTCCATTACAGTAGCTAATAGCGTAATATTTGTCTATGGATTATGTATGCAGCAAGCCTTGCCAATAAAGTGTTGACTTAATAGCGTCGTTTGTTCTCTTTCAGGCTTCTCAACAAAATTCATTGGATATTAACTTGCGTTTTTGTTAGATGCGATTTGCAAATCATCAGTTTTTTTAATCGATTTCATTTCAGCTTGTGCAATTTAATGACTCCTTTCTAATTTTATAGTTAGTAAGACCATCTAAGGTACCATTTTATAGTTTATAAACGTCAAAATCTGATACTATTTTGATAAAATGAAAAGAGTAAAGTGATCAATCAAAATCATATTCTATATAGTTAAGTCATAAAATAAAAGTCAACATTGTGTTAAGTGACTATTTTCTATCAGTGCCAATTTTCCACACTTTCTTTACTCATAGTAAATAGTTTTTATTACCACTGTGCACTTTTAGCATGATGGTTACTCCACAAATATAAGTACTTGTAGGGTGTAGAAGGTAAGGGATGAGGTTCAAGTCTTTAAAAGGGAGGTTCACACACATATACATTTAAATTAGAATAAAGTAAAGTTTTTATCTTGTATAAAAAAAAAAGTAAATAGTTTTTATTAAAATTTTTGATCAATTATGTAATTCAATTACAATTTGGGGTGGTTTCAATATAAACTTCATTTTGTGTCTGTGTACACATATAGACGCTCTAGAAATTCCATGCATCAATAGTGCTTTAGATTGAACTTATAACCATTAGTTTACTCGACGCTTAAAACCAATGTGCCCATTAACCAATATAACCTTTGGGGATATATAAACCTTATATTTGAAAAAAAAAATATAATTAGAACCATGAAAATTTTAAATTGCTTCCATTCACATTTTCAATGAGTCTTTTTAACTAAAAGTAATCTAAATTCAAGTAAGTTGTGACTACAACTTATCTAAACATATATTAAAAAAATAAAAATAAAAATAAAACCCTTCCAAGTAAAATTATAAGAGTTTTAGTGTGCCTTTGTGTTAGAACCCATTTTCATTTTCTTTGTGTGTGTGTGTTTGTTTCTCAAAAAAAAAAAAAAAAAAAAAAAAAAAACTTTAGTGCACAAAAATATTCACAAGAAAAATTAATATTATATTCATGTCTTAATATTTGTCATCATAATGTCATAATTTGAAATGAGTCAGGTTTAGGTCCAGTGTCTAATGGCACTGGACCTGTTGAGATGATGACATGTATCCACTTTTAGACACGTGTCATCATTTGACCGAATCCAATTCAGTAAATACACTGGACCTAAACCAAGTCCATTTGAAATAGACAGAACATAACTATATAAGCAATTAACGTGGTTTGGTCATTACACTTACATCCAAAACACCAAAAGCCATATGCTACATATAGAATCAATATTTATAATGGAGATTACATATAAAAGTCAGTGATAGTCATCACATAAAATGCATATTTATTGCTTCAATCTCACAATTTTCTCTAGCAATCAATCCTAGTGAAATATTCTTTCGAACACATATCATATACTCTAATAAAATTTGTGTCATACATGATTTTCTTTGGCAATTAATGTCTTGATCTAGCACTCCATTGTCACATCAGCATTTTAATCAAAGTCCAACTACTTTGAGATCGGCTTGGTCCAACCATATTATTTTACATTATTTTCTTTAGCATATACCTTCTGTTTATTATTTTTCTCTTTTTATTGGACTCATTTAATAATATAACTCCTTTTGTTTTGTATATATAATTCAATATTCAGGGGAAAAAGGTATTTGTATTATGGATGTCTCTGTTAGAAATATTAGAAGATGTTAATTAAGTTACAAGACTCTTAAGAGAGTGGGTAATCGTTCCTTGTGTGTATGTGTGTGTGTTTGTTTCTCAAAAAAGAAAAGAAAAAAGAATGGGTAATTGTCTCACATTACTTAAGAGAGTGTGTTGTGTGTAATATAACTTGCCCTACCCTCCCTTAAAAGTTACTATGGCTTTTGAGAGGAGTTGTGGTGGTCTTTGTGTTAGAACCCCTTTCCATCTCTCTTGTGTGCGTGTGCGCGTTTGTTTCTTTAAAAAAAAAAAGAATGGGTAATTAATACAGTGTAGGCGTGTAGAAGCAGAATCTGTAACACACAATTACTATAACTCTTCCACGAAACCTAAGTTCTACAACAACACTAGGTTAGCAGGCAAAATAATAGAGAAAACATCTCTAACAAACTTTTATTAATCAACACATAACATCAATAATCTCTCTATAAAGAGTATTTATAGGAATAGAATTTCTCATACTCTTTTTAGGAAAAGAAATAATAAACCTACTTCTACTTGAAAAAGGAAAAATAATTTAACTAGGAAAAGAAAAACAATTAAAATCTCAATTCAACTAGGAAAATGATTTTAATTCAAAGTACTAGAGTAAATAAATCCGAATTTAACAAGGAAAAAAAAAAAACAACATAAAATATTAAAATATTTTATTCTTCCTTAATCAATCTGCATCACAATTTGCATCATTCTCTCGAGGTTGGGGAAAACTTGTCATCGAATTTTGTGGCAATCTTCCACGATCAATTGGAACCCCGAATAATTCTCTCCATCCTATTCTTCTGTACAAGACAAGACGAATCAATATGCTACATATTAATCTTTTCTCACTCATAATAAATCTTGATGTATGAATTTTTATTCTTGACCTCTTTTGCCACGGTAGGATATAAGAAGTAAGTACTAAAAAAGAATCCATGTACACATCCATAAACTTCATATTGCCTCCTCCACAAAGATTACTTAAAATCACTTGTTTACGCCTTTTGTTGATCTCTATAATTCTTGTTCAATAAAATCCTCCCAGAAGGGATCAATAACGTTTTCCATTAATCTTTCCAAATTGATGTTAACTGTATTACCAAAAAATTTTGAGAGAAGCTCATCAACCCCAATGAAATCATAGTGTCTAATGTGTTTAAGTTCAAGCTTTAGTAGATTGAAACTTTGTTCATCAATTGAGAACTTGTCTACTATTGAACAAATCGATTGTACCAACCTATGATTGTAATCAGTAAAATCAATAACCTTTTATTTTTTAATGTTGAAAGTCTCATCAACGATGTGAGTTATGGGCTCACTTCGTATGTATATGACTTTATTTTCATCAAGCTCAATCTTGTCTCCTTGGCTATAATCTTCAAGATAGTCATTATAAATTGGTGGAGAATCCCAATTTACTACACAAACTCTTTCAATGTATTCATCTTCCTTTTTGAGATCGTAGTCCTCCTCCTCAACATCAAAATACTCCTCCACATAACGTGGATTTGGATGGCAGTTTTGAGGTTGGTTTTCAATGGCTAAGGCGGTGAGTTGCTTTGAAAGCGCATTAAACCACTCCTCTGTTCGTTGATAGAACGCCTCTAATTGTGTATCGCGTGCAATCTCATCGCATTCATACTCACCATCTACAGCAGCGTGCCTTCCCCCATGTGATCCTCATGCCATGGTAGGAACCTAACCGTGCTCTGATACCAACTGATGTAGCGTAGGCGAGTAGAAGCAGAATCTGTAACACACAATTACTACAACTCTTCCATGAAACCTAAGTTCTACAAGAACACTAGGTTAGCAGGCAAAATAATAGAGAAAATATCATTAACAAACTTTTATTAATCAATACATAACATCAATAACATCTCTATAAAGAGTATTTATAGGAATAGAATTTCTCTTACTTATTTTAGGAAAAGAAATAATAAATCTACTTCTACTTGAGAAAGGAAAAACAATTTAACTAGGAAAAGAAAAACAATTAAAATCCCAATTCAACTAGGAAAATGATTTTAATTCAAAGTACTAGAGTAAATAAATCATAATTCAACATGGAAAAAGAAAACACCATAAAATATTAAAATATTTTATTCTTCATTAATCAATCTGCATCACAATCTGCATCAGTAATTGTCCCAAATTGCTTTAGTATAATTTGCTCCACCCTTCCTTAAAAGTTACCATGACTTTTGAGTGGAGTTGTAGTGTATTTTTGTATTAGAATCCTTTTTTCTTCTCCCTTGTGTGTGTGTGTGTTTGTTGTCAAAAAAATAAAAAATAAAAAGACTCTTAACACAATGTAACTCGCTTAAGCATAATTGCCCCTATTTAATTTTGTTTTGTTTTTTAAAATAGTATAGGATAGAGAGTATGTGTTAATGACTTAATGTTCTACTAAGAAAAACCTATGTATAGGTCTGATTTCACTTTGCAATTTGTGGTTTAAAATTTGTGACTTAATCACATTTGGTTTGCTCCGTTATATATCCATTACCCATCTCATTTTCACAGTTAAAAACACACACACACACACACACAAAACATAAAACATAAAAAAATTAATAAAAATAAGATCAAAAGAAGTTAGGATTTTGTAAAATTCCAAAACTCTCAAGAACAATTTTTTGTATCCTTGAAATAAAAGGTTCAACTTGGGACCAAAAACATCTTGTTATCAAAAGAACCTGGTTGTAGCTGCATTGACCTGAAGAATATGATTAGTGTTCTTAATGTTTGTTTTTTTTTTTTTTTTTTTGTTTTTTTTTCCTTTCTAAGGAGTGAAAGATCAAATAACTAGATTTCATATCTCCATTAAGTGGATATCTTCTTCCTCAACACACGCCCCCTTCCCTAGGTGGCGCTCTTTGACGTAAAATAGCATTGTCACAAGAGTCCTAAGAGGATCATCTCCTTTTCGTATTAAGAAATCAAAACTAGGCTACACACAATAATCAAAACTCGGTATCAATAATAAATGGTAGGAAACAAAGGTTACTGATGCTGCTCCGGTTACGATGGGTGTTTATTTCCAGCACCCCTTAGAAAAAAATATGATATTTTGAATTACAGGAAGGGGGGAAAAATAAGGACAAAGAAACAATAGAACTCATATTTCCAATAAGCAAGTTAAGCAAACTTAAACAGACTAAGCATGAATCTTACAATTTTGTCATTACCCAGTAAATTGTTGACATATTTCAATTCCAAGATTACTATTCCATAGTAAATGAGGAATTTAGCTACAGTCACCAAAATTTAAAGAAGTTTCGAAGTTTCTTCAAGAAACTGGTGAAGAACATTAGAATATTTGAGTCATCATCTCATTGGAGTAAATTTCCAATGTGTTCTGGGTTATGCTTGTGTGGAGGAACATTTTGTTTTGCAGAGGTTGAATATGTGTTTTGCATTTGGATTTGTAATGTTCAAGTTTCTTTTCCTTTTCTTTCTCTCTGAGTTTTGGGAATATGACAATTTGGTTTGGATTGATTGGGTCAAGTAACATTCTTACAAAGAGTAAGAGTGTTATTGAGCCAAAACTTCACAATTTTCTTTATGTATTTTGTGTTTTTAAAAATGAAAGTGATGAGATGGGTAATGGTTGTTTAACAAGCTTAACCTCAGGTAGATAAAATAAGGGATAAAACCTATTTTCGTCCCTACATTTTCACACGATTCTCACTTTAGTCCCTGACTTTTTTTTTCACCGCTTTTAGTCCCTAAAATCAAAAAACCAATCTCGTTTTTGTCCCTACCGTTAGTGCCCTAACGAAAAAGTCCTAGGTGGCAGACGGAACACCTTATTAACTGACGTGGTGCTAACGTGGCACTGATGTAGTAATTAAAATATTATTAAAAAGTATTATTTGGCATTTTTATATGCCACGTCAGTATTTTAATTTTTTATAAAAAGTCACGTCAAAAAATTTAAACCAAAAAAGAAAACAAATTAAAAAACAAAACTTAAATCTAATTGAAAAACGGTTTTTATTTTTTATTTTTTTAAAATCTAATTAAAAAACAAACACAAACACAAAAATAAGCTCCCAAATCTCATTTCAAATCAAATTTTCTTTAACCTTAATTCTTTTTCTTTTTCTTTTAATCTCATCTCTAAACTCTCTCTATCTCTAATTTTCTATTTCTCTCTTCACCCTTGACGAAATCTCTCTCAGACCCAAACTCTCTTAAATCTCAGTGATGAGGTCGCTGCCGTCGAACTTGTTCAAGACTCAGTAGAGAGAAAGCCCATCGCAAAGGCCCATCGATTCGGTAACTCACCATAGTCACCGATTTGGTATGGCTCCGTTGTACAAAACCCCAATCACTGATTCGGTATTGGAGACCAGATCAGTGGTTGTGAAGCTGAAATGATCCTAAACTCTCTAATCTCATGATCTCATTTCTGCTCAAACTCAAACCTAAATGGCTCTTTCATCTCTCTATCTCTCAGCTCAGTGGTGTAGATCGTGGTGGAGATATGTATTCTGACGGTGGGTTTGTGGGTTGAGTTTTGTTGATATGAGTTTGTGGGTTTGTGGTGTATGTTGATTTTTGGGTTTGTGGTAATGTTGTATTCCGATGTTGATTTCTGGGTTTGTGGTGTGCATGGAGGCCGAAAATCTGGGTTTGAGTTTTGTGTTTTTTGTGTTTGGCTTCAAAGCATAAGAAAATTTGGTTGAATGCTTGTGTTTTGTAAATTTTTATGGGCATGTCTTTTTATTTTGTAAATCTGAGTAATTTTTTGGGTTTGGTTGGTAAGAAAATGCAAGAAAAGAAAAAAGAAATCTTAAATATTTTAATTTTCTGGGCAAGAAACATGTTTGGGGAAGAACATGAAAAATGAACAATCATGTTCTTCCGAAAAACTAATGAAATTTTTTATATATTTTATTTAGGTTTAAATGTTTGTTTTTAAATTTCTTTATTTCTGGGTTTGTGTTAGATCTGTCTGGGTTTGTGTTTTTAATTTAAGTTTTGTTTTTTAATTTATTTTCCTTTTTTGGTTTAAATTTTCTGATATGGCTTTTTATAAAAAAATTAAAATGCTGATGTGGCATATAAAAATACCAAATAATACTTTTTAATAATATCTTAATTGTCACATAAGTGCCACGTTAGCACCATGTCAGTTAATAAGGTGTTCCGTTTGCCACTTAGGACTTTTCTGTTAGGACACTAACGGTAGGGACAAAAACGAGATTAGTTTTTTGATTTTAGGGACAAAAAGCGGTGAAAAAAAAAGTTAGGGACTAAAGTGAGAATCGTGTAAAAATGTAGGGACGAAAATAGGTTTTATCCCAATAACAAAAGTTAAAAGGCAGATAACAAAGTGAAATCTAGCTGCAGGTAATTTGTAATTATCCCTAATTGGGCCATAGCTTGAACTTGGGTCAATGACAAAATTGCTGAATCTATCCTTGTGTTTTGCAGAGCCCAAAAAAAAAAAAAATATATTGAAAAAAAAAAAAACAGGTCGGTTTGTTCCTGCAAGCTTTAAATAAATTTGGAATTAGGTTTTGTGTTTACATTCTTTGCCGCAAACACAAACCTAACGTTAACAACTCATATCAGAGTTCAGAAATCAAAATCTGCCTCAGACGTTGAAGATCAAACCTTTGAAAAATCGTCACTGTATCATATCAGAAACACTGATGTCTCAATCACTGCTGGTGCAGCTTCTACTGGACGACCTTGTATACGAGATCCTCACCTGGGTACCAGTGAAATCCTTGATTCGATTTAGGTGTGTTTCCAAATCTTGGTACTCCACAATCACCAGCCACAAATTCATTAAGACTCACCTTGACCGAGCTAAATCTTCATCAAATAACAACAATGACTATTTGTTATATAAATCACAAAGAATGTCATCATCCCCCAATGAATTGTGTACGGTTGTTCACAATAGTGACCGCACTTTGTCTGAGATTTCTAGGTTTCAAATTCCCGATTATTTTGTTTATATAGTTGGCTTCTGTAACGGCATGTTCCTCAGTGCTGATGATGACTCTGATGACTATGACCATGGTCACGTAGTATATTTGTGGAACCCAAGCATTAGAAAGTATAAAAAGCTTCCACCAAGTCACTTCATTCACCCCTTTGGTCCCTCAGATTATTGTTTCACATTTGGACTTGCCTATCATTATCAAAACAATGACTACAAGATTCTAGAACTTATTTATGAATACTCTCCTGGAGAAAAAGTGCCGCCAGCTAAGGCCGAGGTTTACACATTGAGTACAGATTCATGGAGAA
Source organism: Quercus agrifolia (assembly GCA_029955455.1). Classification (NCBI taxonomy): domain Eukaryota; kingdom Viridiplantae; phylum Streptophyta; class Magnoliopsida; order Fagales; family Fagaceae; genus Quercus; species Quercus agrifolia. Next base: position 11,267,974 of record JARQAD010000011.1, on the reverse strand, counting down.
GGTTTGTAATATCTGTGGAGTCCTCAAGTGGGTCTAGACCCATTGGATCTGTTGATTGTCTAAATGAGTCCCGCCTTTTATTTTTTAATGGAGCTCTACACTCTATAGCATGTTCTGAGGACTACAAATTTATTTTGTCCTTTGACGTCAATGATGAGAGATTCCGGGAGATATTGCTTCCTCAAAATTACTTGGATGGTGTTTCTCTACTTTTTGAAGGTCTTGCAGTGTTCAAGGGATCACTCACATTGTTTGTTTTTGGTGAAGCTCTAGCTGACAAGAGTAATCTATGCCACCTATGGATAATGAAGGAGTATGGTGTGGTTGAGTCTTGGACTAAAAAAACTATACAAAGGAAAGAAGCTGCAGAGTTCTTTGACTGCATCGTTGACGGCACGGTCAAAGGCGAATGTTATACGTTTTGGCCCTTTTGGAAGCTTTCATTTGACCCTGAGAATTTAAACAAGGAAATTTTTAGAATTCCAAATGCTGGATGTATAATTAATGCAACTAATTTTGTGGAAAGCTTAGTTTTACTTGATGGGATAAACATCTCACAGGAATGAGAAAATTAGCAAGGTTGAAATTCTAGCAAGGTAATCATCTTTTTGAAATTCATATTGTCAACTCATTATGCTGTCAGAAATTTATTTATTTATTTATGTATGTACTTTGTGAATAATTGAATTTGGCATTATATTGTGTTTTCTTTCCATTTTTTCTAGGCATACTAGTATTGCTATTAATGTAGAATATATATATATATATATATATATATTTTGTGGGAAAAGCTATTAATGTAGAATCTAAATCTTTGTGAACTATGGCTATTACTTGAGGGTACCCTTAATTGTAATTTTTTTAACAAACCATATTGGATGTCATGTATATAAACCTTCAAAATAAATTGAATTGCACCTTCCGCTAACATGTAATTGTTACTACTAAATGTACTAAAATCAACACTAATAGCCTTCCGCTAACATGTAATTGTTTGACTCCCTTAGCTCCAGCAATCAACCTAATGGCTTGTGTGGCTTGTGGGTTGTCCAAATCTACCATTTTTATCATGCTTTTTAAAATAATATTGATAAGGCCATAGTATGATACTTCAAAATTTCCAGAATCTGTCACATTATAGCACGTAGAAAGCATCTGCAGTTTTAACAGGTATCAGAGCGCTGTCCACAAGTGTAAATGATTATGAATCAATTTTCTTTAGGCTGGCAACCAAGGGATTGTGAATTTATGAGGTAGGATCTGAATTTAGGAACATACTTTCTATGAATCACAGTCACTGCCATTGGATGGCATTTCTTACTAAGGGATCCTACACGTGGAAGATTCTGAGAGATAATGCCCTTTTGCTTTTACTTGCTTGGAATGATCTGTTGAAGGATTTGCAATGACCATAGTATTCAAGGGATTGCCGGGTTTGATTAATTTCAGTGAAGCTGAAAGAATTATAGGGAGTGTGGTATGCTGAATATAGGGTGATAAAGGAGAATGGTTGCGTTGAGTCTTGTACTTAACAAATTGTACTGCCACTGCATCAAGTTTCATGTTTTTTTGGCTTCACTGGCAATGGTCAACCTCTAATTGATTGGTTTGCTGGTTCATTTTGTGTAACTCTTAGCATTTATAATCCCACTAGGAGTTCCGCTTATCTGATACACAGTTCTGGTGGGTGGGATCATGTATATGTGGTTTACTCCCTTGGGGTGGGTCCAAAGGGCCCTGCCATGGGGAGATTCCACGTTATCCAAAAATAAAAAACTCTTAGCATTATATCAGATCTATTGAGGGATTTGGTCATTCTTTGCAAATCATATGCTTAGAACGAAATTGTTATCTTGATTGTTGTTCTTTCTTTCCTATTAATATCTTTGTGTTAATATTCCTATGCACATGCTATAATGTGACTGAAGGTCATGCACAACTAGATTAGCTTAAGCTCTTTGGCTACAGCCTAAATATGAGGGAAAAAAAAAAAGACTTAAAAGCACAAAGAAAAGAGAAAAATTAAGGTGTACCCTATATAACTGATAGATATCCTCTTCTAGATCCCTGAAATCGATAGCAATTATTGGATTGTGGACAACTTCTTTACATAAATGATAAGGTTAGAGACTTTAGCAGTCTTTTTTCACAACTGCTAGTCATAAAATTTTAATTGAAGCCATTTATTGTTTGTGGATGATCTGTTTTTGTTTGCCAAAGCCTATAAGAAAACTTGTTAAGATCTAAAAGAAGTCATTCTTTTTTTATAAGTGGGATCTAAAAGAAGTCATAGATGTGTTACGTAATCTCTCTTGGCAAAATTTGGAAAATACCTTGGATTCCCCTTGAAACTAGATATGTGAGGCAAGATTTTTATTTTGTAATGAGAAAGTCTATAGAAACAAAAATTTTACACCTACTAATGTGGTAGATTGTTAGTGGTAGATAAAAAAAATGATATCAATGGTGGCACTAATAAGAATTAGTAAAAGTTTGCCAACTCAACTATTGTAAAAAATACTGTAAAAAATATTTTGTCTATAGCAATTGCTCTTTTGTGATTGAGAAAGTTCATGATGACTTGCTGGCTGGAAAGGTCATCTACTTTCTTTGTTAGCAAAGTTGTCCTCACCTAGTTGGTTCTCGCTGCAGTGCTTGCCTATGTGATGTAAGGGTCCTTCTGGGGAGAATCCTTGATTCCTTCCATATAAAAATTTGTAAGATTTTTTTTTTTTTTGAAGAAGGGGGGGGGGGGGGGGGGGGGGGGGGGATAAACTGAGGAGAAACACCAGTTACATCTTTTTTGTTGGAAGAAAATCAGGCCTAAATGGATGGTTGGATTTAATAACTGTCTGAATTTCTAACTTAATGAACGGCTTGTTGATTGGTCATTGAGAAGCTTGATTGCTGTACCTCTTATCTCCTGGAGAGGAAAATCTGCTAGTTAAGGAAGTGGCATATATGGTAGCCTTAGGAATTTTAATGTTTGCTCATTTATCTTCCCTATAGAGTATAGACCTGGTGCTCCTTCTAAAAACTGCTCCCATTCCTATGTTTTTTGCTAGTTAATATAGATTGTGCTAGGCCTCATCATCTTAAAGTGATTTTGAGCCAAGAATGCCAAGTGGCTGTCCTGACCTGAATCCCTCCTTTCATAGAGAAATGGATTTGGAAAGCTTACACCTTAACAAAAATACAAAATTTTATTTGGAAATGTTTCAAGTTTCATAAATAGTATCCCAATGAAAACCAATCTTAATTAAGGTTAGGAGATTGTCTAGGGATGTTATGTGTGAAGGAACACAGACCATATTACATGTTTTAAGAAGTTGAGCATATGAAAAAAAAAAAAAAAAAAATACATTTGGGCTGCTGCCGTAGCTACAGATTTAAACTTAAAGTTGAGTATTTCTTTTGTGTTGGTCATTCAAAAGCGTAAGACAAAGCACTCAGTCAAAAATAGATTGAAATATCCTGAGTATAATTGGCATAAACTCAACATGGATGGTTCTTACTTGGGCAAATTGAGTGCAGCAAGTGGTAGTGGTTGGGGGTGATATCTGAGACCATGGAGGACTATGGATTATAGGGTACATACCTGCCATTGTTGTAGCTTCTAGTTTGGATATGGAGTTCTCGGCCCATAGATATGGCCTTAGTATGTGTCTAAAGTTCTTAACCTAAATTTGTTGGCTAATAGAAGCTGAGGTTGATGCTAAATTAAGTGGTTGTGTAATGCATTGGTGGGCTTTCTTGTTGTAGCTGTTCTCATGCATTGGTTAGATAGTATAGGATTGAGGATTAATCATTGCTTACAAGAAGTTAACCAGCGTGCAGACGCCCTGGCTTGGAAAAAAGGCTGGAATGCAGGAGGACTTTATTTTGCTTTTATAAGACTACTTGGGTTTGTATTATGATAATCTTTATTCTAAATCTGGTTTATAAATTATTAATATTATATGGAAGTCTTGTATTACCAATAAAATTTGATTGAAGCAACATCACATTCACTTTGACTCACAACTGACACATCTTTAATTTGTTACGTACCAGTCACATGCATCATCAATAGTTGAAAAAAAAATGTCACTAATTTTTTTAATTTTTTTTTGAAAAGAAAAATATTACTAAATTTATTGCTGTTTGTGTGTGTGTGTGTATATATATATATTTATCAATTTGACCATTGGATTTTTTAACCTGTTTATGTGAGAGGACTGATGGAAAACTGGATGAAAGTAAAGAATATAGTTAAGAATAAAGCTTCAAATTGGAAGTTTATACTATATTTTTACGATTGAGTTCTTAGAGTAGCTAATAGCGTAATATTGTCTATGGATTGTATATGCAGCAAGCCTCTCTATTAAGTGTCGACTTCCACCTTCTCAAAAAATTTCTCAGATCTCATTCTTGCAATAACCATATTAATATTAAGGGTAAAATTCAAAATTGACCCTCTAAGTTTTTTCAGATTTCATTTCAGTTCTCTAACTTTACTTTTGTTCATTTCAGCATTCTAACTTTTAAGTTTATTCAATTAAGGCTTTTCCATCAACTTTTGTTATATGTTGTGGTTAATTTTTCAATTTTATAAATTTTTCTTCAAATTTTTTAAATTAAAAAAATTTAATTAATGATTGAAAAATATTTTCCAGATTTTTGTTTTTCAAAAAATTTTAACTAAAGTTAACGGAAATAAATTAATTGAATAAATTTGAAACTTAGAGGACTAAAATAAACGAAAGTAAAGTTAGAGGACTGAAATGAAATCTAAAGAAATTTAAAGGATCAGTTTTACATTTTAGCCTAATATTAACGTTGTTTGTTCTCTCTAAAGCAATAATACGCTATTGAGAGAGATCACTTTTTTTGGACAAAATATGGGTTGAATACAAGAGATAAAAGCAATTTTATATAGTCGATAAAATTGAAAAAGGAAGAGTCAAAATAAAAGGAAGATGAATGGATGGAGAAATCATAATGTTAAAGTATAGAAAAGTGGGGAGATAAAAAGGTAAAAATGAGATAGAAATGTTGGAGGAGATGTAATTGTTACTTGAGAAATTAATATAGAGAAATCTAACTTATGTTGTAGTGTGTTATATTTACCTAATATATAACAAAACTTTATGAATTTCAAGTTTATTATTCAAATTTCTCATTTCTTAATAAGGAATAAAGAGATTATCATAGTAACAAAAATCATCACAAGATTACAATGTTATCATAACCAAAATTAAAATGAAACCAAATGAATAAAATATAAATTTTATAATAATTTATTACTCAGACAATTAATAGGCGAATTCAAATTAATAGTCATGTATATTATGTTTTAACATAAACTCAAATTCCTATTTCCAAAAAAATAAGTATTAACCCAAACCAAAATTCAACCAAAGTCATAAAAGGGAGAGAGAAGACTTTGTAATGTGGAATTAAAAAAACACAATACCAAAACAGATATTTGGAAAAAAAAAAAAAATCATCAACCTTAATCAAAGTTATAAGAAAGAACAAAAATTTGAGAGAGAGAGAGAGAGAACTCAAAAATTTTGGGGAGAAAATATGGATTGAATGGGAGAGATGATATCGAATTTAGAACAAAAAAAAAATATTAGGAGAAGAAGGGTCAAAATATAAGAAAAAAAATGATGAAAGAAGTGTAACGGAAAAGTCGAGAGTAATGAGGAGATAAAGAGGTAAAGAGGGAAGGGAAAGTTGGAGGAAGTATAACTATAACTGTGAACTAATAGTGAGAAGAAGAGTTTTTTTTTTTTTTTTTTTTTTTTTTTTAATATGGAGAATAAAAGTTTAAAAAGAGAAAAGAAAAGGTAAAAAATAAGTGAATAATATGACCGCTGATGTGGCTCAACAAGAGTATAGCAACAATAAATTCTATATTTCAATTTATATATATATATATATATATATATATATATATATATATATATACATAGAAGATAGTGATAAATATAGATAGATAGATGAACTTGTGCATTTGACAACCTCTCATGGCACTCTTTATAATAAGAACATATGCAGATTGGATTGGACTTCAACTCTACATCATTTATGGAGAGCCAGGAATTAAAGAATACAAAATGGGAGGGTAAAGAATATAATTAATGCAAATTCTTAATCTGGTGATGGCTGATGTGAGGGGAAAGGATGACAAATAACTGACCTGGGTTTTGAGCCGATCCTACATAATCTAGTAAATTGGAATTAAGGAAAGTATGAGAAACCTTTGAAAGTGAATCAACAAGGAAAATCCTCTAGATTCATCTAATTTGATGTGAACAACAAGACTCACCAGTATGGGTCCCCAGTCCTCAAGTAAGCTCTCAACAGAGTTGGTCTACTAATCATCCCAATTCAAAAGAAACCCAAAGAACAGCCCTTTGAAAATAGGATTTGGTTGTGAAAATTATTGGCTTGTTTTTTCTAGAAAATAGCCTTGCAAATAATCTTGACACGAAATGTAATTCATCCTGTGTGAAACAGAGGAAGAGACTTACTATGCAATTGTAAAAATTGCATGAGCTAACTCTTATGAAGAGTAAAAAAATAAAATTATTTGTGGATATATTCTATGATAAAATATGGATGACAAGAAACCATATCAAATATATAATGATCATTTATGATCTGTTTAAATACCGTTTATTGCTGAAAACTGAAAACATTATAATAAAATAATTTTTAAATGTGTGAATAATTCCGTGGGACCCAGTTTTAAAGTTGTTTTTGTTGAAAAAAAGTACTTACAGATTTCGTGAATAGTGCACGGAATCCACTAAAAAAAAAAACACCGAGTCTAGGAAATGCAAAATGCGCTTCCCAAACCCAGCCTTAATGTCTTGGGATTATGCAGGTGACACGGATAGTAGATATAGTGCCTGGGACCCTCCTATGCTGATTCTGTGAAGGTAAATTTTGATGCAGCTATTGGTGAGAAGAGGTCATGTCTAGCAGCAGTAGCCATAAACCATAATAAATTGATTATCTTTGTATGGAAAAAGTTAACTCAAGAGTAAGATCCTCTAAAAGCAAAAGCAAAGGAAGTACTGTTAGCAGCAGCCAAAGCAGCTAAATTGGGAGTCAAATTTGTCAATGGCGAAGGGGATGCTCTTAACGTGATTACCCCACTACAAAATTACATGTCCTTTCCTCTGTGGGTGATAAAACATATTGAAGCTAAATTGTTCTTAAACTCCTATGAATGTTTTGTTAACCACAATTTTAGAGAAGCTAATTTTGTTGTCCATATATAATTAACCTTGCTAAAGGAGTTCTTCCTTAAAAGCTTGAGGGAAATATTTCCATCCCATCCATTCCTTATTTTTTTTTTTTCCTTATATCATGAGAGTAATCCTATTTTTGTTTTAATGAATTTTTCACCCAAAATAGACCATAAAGTGCTTTGAGCAATGTATAAGGTATTTATAATATGATAAACTAGCCGATATCTTGCATGTTGTAGTGCTGGTTAAAGGCCTAGGCTTAAAGCCTCCAATTACAAAAAGGTATTACCTCTTTTATAATAATAATAAAAAGGCCCCATAGTAAGATCCTAATTCAAAAACTTATGGCTAATTTGAGGTAGCATGACCTCCAAGAGAATTGAAAGAATAAAAAAGGGAAATTAGAGAGAGAAATGCAAATTGTAATTTTTCATACAACTAATCTAACTAAATGTATTCTAACCACCTACCACTACCAAAAAAAAAAAAAAAAAAAAAAAGAAGTACTATAGCTGCGTTTTTAAAACGCGGCTATAGCTCTTGAAAACGTGGCTATAGGACAATTTGGCCTATAACCGCGTTTTTTTTAGCTGCGTTTTCAGCCCTAACTTAAAACTCGTAATTATAGGTCTAAGGGTTTTATAGCTGCATATCTATCTAACAAGTAATAATTTCAAACACATCATACTATATAATAAAATTTGTGTCATACATGATTTCCTTTGACAATCAATGTCTTAATCTAGCACCTGATGGGAGGGAATACACAATTTGATCATTCTTAAATACTAATAATTAACAAATAGATAAAGCTTAAATAGAAAAATATTAGAAACAGAATTTTATTTTGATAATTTTTAACGTAAACATGCACCTCATGGACTTTTTTTTTTTTTTTTTTGGGTATCAATTTCTTCAAAACTCTATATTAACGTAAACTTCAACAAATTTAGGGCATTTGATTAATTGTTAAAAAACTAATATTGACAATTATTAAGTTTTGGTGTTTATCCAAAGAAAAAAAAAATTGAAGAGAAAAAATAGTTTGATATGTCTGAAAAGTTTGCATGTTTTGTTAATTAGTATGAAGTACTTGACAAGAACAAATAAATCATTCTATCTAAAAAGTTACTAAAATTTGGTGAAGTCATTTGGCACAATCACGATTTTTAAGACTTTACTGCAATTTGGTGAAACCATTTGGCGCAACTAAAGTTTCTAAACCCAACTTTATTAGACTCATTTAGTAATAATTTTTTTTTTCTATAATTTGTTATGGTCCAAGATGATCTTCTAGATAAATTGTTATCTAGATTAGAAGTATTTAATTTAGGCTTAGTGATAGATCTAGTAGTAGATTGATTATTATTGTTATTTGCTTGTGTTCAAGTTCATTCCTATGTTTTAGGATTTTTTTTTTTATGAGATTATCTCATTCTCATTTTCTCTCTCTCTCTCTCTCCTTTTTTTGTTTTTTTTTTTGTTTTGAGGTAGAGATTATCTCATTCTTAGCTATCTATATGTTGAATGCATACTTGATAATTAAGTAGAAAATTAACCAAAAATTTCTATTTCCCCCTCAAGTTTAGGAAATTGGTTATTTTTAATTGACTAACTATCTCTTGCCTCTTACCTTCATTAATTTGTCCAGGTTCAAACCATTGAAGGTAAAAGATGGTTGGAATTGATCCAGCAATTCTAATTTTTCAGCCAAAAGAATTGTTCAAGCCAAAGATTTCTTAAAAAGAAAAAATAAATAAATACTAAAAGAATTGGTCAACAAGCCCAGCTAAAATTGGAATTTGGTTTGTATTTAAATTCTTTGCCGCAAACACAGATCTAAACTTTAACGCACATAAGAATTCGGAAATCCAAATCTGCCTTAGAGTTGAAGATCAGTTTTTTTAACCTTCATCAAACCACTGATATGTGTCAACCACTGTTGTCCCAGAGTGTCCCTGACGAACTCGTCTATGACATCCTAACTCGGCTCACAGCCTCAATTTCATCAAAGCTCACCTTGACAGAGCTAAATCATTATCCAACAACAACAATAACAATGGCTCTCTGTTATATAAATCACAAGTAGAGAATCACTCATTGTTTGCGACGGTTTACAATAGCAACCGCACATTGACCCCGATTGCTAGATTTCAAAATCCATTTCCCGAGGGTTGGATAGTTGGCTTCTGTAACGGCTTGTTCTGCATGCCTAATAAATATAATCACGTACTGTAGTATATTTGTGGAACCCAAGCATTAGAAAGTTCAAAAGGATTCTACCTAGTTACTTCACTGATCCTTTTCATACAGAAGCTTTTGGACTTGCGTATCATTATCAAAACAATGAGTACAAGATTCTAAAACTTATTTATGAATACTCCCCTGGAGAAAAAGTGCCGCCAGCTGAGGCCAAGGTTTACACATTGAGTACAGATTCATGGAGAAGGTTTGTAATATCTGTGGAATACTCAAGTGGGTCTGGACCCAATGGATCTGTTGATTATATAGAAGATTCACGCTGTTTGTTTTTTAATGGAGCTCTACACTCTATAGCATGTTCTCAGGACCAAAAATTCATTTTGTCTTTTGATGTCAATGATGAGAGATTCCGTGAGATATTGCTGCCTCAAAATTACTTGGATGGATATTTTCGACTTCTTTCTGAAGGTCTTGCTGTGTTCAAGGGATCACTGGCTTTGATTGTTTTCACTGAAGCTCTAGCAGACAAGAGTAAAATATGCCACATATGGGTGATGAAGGAGTATGGCGCGGTGAAGTCTTGGACTAAAAAAAGTGTATTGATGAAGATGCTACACGATTCTTTGACTGCACTGTCAATGGGGAACTTCTGATTTGTAAGTTTCGCCCTTTTCAAAGGCTTTCGTTTGACCCCGAGAGTTTAAACGAGGAAATTCTTAGAATTCCAAATGCTGGAAGTATGATTTACACAGCTAATTTTGTGGAGAGCTTAGTTTTACTTGATGGGATAAACATCTCATCTAAATACAGAAATTAGCAAGTTGGAGTTTCTAGCAAGGTAGTCATCTTTTTGAAATTCATATTGACAACTCATTATGCTGTTAGCAATTTTTGCATTTTATGTATTTGTGAATAAATGAATCTGTCATTATATCTTGTTTTCTTTCCGTTTGTTCTAGGCATGAAAGTATTGCTTTAATGTAGAAATTTAAATTATTAAGTCGAATAGAATTCCTTTAGGGACTATGGCTATTATTTGTAAACTAAATTTGTGTGAAAAATCTAGTGTTGATTCTAGAACATGGAATGTCATGGTGAAACATACATGTATTGCCTACATAATCTCATTTTATTAGTCATAACTTAATGAGTACTGGTTTTAGAATCAAGGTCTTTTTTGCTTTTTTGACAATGTTTTAGAATCAAGTTGAAAATTAAAATTTGTTTTTCCTATTATAATGTGTTGATACTTAGCGGTACGTATGCCGGTACCCTTCATTTTAATTTTTCTCAAAAACCATAGTGGATATATATACACACACACGTTCTAATTGATATAGGTGTGTAGGCTCATTTTGTGTAACTCTTAGCGTTTTTATGAGTTTCAATCTTGGTAATTTTATGCCCATCATATGCTGTATACAACTACTTACCTAAGAGCACTAGCAATAGTGGTGCTAAATAGCTATATAACTATTTTTAGCACCACTAAATATCAAAATATACCCTGCAATAGTGGAGCAAAACTATATTTTTTGGCTCCATATCTACCTGTGCACCGTAGCTGAAAGGTAAATTTTTTTATTTTTTATTTATTTTGCGTTCCCACTGCTTTTGTCTCTCTCCTCCCTGCCTCTCTGTGTCTCTCCCAATGTCAACCGTTATGTTTTGGTGGTTGAATGAAATATTATTTTATTGTAGTATTTATATTATTTTATTGTGTTAAAAGCTAAAATAAAACTACTGCTGTTGGATGTAAAAAGGTAAAATAGATAAAGTGACTTTTTGTGGTGCTAAAAAGCTAAAAATTTGGCTCCACTTCTGTGGATGCTCTAAAAGAGCTTACTTTTACAAAGTGGGGCAAGTCCAAATTATCTGAATTAATTAGAATAAGAAAACGCAGATGATGGCTAAGTTACAATCTTTTTTAAAAATCATCTCGGGTTGAACATGGGTGCTATTGGGGGATTTTGTCATTCTATGCAAATCAAGTTTAGAATGATTTTATTATCTTCATTGCTGTCCTTTCTTTCCCATTCCCTTGTGTTAATATTGCTATGCACATGCTAGAATGTGACTCAAAGTCATGCACAACTAGATTAGCGTAAGCTCTGTGGCTACAACCTGAGTGTTAGGAAGGAAAAAAAAAAGACATAAAAGTACGGTTTGTTCAAGAAAAAAGAAAAGAAAAATAATACTCTATATAGTTGATAGAGATCCTCTTCTTGGTCTTTAAAATTGGTAGCAACTAGTGAATATTCCACGTGATGCGCAGTACATTTTAATAAATTTAGTAAAAAATTATTTATAATCCCTTGATTTCATGAATACTATTATTGTTTGTCATAATTAAACTATGAAGTTTTCTAGTAAAAAAAAATTGAAACTAAATAAATTGGGGAAAAAATTCTTGTAGTTCATGCAACCAACAAATGTCACCATATTACGTTTAAATTGTCACCTACAAACATGGTGGTTCTTAGGTGTCTTTCTTGTATGATTATGTTTTATATATAGATTTTATAATATTAATTTCTATATTTCTCATGCCACTAAAGTCTCTATCAACACTATATCAACACCTATAATTTTTATGTCAGTGAAAGTAGTTTTTTCTTTAGTTTCATAATTGATATGAGATAAAATTAAGGCCCATTAATATTTTAATTAAACAAAAGTATGAATTCTAAGACCTTAATTCTAAAAGGGTGAAAATTGAAAGAATGATATCTTAATCAATTAGCTATAAAAATTGCTAGAATACAACCACAAAAACAATAATGCCATAGTGATGCAATAATATCATAATTTAACCTCCAAATTTTAATTCAACTAAAAGCAACCAAAACACCAAATATACTACAAATCCTTACCAAGTATATGCATCATACAGAAAACCCAAAATCTAAAATTGGCACATAATATGGAAAAACCATCCTAACCACATTACAAAGCTACATCAGTAAAAACAAATACATAAAATCTAAACAAAATATTAAAGACAAACATAATATTTTGGAAGTTAACATACCTCTCAAGAAGGGAACCAAATATATTGTGAGAGAAATTAGGGAAGTTTGATTTTTAAGTCCAAAAGAAATGGGGATTTATATTTGACAAATGTGGAGACAAATAATCATATTACTCAATATTCATTGAATCTGACTCTTGCAATTCTGCATTGAAGTTAGTCTTATGCATAAAATTGAATTTTTTCTTAATTCCTATTTTTCCTATGATTTTTTAAATCCATCTGTATGTATCCAAAGTATTTCAAATAATGGATGTATACAAATTCTTTGAATTTTATTAATGCATCAAAATAAATGCATATGTCAATACAAAATTTAGATGAGATGGAAGCCCAAATGAAAAAAAAAAAAAAAAAAGTCATATAATGCATCACTTGGCAGAACCTTATGCTCTCGCACATGAGGTCTTTGCTTTTATATATACTAGTGTTTAACCTGCGTAATGCGCGGGATCATTTTATGAATTAGAAAACAATCAACTTAAAATAGGGAAGGGGGTGGATTGTTAGTTGTTCAGATGATGATGTTAATGTGTAGGTGTTCTTCTAAAAGACAGATATAACTTAGCATCAACACGTGATCTAGAGAAAATGTTAATTGAAATCTCACAAGTTCTAACTAATTGGTTCAAGGTTTTTTTATACCCTCCTTATCAAGGATTATTAAATTTGTATGTTTTTAGACCCCTTAAAACACAAATTGTTTAACCTAGTTATTTAGCCAAGTGATTACTTAGGTAAATTATTCAAATCTAGGTTAACACAAGTAAATCATATCATGTAAACAATGCGGAAAATAAAGAACACAACGATATGATAACCCAGGAAAACCAAACAGGTAAAAAACTTGGGAAGGATTTAACCTAGCTATTTTCAAGGTAAAATAGATCCACTATGAAAGAATTGAAGTTTTTACAATAGCGACTTAGACCACTAACATCTTATTACTACCTTGAGTAGAAAACTTACTACCACGACCACGTGACAGCTTCGAGTCCACGAACTACTTCTTTCCTTGATCCACAGCAACCACAAGTACTCCCATTTATGTTTTCTTTAAGCTCTTGAAACAGCAATTGAAGAGATCACTAAGCTCTTGACATCAATCTTGATCTTGATAACCCTAAGTGTGTATGAAGGTAAACACCTCTAGATCTCACAAGAGATTCACATACACAGCATATCAACAACCTCTAAAACGTGGCTAGGGTTTTTCCTTTTATACTTGAAGCAAAACATAAAACCCTACACATCATATAGGCTTGGGCTGAGTTGGAAATTCTGCAGAAAAAAAAATCTGCATGAGCTTCAATCGATTGAGTCTAATTTTCAATTGATCGAGCCTTGTAGAAATTGCATAGTAATTTCTTGCAATTACTCGATTCCAACTTTACACATAACCACACTTTGAGCAGCCTAAATCTAGACTAAATATTTTGATCATGGTTTGCCAACATTACACATTGAAGTTCTAATACATTTAGATCCTAAAGTCTTAGAACCTAACAAACTCCCCCTTTAGCAATCCATGACAAAACACATAACAAAACAAAAATGCTCAAAGTTACAAAACAGCCCATTACAACAAAATGTCCAAAAACAATTCAACCTAACTAATCTATCAATTGCCAGTGTAGACAGCAGCACGACTAAATAAACCTATATATTCCTGAAACACTCAACAAACACATAAACGCATGTATGAAAAATACAAGTAAAATAAATAAATTCTTGATTTCACACAAAAACAAAAAAATATATCATGAATAACCTCATAGATATAAATCAATAATCAATTGTACCATATGTGAAACAAGAAACAATAAAAATACTAAACACAATGCACAAATGTCTCCCCCTAACCTATACAACCAATAAAAAAAAATACATCATGAGCCAAAAAAAAAAAAAAAATGAATACATCACAAATCTCCTAAATACAATCTAAATCTCCCCCTTTCAACAAAAACACAAAATCTCCCCCTATTAACATGCATAAATACTCCCCTTTTTTGTGACGAATTGCCAAAGGGCAATCAAGGCTCATCATCAAAAGGTGAAGGCAGAGTAGAATGTTGAACACTCGCCAAATCCACACATAAAGCTTGAAGCTCAGCAAGCACATCCACCAAAATTTGTCCATGCGTCACCTGAACAGTCGTGACAGTCTCCAACATACTTCGAAAGGAAGCATCACCCGAAGTAGAAGGTGGAGGATTAACTACAGCAATGAGATCGACAAACTCCTTAGCAGATGTATCACTAGATGGAGAAGGTCAGGAGGCATCACTTGTGGAAGACTAAACTCTGGGGTGTTTAGAGCTAGCTTTCATCTGAGTCACTCTTTGCCTAAGAAAGGTGGCATTTATGGGGGGCGATGATATGAACAGGCTTGGATGCAGGAAAATCCTCTAAATCCAAATCTAACAAAATCCTATGAATGAAAACCGGAAAGAAAAGACCATGCCTTTTCAAGCTACTCCTATAAACCTCAATCAAAGTGCTAATAAACAGAGAAGGAAAACAAATAGAAGCATCAGTGACAAGAGCATACAAAAAAGCACATCTCTTAATGGGAATAGTGTGTAAATAAGAGATAGGCCAAATGGAATGACATGAAATCTAGAAAAACAAATAATTGAGCTCAGTAAGCTCATGAGAGGTGATACAAGGATCAGTACCCCACTGAATGGTAGTACTAGTGATGAGTGACATGATGTCGTCAAGAGGAGGGATCTCATCATAAGGATAAATAGGTTGTTATACCAAAGATACACTAAGAGTAGAGGCCACTACCTGAGGAGTAATGACATACTCTTCTCCCCTTATCCAATTCTTCACAAACTGAATGTTGGATGAAGTGGAGTGAATAGAGAGGTTCGAATAGAACTCTCTGATCAAAACAGCCGGAGGAGGATGGTCTACATCTAAAAGAGGCAACCAACCCCTATGATCAAAACTCCTACGAATCTCAGGATCAACCTCATCTAAAATCACTTTCCACTTAGCCCACACCTTCCTATAGACATTCAGTTTCTCAAAGGTTTCCTAATTTTTCGAGCTAAGAAACCTATCACCTGGAAAACAAGGGTAAAGGAGGTGGAGTTTTTCTTATGGGCTCTAGACTTCCTAACCATGATGTTAAGGGTTGGAAAGAATTGCAAAAAAGCAAAGAGAAAAAAAAAAAAAATAAAATAAAAAAAATAATAATAAAAAAAACCAAGGGCAGACTGCATCAAACAGGGTTAGAGAGCAAACACAATAGAAAATATCAATCTATATGATGCATGAATGGAATGAATAAATGATGCATGCTCTAATGTAGTGAAAACTGTTCAATTATACTTTAGAAACCAACAATTGACTTGAACATAGAGTTTTAGAACAAAAACCCCAAATTTTGAAAAACCCAATTTCAAAAAGTAACCCAAATTGAGAAATTAACCATCATACTAGTTAGGAAACATCATATAATGAATTAATCAATCAATTACACAAGTCAATTTTACCAATTACAGCCTAATTGAACAAAATCTCCAATTTCATGTAGTTTCAAGCCCTAGAATTTCAAATTGTTCTCAAATCACCAAATTAATCAAATTAATGCATGGGAAACATGTTTACAACATCTAAGAACAAAAACCCAGTGATCAAATTTGAAAGAAACCAACTCAAAAATCAAAAACCCCAAAAATCTATAGGTCCAAAAATTTCACCTAAAATGCATGAAAATTGTGAATAAAATGAAAAAGAAGGGGTAAAAAAGTCTTACCGGCACTTGAAGACAAAATGCTTGAGAAAAATTAGGAAGAAAATGACAAAAATCGACTTGAAGGGGATCGGTCGAAGAAGAAGAGAGAGAAAGCTTTTTGAAAAAGTATGAACAGTGTGATGAACACATGAGAAAAGCTTTTTTTTTTAAAAAATTCTCTAACTGATTTTCGATTGATCAAAAATTAGATTCGATTGATTGAAAATCAATTTCGATCAATCCAGCACCAATTGAGCACCGATCGAGCCAGGCAGATTGTAACCAAAATTTTTATCACATTTTCAATCAGTCGAGCAACAAGTTCAATCGATTGAAAATCTGGAAAAAACAGAGCATTTTAATGTAGAAACTCCTCAAAGCACATTGTTTTATGAATGAAATGCATGAATATAAGATGAAATTTTTTTCAAAAATACTTGAATTCAACCTAGATCTATCAAGAACAAGACTTTCAATAAATTTGTCCTCAAAGACTTAAACATCAAAATATGTTTTGCATCAAAATCAAGGAACTTTTAATCTTGATCAATCCAGCACCAATCGAGCACCGATTGAGCTAGGCAGATTGTAACCAAAATTTTTATTGCATTTTCAATTAGTCGAGCAACAGGTTCGATCGATTGAAAATCTGGAAAAAACAGATTTTTGAAAAAACAGAGCATTTTAATGCAAAAACTCCTCAAAGCACATTGTTTTTATGAATAAAATGCAAGAGTATGAGATGAAATTTTTTTCAAAAACACTTGAATTCAACCTAAATCTTCCAAAAACAAGATTTTCAATCAATTTGTCCTCAAAGACTTAAACATTAAAACATGTTTTGCATCAAAATCAAGGAACTTTTAATCTCGATCGATCCAGCACCAATCGAGCACCGATCGAGCCAGGCAGATTGTAACCAAAATTCTTATTGCATTTTCAATCAATTGAGCAACAAGTTCAGTCGATCAAAAATCTGGAAAAAATAGATTTTTGAAAAAACAGAGCATTTTAATGCAGAAACTCCTCAATGCACATTGTTTTTATGAATAAAATGCATGAGTATAAGATGAAACGTTTTTCAAAAACACTTGAATTCAACCTAGATCTTCCAAAAACAAGATTTTTAATCAATTTGTCCTCAAAGACTTAAACATGAAAACATGTTTTGCATCAAAATCAAGGAACTTTTAATCTTGGATGGCCACAACAAGATCACACACAATATAATGTACGAAGTTTAGCAAAGAATAACTTGTGTAATGTGTGCAACTAGTAAAAGCTTGAGATACATGTGAGGTGATAAGTAAATAGTGATCAATCACAATTTCTACAAAATTCATCACATAAGTTTGAAAGTGACTATCACCTAAAGAGTTACATCATATAACTCACACATCTCCTAGAAAACAAGCTTGCAATAATGTAATTTTCTTGATTTGCCTCATCATGTACACACCAATTTTATTTCAATTTGAATTCATTATAGCCCAATAATGTACAAACCAATTTTATTATTTAAACCGAGGCTACACCTTATGTTCTTTTTGTGCATGTGCTACACTTTCTCGAACACAAAATCATATGATATGCGTTTAGGTGTTCATGATTGGCTAGTAAATAGTGGTGAGATGGTTATTTATGCCTTTCTTTTAGGATATTTTATTCCTTACAATCAAAAGCATGTGACTTCAAATTCAAGATCATGTGATCAAAAACTATAAACAACTCCCACACAATATGCACTACAAAGCTAAAACTAGCAAGGTGCAGTAAAATAAGCTCATCCAAGCTAAATAAGGTACATAAACATGTTATGTAAAGATAATATGGCCAGCCTTGATTATAAATCCAAGAAAAATAATGCAAAACACATTTTTCCTTCCTTTTCCTCCTTTTTTTAAATTTTTTATTTTTTAAAAAAACAACAAAACACCCTATCATGAAATTCATGAATGTTATGCAATGCAAATCCTAAAGACAAAGAAAAAAAAAAGGAAAAAAAGAAGAAGAAGAAGAATGGTCACAAAGAGTAGAGAGATGAAGCACAAGGACCATGAGAGCCAAAGATGACTAAGGACATAAAATCACACCAATTACTTGACGAAGTGTCTCAAACTTACTTCTATCAAGAGGTTTGGCGAAGATGTCAGCATTCTGACATTTAGTAGAGATATATTCAAGAGCCACAATCTTTCTTTCAACCAGATCCCTAATAAAGTGATATCTAATCTCTATGTGCTTAGTCTTAGAGTATTGAACATGGTTCTTAGAGATATCAATAGCACTATAATTATCACAATAGATAACCATGGTGTCTTGTGATATCCCATAATCACTTAAAAGATTTTTTATCCAAAGAAGCTGTGAACGACAACTTCTAGCAACAATATATTCTGCTTTTGCAGTAAGTAGAGAGACAGAATTTTGCTTTTTACTCATCCAAGCAACTAGATTGGCTTCTACATAAAAACACCCGCTAGTGATGCTTTTTCTATCATTGGCATTGCTGGTCCAATCTGAGTCTGAAAATCCAACCAAAAACAAATTTGACTCTTTGCTATAAAATAATCAATAATCACAAGTTCCACTAACATATTTTATGATTCTTTTAACAGCGTTCAAATGTGAAATCTTAGGATTAGATTGAAACCTAGAACATACACCAATACTAAAAGCAATATCAGGACAACTTGTAGTTAAATACAAAAGACGACCAATCATGCTTCTATATAAAGTAACATCAACAGACTCACCTGATGGATCATTGGTTAACTTTGCATTAGCAGCCATTGGTGTTCTAGCATATGCAGCCTTGTCAAGTCCAAATCTCTTGACTAGATTTCTAGCATACTTTGCTTGGTTGATGTAAATTCCAGAATCCGTTTGCTTCACTTGCAATTCCAAGAAATAATTCAGTTCACCAACCATACTCATTTCAAACATCTTCTTCATTTCATCTGCAAAAGATTGAGCAAGAGAATCATTAGTAGCACCAAAAACAATATCATCAACATAAATTTGAGCTACTACAAAATAATTCTTACCCTTTCGTATGAAGAGAGTAGTATCTGCAAATCCTCTTTTGAATCCATGCTCAATGAGATATGCAGTTAACTTATCATACCATGTCCTGGGAGCTTGTTTCAAACCATAGAGGGCTCTCTTCAACTTGTAGACATCATTTGGTCTATGAGGATCAATAAAACCCTTTGGTTGTTCAACATACACCTCTTCTTGCAACATACCATTCAAGAATGCACTCTTGACATCCATTTAATACAGCTTGAAATTCAAATGACTTGCTACGGCCAAAAGTATCCTAATGGATTCTAGTCTTGCTGCCAGGGCAATAGTCTCATCAAAATCAATTCTTTCTACTTGTGTGTATCCTTGAGCAACAAGTCTTGATTTGTTTCTAATAACAATACCATGCTCATCTAACTTGTTCTTGAAAATCCACTTAGTTCCAATCACATTTACTCCCTTTGGTCTAGGAACTAATTCCCACACATCATTCCAAATAAATTGATGAAGTTCTTCATGCATAGAATTAACCCAATCAACATCTTGAAGTGCTTCATCCACCTTTTTCGATTCAAATTGGGATAGATAGTATGAGTGAGTAATTACATTCAAGGCTTTGGATCTCAATCTCATGTTATCATTCAAACTACCCAATATGTTTGTAGCAAAGAGATTTAACTTTACTCTAGAAGATGGACCTTTGACCAGAGATGTGGAGGTACCTTTTTATTCTGATGAAGGACTAGGCTCACTTTGTTCTTGTTGAGTTCCATGAACTAGTGTGGATGGTTTTGAACTTAATGGTACTGAAATAGCATCATTCAACAACAATAGCTCTTCATCACTATGCTTCCCAACATAATCATCAAGAATAGGATCATCAACCTCCACAGTCTTTTCTTGAACTGGAGGAGTGTTTTTTGAATGAGTTTCTAAACACAGTTCATCATTGATCACCACATTTAAAGACTCCATGACTGTTTTAGTTCTTAGGTTGTATACTCTATATGCTCTACTAGTGGAAGAGTATCCCAGAAAGTATCCCTTGCCGCTCTTTGCATCAAACTTTTCTAGGTTCTCCCTATCACACAGAATGTAACAGTCACTGCCAAATATCTGAAAGTATTTGACAACAGGCTTTTTTCCTCTCCAGAGTTCATAAGGAATTTTCTTGGAATCAAGTCTGAAATACACTTGGTTGAGTGTATGACAAGCAGTGTTAACCGCTTCTCCCTAGAAGGACTTGGGCATCTTTTTGTTATGTAGCATGACACAAGCCATCTCTTGAACAACCCTATTCTTCCATTCCACTATTCCATTCTGTTGTGGTGTCTTGGGTGAAGAGAACTCTTGATGTGTGCCTTGATCATTGCAGAAGGTAGCCAGCTTTGTGTTTTCAAATTCCCTTCCATTATCACTTCTAATTCTGGCTATCACAGTACCTTTCTCAACTTGCAATTTCTTGCACAAGTGTATCATCTTTTCAGGAGCCTCAACTTTATCTCTCAAAAGCACAACCCAACTATATCTAGTGAAATCAGATATAACAACTAGAACATACTTCTTTCCATCTAAACTCTGAACTCTGGCAGGACCCATGAGATCAATGTGCAACAACTCTAGAGGTCTTGAAGTTTGAACTTTAGTCAAAAACGGATGTTTGGACTTCACTTGTTTACCCATTTGACATGGTCCACATATGCACTTTTCTATCTTTTTAAACTTGGGCAAACTAATAATTGCATCACACTTGGAAATCTTCTCTAATTGCTTGTGACTTGCATGTCCCAACTATTGATGCCATAAGTCTACTTGATTGATCTTTGCACTGAAACACTTGTTGCTTTCACTTGGTGTTATACCATAATAGTTGTCAGCTGTCCTAACACCAATACACATGCAGTCATCTCCTACATCAGGTATCTCACATTCATACTTGGTTAAGAGAACATTCAATCCATTGTCACAAATCTAACTGATGCTGAGTAAGTTAGCCTTCAACCCATCAACATACTAGACATCTTCAAAAACCAGCAACCCTGGAATATCCACAGTTCTAATGCCTCTGATCACAGATTTGCTTCCATCTCCAAACGTGACTGTCGTAATCTTTCCTTCAAAAAGTGTCTTGAATAAAGCTTTATTTCCTATCATATGCCTGGAACAACCACTATCTAAATACCAAAGACAAGAATCATGTGCCTTTAAGGCAGTTAAAGCAGTATAGCACACATAATTATCATCACATGTAATTATATCAAGATACTCAAGGAAAGACTTAACAAAAATAACAAGAGACACAAACCAAAAGTAGACAAGTTGGAATTTTAGCAATAAGAATCTAAAATACTAGAGCTAACCCACTCTGATACTAATTGTATGTTTTTAGACCCCTTAAAACACAAGTTGTTTAACCTAGTTATTTAGCCAAGTGATTACTTAGGTAAATTATTCAAATCTAGGTTAATACAAGTAAATCATATCATGTAAACAATGCAAAAAATAAAGAACACAACGATTTGATAACCTAGGAAAACTAAACCGGTAAAAAACTTGGGGAGGATTTAACCTAGCTATTCTCAAGGTAAAATTGATCCACCATGAAAGAATTAAAGTTTTTACAATAGTGACTTAGGCCACTAACATCCTATTACTACCTCGAGTAGAAAATTTACTACCACGATCACATGACAGCTCCGAGTCCACGGACTACTTCTTTCCTTGATACATAGCAACCACAAGTACTCTTACTTGTGTTTTCTTTAAGCTCTTGAAACAGCAATTGAAGAGATCACCAAGCTCTTGACATCAATCTTGATCTTGATAACCCTAAGTGTGTATGAAGGTAAACACCTCTAGATCTCACAAGAGATTCACACACACAACATATCAACAACCTCTTAAACGTGGTTAGGGTTTTTCCTTTTATATTTGAAGCAAAACATAAAACCCTACACGTCATATGGGCTTGGGCTGAGTTGGAAATTTTGTAGAATAAAGAATCTGCACGAGCTTCGATCGATCGAGTCTAATTTTCGATCGATCAAGCCTTGTAGAAATTGAATAGTAATTTCTTGCAATTACTCGATTCCAACTTTACACATAACCACACTTTGAGTAGCCTAAATTTAGACAAAATGTTTTGATCATGGTTTGCCAACATTACACATTGAAGTTCTAATACATTTAGATCCTAAAGTCTTCAAATTTTTTTCTTCTTTGATGCAGTTTGCTTAGTACCCTTTTGACGTTTTTGATGCATTTAGAGCGGCAATCTTTTATGACCAGGTCTTCCATCTTTAGTAGTTATAGGAGCAATTAATTCAAGTCTTTCAACAAATGTACATGTTTCTCCTCTTTCTATTTTTTGACTGGCTATGTACTTGTCCTTCCTTGATTTTCTTACAATTTCCTCCATTGTGTCCTACAATAATTTTCATTCTTATGTATCAGTTAGATATGTATAGTAAGTTATGTGTAGACTAATTTTTAAATCATATAGTAAGCAAAGTGAAATAAGTATGCTTCAATTACCTGATGTTCTTCAACTTTACGTGAGTCATTTTGCTTATGTGAAATTTCCGTCTCCAAAATCTTCGAAACCATGTAATTTTCTTTTACATACTTCAAATTAAATTCATCAAGATGCAGTTGGAACAAATATTCATTGCCAATTATTTTTTTAATCTCTTTTGGTAAAATATTCTCATCTAATTTCAAAATTTGTATGAACAACATATCATACAATTAGCAAAATATGTATACATACATGCGTCATGTCTTGTGCAAAATATGTATACTTCAATTTTTAGATAATAAAGATATAGGGATGATATTTATATATGAAATTACCTCTTCTTGCATCTCTGCAAGTTCTTTTGCAGTTTTAGATATAATTTTCAAAGCTCTTTGTCAAACAATATGAATGTGGTTGAACCGGTCTCATCTTGTACTTGGACTTGTATTCTATAGCAATTTTAGATACAAATTTGTTAGTAGAATATTATATATATATTTTGTGTGTGTTTGTGAATTTATAAATCATTTTTTCTTTCATTACCTTGGAACTGCAAACGTTGGCTCATTTTTACAACGTTCACACCATAGAACTCCTTTGACTTGCTTCACTTTCGTCTTGCATGTCATGCAACATAATACCATCCATATTTGTTGTTGATATTAATGATTTTGGCATTGCATGTTATCAGTAAGTCCTATAATACAAAGTTTAGTTAGTTTATAAAATAATACCTTATTATAAAACACATAAACAATTACCAATTACGATAAATTCATAATATAAGAGTATAGTTGATACCTTTGTCTCTAAGTTCCATTCCAAGTCCTTTATTTCAACAACTATTTTTTTATTATGTAAGGCAAGTTCTTCATCTTGTACTTTAGGTAGTCCCTTTGGCAGTATTTCTTTTATGTTTATTTCCGTTGTGGTGTTCAATCTATGCATCAACATTAACATTATTTTATATTTTTTTCTTCTGAATATTCAATTTTTTAGCATAGTCATACAAATTGTAAAAAGGAATAGATATAAAAAATGTTATATATCTAAACAAACTGAAATAAACATGTCTTCTTAAAAATACCTACTGGTCTTTCATTTTTTTTTTTTTTTTTAACTTCTATAGCATCTGTTTTATACAATTTTATGCTATCTATTATTTAAGAAGTATCACAAAGTAGGTACACACTCGAAAAGAAAAAGTGTAATAGTAGTTACTTGTTTCTAATTTCTACAACTTCTAGAATGTCTAAATTGACATACAACTTTGTTGCAAAAGTGGATGATAGTTAATAGTCACCTACAAAAAAGTTGTAAAAATTTATAAGCATTATTGATTCATAAATGTTATGTATTTGATAAATGATTCAATCAATTGTTACCTCTTAAAGTTTTCACAATAGTTGAAGTGACTATTACAATGGATGTCCCTTTATTTGTTTTGTAGAAATCATCATCTATTTTTTATGCAGTATTTGCCCACAAAGTTGTTTGAACTAATTTGTTCCTAAAGTTGTTTATATGTAAATTTGAGTTATTTAAAAATTATAACATATAAGTTTTAAAAAATGTATATATATCTTACTCTTCTAACAATAGTTAAATGTTTCTCATCTTTGTTGGACGCCCTCTTGTTTTGATCTCCTCAATGGCTCCAATGTAGTCTAATATGCCAATCACATCTGGTAAGAACATATTTTTTTTAGATAAGAGTCAGTATTAAGTTATGAATTGCATTTTTTTTTAGCTCTATAAAAGTAGATGCTTGACTTGTAAAACAATTAAAATTACCAGTCAAGTAAGTAGTGTCATAGCAATGGGAAGCTATTGTTCCATAAGTAGCAAATTCAAATTGGGATTGAGGTATTGAATGATCAAATCCACTGAATTTTGAGACTGAAGTTGTTGAATTAAAAAATATTTTGAGTTTGTTATGTACTGGACAATAGTTCCCTTTATTTTCTTCAACTAAGAAATTTGTAATTGTATATATGCTCCCTCCATTTAGTTGTGGACGATAACTTTGGATAAGATTCTTTCTGATGCTTGCATGTATCAATGTTCCCTACAAACATTTCAAATGAATTATCCCTCAATCAATAGGAGCAGTACATAACAACCAATTTACATTGACTGGCCGCAAGTTTTAATAAAATAATATTAGTAAAATTTATTCTAAAAGGAAATCAATTATGAATTTACCTCTTTGTCGACCAATATCATATCGAGGCTATATTAATTGCATCCCACATTTGTAAAACTCAAACTTTCACTTTTGATTTATCTTTGTCCCTCGATATCTGCTTCAAAGTTGTGTATTCCATATTCATTTGAATTTGTATTATTTGCACAATTTAAGCATCAGAAAAATTTATATATAATTATGGAGTAAAATCTATCATTTGCAACATAAGTGACAATCTAACTTATATTATTGACGACTTCAAAATAACGAACAGAATGTATTACGTCTGCATAGACCATTCAATATTTCTTTACGTACAATATTAATATGATAGGTTCAACAATAAAAACAATGTTAACATTCTCTGACCATCTATTTGGCCACTGGAAAAAAAGGGGAATAAATTATTTGGGACATAATAATTATAATTGTCAATTTAATCCAAAATAAAGTTTTAATTGAATCAAAATAAAGATGACATAAACAGAAAAAAAAAAATTAGGCTATTTTAATGTTTAAGTTTGATTTACGTAATAAAAATCTGTAAAACAAAAACAATATTTAATCAATACAAAAATCGAACAAAAAGATCTCAAGAAATTGAAAAAGTAAATGGAAAATTAGAGAAAAAGGTAGCCAAACCTAATACTTATTGAGTAATGCAGTAAAACAGAATTTAATATGCAGTAAATAATTCTAGGGAAACCATAATTTTAGTTTAAGGAAAACCATCAACAAATCTATATTCTTCAGTATTAACAAAACATAAAGACAACTGGAGAAGAAAAGTGAAAACCTAACAAAAATCTCCAAAATGGAAAAAAAAAAAAAAAAAAAAGAACTCATATGGTTTTTCAATAGAGATAAAAGAAGAACCCTAGAAAATTAAATTCAATGGAGGGAAAATGATCTGTGGGCAGTTATAGACAAATGGGAATGGTAATTGAATAGAAAAAAAAGCATGCTCACCTTCTAAATAGTCTGTTGTTGTAGAGAAGGCTTCTGAATAGTTTGATGTTGCAGTGAAGGAATGGCGGTTGAAACAATTGAGGGTGGGATTCTCTATTTGTGTTTGTGTGTTTGGTTGAATAAGTGATAAGTGTACCGCTTGAAGATTTTAAGTTATTGCACCACTTGAATGGTGTTTATAAGTTTTCGCTCTGTTTTTTTTTTTTTTTCCGCATTTTTTTCTTGGAAGCTTCACAGGTTTTAAAGTGTATTTTTGGGTTTTCCGAAAAAAAAAAAAAAAAAAAAACTATTTTTAACAAAATAATAATAATAATAATAATGACCATAGGTGATTCATCAACTTTGGGCTTGATCAATTTATCTCGATGGGCCCAATTATGGTTCTCATCCAAGGCTTACTTTACTTCAGTAAGAGAAACTGTATCATACAATCAATGACATTTTTTTCCCATGAGTAAGACTGGGCTTGGGATTGGCTTTTATTGTATATGATTTTTCCACATAACTCCATAGGTCTCATAGTTATTAGATGAAATGGATTGGGATTTTTTAGCTTAAGGTATGGGCCTACCCACATGGCAAATTGGGAATTGTTATAAACCCACAATAATAATTTATTTGGAACTTTAATTCTGAGATTTATGTGCAAAGAAATTCCTAAAACCTATCTTTCCACAACCGGCTTTTAACTTCAACCTTAATGTATTAGAAATTAGAAATTTTAAAATAGCTAAAAAGCTTAAAGTTGAAAGTTAAAAGCTATTCCAAATGGTTATGGTAAAGTTGTGATTTACAACTATTTTGTGTTGGCTTTAATTCTGTGCCAAATTATATTGTAATTTTGTTCAATCTTTTGTACCTTGTATTTTATATGGGATTTCATTGTAAGGGTTGTGTGTGAGAGAGAGTGTGAAGACTTAAGGCAAATTGAAGACCAAAGAAGTTTTCGCGAGTAGCTAACGAGAAGTCTTCCTGCGAAGTGAAGCATGTGCTCAGCACATGACTGGAATGCAAAAAGTCATGATAGATGGTGACAACTGGTTTTCGTGAGTGTCTTGTGGGAAAGGCTTTCCCGCGAGATACCCGCAAACCATTCTGTTTTGCCAATTTGTCATATGTGATACACCAGGTCTCTACCCACACTATATATACCCACATTGCCCACATATGTTGAGGAGTTCTTTTCAAAGATAAAACCCTAGCCACTACCCTTGAGTGT
Source organism: Quercus agrifolia (assembly GCA_029955455.1). Taxonomy (NCBI): domain Eukaryota; kingdom Viridiplantae; phylum Streptophyta; class Magnoliopsida; order Fagales; family Fagaceae; genus Quercus; species Quercus agrifolia. The sequence goes on along the minus strand of JARQAD010000011.1, from coordinate 11,240,823 downwards.
GAGAGATTGTTATACCCACAATTCTCTACACAATTCATTGTGGTTTTCCTCAACTCCTACCTCTCCATTTCCAAATCCATGAGAGGTTGATAGCCCAAACATTTACAACACACATCCTGAGTGTAAAGTGAGGTTTTGGTGCTGCTGGGAAGCATTGGAAGAAGCCATTTGTTTGGTAGATGCAATTAGGCTGAATTGCATGATCCAAAGAGCTAGAGAAAACAAGACTTCGTTAAGTCAATTGGTAGCAGGAGCTTGGAGGGCTCGAGTACATAGGGTAGATTATGCTTTGAGGGTCTTTTGTTATTCGTGTACTCCAAATTTTTCTCTAGTGGATCGATTTACCGCTTGGAGGGTGGCGGAGAGGTTTTTCGCCAAGTTCTTTGGTTTCCTCTTCGATAACACATCGGTGTGTTATCTTGTGTTTGCATTCTTCTTTCCTACTCTTTTAACTTTCATGCAAACACAAGATAACACGCCGATGTGTTATCGAAGAGAAAATCGAAGCACTAGGTGAAAAATCTATTCGCCGCCCTCCAAGCAGTAAATCGATCCACTAGAGAATAAGTTGGAGTACACGAATAACAAAAGACCCACCAAGCTTAATCTACCCCATGTACTTGAGCCTTCCAAGCTCCTACTACCAACTGACTTCGCCAAGTTTTGTCTTCTTTAGCTCTTCGAATCACGCAATTCAGCTCGATTGCATCCACCAAACAAATGGCTTTTTCCAATGCTTCCCAGCAGCACCAAAACCTCACTATACACTCAGAATGGGTGTGGTAAGTGTTTGGGCTATCAACCTCTCAAAGATTTGGAAATTAAGAGGTAGGAGTTGAGGAAAACCACAATGGATTGTATAGAGGATTATGGGTATAACAATCTCTAACTCTCAAAGATTGTGGCTAGGGTTTTCTCTCTGAAAAAGAACTCCTCAACATATGTGGGTAATGTGGGTATATATAGTATGGGTATAGACAAGGTGTATTAGATATGACAAATTGCCAAAACAGAATGTTTTGCGGGTATCTCATGGGAAGGCCTTACTTGTGAGACACTTGCAAAAACCAGCTATCACCATCTGTCATAACTCTTCACATTCCAGTCATATGCTGAGCACATGCTTCACTTCGCAGGAAGGCTACTCGCGAGATACCCACGAAAACTTCTTTGGTCTTCAATTGCCTTAAGTCTTCACACTCTCTCTCACACACAACCTTTACAATGAAAACCCACATAAAATTCAGGGTACAAAAGATTGAACAAAATTATAATCAAATTTGGCACGAAATTATAGCCAACACAAAATAGTTGTAAATCACAACCTTACAATTTTGAAATTATGTAGACACAAATAAAATTGAAGCACCACTTGAAAAACTAAAAAAAGCTTTTTAATTCCTCAAAGCTTTTCTAATCAATCTAATGAATGACAAAGTCAAGCAAAAAACAGAAGTTAGCATCTTGCTATATTTTAATAAATTTCGTCACACTTTTAATAGTAATTGAAAGCCTATAAATGCGTACTTTTGGATGAGCACATCAACCAAAAAGGCTTTGCTTTTACACCAACAAAGAGAATGCCTTTATTACAAAAGAAGTGAAGGACTGTTTTTGCAAAACACTAATTACAAATACAGGTATCAATTATACAAAGAGGTTTTAAGAAATAAAATTTATATCAAAAAGGAAAACAACAAAGATGATCATATTCTCCAAGCATTTAGATTTTAAACCATCCATGTTAGAAATATCACTATTAAAATCAAGGATAAACATAGATTTGCACAAAATATAAATTAATTCAAATTTTAGGGGTGATCCAAAAAAAGCATAAACACTACAAAAAATTGCCAAACAAAAACAAAATTTAATCAATACGACAATCGAACAAACAAAACTCAAGAAATTGTAAAAATAAATCGGAAATTTAGGAAAAAAGTAGTCAAACCTTAAACCTAAATTGAGTAGTGTGGCAAGACAATATTTAACTAAATCCAACAAAGGTGATTGTATTCTCCAAACATTCATATTTTAAACCATCCATGTTAGAAATATCACTATTAAGATCAAGGGTTGTTTCCATTTGAAATAACTAACGGTTCATTTTCTTTTCTCTTGAGAACGATTCAACAAAACATAGATCAGCACAAAGCATAAATTAATTCAAATTTTAGGGGTGAACCAAAAAAAGCACAAACATAACAAAAAACTGCCAAACAAAATACATCAATCGAACAAACAAAACTCAAGGAATTGTAAAAATAGATTGGAAATTAAGGAAAAAGGTAGCCTTTTCAAAACTCTATAAATGGCAATTGAATAGAAAACAAAAAAAGTGGAAAAAAAATCCCTACCTTCTGAATTATTTTCTAAATCGCTTCCGAATCGCATGTTGTTGCAGAGGACAAACAAATTTTCTTAATTTTCACAATTGCAGAAGACGAACAGAGTTCTTTTTTTTTTTTTTTTTTTTTTCGCTTCCTTTTGGATTTTCTTTTTACGTATGCTTGTTGGTCTAGAACACGGTATTCTAATCTATGTGTCTATGGAGTTGCAGCGAAGAAGTGGAAGTAAGAGTGAGTCTGAAATTTCGATTAGGAAAGATGGCGTTTGCATTTTAGGGTTTCTGGATTTTTTATTTATTTATTTATTTATAGAAATACCTTTGATGAAAGCGGTATTTTAAAGAATTAATTGTAGGTAGGGTCTGTTACGACATTTTAAAAACGTTGGTATATGGCTTATTTCTATATCCTTAAAAGCCCTATACTGGCAGTTTTGAAAGCGCAAGCATAGGTAACACTTATTACAGTGGTTTAGAACCATTTAGCTTTTACTGTGCTGTACGGTGCGGCAAAAGAAATTATTCGAATGATTTTTGGTTTCCACAGTTACCAAGCGTATTAGGGCATTAAAGGTGCAAATATTTCTTTTGTAACTAGCAATTCTCATCTCCTCAAAAACCTTCAAAGCAGACTTATCCTTCTCATCTTTGTCGAATCCAAACAAAAGGGTGGTGTATGTAATTAAAAATATCAAGCTTAATCCCTCTCTTTATCATAATTTTAAACATCCATTGCTTCATGGAAAGTACCATTTTCGAGTTTGTTTATTACAAAATTATGATGGATATACTCATTCTTTATTTTGAGAATAGTTGAGTTTGACATTTAATACAAGTTTATTTTTTATATAAAAAATAATAATAGAATGACTGAAATATATAAATTTCATATAAATATATATAGTATTTTTTTTTCAATCAAAAAATTAATAATATAGTTTAACAGTTAACACTTTGATGCCTTCAAACCCCCTTAGGCATTTGTGATTAGATAGCTCAGTACTATTGCTAAGTGCCAATTAATAAAGGACGGTCCCAAAGAAGAGGGACAATTGTAGGTTCTAAAGAAGAAGCCACCCCAAGAAAGGGTCTCAAGTCTCAACCCAATGAGATGATCAAACAAATGTTGACCACTATTACTAAACCCTGTAGATGAGTTTTGAGGAATGGATTTAACTATAATGTGAACCAGGAGGACTAATGTTTGTGAACTCAAGTGACAATGACTTGAGCAATAGATTTCTTGATGGCAATGAAGTTACGGAGTTGGATTTTTTCAAAAAGGATGTCTATGATGTTGACATTCTAGTTCTTGAGCTAATTATAGGAAAGGAACCCATTCAAATAAAAATAATTATTCAAACCATTTGGATGGGAGTTACATTGATTGGATTACTTATCTTTTGACTTGCTCTTCTTTAGTGTGCAATTTCATTGTTAAATCTTTTATTGGGTTAGGTTTTGATAATGAAGTCTTTCAGTTGCAAAGAATTGCTAGTGCCTACATTAAGCCCTTACCTTGTCGAAGGCCTACAACCCTTGAATTGTACCTTGCGATAAGCATCCTTAGAAAGAATTATGGCCACATAAATAATGACTTGGAGATATTGAGGCAATCTGAAATTACAACTACTAGTGCTTCTGTAAAGTTGTAATTTACAACTATGTCTTTTGTTTGCTTTAATTTCGTGCCAAAGTTGATTGTAATTTTATTCAATCTTTTGTACCCTATGTTTAATTATGGGATTTAATTGTAAAGGTTGTGTGATAGAGAGAGAGAGAATGTGTGTGTGAAGACTCAAGCAATTGAAGACAGAAGAGTTTTCGCAAGTATCTTGTGACTAAACATCTTGTGAAATGATGCATATGCCCTGCACATGACTGGAATGCGAAGAGTCAGGACAAATGAATACAGTTGTGTTTCATAAGTAGTTCGTAGGTAAGACCTTCCCGCGAGACACTCGCGAAACATTCTATTTTGCTAGACTATCATTTCTGATACACACTTTCTATGCCTACACTATATATACCCACATTACTCATAGATGTTGAGGAGTGCTTCTAAGAGAAAACCCTAGCCACAAACCTTAAGAGTTAGAGATTTTTATACCCACTTATCTCTACACATTTGCTTGTGGATTTTCCACAGCTTTTATCTCTCCATTTCCATACCATTGAGAGGTTAATAGCCCAAATACTTACCACACCCATTTAGAGTGTTCAGTAAGGTTTTGGTGCTGTTGGGAAGCATTGGAAGAAGCTGCTAGTCCTCAAGCAAAACAGATAAAGAGTAAGACAAAACAAAGAAAAAGGAAATCCCAACCAATCCACTTTCGCTAGACATTTCGATTGCATTTAGCGCATGCAACAAGCCTTTAAACCAAAAGCTTACACTAGTGGACGAGTTGTAGTCTTGTGAGGGTTTGCAGGGAATATAACCACGAAATTTTGAGAATGAATACTAAAATAAACAAAACAAAGAAAATCAAACAATTTTTTTTCAATTGCCTTTTGCAAAGAGGATTAGTTCAAGTTCAGAAACACTACAAATGCTACAGAAATTTCTCATGCCATCAAAACTTAATGTGAGTGAAAAGTGGTAGCCAACCCAAACATACTCTTAGTTTTAGAATAAACTGGACTCAAATCTCTCTTTGAAAGTATGCTTCAACTCAAATCTTTCTAGTGTTATCACTCAACAAATGAAATCACTCTGAAATGGGGTGTACACTCTCAACAATATATGTGAGCAGAATAATGTAAGCAAAATCAAACACCTCACATATAAATCACATGAAAAAACGCTTCATCAAGAAAGAACAAGTAGTCTCATGAAAGGATGCCAAAAAGAATTTATACCACACTTTATATTCAGTCATATCAATATCTGAACTACACAATCTTCAAGATCAAATAAGGACTTTATTAGGACATAATGTAGGGTAAAAGCAAAGGGAATGAAATAAAAATGGGTAAAGGTAAATATAAGAAGTGTTTTCAAGATTTGTCGAAATGTCAACTCTTTTTGGAATTTCCATTCAACTAATTTTTTTCCACCTCTTCTTCTTCAAACCAGCACTCCTTCCTTCCATTTCACTTCTCAAAATTTGATGAGAACCCTTTTTATTTTCTTCTTTTTGGCAATTTTCGTTCTTTTTTTTTCTTTTCTTTTTTTTCTTTTCTTTTTTTTCTTTTTTTTCTTCTTCTTTGAATTCTTTTTCAAACCACTACATTGAAACAAACTAATCAAATACATCAATCGAACAAACAGAACTCAAGGAATTGTAAAAATAGATTGGATATTGAGGAAAAAGGTAGCCTTTTCAAAACCCTATAAATGACAATTGAATAGAAAACAAAAAAAAGTGGAAAAAAATCCCTACCTTCTGAATTATTTTCTAGATCGCTTCTGAATCACTTGTTGTTGCAGAGGATGAACAAAGTTTCCTAGTTTTCACTATTGCAGAAGACGAACAGAGTTCTTTTTTTTTTTCACTTCCTTTTGGATTTCCTTTTTTCGTATGCTTGTTGGTCTGAAACACGGTATTCTAATCAGTGTGTCTACGGAGTTGTAGCGAAGAAGTGGAAGTCAGAGTGAGTCTGAAATTTCGATCGGGAAAGATGGCATTTGCATTTTAGGGATTGTGGTTTTTTTTTTTTTTAATAGAAATACCTTTGATGAAAGCGGTATTTTAAAGAATTAATTGTAGGTAGGGTTTGTTATGACATTTTAAAAACGTTGGTATATGGCTTATTTTTATCTCCGTAAAAGCCCTATACTGGCAATTTTGAAAGCGCAGGCATAGGCAACACTTATTACAGTGGTTTAGAACCACTGGTATAGGATGTATTTCTATTTCCCTAAATACCCGTAGTGGCGTTTCAGAAACTGTTGGTATAAGAAGGGCCTATTACGGCATTTTAAAAACGTTGGTATAGGGCTTATTTCTATATTCTTAAATGACTTATACTAGTGGTTTTAAAAGCACAGGCATAGACAGTACGCATTATAGTAGTTTAAAACCGCTGGGACAGGATGTATTTCTATTTTCCTAAATACCCTGTAGGGGCGGTTTTAAAATTGCTATTATAGGTACACCTATAAAGAATGCATAAAATTTGTCCAAAATTATTATTGTTATTATTTTTTTACAAAAAAAAACAAAAGAGGGAGGATTTTTTGAAACCATCCATGTATAGAAACATGTCATACAATGTGTAACTCAACTTTTATTATATCATTTTTTATTATCATTATTATTAGATTACGTATTATATGATATCAACCAAAAGTCTTATAGCTCAAATGGTTGGTACTTCTCATCCTTTTCAACATAATCATCTAGAGTTAAAATTCCTCATATCTCAACTATCCATTTGTGACATGATACAATAAAAAAACCAAATCTAAAGTAAACCTTCAATTCATTACCACATTTGGTGATTGGTCCCTTCAAAAAGTTCAAAAAATCAATGAAATGCACATTTCTATTGATCCATCCTTATCTATATGTTACTCTGATTGTCACCTTCATTATCATATTTGGTGACTAATCCCTAAAACAACAAAAAATTTGGTAGCAAAAACTCTATAAAGTAATCATCTAGAATTCAAATCCCTCATATCTCAACTATCCATTTGTGACATGATACAATAATCAACCAAATATAAAGTAAACCTTCAATTTGTTACCACATTTGGTGATTGGTCCCTTAAAAAAGTTTAAAAACTCAACGAAATGCACATTTCTATAGATCCATCCTTATCTCTTTGTTACTATGATTGTCACCTTCATTACCATATTTGGTGATTGATCCCTAAAACAACAAAAAAGTTGGTGGCAAAAACTCTATAAAACGCACATTTCTATAGGGTCAAGGTATCCTCCATTCTTGACTCTATCTTATCTTTGAGTATTTCTCTTCGTTGGGAATTTTTTTTATTTTATTAAGATGGCACCCCAGGGAAGAGGTAGTGCAATTGTTGTCTCAATTTTGCTATTGGGTATGCTCCTTCACTGTGGTAACGTTTCGGCAGCAACCTATACTGTTGGAGATGCTGGTGGATGGACCTTCAATGTTGTGGGTTGGCCTAATGGAAAGACCTTTAGGGCTGGTGATGTACTCGGTAAATATGAATCATTATTTTCTATATATATATATATATATATATATATATATAACTTCATACTTTTTCAATCACCATTTTCTTTTTTTGGGGTAAATCTCTTACCAGTTTTTTTTTATCATTTTCTTTAACATTATTATTATGGGTATAGATTGTTTTCACATCCAACAGTATCTACTCTCTATCATAATGTTTGACGATTTTCTATTAAGGTTTATTATTTTTCTTGTTTTCATGTTACAGTGTTCAACTACAACCCAGCATTCCATAATGTGGTTGGTGTAGGTAAAAATGGTTATGATACATGCACGGCATCATCAGGACAAACATTTCAATCTGGAAGTGATCAAATCAAGCTTGTGAAAGGAGGAAACTATTTCATTTGCAGTTTTCCAGGGCATTGCGCAAAGAACATGAAAATAGCTATCAACGCATTGTAATCTGAAACATAACGTTCTGAGATGTTGTCAAGATGCAATGGAATAATCAATAAAATTCATTTCTAATGTGCTTGAAAATGAGATATTGCTTTATTTTTGCACTTTCTTATGAAGTTTTGCTTAGCTTTTACTGTGATATATGGTGCGGCAAAAGAAATTATTCGACTGATTTTTGGTTTCCACATTTACCATGCGTATTAGGGCATTAAAGGTTCAAATATTTGTTTTGTAACTAGCAATTCTCATCTCCTCAAAAACCTTCAAAGCAGACTTATCCTTCCCATCTTTGTCAAATCCAAACAAAAGGGTGGTGTATGTAATTAAATATATCAGGCTTAATCCCTCTCTTTATCATAATTTTAAACATCCATTGCTTCATGGAAAGTACCATTTTCAAGTTTGTTTATTACAAAATTATGATGGATATACTCATTCTTTATTTTGAGAATAGTTGAGTTTGACATTTAATACAAGTGTGTTTTTTATATAAAAAATAATAATAGAATGACTGAAATATAGAAATTTTATATAAATATATATATAGTTTTTTTTTTCCATCAAAAAATTAATAATATAGTTTAACAGTTAACACTTTGATGCCTTTCAAACCCCCTTAGGCATTTGTGATTAGATAGCTCAGTACTATTGCTAAGTGCCAATTAATAAAGGACGGTCCCAAAGAAGAGGGACAATTGTAGGTTCTAAAGAAGAAGCCACCCTAAGAAAGGGTCTCAAGTCTCAACCCAATGAGAGGATCACGCAAATGTTGACCACTATTACTAAAGCCTGTATATGAGTTTTGAGGAATGGATTTAACTATAATGTGAACTAGGAGGACTAATGTTTGTGAACTCAAGTGACAATGACTTGAGCAATAGATTTCTTGATGGCAACGGAGTTACGGGGTTGGATTTTTTCAAAAAGGATGTCTATGATGTTGACATTCTACTTCTTAAGCTAATTATAGGAAAGGAACCCATTCAAATAAAAATAATTATTCAAACCATTTGGATGGGAGTTACATTGATTGGATTACTTATCTTTTGACTTGCTCTTCTTTGGTGTGCAATTTCATTGTTAAATCTCTTATTGGGTTAGGTTTTGATAATGAAGTCATTCAGTTGCTCAGAATTGCTGGTGCCTACATCAAGCCCTTACCTTGTCGAAGGCCTACAACCCTTGAATTGTACCTTGCGATAGGCATCCTTAGAAAGAATTATGGCCTCATAAATAAGGACTCGGAGATATTGAGGCAATCTGAAATTGCAATTGCCAGTGCTTCTGTAAAGTTGTAATTTACAACTATGTCTTTTGTTGGCTTTAATTTCGTGCCAAAGTTGATAGTAATTTTATTCAATCTTTTGTACCCTATGTTTAATTGTGGGATTTAATTGTAAGGGTTGTGTGATAGAGAGAGAGTGTGTGTGAAAACTCAAGCGATTGAAGACAGAAGAGTTTTTGCGGGTATCTTGTGACTAAGCATCCTGTGAAATGATGCATGTGCCTTGCACATGACTGGAATGCGAAGAGTCAAGACAAATGAAGACAATTGTGCTTCGTAAGTAGTTCGTAGGTAAGGCCTTTCCGCAAGACACTCGCGAAACATTCTGTTTTGCCAGACTATCATTTCCGATACACACTTTCTATGCCTACACTATATATACCCACATTACCCACAGATGTTGAGGAGTGCTTCTGAGAGAAAACCCTAGCCATAAACCTTAAGAGTTAGAGATTTTTATACCCACATATCTCTACACATTTGCTTGTGAATTTTCCACAACTTTTATCTCTCCATTTCCATACCATTGAGAGGTTGATAGCCCAATTACTTACCACACCCTTTCAGAGTGTTCAATAAGGTTTTGGTGCTGTTGGGAAGCATTGGAAGAAGCTGCTAGTCCTCAAGCAAAACAGATAAAGAGTAAAACAAAACAAAGAAAAAGGAAATCCTAACAAATCCACTTTCGCTGGAAATTTCGATTGCATTTAAGGCATGCAACAAGCCTTTAAACCAAAAGCTTACACTAGTGGATGAGTTGTAGTCTTGTGAGGGTTTGTAGGGAATATACCCTGAAATTTTGAGAATGAATACTAAAATAAACAGAACAAAGAAAATCAAATAATTTTTTTTTTTTCAATTGCCTTTTGCAAAGAGGATTAGTTCAAGTTCAAAAACACTACAAATGCTAAAGAAATTTCTCATGCCATCAAAACTCAATGTGAGTGAAAAGTGGTAGCCAACCCAAACATACTCTTAGTTTTAGAATAAACTTGACTCGAATCTCTATTTGAAAGTATGCTTCAACTCAAATCTTTCCAGTGTTATCACTCAACAAATGAAATCACTCTGAAATGGGGTGTACACTCTTAACAATATATGTGAGCGGAATAATGTAAGCAAAATCAAACACCTCACATATAAATCACATGAAAAAATGCTTAATCAAGAAAGAACAAGTAGTCTCATGAAAGGATGCCAAAAAGAATTTATACCATACTTTATATTTAGTCATATCAATATATGAACTACACAATCTTCAAGATCAAATAAGGACTTTATTAGCACATAATGTAGGGTAAAAGCAAAGGGAATGAAATAAAAATGGGTAAAGTTAAATACAGGAAGTGTTTTCAAGATTTGTCGGAATGTCAACTCTTTTTAGAATTTCCATTCAACTAATTTTTTTCACCTCTTCTTCTTCAAACCAGCACTCCTTCCTTCCATTTCACTTCTCAAAATTTGATGAGAACCCTTTTTATTTTCTTCTTTTTGGCAATTTTCCTTCTTTTTTTTTCTTTTCTTTTTTTTCTTTTTTTTCTTTTTTTTCTTCTTCTTTGAATTCTTTTTCAAACCACCACACTGAAACAAACTAATCAAATACATCAATCGAACAAACAGAACTCAAGGAATTGTAAAAATAGATTGGATATTGAGGAAAAAGGTAGCCTTTTCAAAACCCTATAAATGACAATTGAATAGAAAACAAAAAAAAGTGGAAAAAAATCCCTACCTTTTGAATTATTTTCTAAATCGCTTCTGAATCACTTGTTGTTGCAGAGGACGAACAAAGTTTCCTAGTTTTCACTATTGCAGAAGACGAACAGAGTTCGTTTTTTTTTTTTTTTTTCACTTCCTTTTGGATTTCCTTTTTTCGTATGCTTGTTGGTCTGAAACACGGTATTCTAATCAATGTGTCTACGGAGTTGTAGCGAAGAAGTGGAAGTCAGAGTGAGTCTGAAATTTCGATCGGGAAAGATGGCATTTGCATTTCAGGGATTGTGTTTTTTTTTTTTTTTTTTTAATAGAAATACCTTTGATGAGAGCGGTATTTTAAAGAATTAATTGTAGGTAGGGTTTGTTATGACATTTTAAAAACATTGGTATATGGCTTATTTTTATCTCCGTAAAAGCCCTATACTGGCAGTTTTGAAAGCGCAGGCATAGGCAACACTTATTACAGTGGTTTAGAACCACTGGTATAGGATGTATTTTTATTTCCCTAAATACCCGTAGTGGCGTTTCAGAAACTGTTGGTATAAGAAGCGCCTATTACGGCATTTTAAAAACGTTGGTATTGGGCTTATTTCTATATTCTTAAATGACTTATACCGGTGGTTTAAAAAGCACATGCATAGACAGTACGTATTATAGTAGTTTAAAACCACGGGGATAGGATTTATTTCTATTTTCCTAAATTCCTTGTAGGGGCGGCTTTAAAATTGCTATTATAGGTACACCTATAACGAATGCATAAAATTTGTAGAAAATTATTATTGTTATTATTTTTTTACAAAAAATACAATGAGGGAGGATTTTTTAAAACTGTCCATGTATAGAAACATGTCATACAATGTGTAACTCAACTTTTATTATATCATTTATTATTATTATTATTATTAGATTACATATTATATGATATCGACCAAAAGTCTTATAGCTCAAATGGTTGGTACTTCTCATCCTTTTCGACATAATCATCTCGAGTTCAAATTCCTCATATCTCAACTATCCATTTGTGACATGATACAATAAAAAAACCAAATCTAAAGTAAACCTTCAATTCGTTACCACATTTGGTGATTGGTCCCTTCAAAAAGTTCAAAAAATCAATGAAATGCACATTTCTATAGATCCATCCTTATCTATATGTTACTCTGATTGTCACCTTCATTATCATATTTGGTGTCTGATCCCTAAAACAACAAAAAATTTGGTAACAAAAACTCTATAAAGTAATCATCCAGAATTCAAATCCCTCATATCTCAACTATCCATTTATGACATGATACAATAATCAACCAAATATAAAGTAAACCTTCAATTTGTTACCACATTTGGTGATTGGTCCCTTAAAAAAGTTTAAAAACTCAACGAAATGCACATTTCTATAGATCCATCCTTATCTCTTTGTTACTCTAATTGTCACCATCATTACCATATTTGGTGATTGATCCCTAAAACAACAAAAAATTTGGTGGCAAAAACTCTATAAAACGCACATTTCTATAGGGTCAAGGTATCCTCCATTCTTGACTCTATCTTATCTTTGAGTATTTCTCTTCGTTGGGAATTTTTTTTATTTTATTAAGATGACATCCCAGGGAAGAGGTAGTGCAATTGTTGTCTCAATTTTGCTATTGGGTATGCTCCTTCACTGTGGTAACGTTTTGGCAGCAACCTATACTGTTGGAGATGCTGGTGGATGGACCTTTAATGTTGTGGGTTGGCCTAATGGAAAGACCTTTAGGGCTGGTGATGTACTCGGTAAATATGAATCATTATTTTCGATATATATATAACTTCTTGCTTTTCCAATCACCATTTTTTTTTTTTTTGGGGTAAATCTCTTACCAGTTTTTTTTATCATTTTCTTTAACGTTATTATTATGGGTATAGATTGTTTTCACATCCAACAGTATCTACTCTCTATCATAATTTTTGACGATTTTCTATTAAGGTTTATTATTTTTCTTGTTTTCATGTTACAGTGTTCAACTACAACCCAGCATTCCACAATGTGGTTGGTGTAGGTAAAAATGGTTATGATACATGCACGGCATCATCAGGGCAAAGATTTCAATCTGGAAGTGATCAGATCAAGCTTGTGAAAGGAGGAAACTATTTCATTTGCAGTTTTCCAGGGCATTGCGCAAAGAACATGAAAATAGCTGTCAACGCATTGTAATCTGAAACATAACGTTCTGAGATGTTGTCAAGATGCAATGGAATAATCAATAAAATTCATTTCTAATGTGCTTGAAAATAAGATATTGCTTTATTTTTGCACTTTCTTATGAAGTTTTGCTTAGCTTTTACTGTGATATATGGTGCGGCAAAAGAAATTATTCGACTGATTTTTGGTTTCCACATTTACCATGCGTATTAGGGCATTAAAGGTTCAAATATTTTTTTTGTAACTAGCAATTCTCATCTCCTCAAAAACCTTCAAAGCAAACTTATCCTTCCCATCTTTGTCAAATCCAAACAAAAGGGTGGTGTATGTAATTAAATATATCAGGCTTAATCCCTCTCTTTATCATAATTTTAAACATCCATTGCTTCATGGAAAGTACCATTTTCAAGTTTGTTTATTACAAAATTATGATGGATATACTCATTCTTTATTTTGAGAATAGTTGAGTTTGACATTTAATACAAGTGTATTTTTTATATAAAAAATAATAATAGAATGACTGAAATATAGAAATTTTATATAAATATATATAGTTTTTTTTTTTTTTTCCATCAAAAAATTAATAATATAGTTTAACAGTTAACACTTTGATGCCTTTCAAACCCCCTTAGGCATTTGTGATTAGATAGCTCAGTACTATTGCTAAGTGCCAATTAATAAAGGACGGTCCCAAAAAAGAGGGACAATTGTAGGTTCTAAAGAAGAAGCCACCCCAAGAAAGGGTCTCAAGTCTCAACCCAATGAGAGGATCACACAAATGTTGACCACTATTACTAAAGCCTGTAGATGAGTTTTGAGGAATGGATTTAACTATAATGTGAACCAGGAGGACTAATGTTTGTGAACTCAAGTGACAATGACTTGAGCAATAGATTTCTTGATGGCAATGGAGTTACGGGGTTGGATTTTTTCAAAAAGGATGTCTATGATGTTGACATTCTACTTCTTGAGCTAATTATAGGAAAGGAACCCATTCAAATAAAAATAATTATTCAAACCAATTGGATGGGAGTTACATTGATTGGATTACTTATCTTTTGACTTGCTCTTCTTTGGTGTGCAATTTCATTGTTAAATCTCTTATTGGGTTAGGTTTTGATAATGAAGTCTTTCAGTTGCTCAGAATTGCTGGTGCCTACATTAAGCCCTTACCTTGTCGAAGGCCTACAACCCTTGAATTGTAACATTATATGCATCCTTAGAAAGAATTATGGCCTCATAAATAATGACTCGGAGATATTGAGGCAATCTGAAATTGTAATTGCCAGTGCTTCTATAAAGTTGTAATTTACAACTATGTCTTTTGTTGGCTTTAATTTCATGCCAAAGTTGATAGTAATTTTATTCAATCTTTTGTACCCTATGTTTAATTGTGGGATTTAATTGTAAGGGTTGTGTGATAGAGAGAGAGTGTGTGTGAAAACTCAAGCGATTGAAGACAGAAGAGTTTTCGTGGGTATCTTGCGACTAAGCATCCTGTGAAATGATGCATGTGCCCTGCACATGACTAGAATGCGAAGAGTCAGGACAAATGAAGACAGTTGTGTTTCGCAATTAGTTCGCAGGTAAGGCCTTCCCGCGAGACACTCGCGAAACATTCTATTTTGCCAGACTATCATTTCTGATATACACTTTCTATGCCTACACTGTATATACCTACATTACCCATAGATGTTGAGGAGTGCTTCTGAGAGAAAACCCTAGCCATAAACCTTAAGAGTTAGAGATTTTTATACCCACATATCTCTACACATTTGCTTGTGGATTTTCCTTAACTTTTATCTCTCCATTTCCATACCATTGAGAGGTTGATAGCCCAATTACTTACCACACCCTTTCAGAGTGTTCAATAAGGTTTTGGTGCTGTTGGGAAGCATTGGAAGAAGCTGCTAGTCCTCAAGCAAAACAGATAAAGAGTAAAACAAAACAAAGAAAAAGGAAATCCTAACCAATCCACTTTCGCTGGAAATTTCGATTGCATTTAGCGCATGCAACAAGCCTTTAAACCAAAAGCTTACGCTAGTGGACGAGTTGTAGTCTTGTGAGTGTTTGCAGGGAATATACCCCGAAATTTTGAGAATGAATACTAAAATAAACAAAACAAAGAAAATCAAACAATTTTTTTTTTCAATTGCCTTTTGCAAAGAGGATTAGTTCAAGTTCAATAACACTACAAATGCTAAAGAAATTTCTAATGCCATCAAAACTCAATGTGAGTGAAAAGTGGTAGCTAACCCAAACATACTCTTAGTTTTAGAATAAATTGTACTCGAATCTCTATTTGAAAGTATGCTTCAACTCAAATCTTTCCAGTGTTATCACTCAACAAATGAAATCACTCTAAAATGGGGTGTACACTCTTAACAATATATGTGAGCGGAATAATGTAAGCAAAATCAAACACCTCACATATAAATCACATGAAAAAACGCTTAATCAAGAAAGAACAAGTAGTCTCATGAAAGGATGCCAAAAAGAATTTATACCACACTTTATATTCAGTCATATTAATATCTGAACTACACAATCTTCAAGATCAAATAAGGACTTTATTAGGACATAATGTAGGGTAAAAGAAAAGGGAATGAAATAAAAATGGGTAAAGGTAAATATAGGAAGTGTTTTCAAGATTTGTCGGAATGTCAACTCTTTTTGGAATTTCCATTCAACTATTTTTTTTCACCTCTTATTCTTCAAACCAACACTCCTTCCTTCCATTTCACTTCTCAAAATTTGATGAGAACCCTTTTTATTTTCTTCTTTTTGGCACTTTTCCTTCTTCTTTTTTCTTTTTATTCTTTTTTTTTTCTTCTTTGAATTCGTTTTCAAACCACCACATTGAAACAAACTAATCAAATTCCATCTTGAAACACTATGGATAAGGGCTTTAAGAAAGAAAGGCTAATTAAAAGGCTCAACAAGGTGACTAGCGATAATGTATCAAGAAAGAAAACGCAAAACACATATATGGCTCAAAGTAGACAGAAATGGACTAATCTCATCTCTCAGAGACTAGTACAGTTCATTCAACATCAATGACTTCAAAAGATTCAAGTGTGGCATAATTTCTTTTTCTCTTGGCCAGAAGAAAGAACAATGAGACTACAATAGGGGAAATATGTTATGCACTTCCGAATTAACTTTAAGATTAGAAAAATAAATAAACAAATAACCCTCCAAAAATAATGATTGGCTCAAAACTCACGAGGTTACAGTCTCCACATTGTTATCATCAAGATTTTCTAATCATTTTTATCCTTCAACAAGAAGTTGTGTCTAAGTGGCTACGTGCATGTGCAATGAATTGAGCATTAAAGCAATGAAATTCTTTAAGCAAGAGTAGTATAACAAACTCAAAACATAAACCTCATGCTAGGCAAAAGATTTTTTTTTTTTTAACACAACTAAACAAAACAAAAAAAAAAAAAAAAAAAAAAAGGATAGAAATCTATATACATCCCCTCCCCCCCTCCAAAACCTAAACCAAACATTGTCCTCAATGTTAAAAATGATACGCTCAAATATATGTCTTGAATGAAAAGAGAGCAAAATATTAATATGCAACATGAGAATCAAGTGGAAACAAGTAAGGTAAGGAGAAGGAGGAGACGTACCTTGATCAAGTTGATTGTTATAAATTTTAATTTCTGTCAAATATCAACTAGAACAAAAGAGTATAAAACTAAACAAGAAAATAAACACAAATATTAATCTAAAAGCATAAAATAAACAAGAAAAAGATTTTTTTTTGCAAAAACATTTAACACAACTGGTGATCAATCCTGATAAACAGGACCATCCAAACCCTAACAACACCATGGAGATAAATAATGCATTTATGAATGGACTAGTCCAGTGATTTTTAACTTACCTGGGTCAAAAACATGTTGAGAAGCTTTTGCAGTGTTTTCCAAGTGAATTCTTTGCATAACCACAGAAGCACTAATGCCCTTAATATCAGCAATTTTCGAACCTATAGCTCTCTTATGCTCTTGAAGTATACTTATCAATTGGTTTTCCCAAAAGTCATCTAATTTTGGTGGTTCTACAATAGATGGGAAGGGGATGAAGAAAGTGGAAAAGGACCACTTTTGGCTGCCAACTATCAATACTTAAGAGAGGAACAAAATCCAACAATGCATTAACCTCCTCCATTGATTTTTCAGTATCCAAATTGCAATAAAAAAGGGTTAAACAAGCCTTTAGGGGATCCTCACCTCTTGATTGTATGAAAGTATCATGGACTAGGCTCCCAATCATGTTAACCTCACATATATCCTCATTGTCTATTACTTGCTTACTTATGTCAAAGATATTAAGCTCAACAGTCATATTCCCAAAAGAAATCTTCATCACACCACTTCGACAATTGATCAAAGCATTGGATGTGGCTAAGAAAGGGCGACCCAAAATGACATGGATTTGTGTATTGGCATTCAGAGCAGGCTCAGTGTCTAACACAACAAAATCAATAGGAAAATAGAATGCATCCACTTTAATCAGCACATCCTCAACAATACCTCTAGGGATTTTCACAAACCTATCAACTAATTAAAGTGTCATGGTTGTGGGTTTTAACTCCCCCAAACCTAGTTGTAAATAAATTGAATATGGCATTAGGTTCACACTTGACCCCAAATCTAACAAAGCTCGCTCAATGAGACAATCCCCAATCTTGCATGAAATTGTAGGAGATCCAAGGTCTTTACATTTCACTGGATATTTATTCTAAATGATTTAACTGACTTGCTCTGTCAAAAATGCCTTTTTAGGGACATTTGTCTTTCTCTTCATTGTCACAAGATCTTTTAGAAACTTGGCATAAGTAGGAACTTGCTGAATTGCATCAAGAAATGGAATATTAATTTGCACTTTCCTAAAAACCTCTAAAATATCTCCAAATTGTGCACTTTTCTTAGGACTAATTAACCTTTGAGGAAATGGAGCTTTAGGAACAAACCTCTTATCAAGGGGAGAACTAAGATCCTAAATTGGAATGGAGGGTGGGTTGTCCTTCTTTTCTCTATGATCATCATGTGAACTATGAGTTCCCTTTTCCTTTCACATAATATTTTCATCATCCTCCACTTCTAGCATTTTCACTTGATTATCAACTTGCTTACCAGACCTAAGGGTAATAATAGACTGAACATGTTCTTGTCCATGAGTAGAACTAGAAGAACCATTGATGGCATACTATCCTTTTGGGTTAGGTATAGGTTGACTAGAAAACTTTCCTTTTTCCCTCTCTCCAACTTGAGTTGCTAACTGGCCAACTTGATTTTCTAACTTTGAAATAGCTTGAATATTCAAATGGGTGGAACTTTTCATCTATTGGATGGCTTGGCTAGTTAATTGCATGAAAGTTTTGAGAGAATCCTCCAAAGATGGTTGTTGTCTTGGTGGTGCTACAAAGTGAGGTGTTGATTGAGGAATGGGAGGATATGCTTGAGTAAATGGACAAAATTGACTTTGTTGATGCACTTTTTGTCCACCTACATTTGTGGGAGGCTGATTTTGCCTCCATGAGAAATTAGGATGGTTCCTCTAATTTGGATTGTATGTCTCTGAAAATGGACTAGCAAAAGGTTTTTCATAATTATTCAGTGCATTTGCTTGCTCGGCATAAAAATCAGGGTACCCAGCTGCGGAAGGACACATTTGTGTTGTATGCATAGGACTTGCACAAATAGAGCATGTTTCACTTTGAACTTGATTGACAGAATTCATCCCTCTACCTAAAGCTAAAGCCTCAACCTTACGAGTGAGATTGTCCAACCTATCTTTTATGTCTAAATCTTCACTGACTTCATACAATCCTCCTTTCTTAATTGCAGGGGCAAATCTCTCTTTACAGTTGGAAAAATCCCATTGTTGTGAACTTTCAGAAAAATTCTAAAGAAATTTGTATGCCTAATCATCTACAAGACTCAAAAATCCACCACCATTCATGGACTTAATCATGTTACGATTTCTCTGAGTCAAACCATTATAAAAACATTGTACCGGTCTCCATGTTTCGAAACCATGATGAGGACACTTTAAGATCAAGTCCTTAAATCTCTCCCAACTCTCATAAAATTTCTCTTGTTCATCCTAATAAAAAGCTGCAATTTCTCTCCTCAAAGCATTAGTCTTGGCCATTGGGAAAAATTTAGAGAGGAATTTTGTGACCAACAGTTCCTATGAAGTGATAGATCCAAGTGACAAAGAGTTAAGCCATGCTTTTGCCTTATCCTTCAAGGAAAAAGGGAATAAACGCAAGCGAACAGAGTCATCAGTGAAATTCTGGAACTTACAAGTAACACAAATCTCAAGAAAATCCTTTACATGCATATAAGGGTCTTCTCTATCCAATCCATAAAAAGTAGGAAGAAGGTGGATTATCTGTGGCTTCAACTCAAAATGTGCAATAGTGGTTGCAGGTAATGTTGACATCCCATTTTGCAACTCACATTTAACCTCACATTAAGGATAAAAGGGTAATTTCACATTGGAAATATGCATCTTGATTCTGGTCATTAGATTCTTAATCTCATTTTACAAAAATGATCTTGATTTTTCGAAGTTGGCTCTACAGGCTGTTATAGCAGTTACGGAAAAACCGAACTTTGCTTGCTCCTCACTCTCATCAATCTCCACATTTAATGCGCCAAATTTTCCCAAATGCTAAAATGAGGTCTAGGTTCATGATTCATTGTCAACCCTCATTTAATGGCCTTTCATTCATATTTCCTCCACCACTACTATATATACCCCCCCTCTCATTCATTCCAGCACAAAAAACCCCCTCTCTTCCCCTATCTTGAGTTTTAGTGAAGTTGAGTAGTCTTGTCATATCTTGGTCTTCCTGAGACTCAAGGTATTGAGTGAGACTCACTCTTCCTCTCCTAACTCTTCTTTTCCTCCACCCTTAGGATCTCTACCAAGAGTCTCCTCCTCCACCATATGGATCTTGCATGAAGGTATAATCCCTTTCCCTAACTTGTTTTTTATGTTGCCATTATGAGAATTTAGGATTAAAGCATGATAGTAACTATTTAAATTATCTTGAATATGTTTGAATGTTCTTATATGTTCTTAGTTGTTCATCACATGTTCATGCATAACACTAGCTTCAATCTTAAATCCACATCTAAAAAACATTAAAAAGATGTTTGTTTAATAATTCTTTTAAATTCTTGAATCTAGGATATCATCATTCACACACATTCACTAGAGTTTATTTTTCAACCCAAATGCCTTGCTTAATAAATTGAATTAGAGTTTTCACATGCACACACATTAAATTCAACATGCAAATTGATTGATAACATATTGGATGATGTGATATGAATATTGGCCACCATAATCTAAAAGACCGGTTTCACCGGGCAAGGTGGGTGCCTAACACCTTCCCACCTTGTAATATAGCCTTCGATCTTAGATCAAGGGTTAGTAGATCAAATGCTTATCCATGTAATTCAATTTCTAGATCGTAACTAGGAAACAAAGCCATGTACTTTATCTTAGATTGTATCTAGGACCAAAGCCATGTAATTTTCCTATGATCAATGTAAATTCAATTTCAAATTAATAAAATGAGGAATTTTTCAATTATGATTTTCTTATTTTTCCAATAATTAAATAAGTGGCGACTCCATTGTAAAACCCTTAATCTAAGGGGGAAAATATAACCAGTCGAACCTCCATTTTGAGAGGCAATAACATGACTCCACCCATTTATGTGGGTTTGGCCCCAAAACATCCTTAAAAAAGGGGGCCGGGGGTGCGGTCTCTCACAGTGGCGACTTCACTAGGAATATTGAAGGCTAAGCTTCAGTTAGGTTATGGTGGCCAACCATGTCATTGTTTGTTTATTACTTTTTGTATATAATATGTCTAATATGTTATTATATTGCATGTCATGCATCATTTGCTTGAATGAAATTTATTTTATTTATGTGCTAGCCCAAAAGCCCGATAGTATTAGCCATGGATTGTGGTCTTCCTGAGACTCACATACCCAACGGTGAACCTATCACCCACCGCGACAAGGATCATCATGGTTATACCATGGTGGTTCATAGGGACAAACTGTACCATTCGGACCAACGCGGTGCTCCTGACGTCACAAGTTGGGAGGTACGACGTCCTAGCTTGTGGGGACCTTTAACCTACCTTCTACCCATGTTGTAATGATCCATAGAACCTACCTTTAGGTTGGTCCATGTAGCATTTCATTACGCATGTGTTTGGCCGTTGTTTGGACCATGATAAGCTCAAGTTCAAAGCTTGGGCCTATCATAATTGTTTGAATCATGTATGCTATGAATGAACTCAAGCCTAAAAGCCTATGACTGAATTTTACTTGGTATGGAAGCCCAAAATTGTTTCTTGAATGAGTCTAAGCCCAACACTTGAGCCCATCAAAGGTGCATGAAGACATGAGCAACATCAAAGGCCAAAAACTCACAAGATGCATGCCTTCCAAGTGTAAGCCCCAGCCATTTCAAGCAAATTCCAAAAGACCATAATCAAGGTTCAAGCCTTCCAAGTGCAAGCCCCAAGCCATTTCAAGCAAATACCAAAAGATCATAATCAAGGTTCAACCCTTCCAAGTGCAAGCCCAAGCCATTTTATCATAATCAAGGTTCAAGCATGTCAAGTCTCAAGCATCCTAAATGGATCAAGAAGAAGCAAGTAGCCCAACTTTGCCTCACTCCACATTTGGTTGCAACATCATGGTTAAGCTTAAAGTTTGTTTGTTTATTCCATGTCTCTATGTTTCTTTGAATTCTAAAAATCCATGTAGCATTTGATGTACTTTGTTCATGTATATATATATTTTTTTTAAATTTCAAAAAAAATTCAAGATTTCCAAATCTTTCCCAAAAAAAGAGAAAATTTTTCAAATAAAAAAAAAGTCTTTGGACTAGGGGAATTGAGCCCTTAAGTCATTTAAAAAAATTCTTTGAACTAGGGGCATTGGACTTCCTAGTGACTTTTTTCAAAAAAGGCCCATTTTTTTTCTTTCAAAGATTTCAGGATTCTTTAAAGTCCTCTTTTCAAAATGGTACATTAGGATCCCTTGGACAAAACTTTTTCTAAATTGTGGTGTTTAAAGGCTTGAACAATCAACTTGTACTAAGAAAGGATTAATTTCATTTGATTCGTGTAAACACTTTTGCTAAATTACTTTGAATAAAAGAAGAAATTGTCTTACAAGGGAATCGAAGAAAATCTATCCATCAGAAAATTCAAAAATCTCATGCATTCATTCCAAATTTCTGAAAAACTTTTGTCTCCAATAGAGCATTCATACTTTTTCTTTTAAGAGGAATTTATTAAAAGAGCTTAAGTCATTGTGCCTACAAGCAAGCATTGCTAGGGATAGGAGGCCATCTTTGGTAAAACAAGATTATACCTTAATACCTAGAATGATCATTATCCATTGCTAACCCATTTGAGCCTTTAAACACTTAGCCTCTTTTTCGCATGAACCCACTAAAATCTAAACCTAGGGTGGGAAAATTCAAAGTATGCATGCTTGAATCTCAAGTTGAGGAGGATTCGACCTTGTAGCTTTAAAGCTAATTGATAAAGCTCTCCCAGAAGATATGAAAGACAAGTAGAGAATTCATTAAGCTAAAGATAAGAGATCATCAAAGAAAAAGGAGTTTTCACTCAATCAAGGAAAGAGAAATGAAATTTCATCAATGTGAGAGAAAAAAAAAATGTGCATAAAGTTTGAAGAACCTAAAATTCATCATGCCAAGAAGAGTAGAAGGTTCATCCAAAAGAAAGTTCATCAAAAAAGGAAAAGATTTATCAAGCACAGAAAGGTGCAAGTGCATTGAGGCAAGAAAGAAGTCTAGAGAGTGCATCAAAATGATTGAAAATCATTAAGCTAAGAAATACAAGGAGGGAAAAAGGTCCCCAAAAGTTCATTCAATCAAGAAATGAAAGACCAAAAAAAAAAAACAAAAGAAAAAAGAAAAAAAAAAAAAAAAAAGCCCGCTAGGCTGAAAACCCAAAAAGATGGTCTAGGCAAAAGTTAAGGCCAAAGAAAAGAAGAAGAAGAAAAAAAAAATTTGGAAACTTGAAGATGCAACCTAAAAAGAGAATAATTTTACAAGATGAAAGTCTAGAGGTATGGTTCAAGAGGAATGAGGATAAGAACAATTGTTGATACAAGTGACCAATAAAGACTAGTGCAAAGATGACAAAGAAGAAATGGGAAAACTCCTCCAATACTTGATTTTTGAGTAATGCATACTTAGGGGAACATCATAGAGAATTTTAAGTCTTTTATATCTTTTATTTCATAACCTAAACCCGGCTTACATTACAGCCCATGAGTAAAGACCTCCTTGAAGTCTTACTAATTGTAGGCACATCTTAAACTCTAATAATATTTTTCTCTTGAATTAAAAAGGAAAAATGCTTAAAATTTTCAAACCCCACCGGAGGATATGTTCGAGGACAAAATTTCTCAAACTTTCAAATCCTCAAAATGACTCAAAAGAACTTCAAAACCTGGAGCACTCTCCTTGTTTGCACCTAACAATGTGATTCATAAACAATATCACATTTCATTTATTGATTGCCTTTGGAGACTTAATCTGATGATGTTCAAATGGATGAAGCAAATTTGATTACATAAGTTTTATGATCTTGATCCTTCCTAATCAAAGAGATTTGTTTGATTCTTAAACACTTTGATTTGCCAAAATGGTTGTTCAAAGGATCACCTCTTGTTCATAAAATAAAATAAAAAAATAAAATAAAATAAAATAAAAATAGAGAAGAAGAAAGAAAGAGAAATCTCATTTCCACAAAAAAGAAAAAAAAATCATTCTTTTTCAAAATCCAGTTCTCTTGAACTACGTCTTAACCTGATCCTCTATGAGAGAGGTACGTAGGCAGCCTTTAAGAGGCCCGATCCCAATCACCCAAACAACCTTGGAGAACAAAGTCAAAACAGTGTGACAAAATTGTTTAGGTGCATGTTAGGTTAAGCTTATTTGTTTGCATCAAGCATGCTTAAACTTGGGGCATTGGCCAATTTATATTGTGTGCAAATATGTTCTTCTCGCATGAAAGCATGTTTTCATTTGAGGCACCAATCCATTTTTTTGGCAAGCATGTCCACACTAGGGGCATTGGCCAAAAATGTTTTCTTGATAATTGGTTTCTAACAAGTTAGAGAAAGAAAGCTATTTTGCATGAACCAATGATCGTGGACCGTGATCTTCTTTCATGTTCCCTAATGGTCGCAACATCAAATGAACTTAGGTTCAATCTAAGCATGGGATATGCCCCAAACTAGGGGCATTGGGTAAGTACTTCCAATTCATTTCAATGAATAAATCCATTACTAATTGAAATTATCTTTTTGCAGGAATTAAGTAAGGACTTATCCAGCAATCTACATCAACTTCTAGCCAAAGTTATTCTCATTCAAAGGATAGGTTTTTCAAAAAAAAAAAAAAAAATCATCATGAATAAATCTTCATCATTTCTAGTCCATCTTCATCTTCTTCACTTTGTGATCATAAAAAAAAAATCTCCATTTCCAAAAGGAAAATTCTTCATTTTTCAAAGGAAAAATCTCCAAAACCATATTCCAAAGGAAAAATCTCCAATGAACAAATCTTCAATAAAAATTTCCAAAACTTCAATGGAAAAATCTCCATGAACAAATCTTCATTAAAAATTTTTCAAAAGTTCAAGCTCCAAAATAAATCTTCAAGGAAAAATCTCCACAAACAAATCTTCACAAAAGGAAAAATCTCAATTTTTCAAAGGAAAAATCTCCAAAACCATATTCCAAAGGAAAAATCTCCATGAACAAATCTTCATTAAAATTGTTTCAAAATTTCAATCTCCAGAATAAATCTTCAAGGAAAAATCTCCAATGAACAAATCTTCAATAAAAATTTCCAAAACTTCAATGGAAAAATCTCTAAGAATAAATCTTCAAGGAAAAATCTCCATGAACAAATCTTCAAAAGGAAAAATCTTCATTTTTCAAAGGAAAAATCTCCAAAACCATATTCCAAAAGAAAAATCTCCATGAACAGATCTTCTTAAAAAATATTCAAAAATCCAATTGAAAAATCTCCAGAATAAATCTTCAAGGAAAAATCTCCATAAACAAATCTTCAAATAGAAAAATCTCCAATGAATAAATCTTCATTAAAAATTTTCAAATCATCAAAGGAAAAATCTCCAAAACTATTTTTCAAGGAAAAATCTCCTATGGACAAATCTTCATTAAAGTTTTTCAAAATTGCAATGGAAAAATATCCTGAATGAATCTTCAAGGAAAAATCTCCATGAATAAATCTTTTAAAAAAAAAAAATTCAAATGTTTAAAGGATAAATCTTCAAGATAACTCTTCCAAAAAAAAAAAAAAAAAAATCTCAATTTTTCAAGGAAAAATCTCCAATGAATAAATCTTCATAGGAAAATTTTCCAATGAACAAATCTTCATTAAAAATTTTGAAAACTTCAATGGAAAAATCTCCAGAGTCAAAGCTTCAAAGGATAAATCTCTTGAGCATAGCTTCAAATGAAAGATTTCCAAAACAAATGGCAGATTGTGATCTCCTTCCATGTTCTCTAGTGGTGCAACATTAAGTCAATTGTCCACCTTCAACATTCATCGAAGCATGGAATATGTCCCAAACTAGGAGCATTCACTAGGTATACCAAAGTCTTTTCAATGAATAATTCTGTTACTAATTGAAAGTATTTATTTTGTAGGTATCAGGGTAAAAGGCCCACACACATCGGTATGAATAATACCTTCCAATTCCATTGGACCTCTGGGAAGTACGTCCAAATTTCAAATCCATCGGACCTCTGGGAAGCACATCCAAATTCAAATCCATTGGACCTCTGGGAAGTATGTCCAAAATTCAAATCCATTGGACCTCTAGGAAGCACGTCCAAACTTTAAACCATCGGACCTCTAGGAAGCACGTCCAAATTCAAATCCATCGAACCTCTGGGAAGCACATCCAAAACTTCAAATCCATCAAACCTATGGGAAGCATGTCCAAAATTCAAGATCATGATTGAAATCCTCATTTTGTCGTGACCACTAGTAAGCATGTCTTGTACTAATTTTTTTTCAAAAAAAAAAAAAAAAAAAGGCTGCATGCATGAACTACGTTTAGACCTGATCCTCCCACTAAGAGGTACATAGGCAATCCCCCTCGAGATTCGGTCCACATTTTGATCCATAACATGACTATTTGCATTTTTCTCTACACGGTTAAATACTGATTGCAAAGTTAGGTGTCTCTTTCATACATTAACATTCGCTTTTCAAGCTCTGCCAATGAGGGGCATTCTGTTGACACCCCATTTTGCAACCCACATTTAACCTCACATTGAGGGTAATTTCACCTTAGAAATATGCATCTTGATTTTGGTCATTAGATTCTTAATCTCATTTCACCAAAATGATCTTGATGTTGTAACGATCAAATCGACTGGTCATAAGCCCGAATCGAACTACCAGATTGAAAGTTATCATCAAATCAAGTTTTAATGGCTGAGATGCACCATCACAAATTGAGTCCGACAATATGTGATTATGAATAATTGATTTCAATTGGTTATAAGTATAATCAATTTGACATCGATGATATGTCATAATTTGATTGGTTAGGATTACATTTTATGTTAGGGTTGCACACACCTAATTAACTAGATAGTTGAACATTAATTATTCAATGAGTAATTTGTGTAATTATCTTTTAATTAGAGTAAATTTGGAACTAATTAAGTCTGAAATGGGAGTGATTGGAGTCAGTTAATATTAATTGGGAGCTAATTTGGGACCTATTAATGTTAATTGTACTGAAACCATTTTCTAACAAATGACCTCTGCTCACCATTTCATCGATATCTCTCATAATATTTTGAATCTACTAATGAGATTAATTTTCCCAGCAACTAGACATCTGGGGCTTCAATTTGAGCATAAGAATGAGACAATTCCGATCAAAATTAAGTCAGATATGATTTTTCGAAGTTGGCTCTACAAGCTGTTACAACAGCTACGGGAAAACCGAACTTTGCTTGCTCCTCACTCTCATCAATCTCCACATTTAATGCGCTAGATTTCCCCAAATGCTAAAATGAGGTCTAGGTTTATGATTCCTTGTCAACCCTCATTTAATGACCTTCCATTCATTTTTCATCCACCACTACTATATATACCCCCCCTCTCATTCATTCCAGCACAGAAAAGCCCCATCTCTTCCCCTCTCTTGAGTTTTAGTGAAGTTGATTAGTCTTGTCATATCTTGGTCTTCCTGAGACTCAAGGTATTGAGTAAGACTCACTATTCCTCTCCTAACTCTTTTTTTCCTCCACCCTTAGAATCTCTACCAAGAGTCTCCTCCTCCACCATATGGATCTTACATAAAGTTATAATCCATTTCCCTAACTTGTTTTTTGTGTTGTCATTATGAGAATTTAGGATTAAAGCATGATAGTAACTATTTAAATTCTCTTGAATATGTTTGAATGTTCTTATATGTTCTTCATATGTTCTTAGTTGTTCATCACATGTTCATGCATAACACTAGCTTCAATCTTAAATCCACATCTAAAAAACATGAAAAAGATGTTTGTTTAATAATTCTTTTAAATTCTTGAATCTAGGATATCACCATCCACACACATTCACTAGAGTTTATTTTTCAACCCAAATGTCTTGCTTAATAAATTGAATTAGGCTTTTTCACATGCACACACATTAAATTCAACATGCAAATTGATTGATAACATATTGGATGATGTGATATGAATGTTGGCCACCATAGTCTAGAAGACCGGTTTCACTGGACAAGGTGGGTGCCTAACACCTTTCCACCTTGTAACATAGCCTCCGAGCTTAGATCAAGGGTTAGTAGATCAAATGTTTATCCATGTAATTTTCCAATTTTTAAATTGTTACTAGAAAACAAAGCCATGTACTTTATCTTAGATTGTATCTAGGACCAAAGTCATGTAATTTTCCTATGATCAATGTAAATTCAATTTCAAATTAATAAAATGAGGAATTTTTCAATTATGGTTTTCTTATTTTTCCAATAATTAAATAAGTAGCGACTCCATTGTAAAACCCTTAATCTAAGGGGGAAAATATAACCAGTCGAACTTTCATTTTAAGAGGCAATAACATGACTCCACCCATTCACATGGGTTTGGCCCCAGAACATCCTAAAAAAAGGGGGTCGAGGGCGCGGTCTCTCACAGGTAATACCATGCAAGATGAAGGGTTGGTGGTTATGGGTGAGAACAACTCCCTAAGAGTTTGTGAATCATCTCTTGTTTCTCCTATCGTGGATGAATAATCAAAACTAACAAGACGATTTTCTTTATCATGTATCCAAGTTCTCATACACCAAGCACAAAGAAATAATTTTTTTTTCTATTTAAAAAAATAAATTTTAACTACAACTAGTAGAAGGAAAAATTCAATTAAGACCTAATTTATTTTCCTAACCAAGTCCTCGGCAATGGCACCAAAAACTTCTTGTGAAATTTTAAAATACTCACAAGTATACGAACCGTACCGAAATATAGTTTGACAAGAACGAGGTCGAACCCACAGGGACTTGTATGAACGTAGGAAAATTAATTAAACCTTAACCAAATTAATTCTAATCTAGTTTAATGAAAATTGGTTTTTCTGAGATTAAATAAACTAAACAAATAATAAAATTAAGCAAAAGATATAAAGTAATAAAAAGATGTAAACAATCAAGAGAAAGTAATTAAGGTTTTGGAATCCACCTTGTAAGTCATATCAGCATATATTTATGATCATTAATTTTTCCCAATCACTGCATGATAATTTAGAAATTAACCTTGCTATCATGGAAAATATCATCATTAAAACTTATGTTTAAAAATCTAAAACATGTTCTTCTTCGCTTCTTCAGTATAAAATCAAATCATCAATTGTATCCGTAGCCAAACAAATCACAAGATATATCCAATTCTAAATATTAAATCATAAATTGTATCCATTGACAGACAAATCACAAGCGATATCCTAACTTGGATTTGGTGCAAATTTCCTTTGATTCCTTGCTCCAATTGGACTTAAATTTAATTGGGTTGGCCTTCTTTAACTTCATAATGGCCCTTGTAAAAGTAAAGTCCATTAGCTTTCTTCTTTGCACAAATCCACTTATTTAATTTTATTCTCCTACAAAAGACAAATTCATGCAATAAGATTCAATTAAGAACAAAATTGATTAGAAGCCAAGGATGGCAGATGCAACATGGAGCTTGTTGCGGGATCTGAAAAGCTAGACAAGACACGGTTTTGAGAAACTTTGTTGGAGTAGGAGCTCGGAGGGCTTAGGTACATCAAGTAGATTAGGCTTGGAGGGTCTCTTGCTAACCCATGTATCCCAACTGATTGTCTAGTGGATCGATTATCGCTTGGAGGCTGGCGAAGAGATTTTTCACCGAGTTCTTCAATTTCCTCTTCGATAACACATTGACGTGTTATCCTGTGTTTACATTCTTCTTCCCTACTCTTTTAGCTTTCATATTACTGATGTGTTATATTGAATTTGTCTTAGAGTAGTTTATTTGTTCATTCCCTCGATTTTACTCTATTCCGCACTTAGTATAAGTTAAAGTAAAATCTATCTATCCGTAATTTTTAACTTGGGGTCTAAACAGCTCTTGTGTTTTCACACATTTTAGAGCATTCAACTGGTATCAGAGCAAGTGCACTTGCTGTGGTTTAATTACCTAAGTGTGATCTTTGACCCTGTTTGAGATGGACCGGTCTCAATCTTTAAATGCTCCACCATATTTTAATGGTAGCAACTATGCCTTTTGGAAAGTCAGGATGAAGGCATTTTTGAGTTCAATTGATGAAACCATTTGGGATGCGATGGCTGTTGGATGGACTAGGCTGGAGGCTGTTAAATCCACATAGGATAAGGCAACTCTTGCGGCAGCTAACGCTAATAGTAAAGTTTTGAATGCAATTTTTTGTGGTGTGTCTCCAAATGAGTTCCACAAGATATCTCACATCACTATTGCCAAGAAAGTATGGCAAATATTGGAGACCACGTATGAAGGAACAAAGAAAGTGAAAGACACTAAGTTGCAAATGTTGACCACATATGCATTTGACTCATTCTATAGCAAGCTGAATGAGGTGGTTATTGGCAAGTTCAACTTGGGTGAGAAAACGGAGGACTCAAAGATAGTAAGAAAAATCCTTCAATCATTGCTAGAGAGCTTCCGTGCAAAGATTACAGCAATTGAAGAGAACAAGGACCTTGTTGATATCAAAGTTCAAGAACTAATTGGTTTACTTCAAATATATGAGTTGTCATTGCCCTCACAAAGGAAGAGCAAATCTCTTGCTCTTAAGACGATCAATGAGAGGGTAGAAGCTCATGACTCATCAGATGAAGATGTTGTCGATTAAGATGTGGCATATCTAGTAAAGAATTTCCGAAAGTTCTTGAAGTTCAAGAAAAATGGAAAGTTTGCTGAGAAGGGAAAATTCTCAAGTTTCAGAAATGAGAAAAAAGGATTTTAAGAGGAGAGATGGAAATGATTCTCAATCCTCTCAAGGAATCACTTGCTTCGAATGCAACGAATGCAGACATTTCAAGAAAGAGTGTCCCAATTATTTGAAAACGAAGGGCAAAGTGTATGCCACTACTCTAAATGATTCAGACTCCTCTAAATCAGATTCAGATGAAAGCTTTGATGGAGAGGGAAACCTCTCTACATTCATGACCATTGCTCATGTGGAATCTTTAGATGATTTAAGTGTGCTAGTGGAAGAGCTTGGTGAGCACATTGAATTGGAGTCAATTGGGATAGTTGAGGAATCTGATGATGAAGAAGATGAAGGAACAGTGGGACTGCAAGAGATCTATAATTCCCTCCTTGAGAAGACCGGTGAATATGCAAAAGTGGCTAAGGCAACCATTAAAAAGATGAAAAGAGCAGAGGAAGATTATAGAAGTCTTCTAGTGCGATACAAGGAGACCAAATGTGAAATGGAGACGCTGAATGGAGAGCTAATCGAAGCCTACTCAAAGTTAAAATTTAAGCTCAAGCCAATGCTAAAGTAGAGCGAGTTTCCTCTAAGAAGCTTGATGAAGTCCTTGCTCATAAAAAGCCATTCTCCGATAAAAGCAGATTGGGATACACCTGTGAGAGCAGTTCAAGTGTCAAAGTGACCAAAGATATGAAGTTTGTGAAAGCTAAAAAACCGATGGTAGCTACCACAAATGCTGATCAAGTGAAGCCAGAAAAGAAGAAGAATGTGACTGACCAACAGTTTATGACTAAGCCTCCTAAACAATTAGTGGTCAAACCTAAGGGTAAAGGGAAATCACTTCCAAAGTCACAAAGAGGTCTAAGAACACAACACTTCTGCCATCACTGTAGACTTCAAGGACACACCAGACCAAATTGTCATAAGCTTAGAGCATTGAAAAATGCAAGTGATCAGAGATCAAAAGGATCAAGAAATGACAAAAGGAATTGGGCTGTTGAGCAATCAGGAGGTCGAGATGGTGATTCCGAAGTGATGGATGTGATGAAGATGATTGATGCATTCACCACCTATTTGGATAACTTCAACAAAAGGTTTGAAAGTCACAACACCCGTACCCAATCTTATAGGGATATCACCCCAAACGCACGTGACGTGTGAGTGAAGAAGGGTACTCATGCATGATCACCTCCTATGTCCATGCATTAATACTTCCAATGTTTAGGATCATAGGTTCATGCATCATATCATGCATTGCTTTCTGCTTATAGCATGTTTCTTTTACAAGTTCTGTTTTGTACTTGTTTTTGTTAATCTTACTTTACTAGTTCTGTTTTTTAGTGTGTTCAAAAAATCATAGTTTTAAAAACCGGACCGGACCGGCCGGTCCGACCGGTCCAACCGGGAACCGGCTTTCATTCCGGTCTGATTATGGTAAAAAACCGGAAATAGGTTTAAAACCGGTAAATAGTAAAAACCGGCCGGTTTAACCTGAGAACCGAAAACCGACGAGGTCTAACCGGTTAATGACTGGTTGGGGTTTTTTGACTTCTCCACTAAAACTACGTCGTTTTGGTCCTCAATAAAATCCTTAAAACTAACCCCAAGCCTAATCAGATCACTCTCTCATCTCAGTGTCACGATCATCCCGCCTCAATCTGCTTGAAAAAACCCATGCGAAGAAGAACCAAAAACACCAGCAAAAAAAAAACATATCGGAAACCCACAAACCCGGTAATCCAAAACCCATGAACCCAGAATTCCTGCCATCGCCGATCATGGTGTTGTTTTACTGCCGCTTTGACCGAGCATAGAGCTTCGATGGGTCGGTGGCTGGGAAAATCTGATGGTTATGCACTGGACAAATCTGATGGGTCGGCAGCAAGTGAAGGAAGAGAAGGAAAAAAACAAAAAGGAGAGGGTGAGCTGCCATGGAAGATTTGGATTGGCTAGACGAAGAGAGGAAAAACAGAGAAACAGTTCAGAGTGAAAGAGAGACATTTGAGCAATTTTTTTTGGACTTTTTAGATAAGGAGAGGACACTCAGGAGAGGACAATCTATTTTAAATGTGGTTGGATACTTGGATGTCCTTTGGCCACGTTGATGGTTAGGTGGGAGAGGCAGACAACCTTTTTTTTTTTTTTGGTTTGGATGAGAAATTCGTTTGTGAAATAGCTTACGTGGGTTATATTTGCACTTTGGATACTAGTAAGGTTATTGCAATATTTAAGACAAGCATAAAATATTTTTATAATAAATATAATATTTTTAGAAAAAATATTTAGATGTGAAATTATATTAACATAGATAAAGATTTTTAAAATAAATAATAGTTATGTTAAAAATACTGAAAATTAAATATGATTATAAAACTTTAGAATCAAAACCTTTTTTTTTTGGGAGTTTGTTTAGGTTAACTTCTTTTTCTTTATCTAAAAAAAGGATAATTTATTTTTCTTTTAATTTGAGTTAAATTTAACATGAAAATACTTCTAAAATTTTATATATATTTTTTAATAAATATTAGTAGCTATACCTATATTCTTATTTATTTTATTTTATTTTTTCATAATTATTTATTTATTAATTAAATTATTTATGACGTCACCGGTTTGACCACCGGTCAGACCAAAAAACCAGTAATCAGTCTCTTTTTCGATTTTTTCATCGTACCGGTTTTTAAAACCATGCAAAAAATTCAAAAACTATAAAAATTGAAAAATCTTCAAAAAGTTTGATCACTTGTTTTATATATATCACATGTGAGTTTGGCCTAGTACCTTCGTACTAATGGCGTAGTACATTTACAAGTTTAGCTTGTTATGTATGCACATTTATCTTTGTGGGAAAAATCTTGAAAACTATGGGTGATTATTGTAAATAGATCTTCAAGCTTGTTATGAATGATTGGTCAATAGTCTTAATGGTCTTGATACTTGCATAGACTTGTGCCTATATATCTTCCCATTTTTTTTTTTTTTGGTTGCTATAGAGCTCACCAAATGTAAATCTCAAAATAAAAAGGCGATTATAAGTTGCAAAAACCTATCGCACACACTAGTATTTGACTAAGAAAAAGGGAAAGCGACTTTTGTATTGAAATGTATAGTGCTCAAAAAGTCAAAGGCTAACTCTCAATGTTTAAATATCAAAAATTTCAAGCACCAATCTCAAAAAGAGATGTATTATCCAAAAAGGATCAAATGTTATGATTTTTGTAGAAGCCAAATGAAAAGCTTCTAAGTTTTGTAATCATTCTCTTGTGGGAGATCATATATGTTCATTTCTATAATTGAGATAGACCACTTAATTTAGTATTAGTTGTGTATGACTTGATTGAATTGATCATTGAAGCTTCACTCTGGCCTAAGGACTATTCCACATTTGATACTCACCCACATTTGATAATCTCATTTGTATGATTGCACATGTTCAAATGTGATATGTATGCTCAAGTACTTGCTGATCAAACCCAAAAATATTTTTGAGTGTTTTATATGTTTTTGAAATTGATTTTATAGTTTCGTACTTTTAGTTTTTGTTCAAAATGCATTTTTGTGTTTTTCTTCAAAAACTAGTTCAAAGACTGTTTCACGAGAAGCTCACGACTTAGAGCTTCCTGCGAAATGTACTTAAGGGAAATTAAAAAGTCACATTTTCATATAGAGAGTCTCGCTACTGCCTCGCGAGTATTTCGCGACTAAACTCTTCTCGTGAAATGTTTTTAGGCAAAAACTGAAAATTTTCAATTTCACACAGAGGCTATTGCGACTGTCTAGTGATTGTTTCATGACTAAAAGCTTCTCACGAAAGCTTTAGTGTGTCTCGCAACTAATCTCGCGACTGCCTAACCCGCAAAAAGCATGTGTTTTCAGTTTTTATGTAGCAGATGTGACATTTTTTTAAAAATTTCTTCACTTCCCTCACATTGCCCCTCTCGAACCCCCTTAACCCAAATCTCATTTTCTTTCAAAAACTCATCTTTTTCAAGATAATCTTTGCTTAATCACTTCAAGGTATGTGTTTTTAACACTCTTTTCATCTTTTCTACTTCGATTATGCAGATTTTAGCTTAGGGTTTTGAAAATTGGGGATTTTCGAAAAACTGGGTTGGGTTCTTATTTTTGTGAAATTTTTTTCAAAATTTTGATTGGGCTACATCCCATTTGCTGTGTTTATATCTATGTTGGCCCCATGAGGCATTCGAATCATGTATCGAGGCAGTTTTCATCGTGTTCATGCATTATTCATAGGTGTTGCTCACTGTTGCATGTTAGGTGTTTGACAGAATGTCCTAGTGACATTCTTATGTTGAATTGGACTCAAGTGAGTCCCTTTGCTCGGGTTTACTCTTGATTGAACATGTGTGACATGTTTTGGTCAATGAATGTGTGTTCTACACACTTTGTCCAAGTTGTGCCTCAATGTCATGTCATGCACACACTAGGCATCCTCTAAGCACACCCCATGCACCTCCTACTGCACTCACTTGCATCAACACATGCATAGCACAGACACACACATGCACAATCATGTTCTTCATGCATTATGCTTCTGTTTACATGTTGTAGCATGTTGTTTTGAGTTTGTTATGCTCTATTTTAAGTTATTTTACTTTTAGTTTGGAACTAACTTGAATCTAATCAAGTTTTGTGTTTTGTTTTGTGTTTGTGCACTTGTATTTGTTCTTTGTTCTCTGTGTAAATGTGCAGATGTCTCTGTTTAAAAGCTCAACTGTGAAAGGAGGCAACAGCAAAGGGAAAGAGCTGGTGATTGATGTTGATGACCCTTCACCGAGGTCAAAGAGGACTCGTTTTTCAATGGGAGTGTATGACCCTAACTTGTTCAGATCTTATGTTGCATTTCAAACCCATACGAACTACTTTCGAGATGCTCCATTGCTGGTTGAAAGGGCCGTTGATCAGCCATCTCTCCTTGACACCAATATTCCCATATGGTTTGCCACCAAGGATTGGAACTTTCTTCTCTCAAATCTTGATGATGCATACGAGAACTTGGTGAAAGAGTGTTATGCTAATGCCATTGTTGAAGGAGATGAGATCAAGTGTTGGGTTAGAGGAAAGAGATTCTCAGTTACACTCGTCTACTTGGCGGAAATCCTACACATCACTCGACCAATATTACCTATACCACCAGTATATAATGAACTGAATCCGGATGAGTAGGTTCTTCGGGAAGCTTTAGGAGATAATTTGGAATTCTCCTCCAATGGGAAGTCAATAAGTGTGGCATCTCTTTCTCTCGAATTAAGGCTGCTCACAATGATCATGTTTAGCAACCTCTATCCTCTGTCTAGCACCGGTTACATGAATCTCGGCTAAGCATTATTCTTGCATGATCTGATCGCTGACGTGGAGATTGATGTGTGTTCTCATATTTTCCACATTTTGGCAAAAACGGAACTGCTTCAAGTAATTGT
This sequence comes from Quercus agrifolia, assembly GCA_029955455.1. NCBI lineage: Eukaryota > Viridiplantae > Streptophyta > Magnoliopsida > Fagales > Fagaceae > Quercus > Quercus agrifolia. The sequence goes on along the minus strand of JARQAD010000011.1, from coordinate 11,204,717 downwards.
ATTCCTTTCTGTCGCCTTATCTCAAGGATTTTGAAGCTCAAAGGTGTACATCCCTCGGAAGATGAGCATCCATATCCAAGGCCAAGTCCAATTAATATCCGCACTCTCCATGTAAGCATGAGTCACACCAAGAAGAATACCAAGCAAGAAAGTCATGCAACTTAGGAAAGCTCAAGCTCTACCTCCCATGTTTATGATGAACAACTAGACAACATCATGGCTACTCTCCAAAAGATCACTACCAAAATATCCGGACTAGCTACCATTATGCACTCCCAACACATTTGTTTCATCACCAAGTTCACATCTCTCCAGACTCAAATGGACCAAATTTAGAGGAAGCTAGAGGAACATAAGGACTAGCTATTCCATGACAAAAAGGGGGATATGGTGTCGTTGATAGGGGGAGTGTAGTGATGGGGGAGGAGAAGCTAGTAACTGCAGTTCGGTTTATAGTTTTTATTGCTTTTCTTTATGCTTTAGTACATTGTTCTTATATTCAGTATCTGTGTTTACCTTACTGCTTTGTAGCATTTTTTAGTACTTTTAGATATTGCTAATATGTCTTAAGCACCTCACTCTTGTGCCCTAGTAGGATCTTGTTTCCTAAATGCAAATACTTCGTGTATTTTACATTGGTTGAGTGTTGGACATGCAACTGATCATTGTGATTGGTCTTCATTACATTGCATGTCCGGATGAGCATTTACTTACTAAATGTTCATTGTAGTCATTTTTGTATGACTGGTCTTGTTTGATCAAGCTATGCTTACATGATATATAGTGTTTACAAACTTGATCGCACTTTACTTGTTCATGTATGTACCTTGTGTTCAACTTATCATAAGCTTAATGAAAGTTTTGTTTGTGTGCAAGTGTTTCAGGTTATAGGTATATACTTGCAAGTGCTTCACAGCTTCTAGATTAGGTGTGAATGAGTTTTGCCACCGTTCCCAAACTCACGTTTAAGTCTAGAGTCTATTTTAGGAGTTTTGTCACGGAATAGTCAAAGGAGGAGATTGTAAAGTTGTAATTTACAACTATGTGTTTTGTTGGCTTTAATTTTGTGCCAAATTTGTTTGTAATTTTATTCAATCTTTTGTACCCTGTATTTAATTGTGGGATTTAATTGTATGGGTTGTGTGATAGAGAGAGAGAGTGTGTAAAGACTTAAACAATTGAAGACAGAAGAGTTTTTGCGAGTATCTCACGACTAAGCATCCCACGAAATGATGCATGTGCCCTGCACATGACTGAAATTTGAAAAGTTAGGACAGATGGAGATAGCTGTGTTTTGCGAGTAGTTCGCAGGTAAGGCCTTCCCGCAAGACACTTGTAAAACATTTTGTTTTGCCAGACTGTCATTTCTGATACACACTTTCAGTGCCTACACTATATATACCCACATTACCCACAAATGTTGAGGAGTGCTTCTAAGAGAAAGATCAAGTGGGAGGGAAGGGATGGCAACAGGCCAATCCTAATTACAAAATGTTGCCCAAGGGCAATATTATAAGTCCAAAAGAGCAAAGAATTTAGAGTTAACTTAATATAACTAGAAAAGAGAGCTAAAGATTTTGGAGGAGAAAAGGAAAAACTTGAGAATCTCCTTCAAAATCAACAAATTTCATAACCATCTTCAATGCTAAAAGGACAACTTTTGAATCTCCTTCAAACACATAGGACAAACTATTAGTATTACTATGAGTAATTACCGTTTGACTAACCTTTTTTTTTTTTTTTTTCTTAGAGAACTGATGACTACAAACTTGGTTGCAGTCAATAAATACAATTTCACTTAATATCATTTTATTAAAAATAAATTTTGACAAATCTATCATTGAATAACATTTGCTTTTTACATCCTTCATTCTTGCAAAATTTTTTATATTTTCAAAAATATACATGAAAAATAAGTTTATGGATCGAATAGTAAATAATGTTTATTTGGTATAAAATTTAACATGCAAGTTGAGAATATAAAAAGTATACAATCCAGCAGTTATATTTTCAAAATATGTAACTATATAATTTTTTTAGTAGAAATTGTAACCGAACTTTATCCCTCAAATTTAATATCTTAAAAAATAAAAAAAATAAAAGCCAAAAGTTGTGTGAGCAGTGAGAAGGTAATAAAGTAGCTCATAACCTAATTAGACATACACATCATGTCACTGGTTTTTCTGTATGGATGGAAAATATTCCATCACACATCTTAGTTGATAATACATTGAAAAGATTTAGCAATAACTTATCTTGAATCAAAAGACCAAATGAAGCTAAGGATGGCGAATCCTCCATCAATGAGGACTACAAACTTGGTTGCAGTCAATAAATACAATTTCACTTAATATCGTTTTATTAAATGTAAATTTTGACAAATCTTTCATTGAATAACATTTTCTTCTTACATCCTTCATTCTTGCAAAAAATTTTATATTTTCAAAAATATACATAAAAAATAAGTTTATGGATCGAATAATGAATAATATGTATTTGGTATAAAATTTAACATACAAGTTGAGAATATAAAAAATATGTAATCCAACGATTATATTTTCAAAATATATAACTATATAATTTTTTTGGGATAAAAATTGTAGCCGAATTTTATCCCTTATATTTAATATCTAAAAAAAAAAAAAAAACCCAGAAGTTATGTGAGGAGTGAGAGTGACGAGTGAGGAGGGTCTTCACTTCACTTTACTTTTACCCAGTAAATAAATCACAAACACAGAAACCCAAACAACACACATTATCGAATGAATTAGCAATGTCTCAGCCGAGAACAAAGCCTAAATTATCGTCTGTGTTTCTCCCAGACCACATCATTGACGAGATCCTCAGTTGGGTACCAGCGAAATCCTTAATCCGATTCAGGTGCGTTTCCAAATCTCGGTACTTAATCATCACAAACCCCATTTTCATTTCCACACACTTCAACCGAGCCAAATTGCTATTTTCCAATGAAGAAAACAGCAACAATCATAATGGTTATTTGCTATATACACCACTACATGTGGATCCTCTTCTTAATAGCAGAAATTTGTGTACTGTTGTTTGCAATAGCGATGGCGCATTGAGCAACAACATTTCTAGGATCGAAATACCCTTTAGTCATTCTCGGATAATGGGCTTTTCTAATGGCATGTTCTGTTTTGCTAGTTATGTGGAAAACTGTAGACATATAATGTATTTGTGGAACCCAAGCATTAGGAAGTTTAAGATGCTCGCTGCTACTGTAAACATCGCCAACTTTTCTACTCAGGTTGCTGTTGGTTTTGCGTATCATTCTCAAAACAATGACTTCAAGGTTTTGAGAATTGTGTGTAATAAGCCTGCTGAGGCCGAGGTTTATACACTGAGTACGGATTCGTGGAGAAGGTGTGTCATATCAGTTGAATCATCAACTGGGTTTGGACTCAATGGATCTATTAGTGGTATTGATGATTCACCCTGTGTATTTTTAAATGGATCTCTGCACTCTATAGCATGTACTACTGTGCGACACAATTTCATCTTGTCCTTTGATCTCAATGATGAGAAGTTCCGAGAGATAATGCTGCCGTGGAATTACTTTCATGGATTTTTTCGACGTTTATTTGGATTTTCTCGATATCTTGCAGTGTCCAAGGGATTGTTGACTTTCATTGTTTTTGGTAAGAGTCCAGCTGTTGCAAGTAGTTTTAAGTGCCTCATATGGGTGATGAGAGAGTATGGGGTGTCCATATCTTGGACTTTAAAGATTGTAAATCTAGGTTGGGTTGACAGCTTCTATGGCTGCGCCGACAATGGTGAATTTCTCATTGAGAAGTCCAATGGGCACCTTTTCTCATTCGATCATGAGAGTCTAGAAGAGAATAGTCTTGGAATTCAATTTCCTGCATGGGTAGGTTTCACAAGTAATTTAATGGAGAGTTTGGTTTTACTCGAATAGAAAGATTAGTAGGTTGGAATTTCTAATCAAGTGCCTATCCTTATGAAATCGAAGTTGCCATTTCACAGTTGTTGCATCATATGAAGCTGTTAGGAGGTTTGTTCTCTATGTAATTTGCGGTTAACTGAAGCTGTTATTGTGTTCTGTCTTCTTTCGTTTTATTGCTGACATGAAAGTATTGCTTTGATGTGTGAGGACTAAATTATATAGAATAAAAAAGGAATACCTATCATTTATTAACTACTTTTTTTGTTGGGGGGTGGAGGGGAGGGATTAGAAATGTTGTCCACATTCTAGAACAAGGAATATCATGATGAAACGTCAATATAATGTAATTTCATTAGAAATGTTGATGTTGTTGTTGTTGTTATTATTTTGTATTAAATTCTTAGGATTTTGTACATCACACAACTTTTTAAAGCTCTTACATAGTTTTAGTATACTCAGATTTGTAGATTTGATTTGCACAACTTGATATTAAAAATGGCTTTGCCCTATAAGAGACAGTTTAATAGAAATTGTAATATACGTGGCGGGAAATCACTTTCCCAAACCATAAATCATCCCACGCCTTGCACGTGGTTATGACCCTACTTTCATTTTCCCATAACATTATTTAACAAATGGAAGAAATAACTTTTCTTTAGCCAGGAGCCTTAATCTTGTGCATAAATTTTGCCAGTTCATGCTTGTTCTAAATATTTGGATTTTGGATCCTTTGGAGTGATGGCATAAGTATGTCCTGTTGTAGAAACTTACAATTTTAGAATTATTCAATCAAAGAGTAGAGCAGGGCTAAGCTTCTCTGTAGAACATTGTACACTTCACAAGTTGTTCCCTGTCTAGAGGAACATGTGAAAACTAGCACATGACGCAAAGTTTTGAGCTAGAGAACCTCCTCCGACAAAGGAAATTTCTATCAGTGCTGCAAACTAGCATCACTATGGAAAGTGATTAAAGAGAACACCCTTAGATGATTTCAAATAAATTTCACTTGCTGCTCATGTTTAGGGTATGTTCAGTAGTATGTGAACGTAAGGGTTGTTTTCCAACTAAAAAGAAAAAGTATCCAACCTCTTCCCTTGGCTGTGCCTTATTGAGTTGAAATTGTCTGATGAAATTGCTCTTTCCATCTCTATGTGATTTGGAAATGAATTTGGAATTAGATTTCATATACAGTTAGGAGTTATGCAAGCATAAAAAAGTGGAGCTTAGTTGAGATGTTATGATGATGAGTCACAATTTCTTTTTGAATTGGCTCCAAACAATTTTGGCACAACTCTCCATTGTAGCTAAAGTCATGAATAAATTGCTCATCTAATTCTGCTTATTGTAATTAATACCTTTAATATTTCCAATTTTCATTAAGTAAATCTATACTTTTCCAAGTAGATGTATTCTCCTCCATTTGAACCAGCAATGGAGCAATTATGTGGTAGACCCCTATGACTAGAGGTTTGAAAAGAAACTGGAAAACTCTGTTCTGCTGATGGTTACTTCAATCTTCAGGTTATAGGGCTTAATGGTGGTTTGGCCACTGAATTGGTCACAGAAGTGGAATGCCTGCACAGCCCCTTTGCATCACCAAGGATATGGATACTGATGAGCATTTGTGATTTAATTCACAGACACAAGCGGAAGTTTCCATATAAGGTAAAAGGGAAAAGTAAACGGATGCCCTAAATGCATTGGTTTAGAAAATATTTTTAGAAACTTTTTATGGGGAACAAAAAGCAATTAATTTTTTTTACGGGTTTTCATATTTCCTATAAAAGCTGTGTCAAAATTTTCTTGTAGTTTATTAACAATTATGTTAAGGGCATCTGTTAACTGGCCCAAAGTTAAAATATTAATTTAATCACAAACACATTATTTACAGTCTTCCTTGTGAGGTTGCAAAAGTTACATAAGAAAAAAACATATTTAGGTTTAGGGAAAAAGTTGAAGGCGGAACCCCATCTGCACTGCAATTTCAATTAATAGGCTTTGTTTTAAAATGAAATTGCATTGCCGAAATGTTCACAATTTTTTCTATTCTAATGGAATTCTAGAATCTTTATGTATGCCTGATCAGTCCCCTCGAACTTCAAATAATTTTATGTAGAGAGCTTGACAGTGCTACTGATTTGATGGCCATGCTAGGCCATCAACTGTTGTTGGCATGGCAAGCAAGGAGAGAAAAAGATAAATTGCTTTGTTCTAGAAAAATGTCTTGGAATAGGGGCTGCCCCAATAGGATCAGAAGAAATGTTATTGAATGATTTATTTAAGGATTTAGCTAGTTCCGGAAATTGTAAGAGACATGTTGTGCCAGACTTGAAGTTGGAACCCAATGGGAAGCAATTTTGAAATGGATTCAATGTTGGAACCATTTGTGTTGTAAATTGTTTTCACCAAATTATAGTTTCTTTCATTTTAGTTAACTTAATTAGTTCAATGAATAAAACATGCACTTTATAGCATATATTCGAGTCCACCAATTCATTTTTCCGTTGATGTCATTGGTGAGAGATTTCAAGAGATAATGCTGCTAAAGAATTGATGATTGGATTCCTTCTGATCTTTGAAAGACTTGTAGTGTTCAAGGGATCAATAGCTTTGATTGTTTTTAGTGAAACTCTAGCTGAAGATAGTTATGTATGCTAAAAATGGGTGATGGAGTATGATGTTGTTGAGTCTTGTATTGAAATGGGTGTGCTAGTGGATTTGTTGAGAGATTCTGGGTATTATATGTCACTTGGTTTTTGTTTCAAGATTGACGGGCACATTCTTGAACATGGAAATGTCATGGTGTATTATAAATTCTTAGCCAACATTATCTTATCTCAGTTTTATGTCCTTGTGAGACAACATGAACAATTAGTAGCTTAATATCTAACTTCTGCAATTTATACAAGACACAAAATTGTGTTCTTGATCTTAAGCGATAATTCAAATTGTAAATTTCAACATATCAAATAGAAGGCTTGTGATTTTGAGCACATTTATAATTGCATATATGGATTTTTTTATTGTACTTGCAGATGTTTAGGGTTTGCCATTTATAAAATTATTGAAATACTCGTTTCTGTAATATAGGTATGCTTGAAAGTTGAAACTGCTTTAAGTTTGTATGCAGAAAGGGCCTAAGTCATATTTTGGACTATATATATGCTAATTTTTCAATGCAGATATGGAATTTATTCTTTGTACGAGCTTTGGTATATAGAGCATATGAAGCTATTTGCTTTATTTTGTTTGCCCACTACCCACTGCTACTGTTGCTAGTCTGTGACTCTATAAAAATATTACTTCTTCTTCCTAGTCGTTTGATAAGTAATTCCGATTTGGGATAAACCATTATATTATGATGTTCGGCTTATCCAAAATAGATATGATTGCAAATACAAGTGAGTGAATCATGATTGTTGCAAATGAAAGAAATCTGGAAAACCAAACCATTGGTGAAGATATGTGCATGTTAGCTAGCCCACTTAAGTCTTGGCATCAGTACTATTTGGGAAAGAACCTTGCATCCCATCCTAAGCAAACTTTAGGAGACATTCCTCATGATATAAACTAGGTTTTCCAATTAAAAATCCCAACTTTGATTCATCTTAGATGCCCCAACATCCAAGGTAAGTTCACTGTAAATCTGCTCATTATTTGGATTAATTTGAAAATTCCAAAACCCAAGTCCACTATCCAAGCAACAAACAATTGTGGAAACAAAATCCACTAATAAGTGCTAAAACACTTGTTATTAAAAATCGCAAGTAATGATGCACTCGCTGTAAAAGTAGCCTTGAATAGAAATATGGACACAATCGCATGTACAACGTGCCCTGTGCAATCAATTTCCTTAATCAATAGAGCATCCTGTCATCTCATGCCCTTTCACAATCATCATATGGTCTCTCACAGTTTGGTCCCTCAATTTCTCTACAATACCTAGAAAATTTTCTACTTCTAAAAAGTGTATAGCAATTTCTACGGTTACTTTGGTTTAGTCTTTTTTTTTTTTTTTTTTTTTTTCTTCTTTGTAAGCAAGACAGTGCATGTTGTTGCGAAAAGCCAAAAAGTAATTTCACCGTAGGACCAAACAAAACTTGATAGTTAACGCGGAGGCGTTTCATGTGTGCTGGGCCTGCTGGCCTTGGCCTCTTTTTGTCTTTCCCTTTTCTATTTTCCTTTTTAGAGCATCCATGTGTTGGTGAGCTATTTTTTTAGCTATTTGGTACCACAAAAAACTGTTTTATTTATTAGGCAAAACTTAGGTACAGTACTTAAATATTGTTCTTTAGGTTCCCTCATTAAGATTCTACCATGTAAATTTTTCCTCATGGGATTGAAGTGTATTTTTTAGTTAAGTAACCATATGACTCAATCATAAGAGACGAACTTAAGGAACAACACTTAAAATATTGTACTTAAGTTTTATCCTTATCTATTTTACCTACTCACTTTACAGACATCCAGCATCAGTGGATTTATTTTTAGCTTCCAACACAATAAAATAATATAAACATCACAATAAAATAATATATTTACTACAATAGTAGTGTGAACAAAAAAAAAACAATATATAAGAAACGAAAAAAATATAAGAAAAAAAGAACAACAGCAGTGTGAACGCACAAACAATATCAATGTGAACACAAAAGAATAGAAATAAAAATAAAAGAAAGAATAAAAATGAGTAAAATAATTAAAAACAGTGTGAATGCACAAATAAAAAAACACTGTAGCTGCGGAGCCAAAAAATATAGCTTTGGCTCTACCATTGTAGGGCACATTTTGGTATTTGGTGGTGATAAAAATAGCAATATTCCTATTCAGTACCACTAATGTGGATGCTCTTAAACATCTATATATAGTTGTGTAAATCATGCTTTGAGCTTATTTCCGTTTTTATTTTGAAATAATAATATGTGGTAATATAGTGTTTTTGTTACCTACACAATAAATTGTCATAATATTTTCATAATTAATGAGATGTCAATTCCTTATAAGACAAAATAAAATAATAAACTATCAAACTAAAACCAACCATAATTGAAAATAAAGTTCTTGTGAAAATGTTATAACATTTTTGGTCTTATCATAATATTTTTACAATTTATAAGGTTTCAGTTGCATATAGATAAAAATAAATAAATAAAATATGAAATGTCATACAAGGACGTACCAGAACTTAAAATAAAGGTATTGTTAAATGACATTTTGTTTTTGTTATAATATTTTCGCAACTGCTAAGGTGTAAGTTTCTTAAAGCACTCATATCATCTCATGCAGGATGGCATAAGAGCCAAATTTTGCCCATCCAATTCCAAAAACCGCTCACATCAGCTTGTGCATTTATTGTGCAAAATACATTTAAACTATAATACTTATGTAAATATACACAAGCACTGTTGTTGTGCATTTTATTTTTTATTATTTCTTTGCATTTTTCGAAGATGAAGAAAGAGAGTTGATGTTGGTTTTGTTGTTTTCACAATATTTTCACAACTGTTGAGATTTGAGTAGCTTATAAATCAAACTAAGATAAAATAAAATAATAAAATATCATACCATGAGCCATCACAACTAAAAATATTGTGAAAATATGACATTTTGTTGTTGTCACAATATTTTCACAACTACTCAGGTATAAGATTTAGTAGGTTTTAATCTTCCAAACTTATAATTTTATATAATTCGATGACACAGGTGCCTTTTGTTATCTTGTTCTTTTTTAAAAAATTATTTTCTTGCTTAAAAGGTGCTTAATAAAAACTAAATATGCTAAACACATACTATAGCTAGACACATAAAATGTAGTAAAACGATAAAGAATGAAGTAAAAATAAAAATATTCGTTATTGATGGTTGTAGGGATTTGATGAAGAGTTTTAATTACATATGGTCTTATTTATTGCAAAAATTCAAATATTGTGACAATGTCTTAGTAAAACTTAGTTGCTTATTGTTAGAAGATGATATTTGTTATTATTATATTTTTTTCATAACTTATTTGTTATCATTCTTAAAATATTTTTAGGAAGTGGATATTACATTTAGTAAATAGGTTCTAAGAAAATATTATAGTAAAATAGATATTCATATGTTAAATAGTTATGTTAAGTTTGTATGTTATCAATATTCTTATATTAATGATATTAGCATTAAATGACATGCATTCTTTAGTACATGGTTTCATACTCCTTCAAATAGAAACTTTATCTTAAATTTCTCACCCAAGAGGCAGCACATGCCTTACACGTGCCACTCAAACTAGTAGTTCATAAAGTTCAATACTTTAAAAATTGTTTGTCAAGGCCAACCTTGGCCCACAGAAATAGTTCAATACTAACAAGGGCATATTTTGTTGACCTTGACTAATAATATGCTTTTTTGTGAGGATTTTTATTGAGTCCCGCAAATAATATGATGGGAAATTTTCCAAAAAGAAAGATAAATTATTAGCACTGTTGGGCCGTCGGCTTTATTGCCTTGCCCATTTATGGACTTTATGAACCTGTCACTTTTGTTGGGCCGTCAGCTTTATTGCCTTGCCCATTTATGGACTTTACGAACCCGTCATTTTTTTTGGGCCGTCGGCTTTATAGCCTCGTCCCTGTTATAGACAGTGAACTTGTCACTTTTTGTATACTATGAATTTGTGAATAGAAACTTCAGCTATTTTTTGAATAAACTGCTCTTATTGCCATGCATTCGTAGATAAGTAGTTCTTTAAAAAGAAAACAAAAACCTGCCCTTTGGGCTTTGAAAAAGTTATTGTAGAAAAAACTAAAGTAAATAAAGAATCTGAGGAGTATAGCTAAAATTAAACTAGAAATAAAGGGGTGTTACTCTTTATGTCATCGTTTTCACTGGTAGTACTTTCGCAGGTGCTCGGTGTTCCATGGATGTGGCAGCTTCTGTCCATCTATTGTCTCTAGGTGGTAAGTGCCCTTCCTCTGCCATGACGTGATTCGGTAAGGTCCTTCCCAGTTGGGGCCGAGTTTCCCTTAGGTGGGGTCTCTAGCAGCGCCCATGACTTTCCTTAGGACGAGGTCTACGACCTTGAATTCTCTGTGTTAGACCCAGGAGTTGTAGTGCTTCGCCATGCGATCCTAGTACCGTATGATCCTTTGTTCTGCTGTCGCCCTGACTTCGTCTACCAGATCGAGCTGTAGACATATGGTCTCGTCGTTCCTGTTTTCATCATGGTTGTGTACCCTGTAGCTTGTAAGTTCGACCTCGGTTGGGATGACTGTCTCATTTCCGTACGTTAGCCGGAATGGTGTCTCTCCTGTGGGTGTCCTTGTCGTCATTCTATATGCCCATAGTACGCTCAACAATTCTTCAGGTCATATGCCCTTTGCCCCCTCGAGCTGAGTCTTGATAATCTTGAGCAAGGATCGATTCGTGACTTTGACCTGTCCGTTAGCTTGTGGGTGGGTGGGGGAGAAGTAGTGGTTACTTATCCCTAACTGCAAGCAAAAGTCCCAAAAGGAGTCGTTGTCGAATTGCTTCCCATTATCCGAGACTAAGACCCTGGGAATGCCAAATTTGCATATAATGCATCTCCAGACGAAACCCCGTACATTCTTCTCTGTTATGGTGGCCAAAGTTTCAACTTCCACCCACTTTGTAAAGTAGTCAATGCCTACTACTAGGAACTTCAATTGTCGTACCGCTGTAGGGAATGGTCCCATGATATCTAACCCCCACTGAGTAAACAGCCATGGGGCCGTCATCGGAGTCAATTCTTCGGTTGGTTGTCTAATAATATTGTTGAACCTCTGGCATTTGTCGCAGGTCTTGACATAAGCTTCGGCGTCCTTCTGCATGGTAGGCCAATAGTATCCTGCTTGTACAAGCTTGTGTACTAGTGATCTTGACCCTGAATGGTTTCCGCAAATCCCTTCGTGTACCTCTCTCATGACATAGTCTGCCTCTTCATTGCCTAAGCACCTTAGATATGGACGGGAGAATCCTCTTTATACAGGACATCTTTTATCAAGACGAACCTTGCTGCCTAGACCTTCAGCTTTCTTGCGGCCTCCTTCTCGTCTGGTAAAACGCCATCCTTAAAATATGAAGCTATCGGTGTGGTCCAGTTGCTTTCAGAACCTATCTCCTTTACGTCGTCGGAATCTATCAGTGGAGAAAGTTGAACGAAAGAGAGTACATTACCACGGGTGATCATGTGTTCTACTGAGGCGGCCTTGGCAAGGTGGTTGGCTTGCTCATTTTCTCCTCTAGGGATTTGGATGATTTTGGCTTTTAGGTCGTCTATTCTTCTTTTTACTTGATCTAGGTACCTTTTCATCCTTTCGCCATTGCACTCGTAGTCCCCATTTACTTGGTTAGTAACGACCTAGGAGTCACAGTAAATGACTATGCTCGTGGCTCCTGCGGCTTTGGCGAGGTCAAGGCCCACTACTAGTGCTTTGTATTCTGCTTCATTTTGGTGGTGAGGAAGTCGAGACAGACCATGCATTCAACCATATCTCTTTCAGGTGACAGTAATACGACGCCGACCCCCCCAGCATGCCTATTAGATGATTCATCTGTATGTACGCTCCACTGAGGAGATTCTTCTACCCCCTTATCTTCATTATGAGTGAATTCTGCTATGAAGTCTACGACAACCTGCCTTTGATGGCGGTTCACGGGCAGTATTGGATGTTGAACTCGCTCAATTCTATGGCCCAGAGTGCCAATCGTCCAGCAGCGTCAGGGTTGCTCATTTCTCGTTGTAGGGGCTTGTCAGTCAGGACGACTACCGTATGGACTTGAAAGTACGGCTTGAGTTTGCGAGCTGCCGTAACTAACGCAAAGGCGAGTTTCTCTATGGGCGGGTATCTTTCTTTGGCTCCGCGAAGCACGCGATTGGCGTAGTATACAGGCTTCTGCACTCTTTCTTCCTCCCTGATCAAGGCTGCGCTGACGACGATGGGGGAGACGGCTAGATAGAGGAAAAGCTATTCACCCGGTTGTGATGGGCTTAGCAGTGGTGGGGTGGAGAGGTAGGCTTTCAACTCCTCGAATGCCTACTGAAACTCAGCAGTCCACTCGAAGGACTTCTTCAACGTGCGAAAGAAGGGTAAACACTTGTCTGTTGCCCTCGACACGAACTTATTCAGCGCCGCTATTTTTCCATTAAGGCTTTGCACTTCTTTCATATTTCTTGGGGGTACTATCTCCATTATGACCCGAATCTTATCCGAGTTAGCTTCTATACCCCTTTGAGACACCATGAATCCTAGGAATTTTCCCACCGTTACTCCGAAGGCGCATTTTCCTAGGTTGAGCTTCATATTGTAAGAACGAAGGGTGTCGAATGTCTCTCTGATGTCTTCCAAGTGATCTTCTTCCCTTCAGCTTTTCACCAACATGTCATCCACGTAAACTTGGACATTTCTCCCAATTTGCTGCGCGAACATTTTGTTCATGAGCCTCTGGTATGTCGCACCCTCATTCTTCAGGCCAAAAGGCATCACTTTATAGCAGAAGAGGCCTTGACTAGTTACGAATGAAGTTTTCTCCTGATCAGCTTCGTGCATTCAGATTTGGTTGTAACCCGAGAAGGCGTCCATAAAACTTAGCAATTGATGCTTGGCTGTAGAGTCTACTAGTACGTCAACCCGTGGGAGGGGGTAGCTGTCTTTGGGGCATGCTTTGTTAAGGTCGGTGAAGTCCACGCACATCCTCCACTTCCTACTAGCTTTCTTGACCATTACTACATTCGCCAGCCAATTAGGGTAGTAAACCTCCCTGATGAAGCTCGCTTCCTGTAGTTTATGGACCTCTTCTGCTATGGCTCGGTCTTGCTCCAGGGCGAACACTCGCTTCTTCTGTCGGATGGGCGGAAAGGAAGGTGACACATTTAGCCTATGTACCATGACTGAAGGATCTATCCCGGGCATGTTCTCATGGCTCCAGGCAAATACGTCTCGATTGCTTCCGAGAAAAGTCATGAGTGCTTGGCAGATCGCAGGATTGGTAAGGGTTTCAATCTTGGTTGTCCGTTTGAGGTTTGAGTCGTCAAGAAACACCTCTTCAAGTTTTTCTACGGGCTCCATCGTCATTCGGTGTTCTTCTATGCTCATGGCTTGGAAGTGGTCATCCATTTCCATCATGGCCACGTAGCATTCGCGTGCGGCCACTTGATTCCCCCGTAACTCTCCCCCTCTGTATTCGGTAGGAAACTTAATCATCAGGTGGTAGGTTGAGGTTACAGCCTTCCACGAATTGAGGGTGGGTCGTCCGAGGATAGTATTGTAGGCAGACGAGCAGTCGACCACTAGGAATGTCACATTCTTGGTAATCTGTTGTGGGTAGTCGCCTACCACTACGAATAATGTGACTACGCCTAAGGGGAGCACCCTTATACCTCCAAAACTAACGAGCAGAGCGTTCGTCGAGATCAATCGTTCTCTGCCAATCCCCATTTGCTGGAATGCCGAATAATATAGGATATCTACCGAGCTACCATTGTCGATCAACACCCTATGCATGTTGTAATCCTCTACTCGTATGCTGACGACCAGCGCGTCGTCGTGCGAGTGGTGAAGACATCGTGCGTCTTCCTCCGAGAATCTGATTATGGGGCTTTCTCTCCGTGCTATCTTCGGTACAGAGCCTGTCAGCTGAACATTCTGGACCATCCTAAGGTAAGTTTTGTAGGCCTTTTTAGACAACCCAGTGGTCGTCGTTCTCCCTACGATCATTCTTATGTCCCCTACGGGAGGTCTTGGTCGTTCATTATCCAGTCAGGGGTTCTGCTCTTGAAGGGGTTGATCCGTTCTCTCCTTCCTGACGAATTTCTGCAACTTCCCTTGTTTAATAAGGGCTTCAATTTACTGTTTCAAGTCATAACAATCAACCGTGTCATGACCGTGGTCTCGGTGAAAGCGGCAATACTTGTCCCTCGAGCACCTGTTGGGATCCCCTTTCAGCTTTCCGGGATAAGTCAGGGCCTCTTCGTCTTTAATCTGCATCAGAACTTGATCTATCGGGGCAGTTAACAGGGTGAAGCTCGTGAACCTTCCCCCCTGGGGCTTGGGGCGCCTTTCATCCCTTCAGTCTCTTATTCTTGCCTTCTTGCGCCCTTGGTCTTGTTGCGTGTCTTCCTACCTTTCCCTTTTCTTGGGTTTTTCCTCCCGAGCCACCAACGTGTCTTCAGCATTCATGTACTTGGTGGCCCTGTAAAGTACTTCTGACATGGTCTTCGGGTCATTCTTGTATAGGGAGAACAAAAACTTACCCTTCCACAGCCCGTTTGTGAAGGCCGCTACCAATATCTTGTCGTCAGCTTCATCGATTAAGAGCGCTTCTTTATTGAAGCGAGATATTAGGATCTTAGCGTCTCGTCCTCTCGCTGTCTGATGCTCATCAAACAAGCCGTAGACTTCTTATACCTATGTCCCCTAATGAAGTGCGCGGTAAATTGAGCGCTCAACTCCTTGAAAGTGTTGACGGAGTTGGGCGTTAATTGGCTAAACCAGATTCTTGCTGCACTCTTCAACGTCGTAGGAAAGGCCCTACACATAATTTCATATACTACTCCTTGAAGGTGCATCAAGGCCTTGAAGGTCTCCAAGTGATCTAGAGGGTCCTTGACCCCGTCGTAGCTATCTATCTGCGGCATGCGAAACTTGTGCGGCAGAGGGAAGGAGTTGACGGAGGCAGTGAACAGGGAATCAATACGGTTAACAAGATCATCAAGATCGCTGGACACTCATCCTTTAAAAGCGTTCATCATTACCTCCATCTGTTCCTTTATTGCCTGTATCTCCACAACAACAGGGGGTGGAGTTGCATCCATGAGGGATGGGAGGCTTACATTCTGCCGCTCCAGTCTGCTCGGGGCATTACTGCCCTCCGGTCCTTCTCGGTCCCGTCGTTCAGCACTGGTATCTTCCAAGTCTTCTTCTGGAATATCGTGTCATGTCTTCCGATGTAGTTGCTCTTCCAAAACCTGGTTTTGCTTCATGAGGCATTCAACAACCGCTATCAAAATTTGCACTTGTTTCTCGAGAGCAGTCAGTCGCGGCTCATCTTCCTGAATGTTGTTGGTGGTCGCCATTGATCGAGTAAGTACCATGCAACTCTTTTGTCAGGGAAGCGTTAGTTGTGACTTACAACACTACTTGCGTGATTCCCACAGATGGTGCCAACTGATGATGCGAGAAAATCAACAGTGAGCTACACGGTCAGCACATGCTTGCAATGACACCTGCATAACACAAAAAGAATGGACCTAATAGAAAGCACCGGTGTGGTGTCGGCCAAATACCCTTCGAATGTCAAGTTAGAACTTCTCACAACTCTAGAGTGCTAGAGAGGGGTAAATTATGCGTACGTTGGTTGGTGAGGGTATTGGAGTTTTTATAGTAGTAGAGTGTTGACATCTCCTTCTTGGATTAGAAGTCTTTTCCTTTTAGGAGTCTCTTTGGGCGTATTTTACGGGATTCTTTCCTTATGGGAATCCCTTTGGGTTCTACCAAACGTGGAGAGCAAGTTATTTCCCTATATACACGACATGTGGGTGGCAAGAAACCATTTATCAAGGTCGTCAGCTTACACCGCCCCTTCAGCCTTAACGCCGTCAGTTTCATGGAGGCGTCAGCCTTTGAGTGCCTTGTAAGGTATTTCTTAACTGCCTCTTCGCCGATGAGTACTATGAAAACTGACGGATGCAAAAGAGGCCGTCAATCCATGTCGTCGCCACAATCCGTCGGCTTGTTTCTTACCGTGAGTATCTCCTATTTTCTACCACATCAGTTATCGAATGAAGCTTGTGTTTAAAACATAGCTGTAATTATGTTGACTTTCATTTTTGCTGCTCGTGGCATGAAAATATTGATGTGATTTGGAAGACTACAAAATTGTAATGAGCATAGCTTTAGGTTTTAGTCCTTAATTCCAAATGTCTATTTATAACTTACTATTTGAATGTCAAGTACGTTTGAGTTGGTAGCTTTTGATAGGACCAGCATTACAAAAGGCACGAGAATGTTGTTGACTTGTTGTTATTGGAAAATAAAAACAAACCCAAGGGTGAGGGAAAAGTGAGAGACTTTCTCCTCCTTTAACCTACCAGACCATATAGGAGCAAAGATTTTTTTTTCATCGAAATTTGTTTCAATGGCCAAACAACTTACAATTGCCATACAAGGCTGGATAATTGCTTCAAATAATTTTATAATTTGTAAATCCATATAATTCAACACAATTTAGTACAAAATTACTGGTGAGGCTTCATGGCATAACAAATAAATAAAATTCTTTTTTCATAATGGTTTACATGCAATTTAGAAAATTTTGTCAAAAATGCATCTTTATAAAGTCCCGAGTCGAACAATGGGATGACAATAAAGCAGGGCTGCCTTGCCCCCGCCACGCATAGTAGTGATTTTGCTCTGAACCTACCCCATTGTTCAAGGCGACTTGTCGTGGCATGTTCCTGTCCTACAACCAAAAAAAAAAAAATCAAATTCCTCATACAAAAAATTATTAAAATAAAATTCTCAACTGTAAAGCTTGGAAAATGATGAGCTTTAATGCTATATTTGAAGAAGAAGCGGATCAGTGAGTACAAATTAGTTAATCGAATTGTGTAAATTATAATTAGTTATTGAAAAATAATATTAAATAGTTGAATGGAAATCTAATATTTTTATTAAGTTTGAGAAAATTTCTCAACCCAATCCTTATGAGTTGATTTGGGTTTGGTTTTAAAATATCTGAATCCAGTATAACCCAATCCATGTTCACTTATATATCATTTTGTATGAAATAACTGTTTCTCTCTTTAGATAGGAATTAGTCACATCTTAGGTAAAGTTTTATTACTTTAGCTTGAATAATTGAAACAATAAAACCATCTGCAAGATGTTAGTTTAGTGGTTCCTAATATCTTGTGAGATCTATGAGATTTTTGGTTCAAACTCTTCTTCTTCTTCTTTTTTCTTTTTTGGTTGGACTGGTTCAAAACCATTAAGTAGCAATCCAGCATCTTAGGGCCAACCATACAATTTGAGTCTTCAAGCAATGGACTAAGCCTAGAGTAGGGCTATCCACACGCCTGCATACCCACTCAACCTGCCCACGTCCAACCCGCTACCACTCAATCTGATTACTCCGGCGGTCGAATGCGGGTTCTGAACTTGCTAACCCGACCCCACGCGAGTTGGTTGTTAGTTTTTCATTTCAAAACCTGTGACCCCAAACCCAAACTTAGACCTTTATCCTTTCAGGTGAATTATTACGAATTTTGGACCAAATCCGACGAGATCTCGTCCAAATCTGGTCCATATACTTCGAGATCCGATGAGATCTCACCATTATTCGGTGAAATCTAGGCCAAATCTCGCCGGATCCTTCCAGATTTCGGCCCCGGTGATAAAACTTGAGACCGACTGGAATCAACCCAAAACCGATGAGACCAGAACCAAAAAATACGACCAGATCTTTGGGTTGGTTTCGGGTCAAATTTCCATCCACTCACCTCAGTCGGGTTGAGTCCAAGTTGGGCACAAACCCAACCTAGCCCGACCCGTGGATAGCCCTAGCCTAGAGGCATCTTTGCAGCATTTGGGGCCATCAACATTTTCAAGGGACTTCTCTTGATAATATCATAGACAAAAGATTACACACACCACGTGAATACTAAGTTTTTTATTTTATTTTATTTTTTTGCCTAAATGCAAAATGCATCATCTAAATTTTACCAAAATTCATTTTAGTCTTATAACTTTGCATACTTTTGTAGTCTTCCAACTTATTTAATTAAAGAAGGAGAGCCATAGAGATTTGGTCATGGTGGTTTGAAGGTTCTGAGATTAGAGAGTCTCTACAACTTGAATTGCTATAGCAAACTCAAGTTTAAGAGACTTAGAGCATTCACAGTAAGCAAGCTAAACATTATAACTTTTAACAACTCAAAAAACAATTTTATCTATTTTAACAACCCACTTTATAATATACCCAACATCAAATACTATATTTTTATCAACTCATTAAAATAATAAAAGCATTCACATCCCAGAATTCTATCACATCCTATTTTACCATCCCAAAAAGCTACTTTATCAATTATACCATACCATTTTACAATACTCTCAACATCCCAACTTTTATTTTACAATACAATACATTAAAATAATATTTTTACACAATAAAATAATATATCCCAAAACTCAAATAAAAACAAAAACCCAAAACTCAATGAGAGAGAGAGAGAGAGAGAGAGAGAGAGAGAGGATTTGATAAAGTGAATAAAATATTAGTTTTATTTTTTAGAATTGAGCTACAATGCAATTATACCTTTAGAATTGCACTGTAGCACTTTTGCAAATTTTTTTGCAATAGTTGGTTTTTACAAGTCTGGATGCTGGGCTTGTTTGGGGCATTAATGCTAAAATTCTCTTAGATATAGCATTTGTAATACCAAATGCGAATTCTCTAATAAAAAACCATCACAAAAACCAACACAATAGCATCACCCACCTCCACCATTTCCACCATCGCCCCACCAGCCACAACTATAAACCACAGCAGCAAGAAGGAAAAAAAAAATCCAGCCCCCAATAACCTTCCTCTTCCACTTCTCAACCTACAACCACCAACCACACACAAAAAAAAAAAAACTAAAAAACAAAAACAAAAACAAAAAAAAAAAGAACAAAACAAAACCAAAAAAAAAAAAAAAAACAAAACAAAACAAGCAAACAAAAAACAAAGCAAAACAATCGAACCAAATCATAAATCAAAGCACAGCACAACTTAAGAAAAATCAAATAAATTGACCCACGCCAATAACCATGAACCACAGCACAACCACACCGATACCCACAGCACAACCTCATGTTGATACCCACAACACAACCACGCTGATACCCACAAACCCACGAACCACACCGATAGGAATAAAGCACATTCCTGAATTGATGTAAAATGTTATGCATGTTTTGAAATAGATACTACTATATGAGTATACAAAAGTACACATGTAAATATTAATATATTGTCTTGGTTTGATGAATGAATGTTCTAATGTTCTAATTTTTAAATTTAAGTGTAAGTTACCTAGTTAGTTAAATGGTTAAATCCCACATAGAATAGTAATAAAACCGATGAATGATTAAAATATCTTTGTAACAATAACGCGTTGACAAGGTAGTTTCTGAATATAAGAAAGTCAAGTTAGATTCCTTTGTTGATGGGGATTGTAACGACCCAAGGAAAAGCGCTAGTCACATTTGCGCTATACTTTAAAAGGACTAGTCATAATTGAGGTTTCTTATAGTTGTTAATAAAGCCCAAATCTACCAAGTAAATACCTGATGTAGGACTCATCACACACCCACACACATCACACAATTAATCAAATTGGGGCATCACAATCTCCCCCACTTAAATCCCTAACGTCCTCGTTAGGGCCCACTTTGTGGGGTAGTGTCTCCGAGCCCACACGGGGTTATTGGGCCGGCTCTTATACAATATGTAACGACCCAAGGAAAAGCGCTAGTCATATCTACGCTATACCTCAAAAGGACTATTCACAATTGAGACTCTTTATAGTTGTTAATAAAGCCCAGATTTACCCAATAAATACCTGATGTAGGACTCATCACACACCCACACACATCACACAATCAATCAAATTGGGGCATTACAGGGACGTTTCTAGTCTTTTGCTCATCTAATTTAGAAATGAATGAATAAAAAGTGATGTGCATGAAATATATATAATAAAGTACTCACATATCTATATATTTAGCCTTACTTTTATGTTATTTTGTGACTAATTATATATTATCTTTGTGTTGCAGGTAACAAGGGCTTTACATGCAAAGTGGGGCTAGGCCAATTGAATCAAGCCAACTTACATCCAGCCAGGCATGAATTCAAGAAAAGACCAACCCAATCAAATTTAAATCCAATTGGAGAAAGGAATCAAAGGAAATTTGCACCAAATCCAAGTCCAATTCGGATTACGATTCCAGCCTGCACATCAGTGAGTATTTTTGGCATAACTTTAGCCTCAGATGTCCAATCAAGATGATTCAAGTTGGGCTGGAAAGTTAACTTAAAGGGCTACAACTTTGTAGTTTACCAAAAGTCCGAATTAAGACATTAAATGGGCCAAAATCGTCGGTTAAGTGAAGCCTAAAAATCTGGGATTTTCTCCAAACGGGAATTCAATTTGTAATAGGATTCCTTTACCTATTTAAAGGCTCTTTAGGGCAAAATTCTGGGAGGCGAATGCTAGGGTTGAGGGCTGAGCATAGAGAGCTACGGCTGTGGCTACTTCTTTGGTTTTCTTCCATGACAGTTAGTTTGATTTTATTTGTCTAGTTTAATGTTTAGTATTTTATTCTTGTGTTTTATTTCAATTACTATGAGTAGCTAAATTTATAATTAGGGTTGAGGATGAAACCTTGCTAAGGATTATCGGTAATATTTATGTAATTTGATTTTTCCCACAATGGTTGTCCTTTAATGATTTAAATTGTTCTTGCTTCATGTCAATTGACTAAGATGGGATTCTAGATATGAGTTCAATCATGTTTTTCTCATGATTTAGGATTTGTCTTAATTAATTGAATGCTTGGTTTATTAATTCTTAATTATAAAATTGGATATCGCTTGTGATTTGTCTGTCAATGGATACAATTTATGATTTGATTTTTAGAATTGGATATATCTTGTGATTTGTTTGGCTACAGATACAATTGATGATTTGGTTTTATACTTAAGAAGTGAAGAAGAACATGCTTTAGATTTTTAAACATAAGTTTTAATGATGATATTTTCCATGATAGCAAGATTAATTTCTAGATTATCATGCAGTGGTTGGGAAAAATTAATGATCATAAATATATGCTGATATGAATTACAAGGCGGATTTCAAAACCTTAATTCCTTTCCCTTGATTGTTTACATCTTTATATTGCTTTATATCTTTTGTTTAGTTTAACTATTTGCTTAATTTTATTATTTGCTTAGTTTATTTAATTTCAAAACAACCAATTTTTATTAAACTAGATTAGGATTAGTTTGGTTAAGATTTGATTTAATTTTCCTACGTTCATACAAGTCCCTGTGGGTTCGACCTCGTTCTTGTCCAACTATACTTCAGTACGGTTCGTACACTTGCGAGTATTTTAAAATTTCACAACAGCAATGTTACTCTACTACTTGAAAAACATTCAGTCATCTCTCCCTATATAAATAAACTAAAACAATCTCCCAGGACTCTACGACACATTGAACACAAGCTTGACTCCTGTTCCTTTTTGTATTTCATACAATTAATTTTTGCTTGATTACTGCAGGGAACAAATGTCGTTGCTTTCAAATGTTAAACTTGTTGCTCAAATACTTGGCTTGGTGACTCTTATCATCACCCTCATTCTCACTGCTACTAATAACACTGCTACTGCTACCCAAATCCTTACTGGCGGTAACCTTGCCAGAAACAATGGCGTTACCAACAGCAGCCAAGACAATGTCCAAATGATAGCTCTGAATGTCATCAACACTGTCTGACCCTCCAAGACAATGTAGGCTTCCTTCTCATCCATGCTCTGCTTTTGTTGGTTTGTTTGAATTATGTCTTATGAATAGTCTGTGGTGTAAGTCTATAAGGCTTCCTATATATATGTGGTGTGGATCTGTTGTACTATAGTCTTCAGCGAACCCCGGCCCTTAATTCCTGCCGTAGAATGCCTTAGTCCCTTGGTTCTCGCTAAGCCCCAAATCTCCAAGGTTGCTACCACAAAATGCATCATCCTCGTTAAATCTTCCTACATTAATTGCTTTAATGGATTACAGACTTGCGAGATTGGTAACTATCAGAGAAGCCCTTCCCAATGTGGCAAGCTTGGGATACAATAGAATAGTTATCTTAGTTTGCAGAAAAGATCTTCTCTCATGGTTCGTTTGGATACAGTTTATTTTGCTGAAAACTAAAAACTGAAAACACTGTAGAAAAATAATTTTTAAATGTGTGAATAGTGTCGTAGGACCCATTTTTAATATTTTTTCTGAATAAAGTGGTTGTGGGTCTCGTGAATAGTGCGTAAACAGTGTATGAACAGTGCACTTGCCTCCTATCCATTGAAATGCGTGCATAAAAAAAAGAAGAGGAAAACGCCAAACGCAGACGCACTGGCTTTTCATCTGGATCCAAACTGTCTCTTAAAAAAAAAAAAAAAAGTTAGCAGAAAAGAAATTCAGCAACATTAAAAAATTAAAGCCATTGGCCTTGGTGGAATGAAACTATTTTGGAGGATATTTGTGCTATTATCCAGCAACATAATCGTTTTGTTGCTATTTTGAATGCTTCTAATGTAATTCTAGCTGAAAGTAGGACCTAATTAGCTGTTAATTTAGCAAAACAATCTCCTAATTTTGTGATATAATCATTTTTTAACTTTCTTATTTGGTGTTAAAAAAAAAAAAAAAATCCTAACCACCACTTGGTCCGCTCCTCTTTGGTGCGATGATCATTCTACAAGTATAAATGCTTGTGGAGTGTGGGGGGTAAGGGTCAGAATTCAAGTCTCCAATAGAGACTTTCATACACATATACACTTAGATTAGACTAGAGCAGACATTTTTATTAGATGATAAATATAGATACTTGTGGGGTGTGAGGAGTAAGGGTCGGATTTCAAGTCTCTAGGAGGGAGCTTCACACACAAATCGGTGTCATTTACATTTTGATCAATACACTTATTTTTTTTATACATAATTTTATACCACAAAAACTTGAAACTTTAAAAAAAAAATAAATAAATAAGAAAAAAATGATAGAATGAAACATAAAAATTTGATTGTTGATGTAATTATTGATCTTTAATTTTCTTGAAAATTTATAAGTATGAAAAATATAATAAAAAATGTAATTTTATTGTTAGATTTTTAAATTCTTTTATATCTTTTTATTGGATGTAACTTTTGAAAATTTAACCGTTGAATTGCATATTATTTGTATTCCTAACACGCATGTCAAATTTCATTTAAATCGGTGTCATTTACTATTAAATCAATACACTTATTTTTTTATATATAGTTTTATACTACAAAAACTTGAAACTTAAAATTTTTATTTTAAAAAAAAATGATATAATGAAACTTAAAAATTTGATTGTTGATGTAGTTATTAATCTATAATCTCTTAAAGTTTTATAAATATGAAAAATATAATAAAAAATGTAATTCTATCGTTAGATTTTTAAAATTTATATTTATTATAAAATTAAGTTCAAAAAATTTCTAGAAAATTTACCTCCTTTTTTTTTGGTAAATGGGCTTTTTGCAACGTGGGTGTTTAGGTCCAGAGCCGCAGCATCACGGGCCATAGGCACTATAAAAGTACTAAGGTCTCAACAGTTAAAGTAATCAGAAATATTCAGAAAGCTAAATGGAACCGCCGACGAAGATGTCTCGACCTACGGAAAAGCGCCTCCCTGTCCCTGACGACGTCGTGTTCGACATCCTAACTTGGCTGCCCGTGAAATCCTTAGTCCGA
Organism: Quercus agrifolia; assembly: GCA_029955455.1. Taxonomy (NCBI): domain Eukaryota; kingdom Viridiplantae; phylum Streptophyta; class Magnoliopsida; order Fagales; family Fagaceae; genus Quercus; species Quercus agrifolia. The sequence continues at coordinate 11,180,262 of JARQAD010000011.1, read as the reverse complement.
TTCAGATACGTTTCCAAATCTTCGTACTCCACCATCACCAACCCGATTTTCATCACCACACATCTCAACCTTAACAAAGCGAAAGAATCACTATCCACTGACAACAATAACAATAACAATAACAATAACAATAACAATGGTTATCTTTTATATACACATGTACCAAAGGATTTTTCATCTAGCCATGAACTGTGTACGGCTGTTTACAATAGCGACCACACACTCACCCAGATTTCTGCTTTTCAAATCCCCTTTTCTGGTTTCAACGTGGTTAGCTTCTGTAATGGCATGTTCTGCCTTGATTGTCTTACCGACCATGGTGATCATATAATATGTTTGTGGAACCCAAGCATTAGAAAGTTTAAGACACTTGCTCCTTTTCGCTAGATTGACTATGTTGATAGCGGCACTCTTAGACTTGATAGCGTCACTCTTGGACTTGCTTATAATTCTCAAAACAATGATTTCAAGATTCTTAGACTTGCGCGTTTTTATGAGATTATTGAAGAAGTAATAAATCAGTTAGTGATGGAGGCCGAGATTTACACATCCAGTACTGATTCGTGGAGAAAGGTTGAAATATCAGTGGAGTCCTTAAGTGGACCTATTTTTTTTATTTAATAATTTAGGTAAACGTTGTATATTTGTAAATGGAGCTCTGCACTTCATAGCATATGGTCAGGGCTATGATTTTATCTTGTCCTTTGACGTCGATGATGAGAGATTCCGTGAGATAAAGCTGCCTCAAAATTACTCAAGTGGATTCAATCTAAGGTCTAGACAACTTGAAGTATACAAGGGATCGCTGGCATTGATTGTTTTTTGTCATGATCCTGCTAATAGGGGTTGCATATGCCTTATATGGGAGATGAAGGAGTATGGTGTGGCTGAGTCTTGGACTTGGACTAAAAAATGTATAACAATGGATTCCTTCTATAGCTGCTATGGTTGCATTGACAATGGTGAAATTCTAATTAAGAATGCCAATGGGCTAGTTTCGTTTGACCCTGAAAATCATCAGAACATTTTTGCTATTGAAGATGCACGTTGGGCGGATTACACTGCTAATTCTATGGAGAGTTTGGTTTTACTTGATGGGGGTAAAAGTGTATCTGAATACAAAGATTAGTTTGTTGAATTTTCTAGAAAGGTTACTATTTTGGTGAAGTTCATGTTGACAGGTGTTTGTGGTATCAAATATGGAATTTGAATACAAAATTGAGCCCTTATTATGCTCTCTTTATTTTTTTTCCCCTCTTATTCTTGAACACATGAACAATATAGAGTTATTAATTTATTAAGGAGTAAAAAATCCTAATGGGAATTGTGGCTATTATATCCCAACTGATACTAGGGTCAATAACATTGTGCACAGCCTCAAAGATGGAAATGTCATACATACTTAGCCAACATAATCTTATCTCATTTTAAGGAGTAAAACAAAAGTGACAACCAGCTTTAGTGACAACATGGACAATTTGATGAGCTTCTCTTTGACTTCTCCCTTAGAAATTTTTTCACAAAAAGGCTGAACTTGTGCAATCTGTGCAGGATGCAGAAAGTTTATATTTAGGTTGTAAGTAATGAATAAGTCAAATTAATATTCCACTATATAAAATAAAACGCTTTTGATTCTTTGCACACATTAAATTGATTGTGTCGGTTTTTTAAAGATGTTTTTAACTTCTTGAAATTGTTAGGATTTGATTAAATTCATCAAATATATGATTTGGTATGATATATGACGGCTGGGCTTAGTGAGCTTGTTGATAAGTGGTATAGTGATAGACAACTTTAGTATGCTTCAACACTCTTTACTTTTGTATACAGTAGAAGTCAATGTCAAATTTTTTATTCAATACTATGATTTTATAATGCCAATATACTGTTAGTTCTTTTTATTTTTGATAAGTATTATTTTAGTTCTTTTTAAAAGTATGAAGTCTATTAATCAAATATAACATGCTTTTTTTAGTTTGCCTACTCACAATTATTGCTGTTGGTCTGTGCAAAGATAATGTGCACCACCTCAAATATTGCAAGTGAATGAATCAGTACTGTTTCCTACCTCTATTTCAATTGTTAAGTCACTATTAAATTGATGCAGTCTCTTCTCTGTAATAAATCTGACAGATTGAATGACGTATCAACAAGTTTTACTAATCTGTCACTCCTGGCATAGGGATTGATTTTATCCCCCCCAACACCCCCCCCCCCCCAAAAAAAAACCCAAAAAAAAAAAAAAAAAAACCCAACATATGATAGCATTTTATGTTAACATATGAAAGTTACTGAAGAATTGTTATCTTATGAAGCTTTTGTTTAAAACTAAGTTGTTTTTATGTTGGCTTTCTTCCTTCCTGCTGCAGACATGAAAGTATGGCTGGGACATGGAATGCCACATTTATCTTTGTCGAACAAGAGAAAGGGAAATCCTTAGGAGCTTATGGCTATTATTTATTTAACTAACGACTAGTGCATAAGGATTATGCATTTTATTGGACATGGCAATGTCATGATCAAGAATACGTGCTTAAAAATGTGGTTTAAAATCTGTGCTACTGACAAAAATATTTTGAGCAAGATTAGCCTCAGCTTTAAGCCATTAGTCCCAAAAGAAAGCATGATATTTTCATTCTGTATGAGATGTGTGAGGTTGATTTACTGATCCTGCCATTATAGTACAAACATGGAAATGCCATAGTGCAGTACATGCTTAGCCAATATAATCTTATCTCTTTGGTATGCCCTAGAGACAATATTAACAATTAGATCAGGTTAATCTCTAAGTTTTCAGCTTTTCTCTTTTTTAAATAAAAAATAAAAAAAGGGCTATTGAAGTTTCTACTGTTTGAAAATGTTAAGTTTTGCTAAACATCATGAAATTATATGATTTTGTATGGTAAAAGGTGTCTGGGCTTAATGAGATAATTGATAAGTGGGCTTAGCGATATGGACAATTAGGGATGCCTGAAACTGCTTTAATTTTGTATACAGTAGAAGTCGTAGTCAAATTTTTTACTAAATACTATATGTTTTGTTTAATTTGCCTACTAGCCACTGATGTTTAATTTGTTTTTTACTACTATGCAAGTGAATGTTTCCAAATGAAATTGATTAGTCATTGTTTTTTGCCTCTGTTTCAAAGTTTCAGATAATAATAACAATTTGATGCACTTTCTTCTATTGAATCTTTTTACCAGATTGAATGATAGGGTAGTATAATTTTCTTAAGCTGTTACTCCCGACCTAGAAATTCAGGGAGACCCTTTCGTGCCAAGCTTATAATAGAGTTCAATTACATGACTTATAAGATATGGCTGCTTATTTATCGATGTGAGTAAGTATACCTAAATCTTATCCATTAGTCAAAAATGCCTGTGCATAACTCACTGATTTATCTTAGTATAAAAAAAAAGGCTAGCCAGCCTTGATATGTTTGGATTTCGGTAAATGACAGCAATAATCAGATAAGACCTACTTGCTTAAAATGTTAGAATATGTTAACTGCTAGTATGAATTATCTTTTGGCTGGATTGTATCCTGGTTTAAGTTATAGTTCTTTTATGTGATGTGTTAATTGATGTAGATGCGACACAATTACAAGCTTGCTACTTAAGAAGGCTTTTGCATGTTACATTGTTTTGCTTAGTTACATAAAGTTTGTCTTGAAAGTGTTACATAACTTTGATATAATAGTTTTATGTTTCACTAGAAGAGAGATAATTATACAACTTCGAAACACCAGTGTCAATAATTTTGACATAGTATGTGTGACTGTTGATGTCCTTACACAAGTTTAACTTGTATCACATAACATATTGAAGCCAATTACTCTAGTGTGTCTTTCTCATACTCTTCCATGCAAGGAGGGAGAGTGGGGGACTTTCTCCTTCTCCTCTAAAATACCAGACCAATTAGGAATAGAAGATTTTTCATTGAAACTCTATTTCAATGGTCAAACAACTTCCAATTGCCATACAAGGTTGGATACTTGCTTCAAATAATTATATAATCTATTGAAGATCCATAATTGACCCCAAAATCTTGGGACTAAAGCTTTGTTTACTGTTGTTGTTATTATTGTAGATCCATAGAATTCTATACCATTTAGTATGAAATTACTAGTGAGGATCCTTAGCATTACATATAGAGATAATTCTTTTTTTCATAATTGATTATGTACAAATTAGAAAAAATGCATCTTTATTTCAAGTATGGTAAATAAATTAATTGTTAAATTTTCAATATTAAGTTATGTGACCAACAATGGGATGGCAACATAGCGGGGCAGGGTGGGGCTGGATAATGGCTGCCTTACCCCCATCTTTAGTCTAGTGATTTTTCCCCGAACTCGCCTCACTAGTCAGGGCAACTTGCCATGCCTTGTTCTTGTCATGCAACCAAATAAAGAGGGGAAAAAATCAAATCTCTCATACGGAATTTTTTTTTTTTTCAAAAAAAAAAATCTCATAAGCAAAGCTTGGAAACTGAAGAGCTTCAGTGTTATACCTAAAGAAAGTAGTGGATCAATGGCTACTGAAAAAGATTGATTTTAAACAATTAGTGGATTGATGGCAATCTCACTGTAGACATCTACTAGTTTAAGTCCATACTGAGGTTTGTTTAGTTAGCATAAACAAAGAGATACAGTGGTTAAAGAAGCAATGAAATAGACTAATGATTAAAGAGGGGAGTGTACCACTGTCGGTGGGCCTATTAGTGGCATAGGGATCTCTTGGTGGAGCTGCCGGTGGTTTTCGGTGGAGAGAGAAAGAGAGAGATATAGTAGGGGTGGGCGACAGACTTGTACTTGCTCAAACCAAGGCAGCACAAACAATCCTTTTCAATATAACATCCAAATTATTGAAATATACGATTCTGTTTGATATAAGATGGCTGGGCTTAGTTAGATAATTGATAAGTGGACATAGCAACATGAACAATTAGGGATGTGTGGAACTGCTTTAATGTTGTATACAGTAGAAGTCCTAGTCAAATTCTTTGACTAGATACATATACTTAGTTTGCCTAGTTGGCTACTAGTCACTGATTGTTGCTGCTCTGTCCAAAGCAACCATGCAACCCAGCACTTCAAATTTCTATTTCTAACTTGCTATTTGTATGTTAAGCACTTTTGGTTTGGGATACAATAATATGTATAATGAGATAAGATAAATCCTACTTGGAATTAAAGAAGAGCAATGGTTATCACACAGACTTGTTTTAACAGAAATTGTGTCTTGAGGTCATGATTTCAGTTAAAAGCAAGTGTGTGTATAAGTTATTAGTTATTATCGATAAAAGAATATGTTAACTGCTCGTGTGAATTATCTTGTGGCTGCATTTTATCCTGTTTTAAGTTGGAGTTCTTTTATGTGCAGCATTTAACTGATGTAGATGCGGCAAATTTACAAGCTTGCAATTTATAAGGCTTTTGCATGTTTTATATTGTTTTGCTTAGTTACATAAAGTTTGTTTTAAATGTGTTATATAACTTTGATAGAATAGTTTTATGCTTCACTAGAAGAGAGATGACTATATAAATTCAAAACACCAGTGACAATCATTTGGACATAGTATGATATATGGTCAACTTTAACTAATTTGTCGAGGATCCATAGTCTAGCCCAAAATTTTGAAATTAATCATTTGTTTGTTGTTTTATGTGTGGCCACTGATGTCCTTACTCAAGTTTTCTTGTATCAAAGAAAATATTAAAGCTAATTACTCTAGTGTTTCTTTCTTATACCATTCCATCTTATTTCTTGCTCCAGAGTTATATGTATATCTTTGAACTGCAAGATAAATATTTTGAATGAGAAGGTTAGGCATCTAAATAGATCCAATTACCTTTTTTTTATTTGTTGACTACTCTAACTAGATCCAATTGCTTGTTAAGCTTATAAATTGCTTTTTAATAAGATTCCAAAGTTCTAAGGATGGATAGTATGATTTGTGCTATACGATAGGGTGATAGAGATACTTGTCCATAGCATTTCTCTGAAGTTCCATGTCATGAGGCTGAAATTGAGTTTCTTTGTATTGCTATCTGTTGAAGGCATATTTTGAGCTCGAAGCTTTTGATAGAACCAGCATTACTAAAAGCACAACAGCATCCCTAAATATAAGATAAGATAATACAAATAATAATAATAATAATAATAATAAAAAGAGATTGAGAGACTTTCTCCTTCTCCTTTAACCTACCAGACCAAATAGGAACAGAGTTTCTTTCGTTGAAACTCTATTTCAATGGCCAAACAAATTCCTGATTGCCATATTAGGTTGGGAGACTTATAATAATTTTTCCCTTTGTAAATTCATAGAATTCTACACAATTTAGTATGAAATTACTAGTTAGGATCCTTAGAATGACAAATAAAGATAATCCTTTTTTACAATTGATTATGTACAATTCAAATTAGAAAAACTTGTCAAAATGCAGCTTTATTTCTTATAGTGTAAATAAATTAGTTATTAGAGTCTTCATCATCTCATTGGTAAGCTAAAATTATTATGCATATAAAGAGTCATGTAGCTTAACTGAATTTTTGGTGTTTTCAACCAAGATATTTAATTCTCATATTCTACTCTATATGAAGCCCTATTACCGAAGTTAAAAAAGTTTAAATTACTATTTCAAATAAAATTTTGAAACAAAATTTAAAATATTTTCTATTTAAAAAAAATACAATAATGCATTATAAATGGTAAAAAAAAATTTACTTTACAAGATTTAAAAAAAATATTAATTAAAACATTAATTTTTTTAATTCAATAGTTGAAGGAATATATATATATATATATATATATATATATATATATATGACCATCGATACTCTTGGCACAATTGTATTGTTAGAGCATTCACATCAGTCTTAATGCAATTTTAGTCAAATTATTCGGACTAGAAAATAAAATTTTCACTTTTTCTCTTTTAACAAACTCAAAGTCACATACACTTACATCAGACTTAATATTAGTTTCTCTATTTTATTTAAATATTAGTTTGATCTCTAAACATATTAATATTTGTTTTTCTCATACCCACCTTTCCTTTCATAGCAACACCACCATCTGCTTTGCAAAGCACCTTCAACAACAAAAAGACCGTTCTACTATCGCTTGACAACAATAGCGTCAAGAGCATCACTGATCTCCATCGTTTGCCAATCCAAAGGTTGCCAACATCAATTTATCCATACAAACATCAGTTAATCCAAGTGGCAGAGAGAAGTGAGTCAAAAGATGAATAAAAAATACAATTATTTGGCATGTAGATATCTCAATAAGTATACTGAGCTATATTATTCATAAATAAAATTTAAGTATAAATTGTTGAGACTAATGAAATTTAAGTGTATATGTGTGTGAAACTCACTTCTAGAGACTTGAACCATGACCCTTACCCCCCACACCTCACACCTTATAAGTACTTATATTTGTGGAGTAACCACTGTACCAGGGGTGCGTGGTGGTAATTTCGTTTAGTAAAATATTTGTAAAGTGCTCTAATTATATTAAAATTTGTTTTATACTAGTAGTTACACCAATTTTCATCCTTTTTTTTCTTTATTTTATTTTTTGTAAAATACTAAACATGCTATAAATTTTTTACTAATATGATAATAAATGTGATTTATAAACTTCAAATATCAAATAAATGAATTTTTGGAGAAATGTAAAATGCCACTTTTTAGAGGAGTGTAAAATACCACTTTTCTCATCAACCCTAAATGGGCAGAAATGAGGAGAAAGGCAAGAAAAAATGCTGCAATTTTTGGAGATCACCACCGGTGACTTTTAAAATTTCAATTTTTATTTGGAGTATTCAAGGACAAAAAATATATATATCTAAATTAAATATATTATATTCTTTTCTTTTTTTCTTCCCTCAGTATTTCCATTTCCAAACATGTGAAAACTAAAAAGGAAGGGTCCATTTGATACATGTGTTTAAAAACTGAAAATTATTATTTAAAAACTTTTATGAATATTTGTGTGAGTAAAAAAAATGTATGAAAATACATAAAATATTATTTAAAATCTGAAAATTGTTGTTTAGAAACCATCACCGAATACTATTTTCATTTTCTACCAAACACGCTCAAAATAGTCTATTAATTTGGCTCCTCTTTTACTTCTCAAAAATAAAAATAAAAAACAAAACTTGGCTCCTCTTTTACTCTACCTTCTTGCAGCCGCAAACCTATACCAAAGGTCCAAAAGTGCCACCGATGTCTCGACCTACGGAAAAGCTAAGATTGTTGACCGAGCGTGTTCTGGACGACGACATCGTATTCGACATACTGACTCGGCTACCAGTGAAATCCTTAATCCGATTCAGGTGCGTTTCTAAGTCATGGTACTCTACAATCACAAACCCCATTTTCATTGCCACACACTTCAAGCTCAACGAAGCCAAATCATTATCCAATAAAAATAGTCACAATGGTTATCTGCTATATACTCCTGTAACAGAGAGCTATTATTTTCACGAAGAATTGCGTACACTTGTTTACAATAGGGACCGCACAGTGACTGAGATTTCCAGGTTTATAACCCCCTTTCCCTTTTGTGATGCCTTCATGAATTGCTTCTGTAATGGCATCTTCTGCCTTGATAGGTGTGACGAAACCAATGGTGATCATATGATATATTTGTGGAACCCAAGCATTAGAAAGTTTAAGATGCTTGCTCCTGCTCTTATGACTGACCCTTGTGATAGTGCCACCCTTGGACTTGCTTATCATTCTCAAAAGAATGATTTCAAGATTCTTAGACTTGTGAGTTTCCTAGGGTCTCTTGGAGAGCCAGATCCCCTGACTGAGGCTGAGGTTTACACATTGAGTACGGATTCGTGGAGGAAGGTAGTGTCGGCCGAGTTGTCCGACCCTAACGCTGGGCTTCTTTCTCATCGTTCACCATATATATTTTTTAACGGAGCACTGCACTGTATAGCAGCTCATAAACACTGCAGCAGTTTCATTTTGTCCTTTGACATTAATGATGAGAGATTCCATAAGATAATGCTGCCTCTGGATTTCTTAGATGTATATCAATCATATCTTACAGTGTTCAAGGGATCGCTGGCTTATATTATTATCTCTGACTATCTAGCTACTGGGGGCATTATGTGCCACTTATGGGTGATGAAGGAGTATGGTGTGGCAGAGTCTTGGACCAGAAAATGTGTACCAATCGATTGGTTTCATCATTTCCATGGCTGCACAGACACTGGTGAATTGCTAATTAAGATTTGCATGGGGCTGATATCAATTGACCCTGAGAATCTACTTCAGAACAGTCTTATAATGGAATCAAATATTGGATGGGCTGGTTACGCAGCCAATTCCATAGAGAGTTTGGTTCTACTTGATGGGGTAAATGTATCATCTGAATACGAAGATTAGTCTGTTGAGGTTTCCAGCAAGGTGGCTATTTTTGTGAAGTTCAATGGCAAGTATTTCTTATCAAATATGCAATTTGAATCTGAGCTCTTATTATGTTGTTTCTTTCTTCCCTCTTATTTTTTATGACATGAACATTAGATGTACTAATTTATTAAGAATTTTTTTTAAAGGAGATTATGGCTGTTATGCCGAATTGATATTTGTGTCAATAACATTGTTCACATCCTCAAAGATAGCAATTTCATATTCATGGTGCTGCATACATGCTTAGCCAACATAATCTTATTGCATCTGATTGCCCTCATGAAAAATTTGATGAGCTTAAGCTCTTTGCTTTCAGTCCCCACCAAAAAAAAAGGGGCTTAATTTCTGCGTGCAGAAAGTTGATTTATTGGTGGTAAGCAATAAATAAGGCTGGTTTTATATCTCACGATATCACATAGAAGGCTTTATATTCTTTGCAGCCATGGTTGATTGATCTTATGCTTTTTTATAAAATATGTTTCAACTGCTTCAATTAGTTAAGAGTATGCTGGAAATCATGGAATTATTGAAATATATGATTTTGTATGATATAAGATGGCTGGGTTTAGTGAGATTGTTGATAAGTGGGCTAGTGATATAGAGAACTTGGTATGATTGAATACTCTTTACTTTTGTATACAGCAGAAGTCAAAGTCAAATTTTTTACTCAAATCTATGATTTTCAATGCCATTAATCTTTTAGCTCTTTTTAAAAGCATTAAGTTATAAATCTGATTGTTTCTGGTCTGTGCAAGGATAATGTGCACACTTCAAATATTACAAGTGATTGAATCACTATTTTTCTGCCTCTGTTTCAATGGTTAAGTCATTGATAAATTGATGTACTCTCTTGAGTCTTGATTGTAACATTTTTTTCCTAGTTGAATGATTTGGTAGTTAAGTTTGCTAATATGTTACTCCTGCCCTGGGGATTTAGACAGGCATTTCAACCTCAAGCTTAGGAATAATTTTGGTTACAGGTTTGACATAAATGATATAAATTATAAAAAATGACCCTTTTGTGGTGAGTGTTTTATGTTGTCATTGGAAAGCTGCTGACGAATTGTTAGCATTAGCTTCTGTTTAAAACAAAGATGTTATTATATTTGTTTTGACATGGCAATGTCATGGACACGAATATATGCTTAGCAAACATAATATTTGTTTCATTTTTGTGCTGGTGACAAAAATGTCATGAAAATTGCTTTAGCTTTTAGTCCTTAATCCCAAATTTTACTATTTGAATGTTTAGTTTTTAATTTGGGATTACTTTTTTACTTCTTTACTCATATACACTAAGGGAGGGAGAAATGATTTGGGAGAGTAATAAAAATTGATAAAGAAATAATATTTTATTGAAATATAGTGTAAAATAAATAATTTAATGTAAGTGTTTTTCTTGCCAGGGTTTAATCAATTTTTTTTTTTTTGTGGGTCACAAAACACCCTCACTCACACTTTATTAAGTCTTAGAAATGTTGTTTCTCAAAAAAAAAAAAAAAAAGTCTTAGAAATGTTTAAAGAATCTGGTCAATTGAGTATAAGCACTCAATTTTAAATTCCTATATTTTTTAAAAATTTCAGGCCAAAATAAAATTCCTAAATTTTAGGCTTTTTTTTTTTTTTTTTTTTAAGTTAAAAGAGCATTTCCAGCAGATTCTTTAAATTTTTGTACTGTTTGGAGAATGAACAGTGTCTTTTACCTTTTAACTACCCACTTTTTCAAATACACTTTCCAACAAATTTTTTATCTCATTTAAATATTATTTCTTCATTCATTCTTTATTCCTTTTTTAGCATCATTTATTCTTTCTATATTTATTTTCAACAATTATATTTTTTAATGAAAAGTGTTATATTTACAACATTTTTTGCAATACTTTCACAAGAATTATAACAAAATCTTATATGAAAAGTTGTTATTAATTCTAATTTGAACCAATCATTGAAATTATATTTTTACTCACCAATATTAGTTAATAACAATATGTTACTTAAGATTTATTTTGTAAATATTGTAAAAGTATTGTGGTAGTATTTCCATTCTTTCATCCATATGTTTCCTTTTTCTTTATTTTTTTCTCCTTTTTTCTGCACCACACACGTATACCCATATATCTCATCCTCTTTTTTTTTTTTTTCTCTCTACTTTCCCTCCCTCTCTATTTCTTTCTCCAGTTCTCTCATTTTCTACTCTTTTTCTTTTCTTTTTCTACCATAATCTAACTTTCTTTGTGATACGTCTCACATAATCTAGCTTTCTTTGTAATACGTCTCACATAATCTTGCTTGTCTTTTGGTGTTATTATATTTAAACACACATGGAGAGAAAGAAGAAATCGCCCTTGCTCCACCACACCGCCACCGCTGCTCCTCCTCCTCACCGCTACTGCTCCACCACACACATACGTCTCTATTTTTTTTTTCTTGATCTTTTATTGTTGTTCTAATTTTTTTTTTTTTTTTCTGTTCTTGATCTGTTGTTGTTGTTGTTGTTGTTTTGATTTTAGATTTGTTGTTTAAATTAAATCAGTTTTATGAGAGCAAGAATTGTTTTGTGAGAAGAAACAAAGAGAGAGAGTGTAAGACCCTTTTTTTTTTTAGGAACGAAAAGGGTGGCTCACGTGTGATATCACAGCCGATCACACCCCACAGATACATCACCTGTGAGTACCACCAACACATAATGGTGCCCGCGACTTGGACTCCACCTGTGCACTTAGTTTTTTTTTAGAAACCAAAGTCCAAACCCCACACCTATGGGGTATGAGGACTCAAACCCGCGCCTAGCACAGCCATCAAGAAGGGGGCAAACCACTACGCCACACTAGCTGGTGGTGAGAGAGTGTAAGACCCAAAAACAAATCAAAGAAGAAAGAGAAATAAGTGATAAAATATTAAGTGCTAGAATTTTTTAATGAAAAAAAATCAATTGCTAATCTACAGTACCCATCAGACTTGATGAGCTACTGTTCATGAGCAAAAAAAAAAAAAAGAAGAGTTTTAGAGAGACTGTTGGAGCACTCTTTTCCTCTTTTTTCCAATTTCATTCTCTATATTTTGGCTATACATACTCTATTGGGGATGCTCTAAGTATACAAAAATTGATCTAGTAACAGACAAGCAGACGAAAAAGTGAACAGCTCATGAAAGAGCCTAGCAGGCTTAGTAGCTAAACACGATACATGACGTTGCTGTAAAAGATACACGCTTTAACAAAAAGGGACTCTGCTAAGTCTTTATTTTTTTTGAGTTGCTGTGAAGTGCTGGTACTCTTCCTGAAAATACAGTAGCTCCATCACGGATGGCATTCGGTTGTAGCTGAGTGTTTTCAAAATCGAACTTGTTACGGGCATTCCAATAGAGAGTAGAGACCAAGCGATGACTGTCCAAACCTCAAGGTCTAGCTTCTTTAGCATACTCTGAAATAGTAAGAAGTCTTTTACTGCATTGGAACATTTTTGTATAAAAAAGGCGGGGAAAATGGGTTTATTTTTAAAATATCCAGCACAATATTCCTATTTTCAAACTATTAAGCACCGTGTTCCTGTTTTGAAACTCAATTTTTAAAAAATCGAGTTTCAATGTAACTCAATTTTAATGTTTTTGAGTTTTAGGTAAGTTTTTGCCAAGCTGGACGAGCATCCGTGGCTCCCCCCCCCCCCAAAAAAATCCAGTTGGAACTCGAGTTCCTCAGAAATTTTTTCAATGCTAAACTCGATATTCTTAAACCAAGTTTCATGGGAAATTGAGAAAATATTCTATGAAATTTTTTTGTCGTGTCTGTAACTCAATTTTAAAAGTATCGAATTATATTGGGATTTTTTTTTAAGTGAACTCGATTTTAAGAAAATCAAGTTTCACTAATGTTATATCCAAAACAAGTTTTTTTTAGAATTAACGTTTGTAGTCCCCTTAACTTCAGTGTTTCTTGCAACCCCATAGCTATACATCCCTAGATTCGGCGTTATCTCTCAAGCGATCATCTCTCTATCATCTCAAGTACAAAACTCATATCATAATTTGATGCACATAGAAATTTTTTTGACATAGGTGAGGAATAGTTTTAGGAATTGCAAAGGTTTATCTGCTAAAATGTATTTTCATATTGAGTAAGTACTTTCATTTGATATGTTGTATTGTTTGTGCTTAGGAATTTGGTTGAATGAGTGTTATGTGAGTACATTGGGTATATATTAGTTGTTTGGTGTTGTAAATATGAAGTACAAAAAATAAAAATTTTTAGATCCGCAAGAAGCAATGAACAATAAATCTTATTTAGTTAAGATTTTTTTTAAATTGTTATTAAGAGTTTAGGAGGAATCTTAGCGAAATAAAGGATCTTATTTTGTTAGTTAATGTTGTTATTTTCCCCCTATATATATATATATATATATATATACTTATTATATAATAAAAATTGGGCTTGGAAGCCGTGATTGCTCCAAGTGACTATACCAAATTACAGAAAATTCATTAAATTTCATTTTTTTAAAAATTAAATTTAGTTGGTTGATGCCATACAACCACTATACTTGAAAGAGACTTAAATTATCAAAGGAAATTTTTAGATAAAAAAAATTTATTATATTTCTCTTGCCCGGTTATATTTTTAATAAAAATTAGAAAATTTATTACTAAAATTATAGTATATATTACAAAGGAGTATGATAAGCTTAGAACTGCTGGCTAATAGAATTTAGTAGTATCATGGCATTGTAAACCTATCCTAAAAAACCGTATATATCCTATCCAACAAATAAAAACGTTTGATACATACTGTGTCAGTATTAACTTAAAGTTCAAAAATTTTAAGGTATTTGATTTTTACTTGGACTCCTTTTAGGTGGAGAATGTATATATATATACAGACTGAATTTTTTTTTTACTTTGCCTTCTTGTAGTCGACTTGCCGCATCTTCTCAAAAAAAAAAAAAAAAAAGCTTTCTTTTAGCCGCAAACCCAAACCAAAAGTACCACCGATGTCTCAACCTACGAAAAAGCTAATATTGTCAACCGAGTGTGTCCCGGACGACATCGTATTCGACATACTGACTCGGCTGCCAGTGAAATCTTTAATCCGATTCAGATGCGTTTCAAAATCTTTGAACTCCACCATAACCAGCCGCATATTTATTACCACACACTTCAAGCTCAACGAAGCCAAATCATTATCCAATAAAGATAGTCACAACGATTATCTGCTATATACATCTAAATCAGAGTACTTTTCATCTAATGAAGAATTGGTTGCATTTGTTTGCAATAGGGACCACATATTGACTGAGATTTCTAGGTTTAAAACCCCATCTTGCTTTTTGGATGCTTACTTCGTCAATTGCTTCTGTAACGGCATCTTCTGCCTAAGTAGATATGATGATGATCCTATAATATGTTGGAACCCAAGCATTAGAAAGTTTAAGATGCTTGCTCCTGCTCTTCTGACTGAAGTTTTTAGTTGGGTCACTCTTGGACTTGCCTATAATTCTCAAAACAATGATTTCAAGATTCTCAGACTTACGTGTTCTCAAAAGTCTGATGAAGAGCCAGATGACCCAGATCGACCGGCTGAGGCCGAGGTTTACACATTGAGTACGGATTCATGGAGAAAGGTTGTAATATCGGTGGATTCATCCGAAACCAACATTGGATATGTTTATCATACTTCACCGTTTATATTTTTTAATGGAGCACTTCACTCTATAGCATCTACTAACAACGGCCGTTTCATTTTGTCCTTTGAAGGCAATGATGAGAGATTCCATAAGATAATGTTGCCTCAGGATTACTTAGATGGATACCAAGGATGTCTTGCAGTGTTCAAGGGATTGCTGGCTTTTATTGTTTTGTCTCGTGATATAGACCCCATATGCGACATATGGGTGATGAAGGAATATGGTTTGGTAGAGTCTTGGACTAGAAAATCTGTACCAATCGATTGGATTCAATCTTTTTTTGGCGTCACCGACAATGGTGAACTTCTATTTGGCAATGACACACAGCTGAATTTGATTGACCCTGACAAGAATCTAAATCAAAACATTCTTGTATCAAAAAGATATATTAGATGGGTTGGTTATGCATCTAATTTTATGGAGAGTTTGGTTCTACTTGATGGGGGTAAATGCGTCGTCTGAATATGAAGATTAGTCTGTTGAAGTTTCTAGCAAGATAGCTATTTTTGTGAAGTTCAATGACACGTATTTTGGTATCAAATATGCATTTTGAATTTGAGCTCTTATTATGTTGTTTCTTTCTTTTCTCTTATTGTTTATGACATGAACATCAGACGTATTAATTTATTAAGAAAATTATTTTAATGGGGATTGTGGCTGTTATGCCCAATTGATATTTGTGTCAACAGCATATATTGTTCGCATCCTCAAAGATGGCAATGTCATGGTGCTGCATACATGGCATAATCTTATCATATGTGATTGCCCTTGTGATAACTTGAAAATTTTGATGAGCTTAATCTCGTTGCCTTCAAAAATCAGAACCCACCCAAAAAAAGGGGCTTAATTTCTGTATCATATCCAGGGTGCGGAGAGTGGACTTATTGTTGATAAGCAATAAATAATTCTAATTTTATATTTCACTATATCAAATAAAGCTTTCATATTCTTTGCATTTGATTTTATGGTTTTTTTTTTTTTTTTTTAAATGTTCTAACTGCTTGAAAATGTTAAGAGTTTGCTGCAAATCTTGGAGTTATCAAAATATATTATTTTGTATGATATAAGATGGTTGGGCTTATTGAGATTGTTGATAAGTGGGCCAGTGATATATATATATATATATATATATAGATAAACCACTTGATATGATTGAATACTCTTACTTTTGTATGCAGCATTAGTCGAAGTCAAATTTTTTACTCAACTATATGATTTTTCAGTGCCTTTATTCTTTTAGTTCTTTTTTAAAAGAATTAAGTCTATTAATTTAATAAAATTACATGCTTAGTTTAGTTTGCCTATTTTCCAATGATTGTTGCTGATCTGTTCAAGGATAATGTGCACACTTATATGACAAGTGATTGGATCACTATTTTTCTGCCTCTGTTTCAACGGTTAAGTCACGGCATAAATTATTAAAAAAAAAAAAAAAAAAAAAAGTCACTAATAAATTGATGTACTCTCTTGTTTCAAACAATTTTTCCTAGTCGAATGATTTGGAAGTTATGTTTGCTAACATGTCACTCCTTGTGTCACGACCCAAATCCATGGAACATGAATTTAAATGCATGACTAACTTGTTGAACTCATTTAACTCAATAAACATAATTAATCCAAAATAAATTAAAACTCCAAAGAAACAATACTCTTAAAAAGAAACCTCTTACAAAAATCTGAACTCCACAAATTGGAAATAATCTCCACTATATAAAACATGAATTACAAAATAAAGGTAACTAAAATTCTATAGGTCTTCAAGTAATACTGAAGTCGCCTACAACTTTCACGTTCTACCTTGCACCATATAAAGCGATCCAAATGCTCTATATTCCCAACTACACTTTAATCTAAAAACAATAATTGATGGGGTGAGCCACACATCTAGAAAGTAATTATACAGAATACATAACGGAATAGAGTCAAGCAAAACACGAGTTTGATTTCAAAATTTCACTCAAAATATCAAATATAGTTTTCCAAACATATAAAAAACCACTTAATACATATATAATTAAATCTTAAAGTGATTCAAAAACACATACAGATAATTGATTAGAGCATAGTGTCACATATACACATCACATATTCTCACATACAATCTTGTGAGCGGATACCAACATCTAACCCCTACTAGTGAGGGATCAACACATATTCTCACATACAATCTTATGAGCGGATTTACACATATATTGATCAATTCAAAAAACACTCATTTTGAGTCACTTATCACAAAAAGCAAAGTTTATACAACATATAATAATTTTCTCAATACTAACAATTATTCCAACAATAAAGGCATATCGAATATCATAATATCAAATTGAAACATAAATCAAAAGATGCTTGACTCTCTTAGGGAATGAATAGGAACTGAAGAGTTTATATAAATATTTTTACAATTCTTGAGTAAGTTTGAAAATCCAATTTGCTAAAAGAAAGGTCTTAAATACCATTTGATAAACAAGAATATGACTTCAAAATCACTTGGTTTTAAACGAACTTAAAGAACAAGAACCTTTTTAGAAAACTTACTTTGAAACTCAATTATTTTCTGAAAGTAGTTTAGTTTAGAAATCATCTTTTAAATGAGATTTAAATGTTCAAAACTTTATTTAATTCCAAAGTTTCTCTTTAAAACATTATTTAAAGGTCAAACTTTCTCTTTCAATAGTATAAAAATGCTTTTTGATAAACTTTTAAAACGTAAGCTTAAAAATATAACTTTTGAAAACCTTTACCTTCTAGGAACCTAAAGGACAAAATTTGTGCATATTATGCATAATTACTTGCAGTGCTTAAATCACTATGAAAGTTAGCCAAAACAACCTCCAAAGAGCCTCAAAACACTCTTAAATAAGACCTATAATCAATCATGAAAACATACTTAATATCCTCAACAAATATAAAGCCTATAGAACTATACAAATAGACTCACTAGGATTAAACTTTGCTGAACTAATAACACTTTTAACAGTGGGTTCCAGTTAGCTCAACTGGTAAAGTCTCTGATGGTTGTATAAGAGATCTGGGGTTCAATCCCTGCCTACACCAAAAACTGATTGGTGTCTTGGTCTGATGATAAAGAACTATCATCAGGAGCGGATGCCATAGATTGAAACTCTCTAAAAAAAATAAAATAAAAAATAACACTTTTAACACTATATTAAAGTCTTTAACCAATGATAGTCTAACCAAATAATATTCTCTTGCATTAATTGAAACTCATATTGCCATGAGGAAGGCAGTAGCCAAAATATCATTGAAATCCCCCAAAGAAAACGTTAATTCATCCTAACATATATAATCAAAGAAACGTGGCAAAACTAAAAGGACCTAATATATACAAATCCAATAGAAGACCTGATGGCAACATTTACTTGTTCTAGGGACCCACAGAGAACAACATGAGAGCCATACCCCCACAGAAGCCAGTTCCAAACTTTAATATATAACCTGAATGGTTTAATAGCATAATCTCAATGAAACTGTGGGCAATATGTTTTCCAATGGCAATGAAAACAGTGGCAGCATCATTGACTTATTTTATATATATATATATATTATATGTACAAATCCGAAGGAAGACTTAAGCCAAAATCACGGATTCTTGAAATTCTGTGGCTTAATCTAGGATTATTTATATATATATATATATATAGAATGAAAGTTCAACCTTCTTTCTTCGATCAGAATACGAATGAAATCAAAAAGGCCATCATTGAGGCAAATGATGCAATAGCTTCAGTTAGAGTAAAGCCCAAAATGGCATAACCAAATAATTGTTTAGCCAATGATGGATTTCATGTGACAGAATGGATCAAAGAACTGAACACATTTCCAATACCGACAAAAGACAATGTCCTAACCACTGGACAAAAGGGACCAAAAAGCCATTCTTCATATACCTTAGCTCTGAGAATAGAAGTGGTTCGTTTTGTTTCTATATGCAATTCAAGATTTCGTTTGTGTTCATGTTGGTGATTTCTAATGTGAATTCATATATATCCTAATGAAAACGTAATAGGCACACATGAGTAAGATTTGATTCATGCCTTTGTTCATGGATACATACACCGGCAAATCTAACCGTAAAAGTATAAGTAGAATTTTAGGAGCAAAATCAACCTTTTGAACAATCTAACATCACAAATTGATTCCAAGATAACCTTATAAACTTTTAATTCTTTGTTTCTAATGGTGAGAAATCATACCTTGAACAATTTGATTGCTTCTTCAATTGTATGTGCTCTAAACTCCAAGGAAAAACACATTTTAGTCTCTTTGATAAAACCCTTCCTATGAAAACCCTGATTATCTCTTCCTCTACCCTGTAATTCGTATTAGAGATGTGGGCTTACTGAGCTGCAGTTACTAATAAAAAGAATACCTATGGCCCATCAATTATATTTAAAAGAAAATTTAATAAAAACCTCAAATAAAAGTATGTGGGGTATTACAATTGTGATGTCCCAATTTGATTGATTGTGTGATGTGTGTGAGTGTGTGATGAGTCCCACATCGAGTATTTACTGGGTAGATCTGAGTTTTATTAACAACTACAAAGAAGCTCAATTGTGACTAGTCCTTTTGAGGTATAATGCAAATGTGGCTAGCGCTTTTCTTTGGATCGTTACATATAGTATCAAAGCCAGCCCAGTAACCCCGTGTGGGCTTAAAGACGCTACCCCACAAAATGGGCCCTAACAAGAACGTTAGGGATTTAAGTGGAAGAGATTGTGATGCCTTAATTTGATTGATTGTGTGATGTGTGTGGATGTGTGATAGGGTATTTACTGGGTAAATCTGGACTTTATTAACAACTATAAGGAAGCTCAATTGTGACTAGTCATTTTAAGGTATAGCACAAATGTGGCTAACGTTTTTTCTTGGGTCGTTACACCTTGCCTAGGGATTTAGGGAATAATTTTGATTATAGGTTTGACATAAAAGATGTAAGACATGACCCTTTTGTGGTGATAGTGTTTTATGGTATAGGAAAGCTGCTAAAGAATTGTTATCCAATGAAGCTTGTGTTTAAAACAAAGCTGTAATTATGTTGGCTTTCATTCTTGCTGCTGCTGGCATGAAACTATTGCTGTGATTTGGAAGACTACAAAATTGTAATGAGCATAGCTTTAGGTTTTAGTCCTTAATTCCAAATGTCTATTTATAACTTACTATTTGAATGTCAAGTACGTTTGAGTTGGTAGCTTTTGATAGGACCAGCATTACAAAAGGCACGAGAATGTTGTTGACTTCTTGTTATTGGAAATTAAAAGCAAACCCAAGGGTGAGGGAAGAGTGAGAGACTTTCTCCTCCTTTAAGCTACCAGACCATACAGGAACAAAGATATTTTTTTTCATCGAAATTTGTTTCAATGGCCAAACAATTTACAATTGCCATACAAGGCTGGATAATTGCTTCAAATAATTTTATAATTTGTAGATCCATATAATTCAACACAATTTAGTACAAAATTACTGGTGAGGCTTCTTGGCATAACCAATAAATAAAATTCTTTTTTCATAATGGCTTACATGCAATTTAGAAAATTTTGTCAAAAATGCATCTTTAGAAAGTCCTGGGTCGAACAATGGGATGACAATAAGGCAGGGCTGCCTTGCCCCTGTCATGCATAGTAGTGATTTTGCTCCGAACCTGCCCCATTGTTCAAGGTGACTTGCCATGGCATGTTCCTGTCCTACAACCACACAAAAAAAAAAAAAAAGTCAAATTCCTCATACCAAACATTATTAAAAAAAAAAAAAAATCCCAACTGTAAAGCTTGGAAAATAAAGAGCTATAATGCTATATTTAAAGAAGAAGTGGATCAGTGATTACAAATTAGTTAATTGAATTGTTTAAATTATAATTACTTATTGAAAAATGATTTCTCACCATTAGAAATAAATGAGTTTTTTTTTTTTTTTTTTTTTTTTGAGAAAGAACATCAGTAACTTTTATTAAGAAAAAAACTAATCATTATCAGCTAAAAGTATAGCTTGAAGGTGTGGAGGAACATCCTCCATCCACACCGAAAAACCTCTAACATGTCTTGCATGTTTAGCTAGGTTGTGAGCAACAGAGTTACCAAGTCTAAGAATATGGGAAAAGGAAATACAACAATTGGTCTCTGTGGTCGCTTTGACTGCTGCAAGGATATGACCAAAAGGAGAAAAGGAGTCATCGTCACTTCTAAGGCACTTGATCACAGCTTCAGAATCACCTTCAAGGATAAAGGAATTTAAGCTAATATCTTGAGCAAAGTAAATGGCTCTAGCTGCAGCCATTGCTTCAACAATATCAGAAAAGTATGGTAGATTCACCAATTCATATAAGGAGGCAATCAGTTGTCCTAAGGAGTTCCAGATCACGACGCCCAGGCCAGCCTTACCAATCTCTTTGAATGTGGCTCCGTCAAAGTTCACCTTGAAGTTTTCTGCAGGGGGTGGGCTCCAATTGACCCGAGGGCAAGTGCGAATTGGGGATTGGAGCGTTACGATCTGGTTTGCTTGGTGATACTCAGTGAGTGCTTGCTTTGCATTCGTGGAGACTTAGCTGACTGGATAATCTTCATTAGTGGTTCTAAGCTTATTCCGGCGATACCACACTGTCTAAAGGATCATGGCAAGCAGATTGATGTCTTTTCCTTCATCATGAATGAGTTTGATGAGTCTGAAATAGTATGTACATTCTGATCATGGTGAAGCTGTAGCTCTGGGACTGAGTTCCAAACTGATGCAAGTGTCGAGCATTCCCAAAGGGCATGGAATTCACTTTCTACACTTGATTTACAGTGGTCACAAGTGTCTTCCTCAATGATTTTTCTTCGTCTCAAGTTTCTCTTCATTGGCAGTGCTTCTTTGCAGACTCGCCATAAGAAATTCTTCACCTTATTTGGAACCGAAAGGCTCCAAACAAGCTTGAAGCTTCCAAATCCCTCCATCTTGTCTCGGATTGGCTGTGGTGGTCTAGTCCTAGAAACAAATGAGTTGATTTGGGTTTGGTTTTAAAATATCCGATCCAACATAACCCAATCCATGTACACTTATATATCATTTTGTATGAAATAACTATTTTTCTCTTTAGATAGGGATTAGTCACATCTTAGGTAAAGTTTTGTTACTTTAGCTTGAATAATTGAAACAATCAAACAATCTGCAAGATGTTAGTTTAGTGGTTCCTAATGTCTTGTGAGATCTATGAGATTTTTGGTTCAAAACTTTCTTTTTTTTCTTTTTTTTCTTTTTTCTTTTTTGGTTGGACTGGTTCAAAACCATTAAGTAGCAATCTAGCATCTTAGGGCCAACCATACAATTTGAGTCTTGAAGCGATGGACTAAGCCTAGAGGCATCTTTGTAGCATTTGGGGCCATCAACATTTTCAAAGGATGTCTCTCGATAATATCATAGACGAAAGATTACACACACCACGTGAATACTAAGTTTTTTTATTTTATTTTTTGGCCTAAATGCAAAACTCATCATCTAAATTTTACCAAAATTCATTTTAGTCTTATAAGTTATAACTTCGCATTCTTTTGTAGTCTTCCAACTTATTTAATTAATAAATTTATTATTTAATTGCTGAACACTTTTAGGGGAAAAAAAATTTAACAAGAAAAGAAGCTAGTTTCATGGCCAAAGAGACTAGAGTTCTATGTGTGGGCAGAGCTGAGTTGGATTTAAAATCCATGTGGAATTCGAGTTTTAGACACTCGAGTTCCTTTCTTGTTCTTCCTTCTCCTGTTCTTCCTTTTCTTCCTTCGTTCTTCTCTCTATAGACCCTTTCTCCAGACCCAAATCAAAAACAACCCTCGACACAAATCAAAAATAACCCCCACAAATTGATAATATCTCTGCATGGAGCATAAACCCAAACTCAAAAATCACAATCTTGGCACCAAAGCAACTCTCTTAGCTTTGCACTAGAGCGGCTTGGGTTTGTTGTTTCTCTCTGGTATTGTTGCTTGGTTTTGTTGTTTTTTGGGTTTGTTGTCTCAATATTGTTGCTTGGTTTTGTTGTTTTATGTTTTCTAGGTTTGTTGTCTCCGGAAGTGGGTTTGGGGTTTTGAGTGTTACAGAGATCAATTAGATGCGAGTGTTTGGGTTTGGGTTTAGAGAAGAGGCAAAGGCTGAGGTTGAGAAGCCACCCTCGTAGTGGTGGTGGCTAGGTTTCATGATGAGTTAGGAGGTTATGCCTAATTTAGATCGGAAAGATGAGATCAAGGTCTAGAAGGAGATAGGGTCAAATCGGAGAGAGAAGAGAGGGCTTAAGCCGAGTGATGTAGGGAGAGGAGGATGAATTGGAGAAGCGAACCACCGCCTGAGGTAAAGGTGTTGATTGAAGAAGGAGAGCCATAGAGATTTAGTAATGGTGGTCTGAAGGTTCTAAGATTAGAGAGTCTTTACGGCTTGAATTGCTGCAACAAACTCAAGTTTAAGAGACTTAGAGCATTCACAGTAAGCAAGCTAAAAATTATAACTTTTAGCAAGTCAAAAAACAACTTTATCTATTTTAACAACTCACTTTGTAAAGTTGTGATTTACAACTATTTTGTGTTGGCTTTTATTTGTGTGCCAAATTTGATTGTAATTTTGTTCAATCTTATGTACCTTGTATTTTATGTTAGATTTCTTTGTAAGGGTTGTGTGTGAGAGAGAGTGTGAAGACTCAAGGCAATGTGAAGAGTAAAGAAGCTTTTGTGGGAAGCTCGCGAGAAGCCTTCCTGCAAAGTGAAGCATGTGCACAGCACATGATTGGAATGTGAAAAGTCATGACAAATGGTGATAGCTGGTTTTCACGAGTGTCTCGTAGGTAAGGCTTTCCCGTGAGATACCCACGAAACATTCTGTTTTGCCAATTTGTCATATCTAATACACCGAGTCTCTACACACACTATATATACCCACATTACTCACATACTGAGAGGAATGCTTTTTAGAGAGAAAACCCTAGCTACTATCCTTAAGAGTGAGAGATTGTTATACCCACAATTCTCTACACAATCTATTGTGATTTTCCTCAACTCATACCTCTCCATTTCCAAATCCTTGAGAGGTTGATAGCCCAAACACTTACCACACCCATTCTGAGTGTCAAGTGAGGTTTTGGCGCTGCTGGAAAGCATTGGAAGAAGCCAAGCTTTGGCAGATGCAATCGAGCGTATTGCGGGATCCGGAAAGCTAAACAAGATACAATTCCAAGAAGCCTTGTTGGAGTAGGAGCTTGGAGGGATTAGGTTCATTGGGTAGATTAGGTTTGGAAGGTCTCTTGCTATTCGTGTATCCCAACTTATTGTCTAGTGGATCGATTTACCGCTTGGAGGGCAGCAAAGGGGTTTTACGTCGAAGTATTTCGGTTTCCTCTTCGATAATACATCAGCATATTATCTTGTGTTTGCATTTTTCTTTCCTACTCTTTTAGCTTTCATTTTACTGCTGTGTTTTGATGAATATGGCTTAGAGTAGTTTTATTGTTTATTCGCTCACATTTACTCTATTCTGCACTTAGTTTAAGTTAGAGTAAAATCAACTGAGCCATAACGTTTAATTTTGGGGTCTAAATAGCTCTTGTGTTTTAACACATAATCGAGCTTTCACACTTTATAATATACCCAACATTAAAGACTCTATATTTTTAGCAACTCATTTAAAATAATATAAATAACTCATTAAAATAATAATAAACAACACAATAGCATCAACCACCTCCACCGTCACCCCCACCAACCACAACCACAAACCACAGTAGCAAGGAAAAAAAAAAAAAAAACCCATCCCCCAATAAGCTTCCTCTTCCACTTCTCAACCTGCAACCACCAACCACAGCAAAAAAAAAAACAATCGAACCAAATCAAAAATCAAACCATAGCACAACTTAACAGAAATCAAACAAATTGACCCACGCTGATACCCATGAACCACAGCACAACCACGCTAATACCCACAAACCACGCTAATGCCCACAAACCCATGAACCACACCGATACCCACGAACCAATCAAACCCACAAATTGACCCACAAAGCAATCAAACCCATGTCAATACCCACGAACCACTGACGGGAGAGGAGAGAAAAGAGAGAATAGAAATAGAGAAGTGAGAGAGGAGAAAGGAGCTCTTATAGATTTTCATGAGAAAGGAGGGAATAAAAAAAGGATTTTTATGTTTACCTTATGCTATAGCAAGCTGTTACCAATAACAACCCACTCTAGCATGAAGGTAAAATATAGCTAAATAATTTATCTATAACAACTTTATTGGAGGGCTTTTTTGTGTGGTTGAGATGCTAAAATAACTTTTGAGTTATTTTACCATCTTCATTGTGAGTGCTCTTAAGATGTTAGTTTGTTAATAAGTTTGAAAACGATACTAAGTGTTCATTTAGCTAGCTTTTTTTTTACTAACTTATTTTACTATTCAGCTTATTTTTTGTACTATTCATGGGTCTCACTTCGCTATTCCAACTAACATTTGCTTTTATTTATAGTACTTTCAACAAAAAGTTTTCAGTTTCAGCAAAATAAGCAGATTCCAAATATACCATAAGTGTGGATTTGGCTCCAGATTAAAAAGCCAGCTTATTTTACTATTCAACTTATTTTTGCTATTATTCATTAGCCATATTGCACTTTTTGGTACTATTTATGGGTCTCACTATATTATTTCAGTTAACTTTTACATTTATTTTTAGTACTTTTAGTAAAAAGTTTTCAATTTCGGCAAAATAAGCGGATCCCAAACATATCCTAACAATCTAAAACTAAGATTTTTAGGTGAAAATATAATTTTCATCCTTTTTCAAGCATTTGGTTTATTAAGCTTATGTTATTTTGTGCTTTGTGTAGTTTTGTTACTACCCAATGATTGTTGTTGGTCTGTGAAAAACTAACAAGTGACCCAGTATTTTAAGCATCGATTTTTAATTTACTAGTTATTTGATAAGTAGTTTGCTAGGAACCTACTGCGGTCTCCTAATCCCCTGTTGTCCTTAGGCTGTATCTACTATGGGACCTTAGCTTAGCTTAGTTTACTGTCAAGTTTAGCATTGCTGCAGTACTAATTCTAATATACTCTGTTGCTTGCTGCTATACTAATGCTGATGTGCCTGGCATTGAGCTGATAATTGGTGCTAGTATTCCAAAGTGCTTATGTTAGACCCTAGTGCCTGCCTGCATCAGTATTGTTGCTGCCTTGAACCTCCATTCCTGTGTAAGCAGCCTTAATGTTTGTCTAAACTGCTTACTTCATAGCCTAGTTGATGCTGCCTGTTACCTTTGCGCATACTTGTGCTTACTGTTGTATCTGTGGCTATGCTGTTGGTTATGCAGTCTTATCAAAGCCCATCCAACAATGTTAGTTGTTGTTAAGATTGAGTACTAGGTATACTTGCACACATTCATTGGGCTGTTACTGATTGAAGTGTATGGGCAAGAATTTTATTGAGATAAGCAAAGCATGCAGTCAGTTACTTACTTAGCCCATGTGCATAAATTAGTTAATCAGGTGTTCAAATAGGGTTAGATACATTGTTTGCATGCTATCAGGTTAATCCTGCTTGTATCTTAAGGAGCCTTGTATATAATAAAAGCGCTACCATTCAATGTACTCAATTAATGAGAAATAATTAGTCTTTTCCTCACTTCTTAATCTCTTCTAACTTGCAGTTCCATTCTAATCTCCCTCATATTCTTGTAGTCCTAGGCTACCTCCCTCAAAGCAGCTAACCTTAAGTCTCATTTATACCTAAAGTAGGCTCTTAGCATAGTTCTGATTTGGGAAAATTAACATACATAATGTTTGCAAATGCAAGTGACTAGATTACTATAGTCTGCCTCAATTTCAATTTTTAAAATAATAATAATGACATGTACTTTCTTTTTTGTATCACTGTAATCAGATTGAATGATTTGGTAGTCAAATTTGTTTACTATGTTAGTCCTAGCCTAGGAATCTATGGAGACCCTTTCCACATCAAGCTCAGAAGTTTTAAATACACGCTTGAAATAAGTGATATAAGACATGGATGCTTTTTTTTTTTTTTTTAAATCAATATTTTCATCTATATTATTCAAGAACACCTGTGCATACATTAACTGATTTCTCTTATTAAAAATCCAAGTGAAATTGCACAGTGTCTTGACCACTTCATGCAAAAACAGGTTGAAGGTAAGACATAATCCAGGTCCTCCCTGTTTAAACCCCATATAAGCATTGAGTTATTCTTGATCTCATCTATGATTTGATTGGAAGCGGATGAGAGGACTGCAGTGAACAAAATTAAAAGTTAAAGGATTGAATTGAGAGTTTTATGCAAAGCTAGAGAGTGCAATTCGTAATTTAACCTAAAATTGAAAACAATAACAAATTCTCAAAAGATAGACTCCATCACCGATTCACTTCCATTTTTTTACAAATCAAATTATTAAACAGTTGCAACAACTTTTCGAATATAAATTTCACCTACATCTTATATTATGTCCTTTTGTTTTTCTCGAATTAATTATGTCGTTCAACAAATGTTTAAACATTTGAGACTTTTTAATTTTTTTGAAAAAAGAATATTACATGAATGAGTAAAAAAAAAAAAAAAATAGCCCAAAGACTAACTTTAACGAGATTATGATATCAAATATAATTTTAGATTAAGAATATTTAATTACTAGACTCATCACACACATTTTGCGCGTGCAATATAGGTCTTTTTTATTATTTTGGATTTAGTGAAATAATATTTAAAAGTGAGATAGAGATAATGTCCTAATTTTTAGCTTTTTTCTCTACATGAGAACTGATAAAAGTTTGAAAGCCTAAAACTTAAGAAATTTTTTAATAATAGTAAATTAATCTTTTAACCATTTTGTGTTTTTAAATTTAAAATTATTTAATTAAAAGATAGGGGGTATTTTAGAGTGTTTAAAAATTCATATAAGAATATTTTGGTATGCAAAATGATGAAACCCAAACAAAAAAAATCTTATTATTAATAGTATAGATAATAATCAAGAAATAAACAAAATTAGAGAGCCCAAATAAGTTGGGCAAGTTTCAGTTTTGGGTTTGGAAAATTAGTCTACATGAATTATAGGATTTTTTTTTTTTTTTGCAAAATAACTCAATTTTGCTAACAATTTTGTTAGTTAGCACCATTTTCAAACTATTTAGCAAAATAACATCTCGATTCCAACATACTTGAGTTCAATGTAGCAACTTGAGTTCTATGGAATACCCAAGCAAACTAACATCCACAAACACAGAGCTTAAATGAAATCAACAAATGCAGAGGCAAAAATACCCAAGCAAATTCAAAGACCCACAACGAAACAACAAACCCATTTCAACTTCAACTTGCAAACCCAGATTGGATTGCGTCGAGAAGAAAACCTCTAAACAAATCTGATTCATGCAATAGAAAAAAGAAGAAGAAAATGAAGGAATTAGAGGAAAATGAAATCTTTGTCGCCGACACCGCCTAGGTTCAGTTCGAGCCGAAGTGTTTTGATTAGGGAGATTTGGGTTCGTGGGGATTTGGGTTAAGGAGGCCGAGGGTTTTTGGTTAGGGAAATCTAGGTTTCTTCTTTGTCTTCGTTCTTCTTCTTCATCACTCTCGTTGCCTTTTTCTTCTTTTTCTTTAGTGCTCTGCCTTTCTTCTTTTTCGTTCTTCTTTGTTGTTGCCCCCTTTAAGGAACTTAAGTCTTAAAGACTTGAGTTTTACATCCAACTCGATTCTTTTACAATTGAGTTGTTAGGTAAAATCGAGTCTAATAGACTCAAGACGTTAGTTTTCTAAATAGTTTGAAAACGGTGCTACTTATAAAATCATTAGCAAAACGGTGTTATTTTGTAAAAATAAATAAATTAAAAAAAAAATCCTGAATTATAGGTTTTACTCACTTTTACTTCCTCTTTCTCAAAATCCCAGATATAAAAATATTGATCAGAATTCAGAGAAACCACAAATGACAAAACAAAAAAGGTCGAGGATGTCTCAGATCATAACAGAACGACAAAAATCAGAGTCGTATTGGAAGAAGAAGAAGAAGTCAATGCTTACATCCGATCGTCTACCGGACGATGTCCTAATCGACATCCTGAGTCGACTGCCACCCAAATCCTTAATCCGATTCAGGTGCGTTTCCAAATCTTGGAGCTCCACAATCACCAACCCCTTTTTCATCACCACACATCTCAACCAAGCCAAATCTTTGTCCAATGGTTATTTGCTATATACACGATTGCCTGTGGAGCTTTTGTGTGGCAAAGAATTGTGTGCTGTTGTTTACAATAGGGACCGAACGTTGACCCAGGTTTCCAAATATGAAATACCCTTTTCTGGTTCACGTATATTGGGCATTTGTAATGGCTTATTTTGCTTAGGTAGTCATAGAGTAATAAATTTGTGGAACCCAAGTATTAGGAAGTTTAAGAAGGTACTTGATGGTACTTGTTTCTCAAGGCATTGTCGTCATATTGCTCTTGGACTTGCTTATTGTTCTCAAAATGATGACTACAAGATTGTGAGGATGGTGTGTTTTGAAGGGTTGAATGGAGAAGGAAAAGTAATCCCAGCTGTAGCTGAGGTTTATACACTGAGTAGGGATTCGTGGAGGAAAGGGATTGGAATATCGGTGGACTCGTTAAATAGGTTTGAACCCAATGGATCTATTGATAGAATTGATGAATCCCCGTGTGTGTTTTTCAATGGAGCTTTGCATTCTATAGCGTATATTGGGAACTATAAATTCATTTTGTCTTTTGATGTTAATGACGAGACATTCCAAGAGATAATGTTGCCGAATGATTACTTAAATGGAGTTCATCTACAATTTGAAAAACTTGTGGTGTTCAAGGGATCGTTGTCTTTGATTGTTTTTGTTCAAGCTGAAGATGAAGAGAGTGATGTTTTCCACATATGGGTGATGAGGGAGTATGGGGTTGTTAAGTCTTGGACTAAAAAAAGTGTACCAATGGAAAAGGTTGGGCAGTTCATTGGCTGCACTGACAATGGTGAACTTTTGATCAAAAAGATTGGCACTGGGCTGGTTTTGTTTGATCCTGAGGGTCGAAACGAGGAAAATCTTGGAATTAAAAGTGCTACATGGGCGGCTTATACTACTAATTTCTTGGGGAGCCTAGTATTGTTTGATGGTGTAAACGTGTAATCTGAAGTGAACTCGAAGATTAGTTACTTTGAAATTCAGGCAAGACAGCCTTCTTTTTGAAATTCACATTAGCAAGTCATTTTTGAAAATGTTGGAAAGTTCTGTTTGGTATGTAATCTGTGGATGAAGAAGTTATGTTCTGTTTTCTTTCCTATTGTAGTAGACATGAAAGTAATGTGGTAATCCTGGTTGATTTTTGTGGCCATTCTAGAACAATGTAATCTTATAGTGAAACATACATGTTTAGCCACCATAGCCTTGTGTCACTCATCCTAGCATAATCATTACTAGATTGGGTATCAAGTTAACAATTGTAGTTAATTCTACAGATAATTTGTTAATATTGTTGGTACTTCGTGGTAACCTTGATTTTGATTTTTTGCAACGCACCTTGTTGGAATCAAAGATGTCATGTTTGTTTCCTAGGAAACAAAAGATATTTTCTATAAACTATGAATTTGTTGTGTTGGCGAAATTGATTGTTAATTCTTTTTTTCCCCCTATTTTGATGGTGTGGAGTAAATCTCGAATACATGACTCCACTTGTCAGAATCATCTTTCAAGTAATCCAGGAAAACCACTAGTGGTGATTCGAGCCTAGAATGTCTTTGTCTACAGCTCATTTCAAGCCTCCCACCACTCATCTCCAACCTAACGAGTTCCCCCTATTTTGATAGCTTTTTTACTAATTTATTTATCGATTTATATTTTCTGTTCTATTTTTAAGTTGGCAAGAATCTATAGATTTATATGAATAGGAGATAAACTATTGGAATTAGGTCTCAAGTTTATTCTCAAAGTTTGTAATAATTAAATCGGCTGCATAAGCCTCATTTGACAACCCATATTGGACACTAGCCTAATTCATCAAGCTTTTGGCTGAATCCTTTTCTTTTTAAATCAGAAATTTTCGTCTTTCTATTGTTTCCTTTCTCTTTATGCTGTCCCACTTCTAAATACTCTTCTTTCAAGTGTCAACATCTGTGTGTTTAAATGTTGCTTGCTAAGTTGCATATAAATTAACCTAATATATGTGTTCTAGACACTCTAGGTATATTGTTTCCAAGTATCCCTAGCATAGAGACAAGACTGAGAAGCCAGCTCTTGCAGGTATAATACTCTTTCAAGTAATTTCTCTCTATAAGATTTCATTATACATGAATAGAGTACACATATGAATGTGAACACATGTACAACTACACGCAGGGAAACATGCATGCTTTTTAAGCATAAAGTATGCTAAATCTTTCTAAATTGCTATTGCTACACTTTACTAATTCTATTTGGGACAACTTTCCAATTTCTTTGATGCAAATGAGGGGGTTTGTGAAAGATTTCAGTGGTAGGAGAGTAGCTGCATAACTTGACTTTCTATTTTTTAGGGAAAGAGGTGCATTTTGAGCTGAAACTTATTATTAGGGACAATCAATTTATTTATTGCTTTTTGATAGGGGGAGAATCAATTTATTTATTTATTTATTTATTTTGATAAGAGGACAATCAATTTATTGTTTGTTTATGATTTACACCAAGATTAAGTTTTGATAACATATACCTTGGGATTAAATCATCTTCCATTTAAATCCTCAAATTCCCTTCAATCTAACACACATGACATTTATTAGATTTAGTGTGTCGCTTAACATTTAAATCCTCGAATTCCCTTCAATCTAACACCCACGACATTTATTAGATTTAGTGTGTTGCTTAACATTTGAATAGTTGTTTCTTATGTTGAGAATCGCTTTCAATTTTATAGTCATTCCACAATGATAATAAAATCATATCAGACTAAAAATTGTGTTGAAATTTCTCTCTTTTCTCTTAAGTTCGATGAGAGTAAGGATTGCAAATAAAATATTAACACAAAAATTTATTATATGGTTGTTACATATTCAATTCAATTAATATTAACAATTATTCGGAAGAGACTTGAAGATTATGGAATTGTCATATCACAATTCAACTTAATATTAACAATTATCCAATGTCCATCTTTTGGCTACTACACTATGAGATAAAATCAATATCATATCACAATTCCTAACACATATTTTTATCAAAATAAATAAATAAAATCCTAACACATAGGATCATTATGTGTTTCCTATCACAACTCCTAAGAAATAGGTACATACCTAATCACCAACTGAAACTCCTAAGAGTATTCAACATGCAACTCACACCGTAGTGTGACTTGTCTGTTCACTCAAGTTGTGTGGCAGCAATTATCTAACTATGAGTTAAAAACATTTCATATCCCCACCCACCCAATAAATTATATGGAGATAGATCTTCTTCTTCTTTAAAGGAAACACAAATGATTTTCAAATCATTAATTGATGTAAAGTAGGTATATGTGATACAATAAAGTTTGCATGTTTATGAATGATATATTGTTTGTAAAAAATATTAATATTTGTTACATTCTAAAATGAGTCTACACATAAATAGGGCTAGTCTGCTCATTATTTGTTCATGCATCCTTTTCTCAATAAAGTCAATTTAAGAAATTTTGTTTAAACTAATCTCTCTGTTTTTGTTTAAGGGGGTCAAACTCATGGGAATTGAAACTAATCTCTTTTTTTTTTTTTTTTTTTTTTTTTTAATAACTATTGATAAGTGAAAAAAGGACCCAAATCTTGAACCTACAACCTCACTCTTCACCTAACACTAAAGATTATTGATAGGAATTGAACTTGAGCTGTCTCCCATGTGGAGATTTGGAAACACTACTTTTTCCTTATAATCGAAAAAAGGGTGGGAGGGACAATCGAAGGTGGCATCCCTACTTGGGTATGATGATATTAACCCCCTATCCGTAGGGGCTTAGTAAGCAACAAAACTAGTTGAGTCGTAGCCTAATCCAACCCTAAGGGCCAAGGCTAGTATACATTAGGGCATAGGCGTGGAAATAATTCCTAATGCTTCCCATTTTAAGATTCAATGTCGAGACTTACCGTCCACCAAACAAATGTGTGGGGTGGGGGTTAACCCCTATGCCATTAAACCACCACACTCGGTGGTAGCCAAAAATACTACTTGAGTCAAGAGGCTCATGATATGTAATGTTTGTTTCTTTGATTATACTTTTAAGTGTAACAAGTTTAAATAATAAAACTTGAAAATTTTAAAATTTTAAAATTAAAAAAATAAAAAAGAATCTAAAGTATAAACTTGCAAGAAATGTACAATTCCTTGCCTAATTGCAAGCCCCTTGATTGGCACCTTACCCAAAAATCAACCTTATTTCCCCTTTTTTTTTTTTTTTTTTTTGTAGCCTTATATTTCAACTCATGCCTTTTGCATTTTAATGTTTTCAACCAAGATGTCTAGAATTGAAATCCCATTTTTTCCCATTGTTGTAATAATAATAGGATAGCCATGAGCTCCAAATAAATATTTTGGGGAAAAAATCCCCTAAAGAAAATAATTTTAATAAATTTCATCCTCTCTCTCATGACCCATATCCCATAGGGTGCAATTTCATCACAAGTGGCTGATGGA
This sequence comes from Quercus agrifolia, assembly GCA_029955455.1. Taxonomy (NCBI): domain Eukaryota; kingdom Viridiplantae; phylum Streptophyta; class Magnoliopsida; order Fagales; family Fagaceae; genus Quercus; species Quercus agrifolia. Next base: position 11,146,473 of record JARQAD010000011.1, on the reverse strand, counting down.
AGATTGAAATATGGAGGAGTCGATCAAGTCCACCAAGTAATTGGGCCATACCTTGAACTTGTAACAATTACATAACACAAAACTCTTTTAGTCCCATCATTAAAAAAAGAAAGCCCAAAACAAGATTTGTTTGGTCCAAAATACAAGACAGAATGTGATTATTATTTTTTTTTTGGGAGGGGGGGGGGGGGGGGGGGGGAAGGGGGGGTGGTAAAAGGGATAAGATAATGCATTAGATAATATAGTTAACCCGAACCATGTGGGTGGTACAATGTAATTAGGTTTTTACCTCATATTTACTCCATTATGCATACATTTTTACTAATTATATTTTCTTTCCTTATAATAAGTGAGAGACAGTGAATTTGATTTTAGGTTTTCTTCATGAGAGAGATCAAATAATGTCACTAAACTACAAATCTCTTGGTAGTAATTATAAAATTAATAATTTAATCATTGTGGATAATTTCTTAATAACAAAAATACTCTAAAATATTGATAAACATGTTTTTGGTGACAATGAAATCTTTTTTTTTTTTCCTAAAATTAATTCTATGTTTATACTTTTTTTACCACCTATAAGTGGAGTGGGGGGATTTGAAACCAAGTTTTCTTTATAAGAGAAGAGAATAATGATAATAAATCACATGACTCTTAGCTATGTAAGTACTTTCAACATATGTTAGGATTATTGTTTTCTACCTAGAAGAAGGTGAAGTTTTTCATTTTATAAGAGACTCTTTTTTTTGCTAAACCAATTTATAAGGGACTTGAAATGTTAATAAGAATTAAAATTTATAATAATTTTGTTAAACATATCACCCAATTCAAACCTAATAGTTATATAAGATTATTTCAAAGATGTTGGCAAACAGTTCAAAGAAAATTATTTCATACATTATCTTCGAAACACAAAGTACCTTTGTTCCACTTAGATTGATTTCTAACAACATTTTGATAGCATTTGAAACACTTCATCACATGAAAAACAAATGAAGAGGAAAAACAAGAAGTATAACACTAAAGCTTGACATAAGTAAAGCTTATGATCGGGTTGTATGAGAATATTTGAGAAAGGTGATTGAGGCTCTAGGTTTTCATGATAGTTGGGTTAACTTTAATTTTTTTTTTTTTTTTGGTGAGAAACGGGTTAAGTTAACCCAGTTAACCCGTTAGTTAAACGGGTTAACTTAAATTTTGAGTGTATTACTTCTATGAGTTACTCTCTTTTGATGAATGACAATCATTGTAGCTATTTTCTATCCATTAGTGGTATTAGAAAAAGGGATCCCCTCTCCCCTTACTTATTTTTATTCTCTGCTAAGGACCTCATAGCCTTAAAGAGACAAGCTTCTCTATTGAGGGCCTCGCACCTTCATTGAGACAAGCTAAATCTAAAGATTTGATTAGATGGGTGATTCCTAGCAAAAAAAGATTAGAGGGGTGATAGTATATAGAGGAGTCCTATGGGTTTCTCATATCCTATTTGCTAATGATACTTTTATTTTTATTTTTATTTTTTTTTTTGGTCAAGTAACCACTCAAGAGGACTACAATTTACTTGTTCTCCTAAAGCTGTATGAGTATGCCACAGGCTAAAAACTTAATGAGAACAAAACACAAGGCCACATTTAAAACCTAAAATCAACATGATAAAGAATTTATTCGCAAACTCCATCCTCTCTCATGGTTGATTATCCGTCGAAAGATTGAAATATGGGAGGAGTGAGCCGAGTCCACCAAGTAATTGGGCCATACCTTGGACTTGTAGCAATAAAAAAAAAAAGCCCAAAACAAGATTGGTTTGGTTCAAAAACCCGACTGAATGTATCTGTATTTAGGTCTTATTGTGATCTTATCTCACAAACAACAAACCTTAAATCTTAAAACTTACACCTTAAACCTTAAACGTCGGTCGAATCAATCAGCCATGTCTCAGAAGAGAAAACCAAAACTCTCTCCGTCCGAGCGTTTACCGGACGACGTCGTATTCGACATTCTGGTTCGGTTACCAGTGAAACCCATAATCCGATTCAGGTGCGTTTCAAAACCTTGGTACTCAATCATCACAAACCCTCTTTTCATTACCGCACAACTCAACCGATCAAAATCATTGTTACCCAATAATGTTAATGATGATCATAATGGTTATCTGTTATGTACATCACTAGCTGTATATCCTCGCCATCAATTGAGTGTGTTTGTTCGCAATAGCTATCGCACATTTACCCAGATATCAGGCTTTGAAATCCCTTTTAGTTTTGACTCATTCGTCGGCTTCTGTAATGGCATATACTGCTTCTTTGAAATCCATTATAGAATATATTTGTGGAACCCAGTTATCAAAAAGTTTAAGATTCTCACTCCTACTCTCGTTTGTTGTGACAAATTTTTTTGTCGCGGTGTCGCTCATGGACTTGTATATCATTCTCAAACCAATGACTTCAAGATTCTCAGAATTGTGTTTGAGAAAGAGCTGCCGATGGCGGAGGTGTACACTTTGAGTACTGATTCGTGGAGAAGTGTTGAGATATCTGTCGAGTCATTGAGAGGGTCTCCTATTGTTGATATACATGGGAAGCCCTTTGTATTTGTTAATGGAGCTCTGCACTCTCTAATATATACTAAGGACCACAAATTTATTTTGTGCTTTGATCTCAGTGAGGAGAGATTTCGAGAGATAATGCTGCCGCAAAATTACTTTGATGAGTTTTCTAATAAATTTGAATTACCTGAACGACTAGCAGTGTTCAAGGGATTTCTGGCTTTGGTTGTTTTCGGCGGATATGATATATGCCAAATATGGGCGATGATGAAATATGGTGTGGTTGAGTCTTGGACTAAAATAACTGTACCATTTGATTCTGTCCTGAGGTTCTTGGGCTGCAGCAACTGTCATGAAGTTATGATTAAAAAACCTAAAACAAGCTATGTTGCCTCATTTGACATTGATAGTCTAGACAACAATCTTGGAATTGAGAGCTTGGTTTTACTTGATGGGTAAATGTGTGATTTAAATACGAAGATTAGTCTTTGTAAAAGAGTAGTTTGTAAAAACTAAAAAAAAAAAGAAAAGAAAAAAAGAGTAGTTTGTAAAAGTTTCTAGATAAGCACAATCTTTGTGAAGTTCATATTGACAAGTGTTTTGTAGTATCATATGTGCAATTTGAGTATTAAATGTTGCCCTTATTATATTGTGCTACAATATACATGTCTAGCCTTACAAGATTGGATATATTGGTTTTACCTGTAAATTGTTGGTACTTGGCTTGATTTTGATTTTTGTAACACACCTTGTTAGATGTCATGCTTTTATTTGTAGGAAACAAAAGAACATTTTCTATAAACTATGAACTTTCTCTGTTTGCTCAATTGATTATCAACACCCCCCCCCCCCCCCAAATTGCTTTCTTACAAACTTATTTATCTATTTACACCTTCCATTCTCTTTTTAAGCTGGTAAACATCTGAAGATTTATATAAATAGGAGAATAAACTCTTAGGATTAGGTCTCATGTTTAATTATCAGTTGCATAAGCCTCATTAAAGGCTCATCTTGGACATTAGGCCAAATCATCAATCTTTTGGTTGGTCCTTTTCTTTTTTATTCTTGGTTTTTATTCTTTCTATTGTTTCCTGTCTGATGCTGGCAGTGAGAAGTCAGTTTTATTTAGTTTTAAATGTCAAGGGAAATATGTAATGATATGGACTGTATTAATAGTCATCTAGGTCTTATTTTGGATTTTATTTAAGTTTGGTTATTTATTTGGGTTTAGTAGTAAAAGTCCAAGGAGTCCAAGGTTTTAAGAAATCCAAGTTCTACTAGGAATAGGTATTAGTCTTCTATTTTAAGATTTGTAATCCTTTCTATTGAGAAGGATAATAATAAATTTTCAGATGTTTAGAGAAGCAATGAAACTTGTCAAAGGTTTGTGTGATGCAACCTTCTTCGAGGTGTGATGCCAAGGAAACTGTAGGTGTGATGCCTAGAAGTTTATCTTTTCTTTCACGTTCTTACATTCTGACAACTTAAACCCTTTCAAATTTGTCACTTATTAAACCACAAAATCCAAAGCTTCAAAACCCTAAGCCTATGGTCCTTACGATTTTGATTACCTTGGTGAAAACTAACCATCTCATCATAAAGCCTTTGTTTAAGTCTATTTTGAAAATTTGAAGAACCTTTTCTCTAGGATGCATCTGTAACTCTTCCCAATGCATAATCAAAGGCATGTATCACTACGAGAAAACATAGTGCAAAATCTTGCTTTGATACCAAAATTGACATAGGAAATTTAAAACAAATAAAACTGGCTTCTCACTGCCTGCGTCACCTTCTCTTTCTATTGTCCTACTGCTAAATGCTTTTTTTTCAACATCTATATATACCTAAATGTTGATCGCTTTGCTGTAGATTGTATATCAACCTAGCATATGTCCTAGAAACTCCAGGTGTATTGACATGGGACATTTAAAAATAAATAAAACAAACTAAAATTAGCTTCTCACTGCCTGCATCACTTTCTCTCTCTTTGCCTACTGCCAAATGCTTTTGTTTCAAAATCTATGTATGCTTAAGTGTTGATTGCTAAGCTGCAGATTGTACATCAACCTAGCATATATGTCCTAGATGCTCCAGGTGTTTGGTTCCAATTATCCCTACCATAGAGACAAGACTGAAACTACCTCGCCCTTGAGCTAATTCAGCTGCAACAAGGCAGCTAAATTCAGCCTAAGCTGGGTTAGGTAAGGGTTAAAAATTGTACACTTTGAGAGTTTATAAAACACCATTAAATATTTATTGCTTTCCACCATATATGCCTACCCACTAGAATTTTTCTCTCTCCTTATTTATTGCTGAATAAGGTACAAATTAACCTTTTGAATTGTATTTTGAGTATTCCTATAAATTTATTGATGTATATCTTGTATTTGTGATGCTCTTTAATTTCATGGTCTAGTTTAATTACTAATTAGTAAAAATTATTTTTATTTTGGGAATTTATATTGGTTACACTCATTTACAATGGTAGTTCTTACTTCAAAGTATGGTGCATATTTTTCAATTTTAAAGTTTTTAGAAAATTATCTTGGTTGATTTCCTGTTTCTCTTTCTTAATGTATATCAGTCTTACCAAGAGCCTTGTAATTCAATCGGCACTTCTTGTTGTTTCAAAGGGAGACATTTAGGGTTCAAATCCCCCCAACCCCAGCTATCAAATTGTTATTATTTTTTTTTAAAATAACCGTCAGTCTTCTACAATGACTATTGGGTTCTTTATGATTATTGTTAGATATATATATATATATATATATATATATATATATATATATAATACAATATAAAGTATATGTAGTAGCAGATTTAAAATTGTGTGTGTGAAACTTTGAAATGAGAAGGGGATGGTTTGATATTTTTTTATTAGGAGTTGCACTTTTTCCAAAAATTATTTTTATGTTTTTGCGGTTGTGTTTGTTTTTGTTTTAGGCATTTTATGGTTTGCATTGTGGCAAGAAATAAGCCATCATAGATAGGAGATACTGAGGATGCTGAAAAGCCGTGGAAAACGGTTTTTGTAACCGTGGGAACTACTTGTTTTGATGCTCTTGTTAAAGCAGTGGATACTTGGGAAATTAAGCAAGAGTTGTCGGATAGAGGCTATACTGATCTTGTCATTCAGATGGGTTGTAAATCATACACGCCCACTAAGGTATTATATTAATCTTTAACATTGGCTGTACTATCTTGTTATATCAGGTGTTATGGTTTGTAATAAAATTGTAGTAATTCAATTTATTGTTAGAGCATTGCTTCTTAATTTGAATTGAATGTTTTGTGCCACTTTGAGATAAATTCTAGGGGTTTGGGAAAGTTATAATGATGAATTTTTAGGTTGAAGTTTCTATGTATTTAAACCTAATAATTTCTGAAGCAAAGATGAAGAGCATGTCAGTCTTGAAGATTTTATCAGATTCTTTCATCTGTTATGCTCTGTCAAAAATTTTATAGAAAATTTGAAGAATTCCGAATTCTGTATAAATATCAGGATGGACAATCTTGACAATTTGTATCTACAACCTCATATTCTCTTTCTCTTCTTGGACTTGATCTGTTGAGTTGCAAAAAAGGTGAGTAACACCAACAAATCACCAGAGGTGGAGAAAGGGCTACAAGTAATTATAAAAAGGAGTACTTGTGTGCTGAAAGGTGAGTTAGCATTTAAGTATTAAATTTTGAATTCAACTTGAAATTAAAATAAAAAAAGAAAAAAAGAAGAAGAAACATATTAACTATAATTTGAAGTTGAGCTATCCTCTTCTTGTAAGAACAAGGTGGAGGGTACAGTCATGGGTTCAAGAGCCTCCAACTGCACGTGTAGTTACTGATAAAAAAAGAAAAAAGAAAAAAAAAAAACTATGCTTAGAGCCAAGTTCTGTCAAAATATTTACCAAAAGGTCCTTAAAAAATTCCACACACATTTGATATTAATGTTCTAAACCTTTTCTTTTTGTGCAGTCTGGAGGAGAAGATGGGTCCCTAGCTGTAGACTTCTTCATTTTCTCATCAAGCATTGCGGATTATCTGAGATCTGCATCTCTGCTGATCAGTCACACAGGTAAGCACTTGATAACTATGTTCTAATTTCTTATCCTTTGTTTGAAATGGCCGGATTTTACTGATATGCCGCTTCTTGCCTATGCTTGATTTATTATCTGATGAATTGGGCTTCATTTGGAAGATTACTGGTTCAAATTTTTCATTAGACTGATACTAGTCATTTGGATGTTTGATCCTTCACGATAATATCATCAGGATGGTGTGTGGATATGTTATAATTTTGTTACCTTGATAGTTTAGATTAATTTCAGTCCCCAATTTGGTTGCTTATATCAAAATTTTAGCCTTAAGGCAAACATATTAGGCTTGAAGATTAATCATACAAGTTATTGGGAGTAGAACATATGTCCTTGTGGACTTTCCTAAGGATGAAAAAGATAAAATATTAACAAAAACCAAGCCCTTGTGAAAACTTAAACAGGTGCATTCTCTTAAAAAAATGTGTGTGTTAGATTGATACCAACTCACTTCTATGTATATGACTTCCCTTCAATTCTCATTCCTATAGTTGTCATTGGGAAATCTCCTGGAATGTTATTATTGGACTGGATATGCTTAGTTTTCCACCGAAATGTTTACTTGATCATTGAATATAGCTGCCACACATCAGATGAACTTCTGAAATAGTAATAATCAAATTTGAGTCGGGCATTATTGTAGGATTTGTCCCATCTTCTAGAAGGAACAAAATAATTTGTACTTATGTACATCAGTACGTGAAAGGAAAAGTTGTCTGCAGGCCAACCTTATCTACCCTTCCATTAATGAAGCAAATAAATTGTAGAGCCAATACAACTAACGACAAGGCAAATTGTACCAAAGTCCATGCCACTTGTATTAATTTCGAAGCAGCAAAGATAATTTTTGCTGTCCAAGAACTTTAAGCTGCCTCCAGTTTGGCATGTTGGGGTTGGATACAGTGCAGAGGTGGCTTAGAAGCTGCCTCAGAATATATCAGTGTCAACCCTCACCAAACGCCCACCCCCCAACTTTTTCTGTCTTCTCTCTCTCTCTCTCTCTCTCTCTCTCTCTCACACACACACACACACACAAAAAGATGCACAATTAAAGTTCTTTGAGCTGTATGTCTAAGTTTTGGATTGTTAGAGGATTCATATTCACTGTACAAATTTGTAATTATCTGTGACTGATTTTTACCATGGTGCTGGGTGAGGAAGCATAATTGAGACTTTGTGACTAGTTAAGCCTTTAATTGTGGTGGTGATTGAGGATTTGATGGACAATCATCGAAGTAAGTTGGCAGAAGAAGTAGAGGAGAGGAAGCATTTGTCCTGTGCCTGCCCTCAAACACTCTTTAGAGGCTATGTAAAAATGTGTGGTCAAGTGTGTGGTGCAACTTTATTATCACACACAAGTAGCTGATCCGTTTGAAAATTGCAATATGGGGGGAGTGGGTGGAGTCCACCCAAGTAATTGGGCCATAGCTTAAGATGTAGACAATAAGAGAATAGACTGGGTTATTTCCAATAATCTGGGCCCTCTGCCAGATGATGGGTTAAAAGGCTTCACTTCAAGTCTTGAATATTTGAATAGGTTAGAGAACGCTATAGCTTTGTGACTCATAGTGGGTGAGGAGGGACCCGCCTGACCCAGACCAAAGGGCTTTGAGCGGGTTAGGTGGATGTTTGGGTCGGGTTCGAACTTGTGCTCAGGCCTTTTTGGATTGGTCGCGGGTTTAACCCGACCTGCCTGATCCTGAAATTTCCTTTATTTATTTATTTTTCTTCTTTTGAGTTTTTAAACTTTGGGCGGGTTTGATGTTATATTCCCTAATATAGCATTCTCAAACCCAAAAAATATCGTCTTTTTAAAATTATATATTTTTATTTCTAATTATAAATAGAGTAATATTATCTGTATAAATTATTTTACAACATTTTACAAATTATTGATGTGGTAAATTCTTACTAATTCTAATTTAGGCTATCACTAACATCACAGTTTTACTTACCAATAATTATATGAAAAATTCCTAAGCCACATCAATAATTCGTAAAATAATTTGTGCCTACAGTATTACTATATAAAAAATAAAAATAAAAATCTTGTTGTAGATTTCCCTCGTATTTCATTTTCCAATTTAAAACCTTAACTAAATATCAGGTTACTTGCTATACCAAGTTAAGAGAGTTATTTTACCGTACTTCCCAAAAAAGGGGAAGTACGATACCTACTAGTAGGTAATTTGCTATATTAGGTTACTTTTTTCTCACATTTGACGGTTCTATTCTCACAATATGCAGTTCCAACATCACATGTGATAGTTCTTTTGTCACATTTGGTGGTTCCCTTATTTTTTTTCTCACATTTGACAGTTTTATCTTCATATTGTGCAGTTTTAACATCACATGTGACAGTTCTTTTGTCACATTTTGTAGTTTCCTTTTTTTTTTTCTTTTTTTTTTCTTTTTTTCACATTTGACGGTATCATATTATGTAATACTAATATCATATTTGACAGTTTTTTTGTTACATATAGTGGTTCCTTTATTTTTTTTCCTCAAATTTGATGGTTCCATTGTCACATTAAGTAGTACCAATATCGCCTCTAACTCTACTTTTGCATCCGTGACAGTTCTTTTGTCACATTTGGTGGTTTCTTTATTTTTTTTATCACATTTAACTAGGGGTGGCAAATGGGCGGGTTTTGGTGGGTTTGGGGTGGGCATAATTGGGTTGGGTATATAAAACCCTTTTACCCATTTAAAACTCATTTAACTAATTTCTTCTAACCCAAATCCAACCTAACCCAATTATTATGGATTAACCCCAACCAACCCAATTACCCAATTATCAAAATTACCAAAATGCCACTAAAGTAAAAATGACTAAAGTATTCTAAAATTTTCAAAAATGACCAAAATACTCCAAAATCTTAAAATTACCAAAATACCCCCAAAACCCAAAAAATGACCAAAATACCCCTCGAAACCCAGAAAATAACCAAAATACCCCAAAATGATTTAACGATTGCATCTTCACATTATGCTGTTTCAACATCATATGTTTATCATTTTCTAATTAACATTAATGTGCAAGATTAATATCGATATATTAATTAGTTAATTAATTAAGTAATTATTTATTAATTTAGTTATACATATTTATATATTTTATAAGTTAAGCTTTGTAACACCTTAGTGCATAAGCATGCTAGTAATTCAGTTATGTTTTTGCCTAACACTCTGGTTCAAATCTTAGCTCTTCACGCCTCCAATTTTAATTTTTTGAATTTTTAATTTTCCTCAAGGTCTATAAGCAGTAAAGCCCACAAGAAATACGCCCAAGAAAAAACCCTAGTTCATCCCAAATCTTCTTTCCTTCAATGTCGATGATAACAGCCACTGTTTTTCCTCTCTTTCTTTGCCCTTTTGTTCGAAGTCTCCACCGTTTCTCGTCACTAAAATCTCAGTACGTTTCATCCTTATTCTTTAGTTTTCCATCTGGGTTTTTTTAACTATTGTCATTTGGCTTTTGTATTTTTTAAATTGTTATTAATTTTGTTTTGTTTTTGTTTTCCTTTCAGTTTCGTAGGATTGCTAGGAACAAAACCCAGAAGCTTATATTTTTTCTATTATTCTTTTTGGTTTCTAGTAGGTGAGAGAATAGTTAATTTGTATATACTTGAACTATTAAGCTTTTAATTTTATTTATACTACTAATTTCAATTTAGTTTCCTTTTCTTTATTTTTTCCGACTGGAATTTTTTTTTTGTATTGCAGTTTGGTTTTTCATGAATCATCGTTTTTAATTTTGTTTTGTTGTTGGTTTCCTTTTGTATAGTAGTATAAAATAGTGTTGATTTATACTTTCTATACTTTCTATGGTTATGTATTAATTTTTTAGGAATAATATATTGGTCCACATGGATCGATACAGAGATGTTTACAATGGATCATGATACAGGAATAATATATTGGTCCTCTTTATTTTATTTTATTTTTTATTGAAAAGTGTACATCTTCTTTGTTTAGGAATAATATGTCCACATGGATCAGAATATAGAGAACGAAGGGAAGGCTGTTTTCATTGATGTGGAAAAACATTAGAGCATTGTCTTCGAAAAAGGAATAGATCAATTGACTGATGCCTAAATAACTGGTTTGAAATTCAGTTCACTAGATCATGGTGGAGAATTTTATAACACATATGCAAAGTTGGTTAGCTTTAGTATTCGCAAATATGAGATAAAGCGTAATAAAAATAACATTGTGACCTCTAGAAGATGGGTTTGTGCAAAGGAAGGATTGCAAATAAGGAAAAATGAGGTCAATTTGAATTGCATGCATGAGAGACCAATAATAAGAAGTGGTTGCAAGGCCGCTTTCCATATTAGGTTTGAACGAAAGTTAGGTGAATGGGTGGTAGGAGAGTTTAAATTTAAAATGGAGCATAATCACGACTTAGTTATGCAAATTGAGACTCAATTTCTCCGTTCGCATAGGACTATTAAGGATTCTGATAAGGCTCAGATTATAGCGCCGCATAATGTTGGGGTTAAATCAAATCAAATCATGGAACATTTGATCCAACAAGCTGGAGGATACGAGAATATGGGATTCACTCCAAAATACCTCTACAACCATATAGCGGCAAATCACAACAACAGTATGCGGGATGGTGATGCTAAATGTGCTTTGCCATATTTACAAGAAAAAGCAGATATGGACTCCTCATTTTTTTTCAATACACTGTTGATGAAGAAAGCCGTTTGGCTAATCTGTTTTGAACAGATTCTCAAAGTCACTTAGATTATGCATGTTTTGGAGATGTAGTCGCATTTGATACAACATATAAAACGAATGTATACAAAAAACCCCTTGTTATATTGGTAGGAGTCAACCACCACCAGCAAACTATAGTATTTGGTTTTGGACTATTGGTTGATGAGACCATCAAAACATATACTTGGGTGTTGCAAAATATGCTTGTAGCAATGAACAATAAGACTCTTATTTCAGTCGTGATAGATGGGGACAAAGCAATAAGTAAAGCTATTAAAATGGTTTTTCCAGAGTCTCGACATCATTTATGTGTGTGGCATCTTGAAAGGAATGTCACACACATAAACGATGTCGAGACTCTGGAATAACCATTTTAATAGCTTTACTCATTGCCTTGTCCCCATCTATCACGACTGAAATAGGAGTCTTATTGTTCATTGCTACAAGTATATTTTGCAACACCCAAGTATATGTTTCGACAGTCTCGTTAACCAATAGTCCAAAACCAAATACTATAGTATGCCGATGATAGTTGACTCCTACCAATATAACAAGGGGTTTTTTGTATACATTTGTCTTATATGTTGTATCAAATGCGACTACATCTCCAAAACATGCATTATCTAAGCGACTTTGAGAATCTGTCCAAAACAGATTAGCCAAACGACTTTCTTCATCAACAGTGTATTGAAAAAAAATGAGGAGTCCATATCTGCTTTTTCTTGTAAATATGGCAAAGCACATTTAGCATCACCATCCCGCATATTGTTGTTGCGATTTGCTGTTGTATGGTTGTATAGGTCATTTGGAGTGAACCCTATATTCTCATATCCTCCAGCTTGTTGGATCAAATGGTCCATGATTTGATTTGACCCCAACATTATGCAGTGCTATAATCTAAGCTTTATCGGAATCTTTAATAGTCTTGTAAGAACGGAGAATTGAGTCTCGAATTGTGTAATTAAGTCATGATTATGCTCTCTTTTAAACTCTCCTACCACCCATTCACCTGACTTTCATTCAAACCTAATACGAAAAGCGGTCTTGCAACCACTTGTTGTTATTGGTCTCTCACGCATGCAATTTAAATTGGTCTCATTTTTCCTAATTCACAATCCTTTCTTTGCACAAACCCATCTTCTAGAGGTCACAATGTTACCTTTATTACGCTTTATCTCATCTTTGCGAATACTAAAGCTAACCAACTTTGCGTATGTGTTATAAAATTCTCCACCATCATCTAGGGAACTGAATTTCAAACCAGTTATTTGGGCATCAGTCAATTGATCTATTCCTTTTTCGAGGATAGTGCTCCAATGTTTTTCCACAATAATGAAAACATCCTTCCCTTGGTTCTTTGTATTGTGATCCATGTGGACCAATATATTATTCCTAAACAAAGAAGATGTACACTTTTCAATAAATAAATAAATAAAGGGGACCAATATATTATTCTTGTATCATGATCCACTGTAAACATCTCTATATCGATCCATGTGAACCAATATATTATTCCTAAAAAATTAATACATAACCATAGAAAGTATAAATCAACACTATTTTATACTACTATACAAAAGGAAACCAAAAACAAAACAAAATAAAAAACGATGGTTCATGAGAAAACCAAACAGCAATACAAAAAAAAAATCCAGCCGAAAAAAAATAAAGAAACGGAAACCAAATTGAAATCAGTAGTATAAATAAAATTAAAAACTTAATAGTTCAAGTATATAAAATTATATATTCTCTCACCTGCTAGGAACCAAAAGGAATAATAGAAAAAATAGAAGCTTCTAGGTTTTGTTCCTAGCAACCCTGCGAAACCGAAAGGAAAACAAAACAAAATTAGGCTGTGTTTGTTTTGGGTGAAAATCATTTCCGGAAATGCTTTTCCGGAAATGAGGCTATTTGGTTGGTCCGGAAAATTCTATTTTCCGGAAATTGAATTCCGTTGACCCAAAAAAACAGCCTTTGACCACGGAAATGCTTTTACACTTCTATTTTCCCTTCAAAGCATTTCCGGAAAATGAGAGAGAGAGAGAGAGAGCGCGCGCGCGCGCGAGAGGAGAAGATCCAGGCGCGATCGCGAGCTCCAGCTCCAGTCCGAGATCGCGAGCTCCAGTCCGAGGCGCGATCGCGATCGCGATCCGACATCGCGATCGCGCCGTCGATCGCGATCTCCGATCGCGATCACGGCGCAGTCGTCGTTGATGATTTTATGTATTTTCTGGGTTGTGGCTTGTGTTTTCTGATTTGTGTTTTCCTTCTTCTTTTCCAAACACCAAACACCAGAAAATATTTTTCGGAAAATTTTTTAAAATGCAACCAAACTCATGGAAATATTTTCCTTTTCCGGAAATTAGCATTTCCGGAAAATATGTATTTTCCGGAAAACGTTTTACAGCAACCAAACACAGCCTTAACAACAATTCAGCAATACAAAAGCCAAACAGCAACAGTTAAGAAACCCAAATGAAAAACTATAGAATAAGGATGAGACATACTGGGATTTTAGTGACGAGAAACGGTGGAGACTTCGAACAAAAGGGCAGAGGAAAAATAGTGGTCGTTATCATTGACATTGAAAGGGAAGAAGATTTGGGATAAACTAGGGTTTTTTCTTAGGCGTATTTCTTGTGGGTTTTTCTGCTTATGGACCTTGAGGAAAATTAAAAATTCAAAAAATTAAAATTGGAGGTGTGAAGAGCTAGGATTTGAACCAGAGTGCTAGGCAAAAATATAACCGAATTACCGCCATGCTGATGCACTTAACTTATAAAATATATAAATATGTATAACTAAATACTTAATTAATTAACTTATTAATATATCGATATTAATCTCACACATTAATGTTAATTAGAAAATGATAAACATCAATAAAGTGACCTCAACTATGTCGTTTTAGAAGGAGATATGCCTTGACCATTACAAGAATCCAAGTGTTACCAAGCCAACCATTTTGAGTCTTTTAAAGCTATCATACTATCATATGTCGGAATTCTTAGAGTTTATAAAACAACTTCATCAAGAAATATAAGAGATAAAGAGTATCGAAATTGCTTCTAAAACGAATATATATATATATATATATATATATATAGAGAGAGAGAGAGAGAGAGAGAGAGAGAGAGATTGAAGCAACTAAAAGAAAACAATGCCATAAATTATATGGCTTAGTTTCAAATCCTTGTAAAGAGGTCTTACTTACACTGAAGAGTTAGTGAGGGCTACTATCAGCCACCCATATGAATGAACAACGTATAAAGATGAAAATTGATCTTTTAACAGCCAATTATGTTTAAATTATATTTTCCAATATTTTATAGGAACAAATACCTAACGGCTTTAGAATGAAGAGTTTATATAAATTTTGCGAAACCCTGAAGAGAGAGAGAGAGAGAGAGAGAGAGAGAGAGATCAGTGCTTTGTGGCACTGATAAGTTTTCAACAATGAAAATATTTCATTACTATTAGGGCTCTCTCAGACTTAGCTAGTAGAGGCTCTGCTGACTCAAATGAGGCTCATACTTATAATTATGGTCGAAATGCTAAACTCTCAATTACAAAATTATTTTGATAAATTTTTTTACGATTGGGTTCGTTTTTTGTAAAATTGGTCAATTGTGCTTAATTATTATTATCTTTTCTATTGGTAATTTTTGTTATTGTGGAAATTTTTTGGGATGTTTATTTTGTTTTAGATGGGTCTAAATGCAATAATAATTTTATGAAACAAAATTGCACAGACACTTTAGTTGGGGTGGTTATACCCGTGTTGGACATAGTCATTTAGGACACTTCTGCACACGTGGATCTAATGAAAATTCCTAAAAAAAAACACAAAACCTGGTATAGTAGCCTTGATTGATGACTCTTTCATACTAGATCTGTAGTTTTAATTCAAGTGTTTATTGAAAATTTTAAAATTGTCAACAATCTTTGGATTGGATTTTTTGCATAACTTGCTAATTGTATAGTCACCCTATTTCCAACCTTAGACACCAAAATAAAAACACAACTATGATTAAGTTACAAATGTTACATAAGAACAATTAGAGAGCATGTAAGGTTATACATCTTCGGTTTTATAGTATATATAAATAATTAAAATATAGTATGATAAGTTGCAAATGTTACATAAGAACAATTAGAGAGCACGTAAGGTTATACATCTTCGGTTTTATAGTATATATAAATAATTAAAATATAAACATCAAGAAAGTAACCTCAACTATGTTATTTTACAGGGAGGTATGCCCCTGAATGTGATAGGAGCTACCAAGGGAGATTTGTAGGAAGTTAATTGGTATATTCAAATATTTGTGCAAGAAATCAAAATAATTTCATCTGATTTTTTTTGTGGAAAAAAGTAATTATTGTGGTTGGGCTAATTGCTTGGGATACCTTTTTTTTTTTTTTTTTTTTTTTTTGGTTTTAAATTTTAGATCTAAATTTTTTAATAACTTTTTAAAAATTACTATTGTGATGAGTAATTATTAGTAAGTAAAAAAGTAACTTCAATGGTGGGTCCAAATGTAAAATTATGGTCAAATGTGATATTGCTACTACCTACTATGACGATTGAACTGTCAATTGTAAGAAAAAAAAATAGGGTACCACCGAATGTGACAAAAGTACGGCCAAAAGTGATGTTGGTTCTGTCCAATGTAATAATAGAACTGTCAAATTTGAGAATAAAAAATAAGGTGTCATTGAATATGACAAAAGTAGTGTCAAATGTGATGTTGGTACTGCATAATATAACAATGGAACCATCAAATTTGAGAAGAAAAAAAAAGAAAAAAAAAAGGAACCACTATATGTGACAGAAGAATTGTTAAATGTGATATTAGAACTGCACAATGTGATAATGGAATCATCAAATTTAAGAAACAAATAAAAAAAAACCCATTAAATATGACAAAAAAAACTGTCAAATGTGATGTTGAAATTGCATAATTTGATAATGGAACCGTCAAATGTGAGAAAAAATTAAGAAAACCACCAAATGTGAGAAAAGAACTGTCACATGTGATACTGGAACTGAACATTGTCAGGATGGAACTATAAAATGTGATAAAAAAAAATAAGGTAACCACCGAATGTGACAAAAGAAGTGTCACATATAATGTTGAAACTACATAATGTGAAAATGAAACCATCAAATGTGAGAAAAAAAATAATAAGGGAACCATCGAATGTGATAAAAGAATTATTACATATGATGTTGGAACTGCACAATATAAGGATGAAATTGTTAAATGTGAGAAAAAAGTAAGGAAACTATCGAATATGACAAAAGAACTATCACATGTAATGTTGGAACTACACAATGTGAAGATGGAACTGTCAAATGTAAGAAAAAATTAGGTGTTTTCACCCAATATGACAAAAGAACTGTCACATGTGACAAAAGTGGAGTCAAATGTGATGCTAATATCGTTTAATGTAACAATAGAACCATCAAATTTAAGGAAAAAAAATAAAGGAACCACTATATGTGACAAAATAACTGTCAAATGTGATATTGAAACTGCACAATGTGATAATAAAACCGTCAAATGTGAGGAAAAAAAAAAGGAATTACCAAATGTGACAAAAGAACTGTTATATGTGATGTTGAAATTGCACAATGTGAGAATGAAATCGTCAAATGTGAGAAAAAAAAGTAATGAAACCACCAAATGTGACAAAAAAACTGTCACATGTGATGTTGGAACTCTACAATGTGGGGATGGAACCGTCAAATGTAAGAAAAAAAGTAAGGGAACTACCAAATGTAAGAAAATAACTGTTACATGTGATGCTAGAACTGCGCAATGTGAGAATGGAATTGTCAAATGTGAGAAAAAATTAGGGTAACCACTAAATGTGACAAAAAAAAATTCACATGTGATATTAAAACTGTACAATATGAGGATGAAATTGTCACATGTGAGAAAAAAGTTACCTAATATAGCAAGTTACTTACTAATGGGTATCGTACCTCCCTTTTTTTGGAGGGATACAATAGAATTACCCTATTTAAGAACCAAACATCTTTTAAACTTTCCATGTTTTATTTCCCATTCGAATTTGAATTAAACCTTAAAAAAGCAAATCCCTTGGCATTAATGACCCAAATTATTTTAGAAAAGATTCAATCACTTATTAGAAACTTTCTTAATAGAAATGTCAACTTAAATATGAATTTAAGGCCTTTGTTTCAATTCACTGCACACTCTTAGTGCAATAGTTATTCCATAAGTATAAGTGCTTGTGAAATGTGGAGGAAAGAGTCAAGGTTCAAGTATCCAAGAAGGAGTTTCACACATATACACTTAACTTATACTAAAATAGAATTTCAATCTTGTATCAAAAAGATCTTCGTTCCAACGGAAAGATCTTATTCTTAGTCACCTCATTAAAGCCTTTAGATTTTCCAAATTGATTTTTAGGATTCAAATTTAAAATTCAAACATTGATTAACTCGATTAAAATGATTTCAAATGAAGATATATCATAAAATGTACCATCAACAACCCCGCCTTAAAAAAAATACCATAATTTTCTCCCAATGTTAAATACCAAATCTACCGATGATGCCAATCCTTAACTCTCTCCCAATTATTACTCTCTCTTTCTTAATTCTCTCCTAATTACTTGTTACTCCCTCTTATCAGTTATTTTCTCCCATGAGTCATTCTTTCCCTTTTTTGACCTTGCCTTAAACCCTAGCCATTTCCAGTTTGAAGTTGAAGAAGATCTTCGTCTAATGTCTCAGTCTCATCGCATGAGAAAGCCGACATTGTCGTCCGAGCGTGTCCCTGACGAAGTAGTATTCGACATCCTAACTCATCTGCCAGTGAAACCTATCATCCGATTCAGGTGCGTTTCTAAATCTTGGAACTCGACTATCACCACCCCCATTTTCATTACCACACACCTTAACCATAACCGAGCAAAATCATCATTACCCAATAATGATTATCTTCTATATACCTCACAAGCCATGTATCCTTCGTCTCACCAACAATTGTGCGTAGTTGTTCGCAATAGCGACCACACATTAACTGAGTTATCAAGGTGTAGATCACCCTTTTGTGGTTCCCACGTGATTGGTTTTTGTAATGGCATATACTGCTTCTTTGAGAATAATAATTATACAATATCTTTATGGAATCCAAGTATTAAAAAGCTTAAGATTCTCACTCCTATTCACATACCTAGGTATGATGGTATGGTCACTCATGGACTTGTGTATAATTCTCAAAACAATGACTTCAAGATTCTCAGAATTGTGTTTGATGGAGAGGTTTCTGGATATAAAGTGCCGCTACCACTTGAGGCCGGGGTGTACACTTGGAGTACTGATTCATGGAAATATATTGACATATATATGGAGTCATTGAGTGGGTCTGGACTCAATGCTTCTATTGTTGATATACAAGAGAAACCCTTTATATTTGTCAGTGGAGCTCTGCACTCTATGATACATACTAGGGGCCACAATTTCATTTTGTGCTTTGATGTCAATGATGAGACATTCCAAGCGATAATGCTGCCTGAAAATTACTTGGATGGGTTATCTCCAGATTTTGATCAATTTGAACAACTTGTGGTGTTCAAGGGATCGTTGGCTTTAGTTGCTTTTGGTAGAGATTTATCTGAAGAGCATGATTTATGTTTCATATGGGTGATGACGGAATATGGCCTGTTTGATTCTTGGTCTAAAAAAACTGTAGCAGTAGATTTGGTTGAGAGGTTCTTTGGCTGCACCAGAAGGGGTGAACTTCTAATTGAAACATTTGACACTGGGCTTGTTTCATTTGACCCTGATAGTCTAGATCAGAAAAATCTTGAAATTCAACGTTCTCCTATTTGGTTAGGTTACTCTACTGATTTTATGGAGAGCTTGGTTTTACTTGATGGTGTAAACCTCTCATCTGAGAGCTTGGTTTTACTTGATGGGGTAAATGTCTCATCTGAATACGAAGATTAGTCTTTATCAAAGATTAGTTTGTTAAATTTTCTAATGAAGTAGCAATCTTTTTGAAGGTCATTTTGACAAGTATTTTGTAGTTTCATGTATGCAATTTGAGTATTAAATGTTGCTCCTCTTATTATGTTGTGCACATGCACATCCTTAAAGATGGTAATTGTGTACGTGTTTAGCCAACATAATCTCATCTCATTTTCATGCCCTAATGATAGCATGTATAATTTGGTGATTAGTTTCCTAGGCTTTAGTCCAAAGAAACATGGTTCAATATCTGAAACTGTACGTTTTTGTGATATTTGCTTACATATATATTTAATTGCTTAATTGATTTATATGTTTATTTTGATTCCTTGAAAATGTTGGGATTTTCTTTTTTGGTGGTTTTGTAAGAAATTGAAATAGAGAAAATATATTTACATAGCTCTAATGTGTGCCCAATGTTAGAATTTGCTGATCATGAAATAATTGAAATTTAGAATGCCGTATGATATAATCTGGCTGGGGTAGTGAAAAATTGTTGATAAGCAGGCTTAGTGACATTGACATTTGACAATATATATCTTTTAAAGTCTTTAATTTTTGTATACAGCAGATCAAATCTTGTCCTAAATACTTTAAATTTTCAATGCAGATATTCTTTTTAATTCTCTCAAGAGGTCTATCAATTTAATGTAATTATATGCTTTGTTTAGTTTGCCTACTACCCAATGATTGTTGTGGGTCTTTGTAGAGATAATATGCAGCACTTCAAATAACTATTTATAACCTCCTACTCATTTGATTAGTAGTTTTGATTTGCAATCCATTAATATATATGATGTATTCAAATGCTTGTGATTGAATCACTGTTTTCTGCCTATGTTTTTATAATTAAGATAATAATAACTGTTTATAACTTCCTAGTATGATGCATCCTCTTCTTTGTAACACCTTTTGCAAGACTAATCTGGTTTGGTTCTCCTCTCATTGTAAAAACAGAATCCATACAATTTACCACCATTGATGAATGGAGTTAGAAATGGATAACAACTCACAAGGACACAAAGGGAAACGGATCCTCTTGTGCACTTTATGGTCATTAATTACGGCTTCATAGAAATAACATTTGCTTTGAAGAAGACAAATCAAATCCCCTCTCCCCAAATCTATTTTTATTCTGTATTGAGAACCTAACAGCTAACTGCTTTAATGAGACAAGGTAAATCTAAAGATTATACTAGAGGGGTGATGGTGTGTAGATGAGTCCCACAGGTTTCTCATATCCTATTTGCTAATGATAGCTTTTTGTCAAGCACCCACTCAAGAGGAGGACGGTGTACTTGCTCCAGTGGTCACCTCTGAAAGCTCCTTGGTATAAACTTAATGTTGATGGTGAAACATTTGAGTCTTCTCATTCTTCGGGCGTCGGGGCAGTCATTCATGATTTTGCTGGAAGAGTAGAAGCCGCTTTGAGTAAAAATATACCTTACCCGCTAGGCCCATTAGAAATTGAAGCCAAAGCTTTGGAGGAAGGGGTTCATTTTGCATGGGATGTGGGAGTCCGAGAGGTTATCTTTGAATGTGACTCACAGATTGTTGCTGAGGCTGTGAATGGATCGTGTGGACCACCAATAACTATTCGCAATATAGTTGAGGGAATACAAAGTAAGCTAAAGGATTTTAGGGGAGTACAAGTCTCTCATGTTCGACGGCAAGGCAATTGTCCTGTT
Organism: Quercus agrifolia; assembly: GCA_029955455.1. Classification (NCBI taxonomy): domain Eukaryota; kingdom Viridiplantae; phylum Streptophyta; class Magnoliopsida; order Fagales; family Fagaceae; genus Quercus; species Quercus agrifolia. The sequence goes on along the minus strand of JARQAD010000011.1, from coordinate 11,125,413 downwards.
CACATCTTAGCTCAATATGCTAGGAATTTAATTAGTTTTGCAGCTTGGATAGAGGAAAATCCTAATATAATTGAGTCAGTTTTGGCTTAAGATGTAATGTTTTTATCTTCTTCTTAATAAAGTTACGATATTCTTATAAAAAAATAAAAAATTCTCTTTGGCCTCAAAAAGAATTGCGTGTGATTTTTTGCAATAGCAACCGCACGTTAATTGAGATATTAAGTGTAAAATCCCATTTTTGGTTCCAACATGATCGGTTTCTGTAACGGCATATACTGCATCTATGACAAAGGTCATGACTGTGGGAATAATTATTCAGTATATTTGTGGAACCCAATTATTAAAAAGTTTAAGAGGCTTACTCCTACTTACTTGCCTATGTATTTTGTTAGTTATTTTCGTATTGCTCATGGACTCGCGTACCATGCTCAAAACAATGACTTCATAATTCTCAGAATGTATCTAATGTTGCTTGTTATGGAAACAAAGAGCCGCAGCTTGAGGCCAAGGTGTACGCATTGAGTACTGATTCGTGGAGAAGTGTTGTGATACCAGAGGAGTCATTAAGTAATGCTTCTACTTTTGATATGCAAGACCAAACTGTTTTTATTTGTCAATGGAGCTCTGCATTCATTAGTTTATACTACAGGCCACAATTTCATTTTGTGCTTTGATGTCAATGATGAACAATTCCGAGAGATTATGTTGCCGCACCATTACTTAGATGGATTCTATATTGTTCTTGAACGTCTTGTGGTGTTCAAGGGATTGCTAGCTTTGATTGTTTTCCATGCATCTCTAGACTGGAGTGTTGTAACTGAAATGTGGGTGATGATGGAGTATGGTGTTGTTCAGTCTTGGACTAAAAAATCTGTACCAGTAGATTCGTTTGAGAGGTTCTTTGGCTGCATCAACAATGAACTCCTAATCGAAACACAAAAAAGTGGGATTGTTTCTATTGACCTTGATACTCAAAATGAGAACAATCTTGGAATTTAAAGTCCTGCATGGTTGGGCTACACAACTGATTTAGTGGAGAGTTTGGTTTTAGTTGATGGGATAAACGTTTCATCTGAATATGAAGATTATTTTTTATGAAAGCAAAGTGGCAATCTATGTGAAGTTCTCTCTGTGTTTTGGTTGGTCAATGTTTTCTAACTGTGTTTTTCAATGGTAAAATATTAATAATAATCCATTCTCTCCTTTGTAACATTTTTGCCACATTGTATGATTTGGAATTTTTGTTTGCTTAATCTGTTACTCCTGGCCTAAGAATTTAGATAATCCGCTCAAGAATAATTTTTATGCGAGTGGCATAAATGATATCAGACATGGCTGCAGACCTGCAGTGCCTATCCTGACTAATGAACCTTTTGTAGTGTTTGTTTTTTATGGTGTCGTATGAAAGTTGTTGAAGGATTTTCCTCTTATGTAGTCCTTTACCACTATTGTAGACATTAAACTGTGGAAAATGCTAAAAGTGCTACCAAATTTTCAACAAAAATTGCTAAAACTATGTTGGAAATTAATGTGATTGGTGCCACATCAATAACTAAATTTCTAAATAATTATTATTTTTGTGTTTTAAAAGTTGACACATCTGTAGCATTCCTCTTAAAGTACTGCTGTGACATGGAAGTGTAAAAAGTTGGGCAGTTTTTTGCTGCACTGACTATGTTGAACTTCTGTTTGAGAAGTTTGGCACCAGACTTGTTCATTTGATCCAGAGTCAAATCAAGCAAAACCTTGGAATTCTACATGGGTGGCTGACACAGCTAATTTCTTTAAGAACCTAGTTTTACTTGATGTTGGAAAGTTTGTTTTCTATGTAATTTGTGGAAAGATTAAGGCAACATTGTGTTTTGTTTTCTTTTATATTGTTGCAGACTTAAAAGTAGTGTTTTGATGTACCAGGATAAATTTTATTAAACAGAAAAGAACCCTTTCAGTTGTTATGGCTATTATTTATCAACCAATTTTTGTGGACTTTCTAGCAAATGGTATATTCATAGCCTTATTTCACTTGTAATGATTACAGGATCTGGCATCAAGTTAACAATTGAAATTGGTTTTTCCTATAAATTTGGTACGTAAGTTTTCTACACACCTTGTTGGATATCATGCTTTGATTCTGTGGCAACAAAAGAATATTTTCTCTAGACTTACATTTTCTGTGTTGGCTCAATTGATTCCCCCCCCCCCCCCCCCCCCCCCCCCCCCCCCCCCCCAATCTTCTAATCTTTATAGTTTTTTTTGCTAATTATTTGTCTCTCTCTTAAGCTGGCAAGCCTATGTAGAGCTATATGAATAGTATAATAAACTCTTGGAATCAGGCCTTAGTGACAACATGAACAATTTGGTGAGCTTAGTTCCTAGGCTTTAGTCCATTGAAACAAGGGGAATAAACTTTTACAATGTGTACACAATGCATAAAGCCAAATCATGTACTTTAATATCTAAAATAGCATATGCTTTTGATATTTGCTCACATTTTTAATTGCTTAATTGATTTTTATATTTATTTTGACACTCGAAAATGTTGGGATTTGCTTTTTCGGTGGAGATGTAAGAAATGGAAAATAGAGAAAATATATTTACAGAGAGCTCTGGTAATGTGTGCCCAAAGTTAGGATTTGTTGATCATGAAACTATTGAAATTTAGAATGCTGTATGATGATCTGGCTGGGGTAGTGAAATTCTAGATAAGCGGGCTTAGTGACATTGACAATATATATCTTTGAAAGTCTTTAATTTTTGTATACAGCAGATAAAATGGTGTCCTAAATACTTTGAATTTTCAATGCAGATATTCCTTTTAATTCTCTCAAGAAGTCTATTAATGTAATGTAATAATACGCTTTGTTTAGTTTGCCTACTACTCAATGATTGTTGTGGCCTTGTGGGTCTGTGTAGAGAAAATATGCAGCACTTCAAATAACTATTTAGAACTTACTAGTCGTTTGATTAGTATTATTTATATATATGGTATATTCAAATGCTAGTGATTGAATCACTGTTTTCTGCCTATGTTTTTATAATTAAGATAATAATAACCATTTATAACTTACTAATCTGATTCTGATGCACCCTCTTCTTTGTTACACCTTTCTCCAAGTAGAATCATTTGGTACATTAGTTTTGCTTTCCTACTGCAATAGACAAATGAAAGAAATGTAAGATTACCAAGGGAAACAAGAGTTTGTTGAATAGATCCATTGAAATGGATAACCCTTTATGTCCTTTTAGTGGAATGGATCCTTATTAATCATATATTATTATTAATGTGATTTTGCAAGACTGATCTGGTTTGGTTCTCCTCTCACTCTATGAACAGAATCCATTCAGTTCACAACCATTGATGAATGGAGTTGGAAATGAATCACAAGGACACAACGGATTTCTTAATAACAAAAATACTCTAAATTATAGATAAACATATTTTTGGTGGTGAAAATAAACTTTTTTTTTTTCTTATAAAATTAACTCTATGGATACCTTTATTATTTTTCTGCTTACAACAAGTGGAGAGGAGGATTCAAAACTAAATTCTATTGGAGAGGAGGGTAATGTTCAAAATCACAAGACTCTTGACTATGTAGATGCTTTCAACATATGTTAGAATTGTTGTTTTTTCACTTAGAAGGTGAAATTTTGCATTTTATAAGAGACTTGAAACGTTGATAAGAATTATAATTTTTTATAGTTTTATAAAAACATATGAATTTATGCCTTTCCCCACAATTCCTATAATGAATTGTGGCCACGCACTTTTAAGAGAAGGGATGAAAGGAAGAGAGAAAGCATCTCTTATGACAAATATATCAAGTCAATCATGTAACAAGCGAGTAATTCCATGAGGGAATGGTATGTGGGAGGCCAATGAGGCCAAGTTTGACAAAGAGATATAAAATTGGAATGTGACATTTTGGCTTGTTACATGACTTTGAATGTAATTTTTATTTTTTATTTTTTATTTTTTATTATTATTTGTGTGTGTGTGTGTGTGTGTGTGGGGGGGGGGGGGGGGGGGGGGGGGGGGGGGAGGATTACTCCTTAAGCAAGTTTTGTGAAAATCTTCAAAGCCTATTTACATGAAGTATTTCTAGGCTTGTACTGCTTTGAGAGCTTAAAAAATTGATCCATCACTGTAAACTATAGGAATGAAATTCAGACTTGCTGCATCGGCTCCAAGTTTTCTAGTATACTGTAGTTCACTTTGATCATGTGTTTATAAATTCAAGCAATACTACAACAATTAACTGATGAAAAATAATTCTTCTAAAAAAAAGTGATGAAAAATAATAGGTGGTTGCATGTGGAGGGTCCATAAGCAAACTTGTAGGAGTGGGGCAACCAATTCCGGAGATTCATTGTAATTAGTTATGAAATTTGAGTCATACTCGGTGAGTGTTTGGATTCACATCCACATCTGCGTTTCCATGTTTTTTCCTTTTTTTTTAGCTGCAGTTGTGGACTTTTCTCCCGTGAATCTGTGCACTGTTTACGAGACCCATAAACTTCACTTTTCAGCAACTTTTTCATTAAAAATGGATCTCACAGTACTATTCACACATTTAAAAATTATTTTGCTATAGTGTTTTCAGTTTTCAGTTTTCAGTAAAAATAAGTTGTATCCAAATGGACCCTTATTGAAATGATGGTTTGTGTTATCCTAACACATGTCTGATAGTATTTGTGTTATTCCAGACCTTATTTTTAGCTTAAGCCAATGACAGAATCCATGATTTTTGCACTTGAGCATCGTTGGTGTTCCTTAATTTTAGTAGTTGAATTGCTAGTGTTATTTGTATATGATATAAATTCACAAATTTTTGGAGGGAAAATAGAAATATTTAGATATGAAGAAATGGAATTTTATTGAACAAAGGGATAATGTTCGGATTTGATCAAGGAAATCCTGAGAACCTTAGATAACAAAGAGGATAATGTTTGGATTTGATCGAGAAAATCCTGAAAACCTTATGAATTTTACTGAGGAAATCCTAACCTTTGTTAAAAACCTAAAACAATAGAGCAGAGCTGCACACACTTAAATTAGGTTCCCCTCCCAAAAAATTGTGTATGTATCAAAATCAGAAACCCAGATTTGACTCAGTGGGATGTCTCAGTCTCAGCGTGTCCCGGACGACGTCATTGTATTCGACATACTGACTCGGGTGGCAGTGAAATCCTTGATCCGCTTCAGGTGCATTTCAAAATCTTGGAACTCCGCCATCACCAGCTCGATTTTCATTACCAAACACCTAAACCTCAACCACGCAAAATCATTAACCAATAATATTAACGATGATCATAATGGTTTTCTGCTATATACCCTATCAACCTGGGATCTTTGGTCTCACAAAGAATTGAGAGTGTCTGCTGTTTGCAATAGAGACCACACATTAATGGAGATATTTAGGTGTGAAATCCCATTTTTTTGTGCCAAAACCTTGGTTGGATTCTGTAATGGCTTATACTGCTTCTATCACCATCGAAATTATGTTACATATTTGTGGAACCCAAGTAGAGGAAAGTTTAAGATCCTCATTGCTACTCCCTTTATTCCTATCTATTCTTTTGGTGTTGCTCTTGGGTTTGCGAATTGTTCTGCAAACAATGAATTCAAGATTCTCAGAATTGTGTTTCAAAATTCACTTCCTGATAAACAAGCCCCTCCGCCTGAGGCTGAAGTGTACACGTTAAGTACTGATTCGTGGAGAAGTGTTGCAATATCGGGGGATTCATTTGGTGGATCCAGACCCGATGGATCTGTTCGTGCTCTACGAGAGAAACCCTTATTTTACGATTATTTTTTTCAATGGAGCTCTGCACTCTATAGCGTATACTAAGGGCCGCAATTTCATTTTGTGCTTTGATATCAATGATGAGATATTCCGAGAGATAATGCTGCCGGAAAAATATTTAGATGGATTATCTCCAAATATTAACAACTTGCAACATCTTGTGGTGGTCAAGGGATTGTTGGCTTTGGTTGCTTTCGGTAAAGATTTAGATGAAAAGAGAAATATATGTTTCATATGGATGATGAGGGAATATGGTGTGGTTGAGTCTTGGACTAAAAGAACTATACCAGTTGCTTTTGTTAAATTTGAGAGCGTCTTTGGCTGCACTAGCAATGGTGAACTTCTAATTGAAACAGATGACTCTTGGGCTGTTTCATTTGACCCTGATAGTCTAAAAGTGAACAATCTTGGACTCAAAAGTCATAGATGCTTGGGTTACACAGGTGACTTTATGGAGAGCTTGGTTTTACTTGGTAGGTAAACGTCTCATCTAAATATGAAGATTTGTCTTTATCATAGATTTCTAGCAAAGTAACAATCTTTGTGAAATTCACATTAACATGTATTTTGTAATGTCATATATGCAATTTGAGTATTAAATGTTGCTCTTATTATGTTGTGCTCATCTTCAAAAATGGTATATTCATGGTGCAGGATACACAACATGAACTATTTGGTATAAATGTTAGAAGGCTTTTGATAGAAGGCTTTTGATGCAGTATACACAACATGAACAATTATTACTCTAAAATAATAGGCTTTTGATATTTGCTTGCATTTTTAATTGCTTATGAAGCAGTTTTTAGAGTAAAAATGTTAGCATTTGCTGGAAAACATGAAATTATTGAAATATACAATGTTGTATGACAGATTTTGAATGTTTAGTAAATTTTTTATTTGTTTTATAATTAAGCAGGCTTAGTGACATAGATAATATATATGCTCGAAATGTGTTTAATGTCGTTTACAGCAAATCAACATATATCTTGAATACTATGATTTTTCAATGCAGATATTCTTTTGATATTCCTTTCCTGATAAGCATTAGATGTTTGAATTAGTACCCTTAAATCCTATTGTATGATGCTATGTATGACATAATGTATGACTTAATATTGTGATGGATAAAGTTGCTTTATTATTATCTAAAATGATGATAACATGAATATTTGGACATTATCATATAATCCATGAGATGCATAGTATGTGATTTATGTGAAAAGTCACAAAAAATATAAATCACAGGTTTTTTATAAACTCAAAATTTTAGTTTGTAGTCGCTGATGAAATTGGACATTTCATCTACGAAGACTATAATATATCAATTAAGATGATTTGTCTTGATCATGGAAGTGGAAGTTTCTAGTTAATGTGTTGATATGTTTTAAGAGTTAAGACATATTGAACTGGACCGCTGTAAGATTTATTATTCTCCTAACAACTGTCAATTAAATAATAAATCTCATGACTTATATCTACATGGACTCTTTATCCTAAGAGAATAATGGACCTGATCATGAAGTGTAGGTTACTTTGATATATCAGGAGTGAGATCTAAGATCATGGTCAAAACCTCAGTATGTTAAGCAGCGACATTTAGTGTTGATGAAATATATATTCTCAAGATGGAATTCATAGTCTTTTAATGGAGATACAAAATATTCTCTTGAAATAAGTTTAATGAGTTTGTTATTCAGAATGTTAGGCCTAATTACTTTTGTAAATAGTTACTAAAGTATATATTTATGAAATTGGATTTCATAAATATATGATGAATAACTTAAAAGATTAAATCGAGAACTCAAGGATTAAGATGTAGTAATTTATGGTAGTCTACTTTCATGACTTTGTATTACTACAAATATTTTATGAAGGGGTTGCGTGTACAATAAAATATTGGGATATAATTTATTAATAAGGCCTAGAGTACGATTATATTTATATGGTGGTATTGAATATAATTAATGGTAACTTTGAACTTGTCAAGAGTTGACAGAAAAGCTCAAGGCCTATTGGAACTAGAGTCTTATTTGTCCCCTTTTTGTCCCACTCCAAGCCACCCACTAGAGCCCAATTGGAAAAGCCCAAAATGCTAGTCTAATTAGATAATCAATTATGTGGAGAGAAACATACAAAATTTTTGGTAAGAACATGAAATGGGATGTATGTGAGTGTTAGACACTCTTTCATTCTCTCTAGAACATACACATATAACTGATTGAGAGACCACACTTCTTGGGCACAAGTAAAATTGGAGTGAAGATTAAAATTGTTCCCAAGTACTTTTCATCTTTGGTTTTGAAATTCTCCATACCATATCAAGGTACACTCTCTTATTACTAAATTCTGAAACTTACTTAGTACATGTTATCAATTGCGAATGAAGTAGATCTGTTAATTTTCAGCGGTGTACATTCATATTTCCATCATTAGAATGTTGTAGAGACAAGATTTCATTATTTTACCATATTTATAGCTCTTAAAATATAGCTCTTAAAAAAAAAAAAAACAAAACAAAACAAATAGCAGCTTGATTTTCTTTGTGTGTAAAGGAAGGTTGAGTCGAGTTTGTCAAAGAGAGAGCAAGAAGAGTTACGTTTTGCTTCTCTCATTTTGACAAAGTACACCTTTATCAATTGAGAGAGAGAGAGATGAAGAAGAATTTAAGAAGCAGCTGGGATGCACGGACGCGGCCCCAAGGCCGGCGCACCCGCGTCCGACGCGGCGAGACGCGGGGACGCGGCAGGGACGCGGGGACGCGGCAGACCGCGCGTCCCTGCCGCGTCGGACCGCGTCGTGCCACGTGGTAAGGCCCGAATCGGGCCGACGCGGCTGAAGTCGGCGCCGATTCGGCGGAAATCGGCGCCGACGCGGCCAAAATCGGGCCGACTCGGTCCGTATCGGCCGTTTCGGCCTGTATCAGCCGAAACGGCCGAGTCAGGCCGAAATTAAAAAAAAAAAAAGGTGCAAACGCACCGTTTTACTAACCTAAAAACCCCAGACCCCTCAGTCCTCACATTTCGTCCAGCCTCTCACTCCGTCCCTCATCTCTCTGTGTCACTCACTGTGCTCCTATGAAAAACTGAAAAAGCATCCCAGCTGTGCTCCGTGACTCCGTCCCTTATCTTAGTCATCTATCTTCTCTGTGTTTCAGCCTTCAGGTGTGCTCTCTCTACTCTTTTCTTGAATTTTTTTTCTTTGTTTTTTACAATTTCTCTCTTTCAAATTGCTTAGAAAAATATTTGTGAATCTGAAAATTTATGTGCTTGACTACTGGCTGCTTGTGCTTTTTCTTGTTTCGGGCTCTTTGTGTTTCGGGCTCTTTGTGTGAAAATCTGAAAATATGAAAATCTGAAAATATTTCTCTCTGTGTTTCGGGCTCTTTGTGTGAGTGGCTGAGTGCTGTGTTTTTTTTCTTGTTTTTTCAATTGTTGTGGGAGTTAAAGGGTTTTGTGATTTGTGAATTGTGGTTTGTGGGAATTAAAGGGTTCTGTGTTTTTTTTTTTGCTGTGAACCTGGTTGCTATGATTTTTTTTTGCTGTGAACCTGGTTGCTGCTGTGATTAATTTATTTAGTTAATAGTTATTATTTGTAGGTTAAATTGAATCTATTGAATTTACAATGGACGAAGTTAATAGCACAGAAAGTTCACAAGAAGTGTCAAATGCTGAATCTCCTCTTTGGCAGTATGTGACTAAAGTAGAAAAACCAGCTGGTGCATCTGTTAAATCTGGTGGAAACACATATTTTAAGTGCAATTATTGTGATATAGTTTTTATGGGATCCTATTCTAGGGTTAAGGCTCATTTATTACAAATTTCTGGCAAAGGTATTAGAGCATGCCGTAATGTGTCAAAGAGCCATAGGTTGGAAACGCAGAAAATGCATGATCAAGTTGAGACTAATAAGTTAGAGCAAGAGCAGAGAAGTCAAATTCCCTTACCCCCACCTCCTCCAGGCCGTGGGATACCTATTTCCCCATTTCGGAGACAAGAAGGGAGTGATAGTAGTCATAGTACAAATCCGGTTGATGCTAAGAGGAGGAAGGTGACTATGAATACTACTTTGGAGACAGCATTTCAGAATAATGCTAGACATGATTTAGATAGTAGAATTGCTAGGATGTTTTACACCGGTGGGCTTCCGTTTAACTTTGCAAGGAACCCACATTATCGTAGTTCCTATGCATTTGCTGCTACTCATAGCATTCCGGGTTATCTTCCTCCTGGATACAATGCTTTGAGAACAACACTTTTGCAAAAGGAAAGAGCTCATGTTGAAAGACTTTTGAAACCTATTAAGGACTCTTGGCTTGAAAATGGTGTAAGTATAGTTTCTGATGGATGGTCAGATCCACAAAGGAGGCCTCTTATTAATATTATGGCTGTATCAGATGGGGGTCCAGTGTTTATAAAGGCAATTGATGGGTCGGGTGAGTTCAAAGACAAGCATTACATTGCTGGGGTGTTGAAGGATGCTATAAAAGAGATTGGACATGAAAAAATTGTCCAAGTCATCACTGATAATGCTATTGTGATGAAGGCTGTTGGAGCTCTTATTGAGGGTGAGTATCCAAAAATATTTTGGACACCTTGTGTTGTCCACACTCTCAATCTAGCTTTGAAGAATATTTGTGCAGCAAAAAACACTGAAAAGAATGAAGTTACATATGAGGAATGTAGTTGGATTACACGTGTTGTTGATGATGCATCCTTCATACATGTTTTTATCATGAACCATTCTATGAGGTTGGCAATGTTTAATGAATTTTTTCCATTAAAATTGCTCCAAGTTGCTGATACTAGGTTTGCTTCGGTGGTTGTAACGTTGAAAAGGTTGAAGTTGATAAAAAGATGCCTTCAAGCCATGGCTATTAGTGACCAATGGGCTTCTTATAGGGAGGATGACGTTGGAAAAGCTCAAAAGGTGAAAGATATGATTCTAAGTGATCTTTGGTGGGATAATATTGATTATATCCTTGAATTCACAGCACCTATTTATGAGATGCTACGAATAGCCGACACAGATAAGCCTTGTCTTCATCTTGTGTATGAGATGTGGGATTCCATGATAGAGAAGGTGAAAGCAGTGATATATCGGCATGAAGGCTTGGAAGATGATCAATATAGCTCATTTTGGGGTGTGGTGAATGATATACTCATTGATCGGTGGACTAAAAATTCTACACCACTACATTGCTTGGCTCATTCCTTAAATCTTAAGTAAGTACATTTATTATCTATTTTCCTTAGTTCACCCTTTTAGTAAAACACACGTTTGATCTATATTTGTTTTTTAATCTTTAACTAGGTATTACTCCATTGAATGGCTTTCGGAGAATCCAAAACGCATCCCTCCACATCGGGATCATGAAATTTCTATGGAAAGAAGCAAGTGTTTGGAGCGATACTTTGAAGATGAGAATGAGTTAACAGTGGTGAAGTATGAGTTTGCTAAATTTTCAGGAGGGAGGTTTCCTTCACCAAGTGCCTTGACGGATAGATGGACCTTACTACCTTTGGTTTGGTGGCAATACCATGGCTCCGCATTTCCAACTCTTCAAACCCTTGCCCTTAAACTTCTTGGACAACCTTGCTCATCCTCATGTGCTGAGAGAAATTGGAGCACGTACAAATTCATTCATTCCTTAAAAAGAAACAAAATGGCTCCTGCACGCGCTGATGATTTGGTATATGTGCATTCTAATCTTCGACTCTTGTCAAGGCGCAATGAAGAGTACATACATACCGCAACAAAGATGTGGGATATTGCAGGAGACTCTTGGAATGAGAGCGACATGCATGGAGGAGCTGGAATTCTTGAGAATGCAGCTCTTACACTTGATGAGCCAAAGTTGGAGGCCATAGTTATTGGGAATGTTAACACTAGTGCTACTACTAGTGAAAGTGAAGTTCGAAGTGAAGCTATTGATCTTGAGGATGATGATATTTGTGTTTGATTGTCTTGTTGATTATCTTTTATTTTGTTTTAGTTTCAAACTTATGAGTTGTATTCTAATTTCCAAACATCATGGAATGTTTTAGTTTCAATCTTGTGGATTATATTTAATTTATGAACATCATGTTTTAGTTATTATCTACTATTGCTCTTAAATTTGGTATTTGTTTATATAATGTGAAAAACTAAAAGTATGCTTAGCAATATATTATATTAAATTTGGTATTTTTTAATCGCCGAGTCCTGCCGCACCCGCACCCACCTTTTTCAAAAATTGCCGAGTCCCGCACCCGCACCCGAGTCCCGAAACGCACCCGTGCTTCATAGAGAAGCAGGGAGAGACCAACAGCGGAGACCTTTACCTACTCATGCCACAAATTGATAATTAGTCCAACAACCCTTCAGTTTTTTTCCTGTTTTGTTTCTCTTCTCCGCTCTATTATCTTATTAAATGAATTTTGATTTTGAGTCCGCTCTCCTCTAGCCGCCTCCCTTCGCCACCATCTTCAATTGCCCATTCATTTTAAGGTGATCCAGTCATTCTCTTCTAAACTTATTTCCTTTGAAATTCAAATTTGATAGCCCTATGAAATTTAGAGTTCTATTCTGTAGTTTAGATTCACTATTTTTAGAATTTATGGATTTGAGTATTTGGAATTTATGGATATTGGAATTCTGGAGTGAAGATGGAGGAAAGAGATGAAGGAGAAGAGAAAAGTTAAAAACAACTTATGCTTTGTAGAGGAAGAAGTTTAGTTCAGGATTGCAGGTGATTGGGGAGGGATTAGATTAAAGAAACTTACTCTGTAGTTTAGATTCACCCTCTTTCTTTTTTTTTCTTTTTTGTATTTTTGTATGTCTTTTTTTTTTTCTTGATTTCTGTTGGACTTGCTTGTACTCCTTTGGTTTTTATGCAATTTAAAAAGTTGTTACAAATACTCTCCGGGCATAGATCCTGCTCACGCAGCCGCTAAGTTCACTTTAAATTCCTATTTGTCTGTCTGTTTTAATAAGGGTAATCTTCCAAGTGCTATCAAGTAGGTTCGTAAGGAAGATTATCCCCCTTGTTTCGTTTCCTTTATTTAATTCCATTGCAGATTATCAACCAAAAAAAAAAAACATGCATGCATATTTGTCTTGACATATAAACAAAAGCCCTTGATGAAATGTTAAGATGAAACTATCAGTTTGGTCATTTACCCTGCAGGCCAACTTTTCCTATTCTGTCTATTTCTCAAAATATTCTTGGGATGTCTCAGCTAGGAGAAATTTCATTTGCTTAAATACTGTTGATATGTCCTGTAGCTCAACTCCTCCATTTTTAGTAGGTTTACATGCAAGTAAACATACGATTAGATAGATGGAGCACTCTTTTGATGAATTATATATGTTGGATGCTGAAGAGAAAGTGGGGAGTGGGGGAGCACATTCAGTGATGCTTCTTCATCTTTGTTGCAGTGATAAGACTAACTTATAGCTCCAAGTGGCATAACCTTTGCTAAACAAATGTTAATTTTTTTTCTCACTCATGGAGCTGCTATGTTAATTAGGTGGATTTTGCTATTCTAGATTAACATATCTCCTGGCCCAATCCTTTTTTAATTTGTAACCCAAAAAAAAAAAAAAAAAAACCTTCTCATGCAGGTTATGACAGCATAATTTGTTTTCAATCTGATTTCCAGGCCAAAAGGATCGATCTAAACTTATTGGCAAAGTTTTGCCTCCTTTGCCTACCTTTTTCACAAAAACTTATTGTTGAAAGCAATATACTACCTTCTATGAGTTGAAGCTCCTGTTGTTAAAAATTGACGATGGCACTCAGAGAGCCTTGGAAATGGTGAGATTAGCAAAAAAGTAGAAAAAAAATCTTACGAGTGTAGTAGCATGAGGTTTTCATAGTAGAATAGTGTTCAGTACATAAAAGTAAAATTTTTTTTTCATCTATTCATATTTTCATGATCAGTGGTGGGTTATGAATCTTAAATTATACAAAATATAATAATAATAAAAACTTCATATATCAAAAAAAAAAAAAAACGCAAATATATAAAATCTTATAATTTCTGTGGGAGGACTTTTGTCTCGGCCCCCAATCAGGTATTGTTCGTTTTGGGATAGGTAAGGATCAACCTACGTCCCACCCACATGAATTTGCTCAATCCCACATCGAGGAGAGACGCCTCCTACCCTTGCCTTATAGGCCTTTAGCCTAAGGAAGAATGTACCCATCAGACGTAGGTCGATCCTTGCCCATCCCAAAGTGAACAATACCTGATTGGGGGCCAAGATGAAAGTCCTCCCACAATAATAATAAAACCTTTTGTTAATTACTACAAAGAATTTAATAAGTCTTACGAAATTGAAATATCAAAAACAAATAAATAAACAAATACTTCTTTTAACTATATTATACGTGACTTCTAAAAAGATGTTTCAATAAAAAACTCAACATTGTAAATCTTGTCTTCTCACTTACTCTTTCCCAAATTCCTGTGTCTTTTGTCTATATAATCTCAAAAAAAAAAAAAAAAAAAAAAAAAAACCTTAACATTAACTATTGACTCGATACACTCATTAACTGGGTCCTTTAAAAAATAAATAATGTTAGGTTCTAAAGACTTAGGATTTTATGTATTTAGAACTCTAATGTGTATTGTTGGCAAATCATGATCAAAACAATATGTTTAGTCATGTTTAGACTTGCTCAAAGTTGATTCATTTATGTAAAGTTGGAATAAGCTATTGTAGGATTTAATAAAGCATTTCAGCCTGGTTCGATCAATCGAAGCTTAGACTCGATCAATCGAAAATCGGGTCAGATGAGTTTTCTGCAGAATTCAAACTCAGCCCTAGTTTGTTTTAAAACGTTTAGGGTTTTCTAATTTTCCCTAGGTATGAAAGGCAAACCCAAGCCACATTTTAGTGTTGCTCATATTGCTGTTTGTGTAAATCTATTGTGAGATCTGTGAGGAGCTTTCCTTTACACAAGCTTAGAGTTTTCAAGGAGGAGATGTTATTTACATCTTGATGATCAATTCAGTTGCTGCCATTGAAGCTTAAAGAAACGCAAGCGGGTGTACTTGTACTTGTTGGAGAATCTAAGAAAGAAGGAGTCTGTGGTCTTGGAGCTTGCATGTGATCGTGTCAGTAAGTTTTACTGGTGGGTAGCAATAAGAAATCGAGCGTGGGGGCTTGTAAGTCTTATTATATGAACTTTGATTCTTTCAAGATAGTGGATTCAGGTTTACCTTGAGGATAGCTAGGTTAAATCCTCCCCAGGTTTTTACTGTTTTGGTTTCCTGGGTGATCATATCATTGTGTTATTTATCTTTCTGCTGCTTTACATGATATGATTGTTTGATTGTGATAACCTAGATTTGGAATTTGGACTAAGTAACAACTTGGCTAATTACCTAAGTTAATTCAATTGTGTTTTAAGGGGTCTAAAAACCATCAAATGAGAATCATGTTATTATACTTGTGATAAATTTTTGTTTTTATTATACTACTTAATAACATTGTATTGGTTTAATAATTTTAAAATTCTATTATTAAATTACATGTTCTCTCTCTTTTTTTTTTTTTTTTTTTTTAAGAGTGAATCACATGTTCTTTTCATTGTTAATGTAACTATTGAACTTTAAATTAATATCAAATGATGTTTACTATCCAATCTATTAACTTATGTTTTGTGTATGATTAAAGTTAAATCTTGAATCTTAAACATTTTCTAGAGGTGAGTGTGATCAATAACTAATCAAGTGGTATATAAGCTTGTTAGAAAATGCATCATTAGAAAATTATTGAGATGTGTATTATTGATAAAAGTTACATCCAATAGAAGTTGAGATGTGTATTATTGATCCTAGTAAATTTTAAAAGAAAAAGAAATTTCATGATATTTACTTCAATTTAGAATGCTTTTTGAAGACAAGTCAAAATCAAGCCAACCCAAAATTTTGTTTCATGGTATGAAGTAAATTTGTACGAGTCCATTATTGACACAAGAAGGACTGAAGCGAATAAAACAACCTTGCATTTTATATGGCAAATTTCAATTTGACAAGTAGCAATGAACAAGAGGTAAACCATTTTCAGACACTAACGTCCCACCTATCGTTTAACATGACAGTGGGAACAAGGACAAGCACTCTATAATGCATTAATGCTATGTGTGAATATTGATTAAGACATATAGCTCCTAACTATATATTTTGTCAAGTAAGTTTGAGCCACACAATTGTGAGCATCATCACATAAAAGAAAGAAATAAAATTAAATTGCAAATTACACCCCTAAAGTTTGGGGGTATTTGAATTTTACATCTTAAAATTTCAGAATTTAGATTTTACTCTCTAAAGTTTGGGGTGTATAGATTTTCACCTTGATGCTTTAGAACTTGGAATTTACCTTCTAAAGTTTGGAAGTGTTTGGATTTTGGATTTTGGGTTTTACATTTCCAAATTCTCAAACTTTAGGAAGTAAAATTCAAACACTCCCAAACTGTAGAGAGTAAAATCAAAACACTCGCAAAATTTTCAAATTTTGAAACGTCAGGGTGTAAAATCCAAACACCCCCAAACTTCAGGGAGTAAAGTTCAAATTCTGAAACTTCAGGGTGTAAAATCTAAATACCCCAAACATTAGGGATATAATTTGCAATTTACGCAAGAAATAGAGAAAAGTGACATTTTGAAGTTTTTATTGTTAAATCAGTTTCTAGAGTGGGCTCTCTCTCCTAAAGCAAATCATTAGTTTTTGTTATTAAAATGATACATTTTTCTCCTTCAATAAAAGGAGATTTTGATTTCAATCGATAGGAGATAAAGGATTTGTGGTGGGTGGAAGTTAGACTACACATGTTCTAGTTTACATATTCCCCATTTGAAATTGAAAAAAGAAAAGAAAATTCTAATTGGTTCAACTAGATGAAAAGAAAATTCAATTTACAATAATTGGGATTGGACTATGAGAGGCCACAGGGCCAAATTGTGAAGAGGTGAAAAGGTCCATTCTCAACACTAGGTCCAAGCCCACGAGCTGAAATACACATATATACAAATTTCTCTCTCTCTGTGTTCTGAAAAACACAAATATACATTTCTCATTTTGCAAGTATGAAGGTAGTTTTTGCCCAATTTCGTGGCTAATTACTCTCCTTGGACAAATACATTTCATTTTGCTAGCACATAACTGAATAAATAGTAAATACTAAAAAAAAAATGAACTATGGAGTTGTGTATAGGATGGGTTGGGTTTGGGGTATTTTTCAACCCAACCGACTCTTAGGATTGAGAAATCTCCAACCCTTGGTAGCTCTAAAAACAATGCAATGTAAGGTTTGGATTGGGTAATCATGATAGGGCCATTTTGTCAAACCAAATAGAAAAATTGCGGTTTCATTTAATTATTTAAGTATATTATTCAATAAACTAGTATTATTTACATAATTAGTTTTAATATCAGTGAGATCAGGTTATTCCAGTAAAAAAATTTGCCAACTCGCACCTAACCCGACCCAAGCTTAAAAAAAAAAAAAAAACAAACACAACCCAATCCATCACCTAATTCAACCCACAAAAAATAACTTGAAATATTGGGTCGATTGGTTGGTTGAATGTACTCCCTTGCCTCTAATATTTGCATGTGATGGGCTTGCATTGAAAGTGAGCTAAATATCAATTATTGGAGTATCTTGTTTATGAGACCATAGTTTCAACCAAAAAACTGTTTTTCAATCTTGATAGTTTTTTTTATCAATACTTATTCCATTAAATATCAGTTTATGTCATGGCATTACAAATTGAATTGCAAAAGTACTGAATTAGCAAAATTCCCAATATGTATTAGTTCAATATATGCTGCTTTAGCATAAAAAGTAGTTTGGAAGATGATTTTTATGTTTCTATGTTGCATTCCCAGCAATTTCAACTAGTTGATGACTTTTTTCTAATTATTTATTATTAATTTCTAAAAGCTAGTTAATGACGTGATGCTAACTAAGAGGATTACACTTTAAAAATATTTAGGTCATAAAATCTCTTATGGACATCAATGTCAAACATTTTTTTTCCTAAATAAACATGTAATATTCATAGAAAGAAAAGACTTAGAAACAAATCTCTGGGGTAGGGAATTAATCCCTTCTCTATCTTGTGATTTAAAACAAAAATTTAGTGAGGAAGAGATGGGAATAAATTTCTCATTTGGCTCTATTTTATGGGCAAAAACACTAGCCTTCCTAAAAATATGATTTATAAACCCAAAAAAAGAAAAGAAAAAAAAAGATAGAAATTAGAAGGATCCCCCTAATTAAAATACAAATAAGCTATTTTCGACTAAAAAAAATAATTTAAATTCATTTAATTAAAACCAAACTAAAGTCCAGGTTCAAAAAACGAAATTCACCACACACACACACACACACACACACAAAAGTGAAAAAAAGAAGAAGTATGCTATTTGCAATTTCAACTAGAACTACTCTCTCTAGTTTGAACTGAGCCAGAAACCTTAAACCCCCAAAACAAAACAAGAAGTGGAGGTTCCAAAGTCCAAACTTCCACTCTTCTCTCAGACTATTCTCAACTCTCTTACAAAACCCATCTCCACCCCCCAGAACCCAAACCCAATACCCCACAGAAACCCTCACAAAACCCCAACTCAAAGCCTTAGTTCTCACTCAATACTCACATGGCAAGTTCTCCAATCTTGTCTTAAATGTCCTTGCTTTGCCCAATGTCCTCCTCACTACTTGCCAAAACCTCACCACCTCACAAACCAACAATGCCCTCAACTCCCTTGACTCACAGTCTCGGTTTGATATTGAAGCTTGTTGTGTCACAATGATGCCTTCAAGAATGAAAGGTGAGTCCTTGGTCTTGCCCTACTTGAAATTAAAGGTTTTGATTGAAGCTATTAGGATGGCATTGGAAATTGTGTATGAGGAATGGTTTGTAACTTTTTCTTATGGTGGCCGTGTCACTATGGGACGCCACACCGCCATTAGGTACCTTAAGAACTCGGTAGAGAATCCTAGTTGGTGGTTTAGTGTCACATTTGATAGAGAAAGGTTTGATGATAGGCATGGAAATAAGTTGTGTTTGTTTATTGAAGAGAAAATAAAAGATGTTTCTTTGATTGGTTTAATAAAGAGGTTTTTTGAGTGTGAGGTGGTGGGAATTGAATTAGGTTGTTGTTACTTAGGAAGGGGGTTTCCTCAAGAAAGCAGGTTGTGTTCGATTTTAATTAATATTTACTTTAATGGGTTTGATAAAGAATTTCAAGATATGCGTCTTCAGAAAAATCAGGAGAATCCAAAGTTTAAATCAAAGCAGCTTGTTTGGAAGTTTGGCTTGTTTTATAAGCCAGTAAAGATGTATGTGGTCAGGTATTTGGATGAAATATTAGTGATAACATCGGGGTCGAAAATGTTGACCATGGACTTTAAGAATTGGGTTTTGAAATATTTAGAAGGTAGGTTGGATTTAAGGGTGGATAAAATGAATACGACAATTCATAATGCAGTATCTGAGAATATTAGTTTTCTAGGTATGGAACTACAGGCGGTTCCACCTTCAGTTTTGCATCCTCCCATGACAGAGAAAGTAATTAGGGCATGAAAGAAGTACCTTAGGTAGAAGGAAATTAGTGCTTTAGAATTAAAAAAATGCTAGAGAGAGGAATAGAAAGATACTGGGGATGAAGATATTGCAGCATGTTTTTAAGAAGTTGAAGCAAAGTGATGGGTTTAAATTTGACTTTCAAATTGAAAATGAGGTTCGAAAAATCTTCAGAACTTGGACTGATGAAGTGGTCCATGATTTATTGGGTTCCTTGGAAGAGCGTTGGGAATGGCATCGGATGCTTATAGCAGGCGACTTTCTCTCTTTAAGGCACATTAGAGATCACTTGCCCCAAGAGCTGGTTAATGCTTATGATAAGTTCCAAGAGCAAGTTGACAAGTATTTGAGTCTGGTCCAAGCTAGAAAGGCATTAGAGAAAGAAGAAAAGAGAGTGGAGGAAGAAGAGGAATGGAAATATGCTAAGAGCACGGTTGAGGATTTGACGAGGCTGTGTATGAAAGTTGAGGCACCAATAGAACTTGTTAGGAAGGCAGTTAAGACGGCTGGTTTTACAAATAACATGGGTCGTCCTAAGCCGATCAAGTTACTCATTGCTCTTGAAGATGCTAATATTATCAAGTGGTATGCAAGAGTAGGGAGAAGGTGGCTTGATTTCTTCTACTGCTATCACAACTTCAAGATGGTTAAAACTGTAGTAACTTATCACTTGAGGTTCTCTTGCATTTTGACACTAGCAGAGAAGCATGAGTCAACCAAACGTGAAGCCATTAAGCATTACACTAAAGATTTGAAGGTCTCTGATTTTAATGGAAATGAAGAAGTGTACTTCCCCACAGAAAGAGAGGTTAAAATGATGGGAGATCAAAATCTTTCAGATCCAAGGCCTATTGATGGGGCCTTATCTTTGGCTTTGATCAGGTTGGCGATGAGCCTTCATGTTCCTGTATCGGTCATTTCTATGATAGAATGGATATTGTTTGTAATCGGGTACAGTTACTGCAGAACTGTTTGAATGTGAACCCATCTATTGAGGACAAGTTGGTCCCAGGGATAGGTGCAATTCATGAAAGTCTCAATAAGAAATGCCTCACGCTCTATTCTCATCACATAAACGATTTATATATGGGGAATATCACCCTGCAAGACATTGACTGCACTGCGTTTGTGGATGTGGACTGAATGTTGCATGTTTTGCTGCAATAATTGGCATTGGTTCTAGTGGCTGCTACTAATCTGAACCTTGTTCTAGAAATTCTTCTATATTTCTTTTTTGAAATGAGGCCAGGTAGGTGATGTGTAAATTGTTTGCATTTTTATTGATTTTTTTTAGCTACTAATGTCATTGTCATTTGTGGTGATGAATCCTTTTTTATTGATTTTTTTTTTTTAGCTACTAATGTCATTATCATTTATGGTGATGAATCCTTATGTGAAGTTTATTTTAATCATTATAGAGAAACATATTCAAGTAGTCATTATCCAATACTTCTCCAGGATTTTGAATGGTTAGTTTTTAACTTCTCCAGGTTTTTGTGAAAGGCATCCTTTATTTTCCTAACCTTGAGCACTTGATTTATCTCATTGCTCAATTTGTTATGATGGAACAGGATTACAAAACCATTTTTTCCCTGAAAATTCTGTCCTTGTGCCTTATGTATCTTTCAATATGATAATCATGTCTTTCCTTAAACTATTTTTGCGGTGCCTTATTACCTTCTTCTATGTAAATGTAAGTATCTCATGTTGACATGCTCAATTTATTCTATAGCATTGTGATTGTCATGCTCACCACGCCAGCTGTTTAATCCTTAATTTGTTGTTTGATTCATACAAACCCTTAGGTCTTTGCAATGGATAAAATATATTACTCATTTCACTCTTTTTATTTTTTTATTTGTAAGTCACACACGGACTAAAAGATTGCCTTTGTCATGCCTGGTGAAAAAGTTAGTGGCTACTAAAAGATTTATATCAATGACATTTTTAAAAAAAACTTTATTAATTTTTGTTACATTTTGAGTGAATAGCCCTAAATGCAGTTTAGCACTAACGTTTCTTTGGTTTATTTTTTGTTTCTTGATTGAAACTTCACTAAATGCCTCTGAAGTTACAACTTTGCAGTTTTAAGGATTTTTGTCCATATTTGATGTTGGGATTTTTTTTTTAGTTTTTGGTTGGGGTTCAATTTTCTAAAGTGTTTAGTGTCTCTTACCTTTGATCTTTCTGATTTTATTTAAAATAATGCTAGAAAACTTGTTCTTCCAACTCTTTTCTTGCTTGTGGTAGGTACATGTGAAGAGCTGTTCTCAAGTACTGTAGGGTTAAAAAAAAAAAGCCAAGCTGCTTGCAAGCAGTTTGATCAAAGTTTGCTTGGCTTGTTTGATAACCAAGATGACCTGTGCTTGAACTATGTTTTGACTTTTGGGCTTAAGCACCATTATGCTCAGCGGTGGGCTGGCTTGATAGAGGTTCTCCATCATAGATCTGAGGGAATATTCTTCTCCTCAAACTGATCTGATGCTCTCATTTTTGGAATCAAGCATAGACAGCACTTTCTTCTAAACTTTTCTGTTTTTATTTTTTATTTTATTATTTTCATTATTTTGTCATTTCTGTATAAGATGGATTTTTCTCTCACTGGTTCTCCTTTTGCAAACAAATGATGAAAAGAGTAGCCATTCTTGTAATAAAAAGCCATCACTTACGTGCAATTACCTTACCCTTGATGTAGAGCTCATCAGCTTTTGAAGTTTAAATGCTCAAAACAGCTAGCATTTAGAAGTTTTTTGGAGCTTGCAATTAGCTTGGAAGAGAGTTGAGTATTGCATGAGATGAGCTCCAACTAGAATATTGAGACTGGAATGAAGTTCGAGCCAATATTGAGTTCTATAAATTTTTTGCAAGAGCCGAGTCTGAGTAGTAGGAAGTTGGGCTTAACTCGGTGTGTTTTAACTCCTAATTGTATGATTGGTTAACCAAAGGTGTGCGAGTTCAAATCTTAAGCACATCCATTTTGTGCAAAAACAATTATGATGGGTGATGTATGTTTATATGCTTGCATTGACTTGAAAATTAATCTTCATTTTTCTTTGATGATTGGCTTGTATTGTAATTACCTCTTTTGCTTTCAGAGCTTAATCTATGTTTGGCACTTTTGAAAAATGCAACATATTTTTTTTTCCCCTATTGTTTATCAAAATTTTCACTATCAGTATTGAACACTCGTTTCCTTTTAACTGGTCTTTATGGTTGTTCTTTGTAGGAATGGCTATTGTGGGGTTGTGTGAGTCATCTTGAAATAAGAGGTACTGGATTTCAAGGCTTCAAGTAAAAAAGAATATTTCAGAAGGGAAAGTGTTGATCATTTTTGTGATGAAGCAGGCTAAGCTTTTGGCAGACCGACTAACCACAAACAAGTTGAAGAAGGTTTTGTTACTAATGAAGTGTAATTTTTTGTGGGCTTTTGAGGTTTGAGTTTTGGTGAGCCGAAGGAATGTCATTGTTTTATTGTTTGACAGTTGCAATATCAAGTTTAATGGATTTGTGTGTGGAGAAATGTGGTTTTGAAGATGGAAGTTGGTTTCTAGAAGATATAGACGATACACTATGTATAGAAAATGGTTATGAGAAATGTGATGGATAATTCAGATTAGATTTTTCATTTTGGATTTTGCCGGTATTACTTTGAGGCGCATTCTCTCTCTCTCTCTCTCTCTCTCTCTCTCTCTCTCTCAATATAAAGAAGTGATGGCTTAGCCTTTGACTAGACTATTCTACTTCTTGTCCAAGAGACACCCTAAAACCCTATAGACCGATAGTGTGGTAATTTGAACCTTGGACCTTCAGGTTTATGTCATGCCCCAAACCTCACTCAACATGCTCAAAATACTATCAACGTGGCCACCTTGTACGAACAGAAAAGAAAAAAAAAAAGGTTTTTCATGATGACGTGAATTGGATTATCAAATAATCAAACAGTAGACAAATAATTTTAGATTATCAAATAATCAAATAGTAGGCAAATAATTTTAGATGATATTTTTCATGATGATGTGAACCTTTGATTATCCTAATGATGTGAATTGAATTATTTGGCACTTCAGAGGCAGAAGAAAATTCTCAGTTTGCTTCAGATATGAATTCTTTTGTTGCTTTTAGTTCAGCTAAATCTAATAAAGAGTAGGCAAATAAGTTTAGATCAGGGAGAGCATAGGCAGTAGGCACTTGAAATTCTACTAGAAGTTGTCAACACTGGGTAACATAGGGCATTTTAATGGTAGATTATTGTGGACTAATAATCCATATCTTTTTATCAATAAAGAGATATTGTGTAAAAGGAAGTAAGGTGGATTCAGATGGCAAAGTAGTACTAACAATGGTAAAGTAGTATTACTAAAGTTGCTTCAATGGTAGTTACCGCTAACAGGTTCTGTTGTAAGTGCCATAGAATGCCAACTTAGAACTGTCCCTGTTTGAATTGCAAAATAATCAAAGCTAATTCTTCACCAACCAGTGGGATTTGTGGCAGAAGCGACTTGGTCATTTGAAAAATGTGCTATAATCTGCATTACTAGTTATCCAAAATTTCATTTTTCAACTCTCAAAATGTCCCACATCTTTGTAAACATTTCCTTAGTGGCAAAATGCAAAAATTCCCTTCGTAATTCTGAATTCAAAGTTTCTGCATCTTTAAAACTAGTCCAAATTGATGTCTAGGGGCTAGCACCTCTCACATTAGTAAATACTTTTCTTTAACGTCTGTTCTTTCTTGATCATTTCACTAGTTTACATGGTTGTATTAGTTACAAAATAAATTAGAAGTATTTGCCATATTTCAGAATTTTAATGCCATTATGGAAGCTTAAAATCCAAACTTAAAATCTAAGTGACTTTGGAGATAAATATACTCAAACTAAAATGGTTGAACTCAGGTACTATCACTTTTGGTGGAAGGAACTTGCAATTGTATCAAGGCTTGACCTCTAGGTGAATGTACTTCAGCTGAATTTGATAAATGTTGTACTTCACAAGGCATAATCCATTACTGTTTTTTTCCACACACCCTAAGGGCAATTGAAAGAAAACATGTCATTTTGTGAAAACTTCATACATTGACTAAGGTCCTGAACAATGCTCATTCAAAGATTCAAGCATTATTTATTACTAAATAATATACATTCTTAACATTGTTATTACTCAACAAAGAGGTTTATAATATCTCATTACATAACAAAAACCCAATTAATTTAGGATGAATAAGATTTTAGCCTTAAAGGACCAAATTTTATCAAATCAAGAAAAAGAATTTATGATGAATCAAGTCAATAACTTAAATTGCTCAACTAGCTTAGTATGACATTATTTTGACCATTTCCTAATCATTGGGTTCAAATTTCTCATAGTAATGACATCAAATCAAACAATCAAATTCTAATTTCATATTTTATGAGTAAAACTTTTTAAATAAAAAAATGTCAAAGAAAAAAAAAGTTAATGTTTTGTTCATGTATTGGCAGAAAATACCATATATCAACTAGAAGTGAGTGAAACATAGTGAAATTTAGGTCGAGGTGGATGGAGGGATGATTCATCCCGATAAATAACTTGAACAAAATGGAATTGATAATTTCGCTTCTGCATGGACTTTTTGCTCTATTCAAACGCAAAAAGAAGGAAAATAGTGTAGGAGTATCAGAAATACAACCTAGATCGACTAATCTAACTAATTCAAAACTAATAAGCCCTTAAAAATTTTAAAATGAATCATTGGGAACGGCAATAGATTCATACAGCAGGCAATTTTCTCTCTTTAGGGCACATTAAAGAGACATTAGAGAGAGATTGAGTCCGTTTCTAGCTAGAAAGACATTAGAGAAAGAAGAAATGAGAGCAGAGGAGGAAGAAGAATACGAATACGCTAAGAGCACAGTTGAGTAATTGAAGAGGTTATGTGAAAAGCAGCAATAGAGTTTGTTAGGAAGGTGGTTTAGAAGGTTGCTTAGGATGATCAAGTTACTCATTGCTCTTGAAGATAATGATACTATCAAGTGGCTTGATTTCTTCTGCTGCTGTCACAACTTCAAGATGATAAAAAATGTAGCAACTTAGCACTAGGGTTCATGGGTATTTTGTTTGTCACTAGTTGAACCAACATCCCAAGAGAAATATATTAATACAACAAACTTCAAGAGAATTTTTTTGATGAATAATTAATTTTTATTTATCAAAACACTAGAAGAAAAAACTTCAAACAAAGCTGGACAAAAATAACAACCCAGCAAAAACAAAACTCAAACAACCCTTCCTCTCTGCTACCAAAGTGCAAACAGCTACATTTGCAACCACACTTTCCAAGCCCAACAGGGCATTCAATCGTTACAACAATGCAACTTCATTTCATAAGCAGACATTGCTCTAATCACAAACTATTGAGTTAGTGGGAGCATTTATGCTTATTTGTAGTGTAACAAACTAATAGTAGGTAATTTTATGCTTATTTGTTGTGTGAACAAAATAATAGTATGTTATGCCAAATAGAAATAGAAAAGACAATCACACATGGAACCCAAAGATTTACGTGGTTCGGCTTTAAGCCTACAACCATGGACAATGTCTACCAGAAAATTTCACTTAGAAAATAGGAGATTACAAAATAGCACAAAAGCATGGGACAAGAGAACTTTAATTTCTCTACACTGATTCCACTGCTTAAACTCTATAAAACCAATTAAACAAAGACATACATATATATACACACATTGACATACATACAGCAAAAAGGAACCCTCGGTTAATTCTTGACCAGTTTAGTGAGTACCAAGGTGGGTTTGAGAGGAGGGACCCTCCTTGGCTATTTCTTCAACGTCGCTCTTGTAACTTTCCATCTTACCACTGTGATAGGCTTCAAGTTTCTTGGATCCCCTCCTACCAATATATAAAAAGTGCCCCAACAAGTCAAGAAGAAAATTTTGTATTATTCAAACCTGATGAAAAAAAAGTTTAAAAAAACAAAAGCGATATGGATTCATGGATTGAATTTAATTTTTGAGTTTGGGGTGATTGGGATGTGAGTGCCAAAAGGTAATGTTAACCAGCACAATACTTTGAACTTTCTTTTTTTCCCTTTCTCAATGCTAGTATATGTACAAAAACAGGGGTAAAAATCTAAAAAGAAAAACTCCAATTTATACATATGATAAATTTAAATTTTTTATCATGCCAATTTAAACCTGACAATCAAAACCCACACTTTCATTTCATTGGATTCCCATCCTCAAAAAATAAAAAAGAACATCAAGACTTGTAAACTGTAATAACAAGAAGAAAGATGATGACTTACAGGAAAAGAAGTCGAAACATTCCTTGTACTAAATTCTTTAGAATCAGCCATACATCCTCCAAGTCTTTGGATGGGGGTCCGTCTCTAGAGTAGCCTTCTACACTTGGTCCAGTCCCGCCATCCTCATCACAACTTTGCTTATTTCTGCTAGCTTCTACGATTGAATCATAAAGATCATGGCGGAGATCACCCAGATCCTCATAGAGTGTTCTGTTGCTGATCCTTAACCGTGCCATAGTTTAATTGAGATCTTCCATGCCTTGGTAACTATCCCTCTTCCCTCCGTGAATGGATTCAAACATCTAGGACATTTCATACTATCCTTGCACTAAATAAAAGTTCACCAACAAGACATCAAAAAAATTTGTATAACTCCAACCAGATTATAAAAAAGAAAAAAAAGAAAAGAAAAGAAAAGCAATATGGTATGATTTTAATTTTTGAGTTTTGGTTCATTTTGCTGTGAGTGTTAACAGGTAATTCTAAGGTACAACTAGCCCAATACTCTGAAGTTAACAAATTTTTTTTTTTTAAAAAGTATATGTCCCCAAAAAAAAAATTTGATGATGACTTGTAAAGTAGTAAGAAGAAAGATGATCACTTACTGGCAACGAAGTCAAAAATTTCCCTTTGACTAGAATCCTTAGAATCAGCAATAAATTCTTCGACTTTACAAATTCATTTTGGCTGTGGTTCCACATTAGAGTAGCCTTCTCCACTAGGTGTCTAGCCCCATCATCCTCATCATGCCTTTACTTAGTTCTGCTACCTTCTGAGGCTGAATTGTCAGAATCATGATCCTTAAAGAGCATGCTGCAGTAGATGCCTTGGTATATTTCTGAGCTCTGCAACTTTGTGTTCTTTTGGTTGTTATTGTTGTAATTTAAACTTGCAGGTATTTCTACATTTACAAACAAGGTTGTTCTTATTGAAATGCCACTTTTGATCCTTAGAATTGGGATGAGTGTGTGCCCATTGACATTCAACAAGTTACTTCCATGTTGTGATATTTCTTATGTATAGAATTTGCTGTTCTTGGATGTTTCTAGAAGAGAAGACCTAGAGAGACATTTCCCTCCACCACCAGAAGATTCCACCAACCTATTGCTAAAGATTTGTCAACATTATAGTAAAGGACTAGGTAGAAAGCTTGTTGTCATGCTAACTTATTAACTTCTTACTACTACCTGTGTACATACATACATACATACATGTATTTGTGATGTGTGTGTGCATGACGTCTAAATTTTGTGTTATGATCAATGCTTGTTTTTGGTCATACTTTTAACATACTGAATTTTGTTGTACAGTTATGTTAGGGAATATGACTACAAGTGAGACCAAAGTGACCTGTGTTGACTTAGGACAAGGGGGAACAAGATAAATCTAATTTAGAACACCTGGGGTAGATCTGGTATTACCTCTATTTTGAGGGCATAGGGTTAGATTTTGGTAGGGAATAGGCTAGAAAATAATAGGGATAATAGGGTTTCCAAAGGGAACAAGGATTAGTAGGGTTTGGGGATGAAACAAAGGAAAACAATCAAGGTTTGGGTGGCTGTTCCTGTGCTATGAACAGTGATTCGTGAACAGTAACCATGAATAAAAAATTAAAGAAAATAGATAAATTCTAGGAATCACACCTAGACTTCCTAAGCATCACACCTAGAGTTCCTTGGCATCACATCTCGGAGAAGGTTGCATCACATAAACCCTAAAAGAAAACATAGCTCTTAAATTCTGAAAACATTCATTAATAATCAACTCAATAGAAAGTACTACAACTCTTTAAATAGAAGACTAATACCTAATCCTAGTTGAACTAGGATTTCTTAAAACCCTAATAAGACTTGGGCTTGGACTCTTTGGGCTTTACTACTAAACCCAAACTAAATAACCAAGCTTAAAATAAAACTAAAGTAAGACCTAATAGACTATAAGCACAACCCATTCTAGAATTTTAGGAAATTGCAAAATTGCCCTTGATACATAAAATCAAATAAGATATAGGAAATCTGTCTTCTCACTGCCTCCTGCGTCATGCGTGTTGTAAGGATAGTTCAAGTTTTGGAAGTTGGTTGTGTGGTTGCCACCTTCTCTACTTACCTACTCCCCTTGGATATACAAACAATGTCCTTTGCTCCCAAAGATGGGCATGAGAAACAGAATCAATTTTCTTTAAGAGCAAGGATTTGGCGCAATGAACTCTGCTTTAGCCACAAAACAGCTGCCATACCCCAGTAGCTCCTTTGAGATGGTTCACCATTCAAGGTTGTGTCAATTGGCATGAGAATGGTACCTTTCCACCCCAAAGATATTTGTTTATGTTGCATTGATTGGATGGGAAATGTAAATCCAGAAGCAATTATAAACATAAGCTCCTAGCTTGCAATATGTTTTTCATAGTATTTGGAGGAGTTTAGGAAATATGTCTGGTGTGGCTGCTAACTCTCAAAAGATTGAGGTTTTTTGTGCTGTTATTCCTGATGGGATGAAGAAGTGAATATTTGAGCTCTTGCAATTCAAAAAGGCTCACTACTTGTAAGCTAGCTTAGGGTTTCTCTAATTTCTTGAAGACTTGGTGCAAAAGTATGTTTGCTCCTTCTTGATAAGATAACAAGCATAATTGAATCCTGGACAGCAAGGAACCTTTCCTTCACAGGATGGCTCCAGTTCTTTATAGCCTTTAGGTTTAACTGGTCCAGCATCTTCATATTGCCAAAGAATTTTATCAAGGCTATTGCACAGATATTGAGCAGTTACCTATGGAAAGGAAAGAAGCTTTAGGGGGGCTAAAGTATCTTGGGATGTTGTATGCAAGCCAAAGAGAAGGTGGATTAGGTTTGAGAGAGGTGCAAGAATGGAACTAAGAAACCATAATGAGACATATATGGAATCTCTTTGCTAAGGTAGGCTCAATTTAGGTAGCTTGTGCTAAATAAAACCTTTTGAAATACAAGAGTTTCTAGTTTGTTAACATTCCTCAAATAGCACTCAGGGATAGGCGGAAATTCTAACTCTTTGTTGCATTGTCAGGAAATTACTGAAGTTTGAAGTGGGATCAGGTTGTATCATTTTCCTATGGCATGATTGGTAACATCCAGATGGAATCCTAATTCAAAAGTATGGTACTCAAGTCATATATGATGCTGCCAGCAAAAAAAAATAAAAAATAAAACTAACAAGGAACAAATTAAGCACTCAGGACAGAATGCTACATTGGGGTTATACTAGTGATCTAAAATGTGTACAATGCAGGAAGATCTTGGAATGTAGAGCACACTTGTTCTTTGAGTGCTTTTCACTAGGAATCTGGAAATAATTAGATTTCAATATATATTTGTATAGGAATAGAAGTTCAATAGAACATTTGCAGGAAAAAAAACAGATTTCATCAATAATAAGAGCCATTTGACAGTTAATTTAAATAGCTGGCCACTTTGAGTGAAAGGAGAGATCCTTCTTGGCGAATTCTTCAACATGGCTCTGCTAACTATCCCTTTTACTGCCGCAATAGGCTTCAAGCTTCTTGGACGTTTGATCCCTTCCTTCCATTATATAAAAGTGCCCCAAAATGATGACAAGGAAAATTTGTATTATTTCAACCTAATTAAAAAAATGTGGCTATATGAGTGCCAAAAGGTAATGCTAAGGTACAACTTGCAAAATACTACGCTTTTTTGTTTTTTGTTTTTAATAAATAATTTATTTAAATTATAAATGCGGGAAATCCAAAAAGAAAAACTCTTTAATTTTATACCTATAACAAATTAAATTTGTTATCAATCAAAAGCCACACTTTCCTTGGATTCCCCTCCCCAAAAATAAAAGACAATAGTAAAACTTGTAAATTGTAATAGCAAAGAGAAAGATGATGACTTACAGGCAAAGAATTCCCTTTTACTAGATTCTTCCGAATTAGACATAAATACTCCAAGTCTTTGGATCTAGTCCCTCGTTAAAGTGGCCTTTTCCATTAGATTGTTCTGAATCAAACATTCGGTTTTGCTTATTTTTGCTACCTTCGGCAGCTGAATCGTTCGATATAACGATAGATTTCACCCATAAAGCATGCTGCTGTTGTTGCTGTTCTGTGCCAGGGTTTGATTGATATCTTCGATGTCTTGGAAACTACTACATTCGTGAATGGCTTCAAGCTTCTTGGACGTTTGATCCTCTGCATCCACTAAATAAAAGTGCACCAACAAGTAGTTGTAAATGATGGCTTATAAATGTTAAAAGTTAAAACTTGAAAGTAAGAAGAAAGACAGACTTACTCGCAAAGTGGTCGGACAATTCCCTTTGACTAGGATCCTTAGAATCCTCCATAAATCCTCCAAGCCTTTAAGTCCTCTTTGGCGGTGGTTCCACAATAGAGTAGCATTCTCCACTAGGTCCTGTCCAATCATCCTCATCACGGCTTCGCTTATTTCCACTACCTTCTTCAATTGAATTACCAATATCATGATGGACTACAATGTTGCTATTGTTGATGCATTGTGCCATAGTTTTACTAGGAATTTCGATGTCTTGCTTGTATATGAATCGAACCCCAATTTTTTACACCTTCAAGTTCCCGAAAGATGCTCTAATCGTAAGTGGATGAAATCTGTCCAGATAGGAATAATAGGTCTGCCAAAGGTGATGTGATTCAATTGTATCATATTTTTTCATTGAACCAGAAATTTCATCGCTATACATTGGAATTCCATTGATTATAAAGGAAAGCCCCCAGTTATGAGGGCATTCAAGCCAATTGTTGGGTACAAAAACAACACAAAATGCAATTCCAATCGACGCATTAGACCAATTAGAAGGCACTTGCACTTTCACTTCATGACCCGTACATTCATGGTTAAAATATTTCGAAATTTCACTTCCAGGAATAATAATTCTTAACTTCTTTGGTAGTGTACCACTTTGTCCCTAAAATATACAAAGCATAACGTTTAGAACTTGGAAAGAGAGAGAGAAAGAGAGAAAGAAAGAGAGAGAAACAGACCTGAAGCATGTTATTAATGCCCTGAAGCATGCTATTGTCAACCAATTTAAAGCAGTTGAAAAACAGGAATTGCAAATCGGCGCAACGATAATATTGCAATTTTGGCAATCTCTCCAAAGAGATACAATTGTTTGCAATTATGGATTCAATAGTTGACGGAACATTTTCCAATGATTGAAGTCTCTTGCAACCCTCCAAATAGAGACTTCGAAGATTAGAGAGTTGAGACATGCTTTTTGGAAGGGAAACAAAATTATTTCCACTTAGATCCAAGTATTTTAAAGAGGACAAGCAACCAATGTCATTGGAAATTGATGAAAGATTGCAATGACTAAGATACAAATATGTTAAAGATTGTAGACCTGAAGGAACCTCTTTTATGGCTGTCCAACACAAATTAAGCACCTCCAAACCTTCCATATTTCCTATGTTCTCTGGCAAGTTGTCAAATTTTAAGCATCAGAAAAGATCAAGAGAATTAAGCAACTTCAAACTACAAATGGTGCTAGGAATACACACAAGATTCATGCAATGTCTTAAAGTCAATAGAGTAAGGTTAGTCAAATGTTCAATTGATGAAGGCAACCCTTCTATAGCTGTTCTACTCAAATCAAGCTTCTCTAGACCTTTGATTATCCATGGGTTCTCAGGCAAGTTTTTAATCTTAAGAATTTAGAAAGATCAAGAGCACCATGAAACTTAAAACAACAAGTTTTGTCAGGAAGACACACAAGATTTTTGCAGCCGAGTATAGTCAATGAAGTAAGGCCGGTCAAGCGTTCAATTGATGAAAGCAACTCTTTTATAGCTGTTCCACTTAAATCTAGAATTTTTAAACCTTTGACATTTCCTAGATTCTCAGGCAAGTTGTCAAAATTTGAGCATCTAGAAAGATCTAGAGATTCAAGCGATTTCAAACTACAAATGGTGCTAGGAAGACACACAAGATTTTTGCAATTGCTTATAATCAATGAAGTAAGGCTTGTCAAGCGTTCAACTGATGAAGGCAACTCATTTATACTTGTTTTACTCAAATCTAGCCTTTTTAAACCTTTGAAATTTACTAGATTCTCAAGCAAGTCGTCAAAATTTGAGCATCCAGAAAGATATAAAGATTCAAGCAATTTCAAACTACAAATGGTGCTAAGAAGACACACAAGATTTTTGCAATCACTTATATCCAATGAAGTAAGACTTGTCAAGCATTCAATTGATGAAGGTAACTCTTTTATCGCTGTTCCACTAAAATCTAGCCTTTTTAAATCTTTGACATTTCCTAGCATCTCAGGCAAGTTGTCAAAATTCCAGCATCCAGAAAGATCTAGAGATTCAAGCGATTTCAAACTACAAATGGTGCTAGGAAGACATAAAAGATTTTTGCAATTGCTTATAATCAATGAAGTAAGGCTTGTCAAGCGTTCAATTGATGAAGGCAACTCATTTATACTTGTTCTACTCAAATCTAGCCTTTTTAAACCTTTGACATTTACTAGATTCTCAGGCAAGTCGTCAAAATTTGAGCATCTAGAAAGATATAAAGATTCAAGCAATTTCAAACTACAAATGGTGCTAGGAAGACACACAAGATTTTTGCAATCGCTTATATCCAATGAAGTAAGGCTTGTCAAGCGTTCAATTGATGAAGGTAACTCTTTTATAGCTGTTCCACTCAAATCTAGCCTTTTGAAATCTTTGACATTTCCTAGCATCTCAAGCAAGTTGTCAAAATTCGAGCATCTAGAAAGATCTAGAGATTCAAGCGATTTCAAACTACAAATAGTACTAGGAAGACACACAAGATTTTTGCAACTCCTAAGAGTCAATGAAGTCAAGCCAATCAAGCCTC
Source organism: Quercus agrifolia (assembly GCA_029955455.1). Taxonomy (NCBI): domain Eukaryota; kingdom Viridiplantae; phylum Streptophyta; class Magnoliopsida; order Fagales; family Fagaceae; genus Quercus; species Quercus agrifolia. The sequence goes on along the minus strand of JARQAD010000011.1, from coordinate 11,091,875 downwards.
CAATTGATGAAGGAATCTCTTCTATAGTAGTTTCACTCAAATCAAGCATCCTTAGATCTTCGATTATCCATGGGTTCTCTGGCAAGTTTTTAAATCTTGAGCATGTTGAAAGATCAAGAGCACCATGGAACTTAAAACCACAAGTGGTGTTAGGAAGACACACAAGATTTCTGCAACCAGGTATATCCAATGAAGTAAGGCTTGGAAGGCGTTCAATTGATGAAGGCAACTCTTTTATAGCTATTCCACTCAAATCTAGCCTTTTTAAACCTTTGACATTTCCTATATTCTCAGGCAAGTTGTCAAAATTCCAGCATCCAGAAAGATCTAAAGATTCAAGCGATTCCAAACTACAAATGGTGCTAGGAAGACACACAAGATTTCGCAATTGCATATATTCAATGAAGTAAGGCTTGTCAAGTGTTCAATTGATGAAGGTAACTCTTTTATAGCTGTTCCACTCAAATCTAGCCTTTTTAAACCTTTGACATTTCCTAGATTCTCAGGCAAGTTGTCAAAATTTGAGCATCTAGAAAGATATAGAGATTCAAGCAATTTCAAACTACAAATGGAGCTAGGAAGACAAGTTAGTTTTTCACAATTCATTAGATTAAGACGAACAAGCTTTTTAAGCAATCCGATGGTTGGGTGAAGCTCGCATAATTCTTCACAAAAATTTAGAACTAATATCTCAAGATTTTGGACTCCAGTGAAGTTTGGGGTTTTTATCAGATTTGAGGAATTGGTCAAGTCAATGAACTTCAACTTTTGAAAATTCTGTTAAAAGAAAAAATGAAAAAAGAAAAAGAAATAAGAAGTTAGAATGATTTGCTTCCTAATGTTTGTTTATTGTGATTTAAAAGCAAAGTTGGAGGAGGATACTTAAGAACACACTTACCTTTATTCCTATCTAAAGTTATTCTATTTTGCTCCATTGCAAACTAAGTTGAACAAGCTCATCTAGTTGGAAACTTGATGGCAAAGATTTTGAAGGATACTCAGTCCAATCAAGAATTCTTAAATCATCAGGAAGATGTGTGGGGATATGGTAAGTGTCATTAACTCTAAGAAATTTAAGATTGAACATCTTCAAAAAGGCATCAGGGTTTTTCTTCAAGAAAATAACCACCCCAAATATCCATAACTTGAACTGCTTTTGTTCCCTAATTATCAAAATTCAAGAAGGAATTGATAATTTGCAAAAAAAAACTATTATTAGCATAACAATTCAAATTTCAAATTTGTTGAACATGAAAGTAGGGAATGAATTCACCTTTTTTTTTCCGAATACTTTGTCATTGTCCTCATCAACCCACAGTCTACTACGCTTTCCAGGATCATTAGGGCATTCTTGAAAAACTATGTTCTTACCCATTTCTTCAAGTAAATCATGCATCCACACTACATCACCATCCACAATTTTCAAGAGAGATTTATCAACGAGTTCCTTCAATCCAATACCAGCGTAAAGGCCAAGATTATCTAGTACTTCTACTACATAATCTTTCTCATTATGATTAAAGAAGCATGCAATATGTAGGAATATTTCCTTCTCTGTGTCATGTAGTCCATCAAAACTTATTTGAAGTACATGCAAAACTTTTGGATTAGGATATTCTTTGAGCCTCTCTAACGCACTTTTCCATTCAACAATACTTTTTCCAAACAAAAATGAACCCAAAACCTCAAGAGCTAAAGGAAGGCCTCCGGCATATTTCAAAAAATGGTTACCCTATATATTCATTGGGACATGCTCTTTTTTAAAAGCTTTCAAGCAAAAAAGTTGAAGAGCATTTTCATCATTCAATCCTTTAACTTCATATATTTCATCTACTCCATGTTTCTTCAACACTTGCATATCTCTTGTTGTTATGATAATTCTACTACCTGGGCCAAATTAATCATGCTTCCCGGCTAACATGTCTAACAAGTCTAGTTTATCTACATCATCTAGAACAAGAAGAATTCTTTTATTATGTAACACATTTTTTATCTTTTTAACTCCACCACACTTATCTTTTATTTTTAAATCCTTTTCCGTCAAAATTTGATCAATAATTTTTTGTTGTATTGGAAGAAAACCTTTTTTTTCAAAATTTTCCCGAACATCCTTAATAAAACTACAAGCTTCAAAATCTTTAGAAACCATATGATAAACAACCCAAGCAAGAGTTGTCTTATCCATTCCCCCCATCGCCCAAATCCCTATAAAGCTAAACACAACTCCAATTCCACCACATGAGATTCTATTCCTACTAGGCCCTTGGTAAATTCTGAGAATGCATCATTATTCAAGTTATGCCATATTAGCCTCACAGTGCTTTTAATAACTTGTGAGAAAGGCATGCAATAAAGAGAGATCATAGAAGATATTTGGTGTTCAATTCTACTTCCTGAAACAGAACCATGTAATGATGTAAATTGATAGGCTCAAGATAAAATTCATAGAAATGCAAACATGTATGTAATATAGATCTGCTAAAGGTTCCAAATGAAGTCATATACATGAAATGGGTCATTATAATTTTTAAAACAAATAAATATATCAATTAAAATTAAATTACTTATTCATTAAAAGCCATCCAGCGAGATTGCCCCCGTGAGTCAAAGCAGCTCTCCACATCTTCACCTTCTCTATATTCTCCTTGAAACATTTTTCATGTTCAATAAAAGCCTATGCAAAAGTTCCCATTTGCTTCCGCACATCAAAGGGCTCCACGCCATAAAAAACTGGTAGAATTTTCATTCCCATGTGTTCCTCGAAGTGAAAGATCTTTGCAAGTTCATCTAAGCATCAAGTGGAAGATGCATAGTTTTTTGAGAAAATGACAACAGCAAATTGCGATTCTTCTATTGCTCTTGAAAGCTCTGGCGAAATAGTTTTTCCTTTCTCAAGTTTTTCATTGTCCTTAAAGGCGTTAATGCCCTTCTGATTGAAAGCATCATATAGAAGGTCTGCCAATGTGTTGCGGGTGTCCTCACCTCTTGGGTATTTTGCTACATTTAAAAAATTTTAGTAACTTATAACTAAAGGTTCTTGGGTATTTTGTTTGTCTGTAGCAAAGAAGCATGAATCGACCAACAGCCCAAGAGAATGAAAGTAATAAAACAAACCTCAGGATAATTTTTTTTTAATGAAGAATATTTTTATTTATCAAAAAACTAGAATAAAAACTTAAAACAAAGCTGTACACAAATAATAGCCCAGCAAATACAACACTCAAACAATCCCTCTGTGCTACCAAAGTGCAAACAGCTACATTTGCAACCACAGTTCACAAGCCCAGTAGGGAACTCAATTGTTACAACAATGCAACTTCATTTCATAAGCACACATTGCTCTAATCACAAACTATTGAGTTAGTGGAAGCTTTTATGCTTATTAGTTGTGTAACAAACTAATAGTAGGTTATTTCATGCTTATTTGTTGTGTGTAACAAAATAATAATATGTTATGCGAAATAGAAATAGAAAAGACAATCACACATGGAACACAAAGATTTACATGGTTCGGCTTTAAGCCTACATCCACGGACAATGTCTAACAGAATATTTCACTAAGAAAATGAGAGATTACAAAATAGCACAAAAGCATGGGACAAGAGAATCTTTAATTTCTCTACTCTGATGCCAGGGCTTAAACTCTATAAAATCAATTAAACACAGCCACACACATATATATACACACATATACAGCAAAAAGTAACCCTCCTTGATTAATTCTTGCCCACTTGAGTGAGTGCCAAGGTGGGTGTGAGAGGAGTGACCTTGCTTGGGTAATTCTTCAACATCTCTCTCATAAAGCTTTGAGTTTCTTGGGTCCCCTCCTTTCATTATATAAAAGTTCCCCAACAAGCCAAGAAGAGAAATTTGTATTATTCAAACCTGATGAAAAAACTTTTAAAAAAATAGATATATGGAATAATTTTAATTTTTGAGTTTGTGGTGATTAGGACATGAGTGCCAAAAGGTGATGATAACAAGCACAATACTTTGAACTTTCTTTTTTTCCCTCCCGCAATGCTTGTATTAATATTGAAAAGAAAAACTCCAATTTATACCTGTGACAAATTAAACTTGAGAAACAAAACCCACACTTTCATTTCATTGGATTCCCCTCCCCAAAATAAAAGAGAAATCAAGACTCATGAACTGTAATAGCAAGAAGAATGATGATGACTTACAAGAAAAGAAGTCAAAACATTCCTTATACCAAATTCTTTAGAATCAGCCATGCATCCAAGTAGTCTTTGGATGGGGTTCGTCAATAGAATAGCCTTCTCCACTTGGTCCAGCCCCATCATCCTCATCATGGCTTTGCTTATTTTTGCTACCTTCTATGGTTGAATCTTAAAGATCATGGCATAGATCACCCACATCCTCAAATTTTCCTACTGTTGATGGTTAATTGATTCATAGTTTGATTGGGATTTTCAATGTCTTGGTAACTATCCCTCTTCCCCCTGTGAACGGATTCAAGCGTCTTTGACATTTGATACTCTCCTTCCACTAAAACAAAGTTCACCAACAAGACAAACAAGAAAAATTTCTATTACCCCAACCTAATATAAAAAAAGAAAAAAAAAAGAAAAGAAAATTGATATGGTATGATTTTAATTTTTGAGTTTGGGCTGATTTTGCTGTGAGTGTTAACAGGTAACGCAAAGGTACAACTAGCACAATACTTTGAAGTTAACAATTTGTAAAAAAAAAAAAAAAAAGTATATGTCCCCCAAAAAAAAGTGATGATGACTTTTGAAGTCATAAGAAGAATGATCATCACTTACTGGAAAAGAAGTCAAAAATTTCCCTTTGACTAGACTCCTCAGAATCAGCCATAAATTCTCCAACTTTATAAATCCAATTTGGTTGTGGTTCCTCATTAGAGTAGCCTTCTCCACTAGGTCCAGCCCCATCATCCTCATGACAATTTTGCTTATTTTTGCTACCTTCTGCGGCTGAATCCTTCAATATCACAATAGATTTCACCAGACCCTAATAGAATGCACAGCTGTTGTTGCTGCTCTGTGCCATAGTTAGATTGAGATCTACGATGTCTTGGTAACTACAACCTTCATGAATGGCTTTAAGCCTCTTGGATGTTTGATTCTCTCCTTCCACTAAATAAAAGTGCATAAACAAGAAAATTTTGTATTATTCCAACCTGATTAAAAATTAAAAAAACAAAAGTAAAAAACTGAAAATAGAATAGTGATATCACCAATATAGTATGATTTTAATTTTTGAGTTTGGGGTGATTTTTATGTGAGTGCTAAACATATATCTCCAAAAAAAAAAAAAAAGATAACTTGTAAATGTTAAAAATATAAGTAAGAAGAAAGATAAAAGACTTACTCGCAAATTAGTCGACAAATTCCCTTTGACTAGAATCCTCAGAATCAGCCATAAATCCTCCAAGCCTTTGAATCCTCTTTGGCGATGGTTCCATAATAGAGCAGCATTCTCCACTAGGTCCTGCCCCATCATTGTCCTCATCATGGCTTCACTTATTTCCGCTACCTTCTGCAATTGAATCATCAATATCATACTGGATTACAATGCTGCTATTGTTGATGCACTGTGCCATAGTTTTTCTGAGATTTTTGATGTCTTGTTGGTATATGAATTGGACCCCAATTTTCTCCACCTCCAACTTTCGGGAAGATGCTCTAATTGTAAGAGGATAAAATTCATTCCGATAGGAATAATAAGTCAGCCAAAGGTGATGTGATTCAATTGTACCATATTCTTTCCTAGAACTAGAAATTTCTCCCTCATTCATTGGAAATCCATCAATTATAAATGAAAGTTCCCAATAACGAGGGCATTCACACCACTTGTTGGGTACAAAAACAACACAAAATGCAATTACAATTGACGCATTAGACAAATTAGAAGGCACTTGTACTTTCAATTCATGACCTGTACATTCGTGGTTAAAATATTTCGGAATTTCACTTCTGGGAATGATAATTTTTAACTTCTTCGATAGTGTACCACTTTGTCCCTGAAATATACAAAGCATAACGTTTAGAACTTTGAGAGAGAGAGAGAGAGAGAGAGAGAGAGATAGACAAACAGACAGACAGACAAACAGACAGGCAGAACTGAAGCATGTTATTAACGCCCCGAAGCATGCTATTGTCAACCAATTTGAAGCAATTGAAAAACAGGAATTGCAAATAGGTGCAATCTAACCTAGAAAGATAAAATTGCAATTCTGGCAATCTCTCCAGTGAGGTACAATCATCTGCAATTACAGAATCAATAGTTGGTGGAACATTTTCCAATGATTGAAGACTCTTGCAACCCTCCAAATAGTCTTCGAAGATTAGAGAGTTGAGACATGCTTTCAGGAAGGGAAACAAAATTATTTCCACTTAGATCTAAGCATTCTATACAGGACAAGCAGCTAATGTCATTGAGGATTGATTAAGATCGCAATGACTAAGATTCAAATCTGTTAAAGATTGTAGTCTTGATAAAGAAGGTAATGATAAGCCCACTAGAACCGGACTTGTTTGTAGGGAAGAATATAAATTAAGACAATAATATTGTTTCCGTGGTAGGACTTGTTGGCAAGTAGCATAATGAAATCCATAATGGTTCCATCGACTCAGGACTTGCTAGTTGGGAATAAAATTCAGATAACTTCCATCCACGGATATGAAGCTGCTTAAGATTTTTAAGGAGAACAATGAAAGAAGGAACCTCTTTTATGGTTGTCCAACACAAATTAAGCAGCTCCAAACCTTCCATATTTCCTATGTTCTCTAGCAAGTTGCCAAATTTTAAACATCCAAAAAGATCAAGAGAATTAAGCAACTTCAAACTACAAATGGTCCTAGGAAGGCGCACAAGATTTTTTGCAATATCTTTGAGTCAATAAAGTAAGGTTAGTCAAACGTTCAATTAATGAAGGCAACTCTTCTATTGCTGTTATGCTTAAATCAAGCTCTCCTAGACCTTCAATCATCCATAGGTTCTCTGGCAAGTTTTTAAATTGGGAGCATTTTGAAAGATTTCGAGCACCACACAACTTCAAACCACAAGTGGTGTTAGGAAGATACACAAGATTATTGCAATAGAGTAGAGTCAATGAAGTAAGGCTCATCAAGCCTTCAATTGATGAAGGCGACTCTTTTATAGATGTTCCACTTAAATCAAGATTCAATAAACATTTGAGATTCCCTAGGTTCTCCGGCAAGTTTTCAAAATTTGAGCACCCACAAAGACCAAGACATTCAAGTGAATTCAAACTACAAATGGTGCTAGGAAGACACACGAGATTCTTACAATATTTGAGAGTCAATAAAGTAAGAATTGTCAAACCTTCAATTGATGAAGGCAACTCTTTTATAGCTGTTCCACTCAAATGAAGCTTCTTGAGACCTTTGAGATTCCCAAGGTTCTCCGTCAAGTTGTCAAAATTTGAGCACCCACAAAGATCAAGACATTCAAGCCAATTCAAACTACAAATGGTTCTAGGAAGACACACAAGATTCTTACAATCTTTGAGAGTCAATAAAGTAAGGGTTGTCAAACCTTCAATTGATGAAGGCAAATCTTTTATAGCTATTCCACTCAAATGAAGCTTCTTGAGACCTTTGAGATTCTCAAGGTTCAAGTTGTCAAAATTTGAGCACCTACAAAGAGCAAAACATTCAAGCAAATTCAAACTACAAATGGTTCTAGGAAGGCACACAAGATTCTTACAATCATTAAGAGTCAATAAAGTAACAGTTGTCAAACCTTCAATTGATGAAAGCATCTCTTTCATAGTTGTTCCACTCAAATAAAGTGTATTGAGACCTTTGAGATTCCCTAGGTCCTCTGGCAAGTTGTCACAATTTGAGCACCAATAAACATCAAGACATTCAAGCGAATTCAAACTATAGATGGTGCTAGAAAGACACACAAGATTTTTGCAATAGCGTATGTTCAATGAAGTAAGGCTTGTCAGGTGTTCAATTGATGAAGGTAACTCTTTTATAGCTATTCCACTCAAATCTAGCCTTTTTAAACCTTTGACATTTCCTAGCATCTCAGGCAAGTTGTCAAAATTTGAGTATCCAGAAAGATCTAGAGATTCAAGCGATTTCAAACTACAAATGGTGCTAGTAAGATACACAAGATTTTTGCAACTCCTAAGAGTCAATGAAGTCAAGCCAATCAAGCCTCCAATTGATGAAGGAATCTCTTCTATAGCTATTTCACTCAAATCAAGCATCCCTAGATCTTCGATTATCCATGGGTTCCCTGGCAAGTTTTTAAATCTTGAGTATGTTGAAAGATCAAGAGCACTATGGAACTTAAAACCACAAGTGGTGTTAGTGTCGGACCGTGTGCCTTACCGATCCATCCAATGACCAATTGGTGAAGGATGAGGGGGCACAAATCTTTTATTACATTCGATTGCAGACCAAGCCCATTGATATTAGAGCGAATTGTGAAATCTCTCACAGTTAGGAAGACACATAAGATTTTTGCAATAGCGTATATTCAATGAAGTAAGGCCTGTCAAGCGTTCAATTGATAAAGGTAACTCTTTTATAGCTGTTCCACTCAAATCTAGCCTTTTTAAATCTTTGGCATTTCCTAGCATCTCAGGCAAGTTGTCAAAATTCGAGCATCCAGAAAGATCTAGAGATTCAAGCGATTTCAAACTACAAATGGTGCTAGGAAGACACACAAGATTTTTGCAACTCCTAAGAGTCAATGAAGTTAGGCCAATCAAGCCTCCAATTGATGAAGGAATCTCTTCTATAGCAGTTTCACTCAAATCAAGCATCCTTAGATCTTCGATTATCCATGGGTTCTCTGGCAAGTTTTTAAATCTTGAGCATGTTGAAAGATCAAGAACACCATGGAACTTAAAACCACAAGTGGTGTTAGGAAGACACACAAGATTTTCGCAACCATGTATATCCAATGAAGTAAGGCCTGTCAAGAGTTCAATTGATGAAGGAAACTCTTTTATAGCTGTTCCACTCAAATCTAGCTTTTTTAAACTTTTGACATTTCCTAGATTCTCAGGCAGGTTGTCAAAATTCGAGCATCCAAAAAGATCTAGAGATTCAAGAGATTTCAAATTACAAATGGTGCTAGGAAGACAAATTAGTTTTTGACAATACATTAGATCAAGACGAACAAGCTTTTTAAGAAATCTGATGGATGGGTGAAGCTCGCGTAATTCTTGACAACCATTTAGAACTAATATCTCAAGATTTTGGACTCCAGTGAAGTCTGGGGTTATGATCAGGATTGAGGAATCAGACAAGTCAATGAACTTCAACTGTTGAAAATGCTGTTAAAAGAAAAAGAAAAAAAAAGTTAGAATGATTTGCTTCCTAGTGTTTGTTTATTGTGATTTAAAAGCAAAGTTGTAAGAGGTTACTTAAGAACACACTTACCTTTATTCTTATCCAAAGTTGTTCTATTTGGCTACATTGCAAACAAAGCTGAACAAGCTCATCTGGCTGGAAACTTGATGGCAAAGATTTTGAAGGATAATCACTCCAATCAAGAATTCTTAAATCATCAGGAAGATGTGTGGGGACATGGTCAATGAAATTAACTTTAAGAAATTTAAGATTGTACATCTTCAAAAAGGCATCAGGTTTCCAAGTTGCCCCTTGTTCTTTAAACAAATAACCACCCATAATTTCCATAGCTTGAACTGCTTTTGTTCCCTGATAATCAAAATTCAAGGAGGAATTGATAATTTGCAAAAAAAATATTATTAGTATAACAATTCAAATTTCAAATTTGTTGAACATGAAGGTAGGGAATGAATTCAATTTCTCTAAATAATCTCTTACCTGATTTTTTCTTAATACTTTGTCAATGTCCTCATAAACCCACAGTCGACTACGCTTTCCAGGATCATCGGGGCATTCTTGAAAAACTATGTTCTTACCCATTTCTTCAAGTAAATCATGCATCCACACTACATCATGATCCATAATTTTCAAGAGAGATTTATCAACAAGTTGCCTCAATCCAATACCAGCATGAAGGCCAAGATTATCCAGTACTTGTGCAACATGATTTTTCTTTTTATGATTAAAGAAGCATGCAATATGTAGGAATATTTCCTTCTCTGTGTCATGAAGTCCATCAAGACTTATTTGAAGTACATGCAAAACTTCTGGATTAGGATATTCTTTGAGCCTCTCTAATGCACTTTTCCATACAACAGTACTTTTTCCAAACAAAAATGAACCCAAAACCTCAAGAGCTAAAGGAAGGCCTCCGGCATATTTCAAAAAATGGTTAGACAACCCTATATAATCATTAGGGACATGCTCTTTTTTAAAAGCTTTCATGCAAAAAAGTTGAAGAGCATTTTCATCATTCAATCCTTTAACTTCATATATTTCATCTACTCCATGTGTGTTCAACACCTGCATATCTCTTGTTGTTATGATAATTCTACTGCCCGGGCCAAACCAATTATGCTCCCCGGCTAACATGTTTAACATGTCTAGTTTATCTACATCATCTAGAACAAGAAGAATTCTTTTATGACGTAACCCATTTTTGATCTTGAAAACTCCATCATACTTATCATTTATTTTCAAATCCTTTTCCCTCAAAATTTGATCAATAATTTTTTGTTGTATTGGAACAAAACCATTTTTTTCAAAATTTTCCCGAACATCCTCAATAAAACTGCAAGCTTCAAAATCTTTAGAAACCATATGATAAACAACCCAAGCAAGAGTTGTCTTACCCATTCCCCCCATCGCCCAAATCCCTATAAAGCGAACATCATTTGACCCTACAGCTAAACGCGACTCCAATTCCACCACATGAGAGTATATTCCTACTAGGCCCTTGGTAACTTCTGAGAATGCATCATTATTCAAGTTATGCCATATTAGCCTTACAATGCTTTTAATAACTTGTGAGAAAGGCCTGCAATAAAGAGAGATCATAGAAGATATTTGGTGTTCAATTCCGCTTACTAAAACAAAACCATGTAATGATGTAAATTGATAGGCCCAAGATAAAATTCATAGAAATGCAAACAAGTATGTAGATCTGCTAAAGGTTCAAAATGAAGTCATATATATAAATGGGTCATCAAAAAATTTAAAACAAATAAATATATCAATTGAAATTAAATTACCTATTCATTAAAGGCCATCCAGCGAGATTGCCCACGTGAGTCAAAGCAGCTCTCCACATCTTCACCTTCTCTATATTCTCCTTGAAATGTTTTTCATGTTCACTAAAAGCCTGTGCAAAAGTTCCCATTTGCTTCCGCACATCAGAGGGCTCCACGTCATAAAAAATTGGCAGAATTTTCATTCCCATGTGTTTCTCGCAGTGAAAGATCTTTGCAAGTTCATCTAAGCACCAAGTCGAAGATGCATAGTTTTTTGAGAAAATGACAACAGCAAATCGCGATTCTTCTATTACTCTTAAAAGCTCTGGCGAAATAGTTTTTCCTTTCTCAAGTTTTTCATCGTCCTTAAAGGCGTTAATGCCCTTCTGATTGAAAGCATCATATAGAAGATCCGCCAATGTGTTGCGGGTGTCCTCACCTCTGAAACTGAGGAACACATCATACTTCCCTCGCGCAGAAGAAGAAGAAGAGGAACTTGGGAAAGATGAGGAGTCCATTTCCATGCCCATTAAAGCCATTAGAAAATATAGATCTGACATGCAAAATTTAAAAAACAAAAAAAAGATCAATTAGAATTAGTTTAGAACCGAAGAAAGAATAAAAAGAAACCACTTGATCCCTAGCCTGAATTGTGTAGCTTTGAAAGAGACGGAATTGAATCTGAAATTAGGAATTGATGAGACAGAGAAAGAGGAGACCGAGGAGTGGACTGAAATTTGGAAGAGATGAAAGAGGACTGAAATCATTCTTTATTTTTCTGAGTACTTCCACTTCCCAGTGAGGAGTGAAAGTAGCTCTCTTCTTCTTAGTACTTTCACTTCAAAAGTTGCGATGAAATTTCCTAGTGCATGAGCAGGGAAAGTTCTGCAACTACAAAAAATTTTCTTTTTCATATTGCTTTTTTCACCAGGCTTGTAGCATTTTCTTTTAAGTAAAAAATTCAAGCACTAAGACAAGTCGACTTTCCAGTGACCAGGGAATTCCTGTTTATGTTTATATTTCTCCTTCCCTTTCTTTTTTACAAGCTACAAAGTTCTTTTTACACTACTTTTTTGGATTTTTTTTTTTGAGCTAAATAAATTATTTTTTTAGGATTATTTTATTAAAAAGATTCTTTTCGAAAATAAAGTTTCGAGTAAAATTCAACTTTCCAAAAATTGAGTTCTAGCAACCACTTGCTAATGTAAAGCCACTAATAATAATGCTCTAACATGGCATTTAATAATAGCAATATGATTTTTTTAACAATATAACTTCTTAACACCACCAATATTAGTGCTCTAATATTGTATTTAAAAATATTTGCCATTTATTCTCCAAAAAAATGGCATTTATATATAAAAATCATGTCACTTTGAACTAGAGTCCTATGCAATTTTTTTTTTCTTTAAAAAATACATTTTTAAAAATTGATTTCAATGCAAAATCAAAAAACAAAAAACCAAGAAAATTGAGGTCCCATTTGGTAAAGAAGTTCGAGTAATATTGTTTGTATTTTTTTGAAATACGTGTGGATGAAAAAGTGTGTGAAAATATATGTAATATTGTTTAAAAACTGAAAACATATTGCTAAAATACTCTACCAAACGAACCCTAAGAGTTTGAAAAACTCTAGTTCTATTTAACACACCTGGTTCCAAATTGCGCAGTTTTCTTTTAAGAGTTTATTTATGTATTTATTTTTTAAAAAATAATTATTAAAGAAAAGTAAGAAAAATCTTACAATTGCCTTTTAAGAACTGAGATTTAAAATTAAAAAATTCTCTTTTAATTCAAGCATAAGAATATATCAACAATTTTTAACCTTTTAATAAGTTTGGTTCATTTTTTTTTTGTCACTTTTTTGTTTTAATTGGGTATTATTTATTAATTAAGGTATATGAGTAAATTTATATAAACTCAATTTTTCCATTTTTCCACTCTTCTACTCTCAACCAAACAAAAATATAGAAAATTAAAATTTTTTCTATCTTTCTACTTTTTTAGCCTCTTACTATTTTCTACCCTCCCACTTTTTCAACCTACCAAACCGACCATAAAGAAATGGAGTAAACGGAAAGTTCATAGTTTACTTTATCCAATACCCATCTACAACAAGTACAATCTTCTTTATTTGATTATTTTTAAATAAAGAATCTCATCTCAGTTGTACTAAGTAATATCAAGTTTGATTTATCTTTTATTGCAAGACATCAAAAACTGTGAAAGGTCACATGAAATGTGAAAGTACAAAAAATAAATTAAAGAAATGGAGTAACCCTTCTAGGAAAGTTCATAGTTTACTTTACCCAATACCCATCTATAACAAGTACAATCTTCTTTATTTGATTATTTTTAAATAAAGAATCTCATCTCAGTTGTACTAACTAATATCAAGTTTGAATTTATCTTTTTTTTTGCAAGACATCAAAAATTGTGAAAGGTCATGTGAAATGTGAAAGTACAAAAAATAAATTAAAGAAATGGAGTAAGCCTTCTAGGAAAGTTCATAGTTTACCTTACCCAAGACCCATCTATAACAAGTACAATCTTCTTTATTTATTATTTTTAAATAAAGAATCACATCTCAGTTGTACTAATATCAGGTTTGAATTTACATTTTTTTGCAAGACATCAAAAACTGTTAAAGTTCACGTGAAATGTGAAAGTACAAAAAATAAATTAAGAAATAGAGTAAGCCGTCTAGGAAAGTTCATAGTTTACTTTACCTAATACTTATCTAAAACAAGTACAATCTCCTTTATTTGATTATTTTTAAATAAACAATCTCATCTCAGTTGTACTAAGTAATATCAAAGTTTAAATTTTTTTTAAGGTTCAGTTAATGTGTGTCTTTAGGCTATCTATTTTTATAAATATTTTTTCAGAAATTGAAAAAACTGTCAATAATTTTTCAGTTTCTGAAAAAAAAATTTCTAAAAATGGAAACTATTGTGTACGCTTAGGACACTCGTTAGCAAAATCCTTTTTTTAATCATCAATCTCATAATTATATCACTGTATAAGAAATTTACTTTTATACTCCTAAAATAAGTAATTTAAATAATTTATGTGAATATATTTATCTGGTACGTAATTCTTGAATAATGTTCCACCACACACCGGTACCAGAATATTACATTCCTATATTGCTTTTTTTGCTTTTTATGTTGCTTCCAAGTTAATAGTTTGTTTATATATTTATTAAAAAAATAATTATTAAAGTAAAAAAAAATCATAAAATTTTCTTTTAAGAACTGAGATTTTTAAACTTAAAAAAATTCATTTTTAATTTTAACATTAGAACAAATGAATAATTTTTTGATGAACAACAAATGAATAATTTTAAACCTTTTAACTTCTCTCTCTTACATTAAAAAAGTGCAATTGCATAGTTCAGGTGCTCATATATATTGTGCATATGCCTAGTATTAGTAATACAATGGCAGCTTTGCATGACTAAAATAATAAATAATGTCAGTTTAAAAAATCAAAAACATAAATATTGTTAGTTTTATGTATTAATTACTTAAATCCACTCTAAAAGTATAAATTATAAATTCTTTGCACTTTAAAGTTTAAACTATCTTCTTAAATTTCATGGAGATTGTGCTTTTTTAGCCTCACTTTATTTTTAATAGTTTTTAATTTTATTTTATGAGAATTTATTTTTAATTGTGAATAAGACACAATTTGCAAGCATTGCTGAAAACATAAAATTAAGATGGCTATTACAAGTTTCTCAAAACAAAAACAAAAAAGATGGTTATTACAACTCTTAGGTCTAAAGTCTTAAAACTTTGATAGTGGGGTTGTTGAGGCAATTCTACGTGTTCCCCTAACTTGTTATCAGACAAATGATGCTATGTTTTGGTCACATTCCAACAATGAGTTCTACACAGTCAAATCTAGTTATTATGTGGCTAAGATCATCACAATAAAAGAAGATTTAATTTAGAGCTCAAAAGGAGCATAAGCAAGTGTGGTCAAAGTCCCAAAGATTTGAAAGTTTACATTGTTTGATTCTCAACACACCCATATCTCAATTTTCTTCTACACACAAACCCAACTTTAAGATAAAAGAAAGAATGCAAAGGTGAAAAAATAAAAGCTTTGATCTGATAAAATAAACCCAGAAAATAAAGTGAAAAGATCTCAGTTTTAAAGGTTTGGTGTTGATATATGAAGTTCTGATCTCATATCATAAACCTAGTAAATAACACAAACATCATAAACCCAGAAAATACCCAAAAAAACTAAAACTTAAATAATCTAGTCCGAAAATCAGAGCCAAAAAAGACTATAACAACACATCAAACTCCACAAAATTTTAACAATAGATGAGACTGAGAGAATCAAGGAGATGCACCTGAGATTGGGGCTAGAACAGGTGGATCTGAAATTAGGGAAGAAGAAATAACTTGATCCCCAACCTGACTTGCGTAGTTTTGAAAATCCGTTGAATCAGAGTAAGGAGAAATCCAATCTGAAATTTGCAAATGAAGTTTCTCTTTTTGTTGTTTTATTTTTAACAGCTACTATAAACTTTTTTTTTTTCTTTCATATTTTCTTCTTAAAAAAAATTATCGTAAATAGTGATGTTGGAAATTTCCAAAGAAACTTCATTCCTCGAGAGTATCGAAGAAGTTAAGTGGTAGACCCCATAATGATAGAGTCATCGTATTAGTCAACTCTACTGTACACTATAGCAAACACATCCCACATGTTCAAAACGAGGACAAAGCGTAAATTCTTGGTGACTAGCCAGAGTTGTTGATAACTCGATTGTTACAAAAATGGTGGGGGCATTGAAAGTGTCATAAATGGTGTGGGGAAAATTTGTCAAGTTTATCTTTGGCTAATTTGTATTTATTAAACTTTGTGCTAAACCGATTCTAAGTTTAGGCCCATCTTTTTATCTTTAATTACTAGAGCTATACTATTTGATTTCTGCTTGTCAAGAAAACAGTGAAGACTGAAGACTGAAAAATTGAAAAAAAAAAAAAAAAAAAAAAAAAAACAAAGCAAAGCCAAAACGACACCGTGAACAGTAAGAAAAGGGTGACATCATTTTAATGAGAGGGTGGCGTTTTGCAAAAGAAAATTGAAAAAGAAGGCTAAAAACTATAACACCCTAACCTAATTGCATAATTAATTTTATGAGTTTATATGCTTGTTATTATTTTAATTACTTTAAGTACATAAAGTTTTGATATTGTGATATTATAAAACATATATGCTCTTTTAATGTTATGGATATAACTTTATAAAGGTAAGGATATATATAGATATATATATATATATATATATATATATATATATATATATATATATATGCAAAGTTATATTATTCTTTGGGCCTTTCTAAAAATATAAGCTTATAAGGGGTGAAAAGTATAAATGCCAAAAGTTGGGAAATGTGGGTTGTGATCTTTTCTTCTCTTAGCATTACACGTATCCCACCCCAAAGTCCACTCTTCTTATCTTCTTTTGCTGCACCAGAAAGTCCAGCTCCTTTTCTTCTTTCTCTATTCCTCTTTCTTGTTCTTGTTTCTATCTTCTTCCTTTTGCTCTACACGGCAGCAACATCTCACAACAGCCCCCCATTTCTTTCACCAAAAATCATAAATATCTCTATAAGAGGAAATCAAACTCTTACTAAAGTTTAGCTTCAGTTGTGGGTAAGTATATATGTTTATTTTCTGTTATGGATATTTTAATTGTGTAATGTTTTGCTTTAGTTTCAGTTCTATGTTCTCTAATCTGATTTTAGAAGCTGAACTTGTGATTCTGTTTTAGTAACTTGAAAGATTGATAATATTATGGTCTATTGGATGCTTATCAATTTATTTTGACATGTATAGTATAGTTATAAAAATACCCAAATGAAAGGAAGGCCAATTGCTATTAGTTGATGATTTTGTAAGAATACATGCTGAAACTGTCACTGTGACAGATTTGGTGTTTACAACAAGAAAAATATGTATTAAATCATATTCTGTGAATTAGGAGGTTAGGAGTAGTTTTTATGAATTCTAAGACACACATGGTTCTAATGGAAGTGGTCTCACAACATTTGGATGTGTATAAAAATAATGGTTTAATTTCTTAGTTGCAAGAAATTCTGTCAGGATAGATTTGAGCACGCTGCCTTGTATAATTTTTAATAAATCATGGTTTTATGGTATATACTAGACATATAGGTGAGTGGTTCTGTAAAATTTCATGACATTTGGATGTGTGTGTACAGCCCATTTGTATTTTACAAATGGCGCATACGCTGCTGAAATGAGCAGTGAACAACATATGCTACACTTAACTTTGTGGATTTAATTCTCAAGTTAGGGTGAATGTTTTGAGCTATAATTTAATATACTCATCATTTGGTATGTTCGGATCATATATAAATTTTATGTCTTGGTTTCTCTATGGTTTGGCTACATGATATGTTTGATGATTGTATCATGTGCTTTGGGGAACCTTGTGTGATGGGAATTAGGATTTTCTTGAGTTTGAGAGTTAGGTTATGATTGAAGTATAAGTTTATATACTTAGGAAGAGTTTTTCAGTAATAAGTTTTGGTCTTTCATTTAGGTGACGAAAACAAGAACATAGACACTTGAGCTCCTCTTGTACAATCTCTCGCGTCTTCTATTTTCAGGTAAGGGATTTGTGACATGTGCTTTTGATAAGTATAAAAATTGTTTAGAAAAGTATTATGCATTAAAGCTTTTAATTAGAGATATCACATATAAGCATGATTTAAGTGAAATATATGTTCGTAAGTTGTTCAATCTTATATATATGATAATTTTAGCATATTGATGCTAGTACTTAGATCATGAACAATATATTTAAGAACGAAGTGGATATGCTTCTATTATGAAATAATTATGTAAAAGCATAGTTATCAGAAAAATATAGTTTTCGGGTTATTCTATTGTTATGTTCTGAACTAAACTAGTAGGGATTATAGTACTGGCATTTCCATGGAGATTCTGATTGGCCATTAAAAGTGGGATTGTCTCTACTGTACCCGCCCTTATTGGTAACAGCCAACTTGTGGAGGATGTCAACCTACCCCCATGGTTGAAAATATATATTATGATATGATTTCGAAATTACCTAGCATTGTGGGGAATGCTGGATGCCTAGCACTCTGTGCTGGAAGCCTTCGAAAGTTGTGACAGACTTACAATTGGATTAACTAATATGTATTATAAATATGTATTAAGCTATTTGGAAATTACAAGAAAAGTATGATGATAAGAAAGGTATGCTGAATGTGTTATAAGTCTGATGAGAAATTGTGATAAAGTATTTTATAGTCTATTCAAATATAAGATTACTGAATTATGTTTACGTTCCTTATTATGTCCTTTTATTATTATATGAAAGGAAAATGAAGTATTTTCATCTAAAAGCTCGTAAGTTATTTTAAGAACAGTAAGAACAGTATGAAGGTTATTTTATCAAAACTGGCATATCCATAAAATATTCGATTTACATGTATTCTTATTAAAGGTCCATGGAGCTTAAAACCTTACTGGGCTTCGCAGCTCACCCTATTATATTTCAGTGCACAGGTTCTTCCTAGAAGTAGCGAGAGTATTAAAGGTGGCAAGGATTCTGTGATTCTCGTTTGTTAGATTTTATAGTTTTTTGTTGTATAGTAGTTTAGCTCTTTTGTTGTATAGGAGGAATCAAGATGTACTGATCCTTGAGCACAGATGTAATTCTGAACCTTAGTTTGTTTTGAACCCTAGTTGTATGTCTTTGGGGTTAGGTTTGTAATAAGAGTTTTGCTAAACGTTTAGCATTGTAATATTTACATGAATACCTTAAGTTTCAGCCAAGTGGTAATCTTGCAAAGTGCAAATGAAATGAAGTTTCAAGGTTTTCATCATTTTTGTATATTGTGGCTTTTATGCAAGAAATAAGTAGGAATACAAGAAATAATTCTTGATAAGCACCTTCGATTTAGGTTGGTTCGTGTTAGTATTGAGGTAAACTTGATATTAACATGCCGATCATACCCTAAATTCTGGAGTACAGGTTTGGGTCGTGACAAAAATGCTTACCGTATTAATTAAAAGTTTAAATGTGTGTTTGGCTTAGAATGAGAAATATAAATTATTCAACTATTCAACTTATTTTTGCTATTATTCATGAGCCTCATTGCATTTTTTGACACTATTAGTGACCTCTCTGGACTATTTCAATTAACCTTTACCTTTATTTACAGTACTTTTAATAATAATTTTTCAGTTTTAGCAAAATAAACATAATTTAAATACACCTTAGTGAAACACATGAGAAGCACAGGGTTTTATTTCCAAGAAACTTCATGTTGTCAACCGAATGCAAGAGTCATCATATGAGTCTACACCATAGCTTTTACATCCCATGTCAAAAGTAGCAGCAAAAATTCTCTGTTTTTTTAGCTAAAAAGTTATTTTCATATTGGTTTTTTACCACGAATAGGTGAAAAGTTAAAATTCTTTTCATTCTACAGTAAAAATTCAAATTCATGCATTTCAACGAGAAAGATAAGTCGTATCGCTAGTTTAAGCTTTTGAGTTCTCTCCCACGTAGGAGCGCTTCCTCTCTTGAGTGTTCTTTACTTTTCTCGAGTGTTCTTTCCCTTTCCTTGATAGGAACGATCTCTAAGGCCCTAATTCGGAGCTTTTAGTTCTGATTAGGTGGCCTAAAGTTCATTGAAATGCTTCAATTTTCACGGTAAGGATCAGAATCATAGAGAAAGAGCTAATAGATGTCTTGAAGAACATGCAGCTAACGGAAGAAGAAGAGTTGCAAATCTCAGTTTCGGAAGAAGGCAGAGCACAGGTAATAGAGGAGTGTTCTCAAAGTCTAATGGGAAAACTGTTGACAGACAAAAAGCAAAACCTGCGTGCTCTAAAGAATACTTTAAGGATTGCTTGGAAAATTGGCCAGGATTTGAAGATTGTGGAAGTTGGAAGTGATATCCTTCAATTCAAGTTTGCCAATGAATATCAGCTAAGGTGGGTTGAAACCAATGGCCCATGGAACTTTGAAAATAATCTTCTGTTGCTCAAAAGATGGGAGAGGGGAATGACGGCAAGTAATATTTCTTTTACCAACTCTCCTTTTTGGGTACAAATTTGGGGTTTGCCCTTTGATATGATGACAGAGAAGATAGGAAAGGAGATAGGCAACAATTAGGGGATTTTTATGACAGTGGATACAAGATCATGGATGTCAGAGCAAGCAAAGTTCATAATGATAAAGGTGAATCTTCCACTGGAAAAACCCTTAAAAAGGTATGGAAAGGTTGCTAGCCCAGAGGGGGAGAGTTTTTGCATCCAATTTCGCTATGAAAGGTTGCCGGTTTTCTGCTTTAGATGTGGAGTAATGGGGCATGATGAGCGACATTGCAAGAAAAGTGGCCAACCAAATCAAGCTCTGCAATATGGTGAATGGTTAAGGGCTCAAGGTGGAAGCAAAGCTAGATTGACAAAAGAAGAACAAAGAAAGAGTCCTTTAAACCAGCAAGCTGATGACACGGCAATGCAAGAAAGGATGCAGTTTAGGGCGGAAGACAGTGGCTACTCCCATCCCCTTGTAGGTGCATAATCCGGGGACAATCTTGGAAATGCAAAAAGAGGAAGTCTTGTCTCAATGACCTTAGAGGAAGGTGAGCACGCCACGCAAGAGGTACGTCAATTTCAATTTCAAATTCAAAATAGTAGAAATGATGAGATAGAAGCAAGGGAAAAAAAGGAAAATATCCACAATGAAAAGGGAAAAGAAAATAATCAAAATATGGGGCTAGCCCATACCTTTATGTCAACAGTAGGATGTGAAAGTGGGGTAAGTGGGGTAATCCACATAGGCTGTGAAGAAACAAAAAATATGGAGTTTTAGGAAGTCACTAGCCCAGTTAAAATGGATGTTAGGCTTAGTATAGAGAAGGAAAATAATGATAAGGAAAATAAAGCACAGAAAAAGAAGGGTAAACTGAAGAAGCTAACCCATGGTCAAAACAAATAAAATGAAATGGGAAGGGATGTAGCTAGTAGTATAGTGGGTGTAAAGAGAACTCTCTGGGCAGATGAGGAAGAGGTTGATGTAGGAAGGCAGAAAAAGTTTTGTGGTAGTAACACAATCCCATTTGATCTATCAGCGGTGTTTGCAGAGCGGCACCGCTGGGAGCCATGAATACCTTAAGCTGGAACTACTGGGGGCTAGGGAACCCCCGGTCAGTTTGAGCGTTGCGCGATATGGTGCAACGATGGTGCCCCAAATTGGTATTTTTGATGGAGACAAAAGCTGGAATAAATAGGATAAGGAGAATAATGGTGAAGATAGGCTTATTAAATGGAGTAATTGTTCCTAGCAAGGGAAGAAGTGATGGAATAGCTATGTTATGGGAAAGGGATCTAACTATGGAGCTTAAAAGTTATACTAGGTATCATATAGATGCAGTAGTAACTGATCCTACATCTGGTTTTAAATGTAGAATCACGGGTTTCTATGGCAACCCAGATACAAATCGGAGGAAGGAGTCTTAGGAATTACTACATTTTCTAAATGCTCAATTTTAGATGCCATGGGTTTGTTTGGGGGATTTTAACAAAATATTATCAAACTCTGAGAAATGGGGAGGCCTAGAGAGACCCCAACAGCAAATAGAGGGTTTTAGAAGAGTAGTTAATGTTTGTGGTTTTATTGACCTTGGATATGAGGGCCTAGAGTTTACTTGGTGTAACCAAAGGTCAGCTGAGGAAAGAATTCAATTAAGACTTGATAGGGTGCTGGCTACAACAGATTGGAAAGATCATTACAGAGATACCAGGGTCCTCTATGTGGCGGATTCAACTTCATATCATTGTGCTCTGGTTCTAACTAACCAAAGAAATGTCCAAGGAAGGGGGAAAAAGGAGATTCCATTTTGAGGCAGCATGGGTTAGACACGATAAATGCAAGGAGATAATTCAAGAAGCTTGGAAGAATTATTCGGGGTTTCAAATGGCTAGCGATTTTGCTGAGGGTCTGAGAGTGTGTGCTGAGGGCTTAACAAGATGGAACAATTCAGACCTTAGGCATGATGCTCGAATGATAAAGGAGAAGAGGAAGCAACTGTAAGTTCTAATCCAAGCTGATAGGGATGGAAGTAGGGGAGAAGAAATTAATGCAATAAGGAAGGAAATAAATGAAATGTTAGATGATGAAGAAATCAAGTGGAATCAAAGATCCAGAATCCAATGGCTGACCCTTGGTGACAGAAACACAAAATATTTCACTACAAAGCATCTCAGAGAAAGAAGAAGAATGAAATCAGGGGCTTGCTAGATGGAGAAGGGAATTGGTGCGAAGAGAAAACAGACATAGTAAACATTGCTGTGAGTTACTTCAAAGAGCTGTACTCTACCTCATTCCCAACTAGAGCGATGGAAGTAGCAGATTTGATACCGAGAAGGATTACTAGGGAGATGAATGAAGACTTAACAAAAGACTTCCAGAAGTAGGAAATTATTCAAGCTATCCGACAAATGCACCCAACAAAAGCACCGAGCCTTGACGGTATGTCTGCTATCTTTTATCAAAAGTATTGGGATATCATTAGGGATGATGTGATAAAAATTGTCCTTAATATTCTTAATTTCAATGCCCCTATTGCTGAGCTAAACAAGACAAATATAGCTTTCATTCCTAAAATAAATAATCCAACAAAGATAAGTGAATTCCGACCAATAAGTCTTTGTAATGTTTCATACAAAATTGTGTCAAAGATTCTTGCAAATAGACTGAAACCCTTTCTCCCCTCTATCATTTTTGAAAGCCAAAGTGCTTTTGTTCCAGGTAGACTCATAACTAACAATGTCCTGGTTGCTTTTGAAATCATGCATTATCTAAAGAAAAAAAAGGATGGGAAAGAGGGGTATATGGCAATTAAATTAGATATGAGTAAAGCCTATGACAGAGTGGAATGGTGTTTTCTTGAAAAAATTATGTCAAAAATGGGCTTTGATAATAAATGGATTAAATTGATTATGGGCTGTATAAACTCTGTTTCCTATTATGTTCTCATAAATGGTGAGGCCCATGGTTGTATTACTCCTATGAGGGGGCTATGCCAGGGTGATCCCTTTATCTCCCTACATGTTTCTTTTATGTATAGAAGGGCTAACGGCTTTGATTGTGGAGGCAGAAAGGAGAAGGCAGATTTCAGGCATCTCTATCTGCAAGGGCAGCCCAACAATTACCCATCTCTTATTTGCCGATGATAATGTGATCCATTGCAAGGCATCGAAGCAAGAAAGTAGAGAACTATGTACAATCCTACATAAATACGAGGAAGTAGTAGGCCAAAAAATAAACACAGAAAAGTCATTGGTCTTTTTTAGTAAGAATACTAAGGAAGAGACAAGAGAAAGGGTGAAGGATGAGCTGGGCTCAATGCAGAATGTACAGCCAGGAAAATATTTGGGCCTACCTTCGATGATTGGAAGATCAAAGAAACAAATATTCAATGAAATTAGGGAGAGAGTGGGGACAAAGATGACTGGTTGGAAAGAGAAATTGCTATCAATTAGAGGAAGAGAAATCCTTACAAAAGCTGTTGCTCAGACTGTTCCCACATACACAATGGGGTGTTTCTTACTTCCCAAAGGTCTTTGTGAAGATATTGAGGGGATCATACAGAATTTTTGGTGGGGGTAAAAGAATCAAGAATCAAAAATGGCTTGGGTTAGCTGGTCAAGAATGTGCAAATCAAAGTTAGAGGGGGGGAATGGGGTTTAGTGATCTTTATGCTTTCAATTTGGCTATGTTGGCAAAGCAAGGATGGAGGATGTTGGAAAACCCCACATCGCTTATGGCGCACATGTTCAAAGCAAGGTATTTCCCCAATGGGGATTTTTTAAATGCAAGCATAGGCAGCAACCCATCTTTTGCTTGGAGAAGCATTCACAAGAGCATATAGATTCTTCAGCATGGAACAAGATGGAGAGTGGGAAATGGGAAGACAATCCATATATGGGATGATAGATGGTTGCCAACACCAACAACTTATAAAGTCATTTCCCCAAGGAAAGATTTTGGAGACTTCCCTATGGTTTCAACCTTAATTGATCAAGACACTAGAAGATGGAGAAATGACATTCTTGACAGAGTCTTTCTTGGCTTTGAAGTGGAGAAAATTCTAAGCATCCCAATTCCTCACTACCCACAAGAGGACCAATTAATATGGGTGGGAAATTAAAAAGGAATCTTCATGGTGAAAAGTGCATATTTCTTGGCTAGGGAAATAGTAGAGAAGCATGAAAGAGGTGAATCCTCAGTGGGAGATGTATGTGCCCCACTTTGGAAAAAGATGTGGCACTTAAACATCCCGGCCAAAGTGAGAGTTTTTGCCTAGAGACTATGCATGAAGGCCATCCCATCCATGCTGAATATGAGTAATAGGGGAATTCAAGTGGATCCTACCTGCCCTCTTTGTTGTGGGGAACCTGAGTCAACTGAGCATGCAATCATCTACTGTGAAGCTGCTAAAAGAGTGTGGAGCAAATGGGATGAATGCCCACTCTGCTTGAATGAAAGCAATAAGGAGATTGTGGATTTGGCCTTAGGCTTGCTAGAAAAGGGAACACAAAGGGACATGGAGATCTTTTTTGGTGTTGCTTGGATGATTTGGTATAATAGAAACCAAATTGTTCATGAGGGAAATGGTGTTTTTGAGGATCGCATTTGGGAGATAGAAATCCAAATGATAAAGGAGTTCAAGGGAACAAGGAGTTGGGATATAAACATTCCTCAGAGAAATGAGAAAGCATGGACACTACCACCTGTGGGTTTCTTCAAAATAAACGTGGATGGGGCTGTTCCCTCTGTTGATGGCCATTCTGGAGTGGGTATTATAATTAGAGATTGGGAAAGGAAGGTGGTGGCAGCAAAATGTCTTCCTCTATTAGGTCGAATGGCTGTGGAGGAAACAGAAGCCATAGCTATGGAACAAGGAATGATCCTAGCAAAAAACTTGGGCTTGGAAAAGACCATTTTTGAAGGGGACTCGTTGTAAACAATTCAAGCTATTGAGGCTAAGGATGTGAGAAGTGTGATTGGCCACATTGTGAGTAGTTGTCTGCAAGATCTTCCTAGTTTCCAGGAGGCAAGAGTCAGACATATTAGTAGGGATGGCAACAAAATAGCCCATGAACTTGCACAGCTTGCAAAACAATCTACTGAGGAACAGGTTTGGTTTTCAACTATTCCTGTTTGGGTTGAAGACATGGCTAGAGCTGAAGGAACAGTTTAAAGCTTGTCATTGTCGTGGTCTAAATTGTTGCTGTTTTCCTTATTTTTTTATGCTCTGTTTCTGTTGCTTGCACTTTGTTTTTCCAGTGTATCTTTATTGTCTATTATCAATGAAAGTTTTTAGTTTGGTCTCAAAAAAAGATAAGTCATATCTTCCCCTTTATTTATTCATTTATTATTATTATCATTTTTGGATTAAAGGGAATATGCACAACACAACGAAGCTAGCTAGTCAAAATATATGGCATAGTTGTTCTATAAACAGCATTAACATTGTCGGCTGTTGGCTTGTTTGGTAACAATATTTAAACATTTTTGTTTAAAATAATGTAAAATTTGTAGTTTAAAAAGTATTATAAAAACACATGTTTATAATATTTATAATGGAAAAAATATGTTTGGTATCATATTTCAAATATCATATTTTTTTAAAAAAAAAATTCTTAATACATGAGAGTTTTAGTTGAGTGGCCCATTGAAGAGAAGAGAGAGGGAGAGGGATCTAATTGAAGAGAGTTGTGATGAGGGAAGGTTCCAGGCGTGAAAAACAAAGGGAGGAAAAAGAAAATTAAAAAGAAGCATGGAGGCGTGAGTGAGAAGCTGAGTCCAACAAGTCATGGTCTTATCGGGTGGGGCTTACAATTTTTACCATATTTACAAAAATACCATTAAGCAATGTTATTCGAAAAGCTTACCAAACTTTTTTTTTTTTTTTTTGTAGGCTCACAGTTTTTAGTGTTTAAAAATTGAAAACTGTGTTGTTTGAAATAATTTACCCAAGTGGCCCATATCGCCAAATTTAACAACAAATATTAAAAAAAAAAAATTTGAGTTGCATCAATGGAGTTAAAGACATAATTTTTTGCTCTTAAGCTACAGTGCATAGCCATTTTTGGTTGTACACTATCGCTCATATGGTATAATTAAAATATATATTTTATTTGTCCTTTTATTATTATAATAATTATTTTCTTTTGGTTGTGGCTGTGATTGGTGTTTATTGTATTGTTTATATTATTTTAATATGTTGAATGTTAAAATAAAATCATTGATGTTGTGTTTTTGTAAAATAAGGTGGTAAAATAGATAAAATAGCTTTTCGTGATGCAAAACAGGAATGAACCTCGGATTTTAAGTTAGCGAAGGCCGGAGTATAAAAAAAACAAAAAAAAAAACTCCAAATAAGCATCCATATAGTATAAAAAATTTGTAAATACTTAGAATCATTGTTTCTAAATACATTAAGATGTAATCATTTACCAACAAAGATAAAAACAAAAACAAAAACAAAGTAATTTTTTTTTTTTAATACTAGGCTGGCTAGGATTTTTTTTTTTTTTTTTTTTTTGGTTAAAGTTAGAGCATTCACAGTGGTGATGCTAAAAATTTTAGGTTTTAGCCCCTTAAAAAATTACTTTATCTATTTTACCACTTCACTTTACAATACACCCAATATCAAATGTTTTATTTTTTATCACTTCATTTAAAATAATATAAACAACTCATTAAAATAACAAAGGAAGAGAGAGTTTGAGTTTTTTAATTGAAGGAAGAGATATAATCTTAATAAAATATTATATTTATTTTTAACAACTTGCTACAGTCAACTGATATTTATACCAGTTTACCATAATTGTAAAAAATTTAGCTTTAGCTTCTTCAATAACACATGATTTTTTGGTTCTTTAGTGGTAAAATAGTTTTTTTGGGGGCTAAAATACAATCACCATTATGAATGTTTTTATTGTTTTTGTTAAGTATTTGGGTTGGATTGTTGCTATTTGGACAAGGCTAGCTAAGATTATTGAGGAGAATGGGGGCCGAAGATTTTAGAAGGTGGCCCAATTACAAAAATGATATATATAATAACTAAAAAAAAAAAATTTTAAAAATGGACCCAGGGGGCTCGAGTCCCTTGGGCCCCGATTTGGGTTCGTTCTAGCAAAAGCTAAAATTTTTGGCACCACCAAGCTGATGCTCTAAGAGTGCACACTAGAAGTATCAAAATTTACAAAATTAGAGACATCAATAGAGGGAAGTTCTTCTAAAATTACGAAGTCTTCCTGTTGAGCACAACCCCTTTTAATTATCTGCACATTTATTCGCTTTGTGATAAATATGGCTAACTCTAACTTGGTGAAACATTGAAACCTATTAAGCAATGACCTACAATCATTTAAGAGTGATGAATAAGAGTTTGTTTGGTATCCACTTATTTTATTGAAACTAAAATTTTTTTGCTGAAAGTATAATAGATAAAGGTAAAAATTAGATGAAATAGTATAGTGGAACTCATGAATAGTACCAAAAAGTATAATAGGACCAATAAATAGCAGCAAAATAAGTTGGCAAAATTAATAATGTCAAACGGACACTAAGTCCTGTTAGTATCATATCAAGTGAACCAAATCAATAGCTTTTGCATTAAGCTCAACTTCAATACAGTTAATTCCTAGTTGGAGGGCCCGCTTCAGGCTAGCTTGAAGGGCCCAAAATTTTGGGCCATCATTGGCTAGTAGAAGTTCTTTTTTTTTTTTTTTAACCACCTACAAAGTTCTTCTTTTACATTGCTTTTTTACCTGCAAATTAAAGAGCCTAACTAATCTTTATATTATTATCAGAGATGTATAAGATTTAAATTCTTTTATTTTCAATGTAAATTCACTATTAAAATAATATATATATATATATATATTAAAATTCAAACATTATAACTAAAAAAAGAAATTGTACAATTGCCTTTCGAATGAGATTGAAAATTTAAAAAGTTTACTTTTAATCTTAATCTTAGATTAGATATTTTTTAATCTTTTTTTTTCTTTAACTTTTTTCTAACTTTTATATCTCACATTAAAAGGTAAAATTGCATGGATTCAAATCCAAAAAAACCATCTTCTTAAACTTCAACCTATTAAAAACAACATTGAAGAAAAATAATAAAATTCATTACTAAACATATATTATTTGGACAAACTAATTTTGCTGGACATATATTATTTGAACACAAACTACTATTTGAACATGAATTATACCATAGCTAGACATGAACCATTTTAAAATGTCTCACTGTTGGACACATAATAATTTATTAATTATTTAATTATTTTCTAATATTATCAATCAGTATACATTTTTAATATCTTTAACTCAAAACTTAATCAATGATGTTATGCTAAACATATATTTATTTCAATCGTTATTTTGATTCTTAAACTTCGGGCTTTATCTATTTTGTAAGTTTAGAAGTGCACTAGTAGTCTATGGTTTCTTTGACTCAATACCGGGTTCCAGACTCACTTCCTAAAACAAGTCCGGGTCTAATAACGTAATCCTACGATCGATGGTTGTACACAAAAAATGTCCCCAACAATCCCCAGCCTAAATTGCGTGGTTTTGAAATTACATCGAATCAAAGAGAGATGGAATGGGATGTGAAATTTGGAACTGATGAAAGAGACAGTGAGAGGACAACTTTTGAAGAGAAGACTACCGAGAGGTGGCCTTATTTATGAGAAATTCGATGTTTAAGCGGTGATGTAGGAAATTTACAAAGAAAACTTTCATTAGGTAAGATTCAAAGAATGAGTTAAGTGATAAGTGGTCGATCCCATGTGAGAGTCATCGTATGAGTCAACTCTACTGTACACCATAGCAAACACATCCCGCGTGTTCAAAATGAGGACAAAGCGTAAATTCATGGTGACTGGCAAAAGATGTTTATAACTCCATTGTAACAAAAATGGTGGGGACATTGAATACGTACGTGTCATAAGGGTAAATGGTGTGGGGGAAAAGTTTTCAACTTTTTTTCTGGCAAATTTGTATTTATCAAGACTTTGTGCTAAACCGATTCTAAGTTTAGGCCCATCTTTTTGTCGTTAATTACAGAGAAAGAGAGTGAACGACAGGGACAGATTTTTAGAAGAAGACTGCAGAGATGGGGCTTCGTCAGTCTTCACGCGTAACTTGACTTTTGGCAATTAGCCTGTTTGTTTTTGTGTATTAAATTTCATGTAAAAACCACAGCTGTCGTCTACTTCTTTCTATGTTTTCTTTGCTGAAAGATCTTGATTCCCCACAGTTTGTATTTGATTGATTGATTTCTGGAGCAATAGTACTATTTGGTTTCTGCTCCTTTCCTACTGTGATTGATTCTACTGGTGCTTTCAGTTGTATAGAGTTAAATCTCCTTCATCCAAAAAAAAAAACTACTCCGGTGACTTGTGTGAACGTAAAGTAAAACGGCTTGAATATTTTTCTTCCGAAGTGTGTAGCCTTGTTGGAGCATCATGGTCCTAAAAAAATTCCAGAGTTAATTGCATCCATGAGGTTGGATCAAGCAAATTGGGATTTCGAATCATCTAATACTCTTATCATATAGTTGTGTAGCCCATTTTGTGTGTAGCGGTTGAATCCATTAGGCTAACAATGTTTCTTTGATGGGAAATGGGTTAATGAGAATTTGTATATAATGTTTTATTAAGTATTATAAACAAATTCTTCTCAAATATATATATATATATATAACAAATTTTGTGAATTTTTAAAATGTATTGTTTGGGATATTTATTTTGATTTAACAATGTGTATAGACTTTAGATTGAGAGAAATGAGGTGGTAAAAATCCTAATCAACTTTCATGTTTGGATTTTTTTTTTTAAAGGGAATGTTTGGATATTTAATATATATATATACACACACTATTAACAGATATTTAATAAGAAGAGTATTGATGCCGAAATTAAATAATAATAATAATAATAATAGCAACAACAACATTAGATCCTCATTATATTTCCTTCTATGATATGATTAACACTTTTTCATTGAAAATTTAATCAATAGATAATATTATCTACTCAAACTTGAATAGTATATTCTATCATAAGTTTTAAAGTTCTTTTATGGACGCAACAAAATTTCACAATATATTTACAAATTAGGTGTCAACCAACCATAAGCCAAAATAATAATAATAATAATAATTTTGTGGGATGACTTTTGTCTCGGCCTCCAATCAGGTATTTATTCGCTTTGGGATGGGCAAGAAGGATCGACTTACGTCTCACCCGCACGAATTTGCTCAATCTCATATCAGGGAGAGACGCCTCCCACCTTTGTCTTAGGCCAAAGGCTTATAAGGAAAGGGTGGGAGGCGTCTCTCCCTGATGTGGGATTGGGCAAATTCGTGCGGGTGAGATGTAGGTCGATCCTTCTTGCCCATCCCAAAGCGAATAAATACCTAATTAGGGGCCGAGACAAAAGTCCTTCCACAATTTCCTTTTATGAGTTTTATTATTTTGAAATCGCTGAATGATAGTCACATTATCAATACTGCATATTACATCTCTTTCAAAGGATATATTTGGTAAATCGTAATAGGCACTGTAATGTAATAGTTATTCTTATAGTTTAACTATTCAATAGTTTGTTTATTTAGAAATATATTAATTGTATTAATATACACCTACTAAGGAATAGCACATAACAATGATGAAAATAAAAAATAACTAATCTCTCTTTCAAATTTTTTTTTTTTAAATGAAAATATAATTATATGAGTAAGATATTTCCTAAAATATATCTTAAGTTTGATTTAAAATACTTTCATTTCATCGTCTTTAGGGTTTATTATTGTGTTGTCACACTACAACAAAATGTATTTTCAGTGACGAAAAAATTCGTCACTAAAAGTACAGTTTTTCGTCACTAAGGACCTTTAGTGACGAAACTCATTTCGTCACTGTAGCCCCGTCACTAAAAGTCCTGGTGACGAAAAATTTCGTCACTAAAAGTCCAACTTGATTTTAAAAAAAAAAACTTTTAGTGACGAAAACGTTTCGTCACTAAATGTTTTCCTCACTGAAAACACTATTCAGTGACGAAAATATTTCGTCACTAAAAATACTTTAGTTTACTAAATCATATTTAGTGACGAATAATTTCGTCACTAAAACTATGTTCGGGTACATATAGTGACGAAAAAATTCGTCACTAAAACTATTTTTAAGAAAATCTTGGCACATATAGTGACGAAAATTTTCATCACTAAAATCATTTCTTACAAAATTTTGCTATGTTTAGTGACGAAATTATCGTCACTAAAACAATTTTTTTGTTGCTATATTTGTGACAAAAAAGTTCGTCACTAAAACTTATTTTCTGTTTTTATTTTTTTCATGGCTTTGATATTAACCTGTAACCTGTCATTACATTATTAAAACCTCACATTTGAATAACACATTTATTTCAACATCACATTTATAAAAAGAGATCCATACATTCCACAAGTAAAAAATAAAACAAGTATCCAATTCAAACTCCTTCCATACAATAATTGTTTGCAATACATACAATAACTCTACCTAAACCCTTACATTCAAGTTGGTCATTATCTTTACATTCAACATCTCAATAACAAACTTCAAGATACTATAATCAGTGCAACCCGGATACAACTCACGCTTTGCATATTCCTCAAGTTTGTCAAAATGACGCACCTCCTCATCTTCGGTTGCATTTCTTGGTTCCCCTCTAATTCGGTCACCTACCAAGGCATCGATACCATTCATATGATCACCATCCGACATTTCATTATCATAAATATTCTCGTTCAATACATTAGATTCTCCATGATTATACAAATGCATACACCAATTAATGTAAGATTGCATAATCCCAACATCACAAGTATATATAGAGTTTTATAAGTTTTTAACTAGAATATACTTACTTTGCTCAAGCTAAGTTGATAACTTTTAGAAAAAATCCAAAGTTAACTTGTGTCCTTCACCTTATTCCTCACAATTTCTTCAGCCATAAAAGAGAAAGAGAGCTGGAGATAAAAGAAAGATAACTTTTAGTGAACAGTTAAGTAGACCAAAAAAAAACACTCCCAATATGAATCTAAACCACCTTATAACTCCATGCAAGCCATCCGCTTGTTTCAATACAACCCACCACAAAGCCAATCATCAACATTACAAATATAGAGTTTTTTAAGTATTTAAACAAATTTTACTTACTATGCTCAAGCTAAGCGTACACGTTTAAGAAAAAATCCAAAGTTTCACAAACAATGAGTATTTAACCTGTAAAAGAAAAGTCTAATTTATAAAGAGTTTATCAATACACTTACAAGCTATATCATCACTACTAGCAATACAAACTCAACAAATTCGTATTTTTACTGTTATCTATGTATAAAATACACCCACAACTAAAACATCATATCACCTATCCTCTCAAAAACAAAATTGCCCATTGGTTTCCCACTAAAGACCGCTTGATAAATCCATGTAGAGAGTAAATCTCGCGTAGGATAACTCTAGGCCTCACTTGAGGGCCATTACAAGCCATATAACAAGTCTTCCCTATTGTCCACGTCTAAACATGCGAAGCTTGCATCTTTTGCATGGTAGTGGTAAGTTGACCAATGGGACATCTTTACACACCCACCCATACACACACAGACTAGGGGTATAAGTATTTCTCTTCATATAAAACCATTAAGCGCCACCCATAGATGCTCCTTATAGAAAAATTGAATATTTAATGTGGAACTTTCATATCAGTATCTAGGCTCCAACATCACCGTCATTTAGTTTGGTCTACATTGCACATAATAACATGAAATTAAATATATCAAGATTCACCTACAAATAAATTACATCAAAGAAATATAAAATTAAACAGCTTTAATTCTTAAAAGTAAAAAAAATAAGAAAAATAAAAAATAAATAAAAAAAACCCCAGAATTTAAAATTCTTCAGCGAACATAAATGAAATGACAATGATTAAATTCTTGAAACCCAGCCAACACATGAGATTCATAAGAAATGGACTGTAAGTAAAAGCCATAAAATGAGAAATATGGTCTTACTAGGTATAGAAATAGAAGGAAAAAGCTCCTGCAAAGGCAACCATTTCGTATAACATCCAAGCCAAGCAAACAAAAGCGAAAGCTCGATAGTAAAGAAGCCAAATGGGACTGAAGTTTTTTGTCTTTTAGTATATAAAAAAAATTAAAAAATAAATAAAAAATAAAAAATATTTATTATTTTCAACCATTGCATAATAATTCATAGTAGTTACTTAGAGAGAGAGAGAGAGAGAGAGAGAGAGAGAGCAGAGAGGAATACCCTGCAATGGTGGAGAGAGCGTAGCACAGAGAGCAAAGGAGGAACAAAAGCTTTGTTGTTCTTCGATGCGCCATAGATAGGGACCAAACAAAAATTTTAATTAATGTTTAGGGATTTTTATGGTTTCAGATCTTTTGGCGAGGAACAATATTGGCTGTGTGTGTGTGTGGAATTGGGGACCAAGGAAATGGGAATCGCAGAAGACTCTTTGAAACTCAAAAATCAAAAAACAAAAAAAGAGACCGGGGGTTAGTTTAGTAGTGACTACGATTTGCAACGTGTTCTTGCCAAAACTGGCCAATGAGAGGAGGGCTTAAGGGTGTTTCGGCCAATGAGTTTTGGCCACGTGGCTGGTTCCTTTTTTTGTTTGTGGTTTCCTGGAACCAAATGAAAGAAAGAATGGACTGTCAAACTAATAAAAAACTATATATACCTTAGAGTCCATCACATGAATAAAAAACTATATATTCCTATCCTCTTTACTTTTACTGAGCCCATCACGTGATTAACTTTGGAATGACAAAGAAAGTTAGAAAAAAAAATCCAAAAGCAAATGTCAGTCAGACTAGGGTATTATTTTTATTCTCTCCATAGTGTACAATGGTATATATTAATATTTATTTATTCTAAAAAAATAATATTATTAGAAAAATATTATTTTCATAACATTTTTATAATATTTACCCAACAATTTAGAAGTGATAGGTTGTTATTGACAATTAATGATAAGTAAAATAGTAATTTCAATTATAGGTTCAAATTAAAACTAATAACAACTATACACCTATAATTTATTGTGAAAATATTATAGATGTGTCATATCTTTTATTATTATGGTTTTAAGATTCATATACTAGTTAAAATATTAAGAATTTTTGCGAATGCATGTTTTGTGGCTCTTTGGTTTTTTTGGGAGGGCTGGTTATTGAAATTAGGTGTCTTTAGTGACGAATTCCAGTTTCGTCACTAAAGACCGGACCTTGTTAATATTTTTAGAGACGAAATTCATATTTCGTCACTAAATCATACTTTTAGTGACGAAATATGAATTTCGTCTCTAAAAACATATAAGTGCAAATTTATTATTATTTTTAGTTACGAATATTTTTCGTCACTAATTCTTTCTTATAGTGACGAAAAGATTTTCGTCACTAAAAATTTCAACTTTTAGTGACGAAATATTTCGTCACTATAAATTAATTAAACTTGCGCCAAAATTTCCCTCCACTGGCGCCTATTTTTCATATCACAATAGTGACGAAATTTATTTTTCGTCACTAAATGTTATAATTTTTTTCATTATTAGTGACGAAATTCATATTTCGTCACTAAAGCTGTATTTTTAGTGACGCAAAATATTTCCTCACTAATTTTCGTCACTAAAAATACATTTTGTTGTAGTGTCATCAAACAAATTAATAGTAATAAGCATTACATTACAGCATTTTGTATTCATTGTAATATCTAATCCTATTCCTATGTAATTATTGTTTCAGTCTACTAAACGTGCCATTTTTTCTTGAGCTTTTTTTCCTTTTTGTTTGTAAGGTCCTAATATATTGTTACAACAACTAAAGTTTAAAGACAAAATTTGGTTACAAACTTTGTTGTAATCTAAGCCTACAACTTTCATTGAACAAATTAACATGATTACATATTATGAAAATCTAACCGCTAAATTGCATGTTTTTTATATTTTTAAAACATGAGAAGAAAATGTAACCTAATGGTGGATTTTTCAAAATTCACATTTAATAAAAAAATTATATTAAGTGGAGTTCTAACCTTAATCTACAACTAAGTTCATTACTAAATTTTGTCCAAAGATTAATTATATTGGGCCTAAAAAAAATTAGGATGGTCACAATTTTTTTTTGAGGTAAAAAATTCATAAATTTTTTAACTTTATATATAATATATACATTTTTTCAAGTCAAGGTGGTTCATGGTTCTACGAGGCTGTGACCACCCTGGCTTCAATGTGGAGCAAGAGAAGCATTATCTATTGTAAATTAATTCTTATCTCACTAAAATATTTGATAATTCCAAATTCAAGAGTCAATCTAAGAATTGATAATTACAAATTTTTTGGAAAAGTGATAATTTCAAATATATTTTAAATTAATAGTTCTTAAAAAAATGTACTAAGAAATATTTGTACGATTTATAATGAGGTGCTTTGCACATTAATTATATAAATCTAAAATTAAGTGAATGTTATTATTTATGGCTATATAAATTATATAAATAATATAAATAAATATAGTATTGTGATTTAAGCCTCAAACAATCACAGAACATATATATTTATATAAAAAAACCTAAATTCAAAATTAAAAAGTTAAACAAACTACGCAATGTGTTTGGCTTTTGCTTATTTGTTTTTTGTGTTTTGCGTTTTCCTTTTTGTCTAATTTTTTTATTATAAATAATCTAACTTTTAACTTTTTATAAATAAGTTAACTTTTATTTAATATCATTTAATCAATTAATAAAGATTAAGCAAATAAGCTACCTCAAAGATGTTCCAAAACACTTCTTTAATAGTCTCAAAATTGGTAGAGAGATCCACTATGCCAAACCTTAAAACAAAACAAAAAAACAAAAACAAAACAAAACAAAATTATGAAAAAAAGAAAAGAAACCTAGTCTAAAAAAAGAACAAAAACGTTCTTGATACACAAAAGTATTTAATTCTATCTTCTTTTTTTTTTAATCTATCTTATTTGCTTCTACGTTTTTTTTATAAAATATATATATATATATATATATATATATATATATATATATTCTATCCTAGTATCTAGTATTTACCTTAATTTTTTAATTTTTCTTTTTTAAAAAAATCAACTAATTAATTTAAAAGGAAATTACACTTGGCCTACTTGTGGTTTTCTTGAAAAACACATTGCCTACCTGTAGTTTAAAAATTGGCACTTTACACACATGAGATAAGCTCTGTCTATCTCCAATTACCCACATTTGTTAAAAACAAGAATAAATTTGTATTTTTTATACCCTTTTATGTCTCTCTTCCCTCAAAATATAAAAAACTAAAAATATCAAGAGAAAAGATCTAAAAGCTAGGTTTTGTGTTTCTCAAAAAAAAAAAAAAAAAAAAAAAAAAAGCTAGGTTTTGTAAAAATTAAAACCTAACTTTTAGATCTATTTTCTCTAACCTTTGAAGGAATTCATCGTCCCATGCTTGAAGTCTAAGAGTCTTCATGTTTCAAAGAACTTCTGAAGTATATTGCATCCTATTGTCCTTGGCTTCCATGATCTTAGATTGGTATCTCTTATGGACTCTTGTAAGGGATAAATTGCAACCCATAACTATTAAAGTTGCAGCTAATGCAACAAATGATTGTAGATTGCTTGTCTTGTAGTCCGGTGGTATTTAACTATTCATGGGTTCCTTTTAGCCATGGGATTTAACTATTCGTGGGCTAGAGCTAGTGCCTTGTATTGCAACCCATAACTTGTCATGGGTTCATCAGTGGACAATAGCAATTTCTCTATCTAGTTCCTTTGCAACAATTTAGTGTTGCTCCTCACAACAAGGTCTTCATTTGTTTGAAGGATATCTTCAACAGCTTCAACATTCTTGTAATTATGGATAATCTTTTCTGATCTAAATTAAAAGTTTGGTTTTAATTTTTACAAAATTTAGCTTTTAGATCTTCTTTTCTCTTGATTTTTTTAGTTTTTTTATGTTTTGAGAGAAAAGATACATAAAAGGATAGCAAAAATACAAATTTACTTATGTTTTTAACAGAGGTGGGTAACAGGAGACAAACGGAGCTTATCTCAGGTGGGTAAAGTGTCAATTTCTAAACAACAGGTAGGCAAAATATTTTTTGAGCAAACCACAAGTGGGCAAAGTGTAATTTCCCCTTAATTTAATCTATTTTTTAAAATTTAGATATATTGCTTGCATGTTTTGTTATAAAGTTCATAAGAACAATTTCTGTTCACAAGATGCAAATGATCAGATTAGCTTTTTTTTCCCCCCGAAGCATTAATGTAACTTACTATAATAGATAAAAAAATATATATTTGAATTAAGATGTGCAATCCGGAAGTAGGGTTTTTTTAGCCAAAACTCACTAACCAAGTTTTTCTCCACAAAAAAAAAAAAAAAAAATCGCTAACCAAGAAATGTGATTATCCTTTTTTTTCTTATATTTAGAAAACGGGCTTATCCTTTATATCATGTAGCAAAATAGCAGTTTTTTTTACGTAACCATAATTTCTAAACTCAACTTTTATAATATAGTATAGTATAGTCATTAACCTAAAAATAATCACTCTCTTAAAATACCTCATTTCAATCAAACCACTAAGCAATTCTTTTTAATTGTACAAAATTAGTCTTCTATATCATTCTTTATATATATATATATATATATATATATATATATAAAATAATTTAGAAATATATATTTTTTATTTTTCAAACAAATAAAATGAATAAACTTTAGAGATAAGCAGTATCTATAATTTCTTTTTTGAACATGAAGGGAAAAAATCTTAAATTTTAGGAATTCTCTTTTTTAATTCAAAATGAAATTTGTTATCTGACATTTATGACCATTTTTCTAAATGAAGTTACCCTTCATTAATAAGGGTATTTTTGAACTACATAAAAGTCTAATTTTAAGAAGAGAATCTTTTTATATATAATACTATATTCATCACACGTGCTTTGTGTGTGCAATAATGTTCTTTTTTATTTTATTTTATTTTTTTCATTTAGTGTTATAATGCTTAAAAGTGATATATAAATAACCGTGTGTACTTTTTTTTTTAAAAGGAGGTAAAGCAATGTGGAATAATATTTAAAAATAAGATAGAGAACCGTAAGAAGTTAAAACCCAATAGGACATTTGAATTTATTGATTGAGATTAGAATTGTGATAAATAAAAATTTTTGAGATTTGAACAAAAAAAAGATAATATACGTTAGTGTAGATAGATGAGGATTTGTGATAACAGTATAAAATTTGAAAAAAAAAAAAAAATTGGAATGTTTTAAAGAATTAAAAAAAATCATAGAAATTTCTGAATAAAAATGAGTAGTTTTTACTTTTTACTTGAGGTAGCTTTTTTTTTTGGAAGCAGTAATTTTGTATTTCTTTTTTATAAAGATTAATTGATTTTTTTTTTTTATAACGATAATTGAAATATTTGAATTCAAGTAGATAACAAATGTTGATAAGAATTAAACACATGAATACAAATTGATGGTAAAAATAAATGTCTTTTTATTTTTTCTTTTGTACGTGAGATAGTATTACTGTTTTAACTCTTTTTGTTTTTTTTAGGAAAAAAATTAAACTAAACCGTATATTATTTCACAATTTATATGAGGATATTTTAGTATGCCAAAAATATAAGGCGAAATAGGAGAATCTTTTTATATATGTATGTATGTATGTGTGTGTGTATATATATATATATATATGTATATATACACACGTAACTTGAACCTGAGTTTGTACCAATGACAAACTCAGCGAGTGCTAGGTACAAACTCTGTCGATTCTCATCTTAAAAACCTTATAAAATACTTTGCTTTTACCTTCCATCGCCGCAAACAGAAACCGAAGCTCTCTCTATATCTATCTCATGCATGCATAGCCTTCCAGTGTCAATTAGAAAGCCAAATTTGTCGATGTTTCAGCCCAAGAGAAAGCAATATTTCTCGTCCGAGGAGCATATCCCATGTGACGTTGTATTCGACATGCTGACTAGGCTGCCAGTGAAATCTTTAATCCGATTCAGATGTGTTTCCAACTCTTGGTACTCCGCCATCACCAGCCGCATGTTTTTTACCACACACCTCAATGCCGTATTATTATCCAATAATAACAACAGTCCCAATGGTTTTCTGCTTCATATGACTGAAAAAGAACCGTGTACATTTGTTTACAATAGCGACGGCACATTGACTGAGGTTTCTAGGTTTCGAATTCCCTTTTATGATCACGACCGCACATTGACTGAAGTTTCCAGGTTTCCAGTCTGCTTTTCGGGTTTCCTCTTGTTTGACTAGAATACAATTTCACAATATACTAACAAATAAATTAATCACTACATACTAACAAATAAATTAATCACAATATTTACACTAACAAAAAAAATAAAATAAAATAAAACATAGTCCTAATATGTTCTAAATTTTTTCTTAACAAAAAAAAAACTAGCAAATAAAATATTGTATACTTGAAATGTTGTGTGAGATGAGTGTAGTGAAGAGAGTGCTCTATCTGAAAGTAGTGTAGTGATGAGTGTAGTGTACACTCAGAGAGGATTGAGTGCTAAAAGGAGCTAAATTGAGAGGAGCTAAAAAGTGTGCAGGATACTAAGTGCTCTATCTGAGATATAGTGAGACGGACAAAGAGGAAACAGGTCCCCAGCTAGGACCCACGGCAACAGCCAAGTCCAAGGCAGCCCCCATGGGCATGCTGCCAAGGCATGCATGCTACCAAGGCCAAGACAGCCCTATGGACACGCTTTCATGGCTAAGGCAGCCCCCATGGGCTGGATGCCAAGGCATGCATGCTGCCAAGACCAACGCATTCCCATGGGCACGCAGCCCAAGCTAAGGCATGCAGCCCCCAAGGCCAAGGTGCGTCGCCAAGGGCACGCAACCATGGCAAAGGTAGCCCTTTGGGCACGTTGCCATGGCCATGGCATGCATGCCCATGGGGACCTTAAGCACACAGCCCATGCTGCCAAGGCAGCATTGCCAAGGCAGCACCCATGGCAGCATAGGCATGCCTTGACCTTAGCAGTATGGGTCTCGGTAGCATTGGCACACTACCAAGGCAATCCCATGGGCACGCAGCCAAGGCAAAGGCATGCTGCCAATGCCAAAGTAGCCCCTACGGGCATGCTATAGTGGCCAGGTCAGCCCTATGGACATGTAGCCAAGGCGAAGGCATGCAGCAGCCAAGCCCAAGGCACGTCGCCATGGACACGCTACCAAGGGCTGCCCTGGCCTTGGGAGCATGCGTGCCTTGGCCTTGGCAACATGCCTATCGCATTGTGCCTTGGCCTGGGCTGTTGCATGCCTTGGCCTTGGTTGCTTGCCCATGGGGCTGCTTTGGCCTTGGTAGCGTGCCCTTGGTGACATGCCCTGGCCTTGGATGCGTGCCCTTGGGGCCACCTTGGCTTTGGCTGCTGCATGCCTTGGCCTTAGCCTTAGTTGCTACATGCCTTGGCCTTTGCTACATGCCCATAAGGTTGCCCTATTCTTGGCAGTATGCATGACTTGGCAGCTAAGGTTAAGGCATGCAGCAGCCGAGGCGAAGGCACGTTGCCATGGGCACACTACCAAGGCCAAGGCATGCAGCAGCCAAGGCCAAGGCACGTTGCCATGGGCATGCTGCCAAGATGAAGGCATGCCCGCTGCCAAGGCCAGGGCAACCCCAAGTGCACGCAGCCAAGGCCAAGGCATGCAACAGCTAAGGCCCAGGCACGTCACCATGGGCACGCAGCCAAGGCCATAGCCGCCCCCCATGGTTTCACAGCTAAAGACAAGGCTTGTCGCAAGGCCAAGGCTACCCCATGTGCACGCTGCAAATGCCAAGGCATACATGCTGCAGTGGGCATGCCTTCGCCTTAGCAGCGTGCCCCTTGCGAAGTGCCTTGGCCTTGACTGCTACAGGGTCATGCAGTTGGTCCTAGGAATCCAATGTGCATGCAGCCAGTGCCAAGGCATGCAGCCAAGGCCAAGGCAGCACCCAAGGGCATGTTGTTGGGCCATTGAATCCCCATGGGCACGCAGCTAGGGCCAAGGCATGCAGCCCCCATAGGCTGGTTGCCATGGCATGGATGCTGCGATGCTGTGTTCTTGTTTTATAGCCACTATTATGGTACAATATGTTTGTGGAACCTAAGCATTCAAAAGTTTAAGAGAACAAGCGCCACCGACTGAGGCCGAGATCTACACATTGAGTACTGATTCATGGAGAAGGGCTGTAATATCGGTGGGGTCTGAACCCAATATTGGATCTCGAATTAGGCTAGAGCAAACCTATTTATTTTTTAATGGAGCTCTGCACTCTTTAGCATCTACCCAAGGCCGTAATTTCATTCTGTCCCTTGATGTCAATGAAGAGACATTCCGGAAGATAATGCTGCCTCAAGATTACAATAGTGGACTTCTTCCAATTTTTGACTACTCCGCAGACATTGATCAACAACAACAACTTGCCGTGTTTAAGGGATCATTAGCTTTGATTGATTTTGCTGTAGATCGAGATATAGGTGATGAAATATGGCACATATGGGTGATGAGAGAGTATGGTGTGTTTGATTCTTGGACTAAAACAACTGTAGCACTAAATTCGGTTGAGAGGTTCTTTGGCTGCACGGACAGTGGTGAACTTCTAGTCAAGAAGTTTGACAGAAGGCTCTTTTCATATGACCTTGAAAGTATTGGAATTCCATGTGCTTCCTGGTTGCGCTACACAACCGATCTTGTTGAGAGCTTGGTTTTACTTGATCAAGGGTCGTCTAAATATGAAGATTAGTTATAGTATCAAAGATTAGTCGGTTAAAGTTTCTAGCAAAATTAATATCTTTGTGAAGTTCGCATTGACAAGTATTATGTGGTGTGGCATCAAATATGCACTTTGTGTATTAAATGATGCTTTTAATATGCTGTCTTTTTTCCCCCTTTGCAGTATCAAATTAATGTAGGCAAATTAATTTATTAAACAGAAAAGAATCCCCTTGAAGATTGTGCTATTATATTATTTTTGTGTGAAGCACGTTGTGCAATTAATTCCTCGAACAATATCATGGTGCAAAAGACATGCTTGGTCAATGTAATGCCATAGTGACAACATGAACTACCTTTCAGCCAAAAAACCAAAAAAAAAAAAAATGACAACAGGAACTACCTGGTGTGCGTAGCCTCCTAGACTTCTGCAATTTGTATGGCATGCGTAAAGCAGAATTATTGGTCCTAAGCAATTAGTCAAATTGTATTTTTTTTTAATATCTTAAATAATAGGTGTGGGGTGGAGGTCCAAAATTCATGGTATCAGGCCTTGGGCTTATGAGAGTCCAACTTGATAAGTATTGAATCCTAATCCTTATCCATAAACCTGAATTGCCGAGGAGGTAAAATAAGATATTAAAGACTACTAAGATTTACCCACTAAAATTTTGAGTATGGGAAATAACAAGAAAGCTTTCCGAAGAGATATTCCTTCTCGGATCTATTGAATACGGTTCAATTGTTTACTCGGACCATTATAATGGTACTCCACGAAGTTCCCACCACGTAGAAACACCTCACAGACACACTAAGAGGAAGGAAGACTCCAAAATATCTATAGAAAGGCTGCTACCTCCACATTAAATGCATTGTATCTACCATTATGGCCGCATTTATGTAGAGTAAACCTCTGAACAGTATTTCCTAGGAGATTATCATTCAGAAAAGCTGAAGAAGAAGGCTAATGGGACAACTACTCAAGTGGTGGCTTAGATGATGAACAAGTGTAGGGGGAGGATGGTTCAAGGGGACTATATAATGGGAAATA
Source organism: Quercus agrifolia (assembly GCA_029955455.1). Lineage (NCBI taxonomy): Eukaryota > Viridiplantae > Streptophyta > Magnoliopsida > Fagales > Fagaceae > Quercus > Quercus agrifolia. The sequence goes on along the minus strand of JARQAD010000011.1, from coordinate 11,048,763 downwards.
TATTCCATAAGGAAGGGATCGAAAAAATTGCGAAAGGGAACTGTAGCAATCAGGGTTGCATTAGTACTTTGTTTAATAAGTTTATATTAGCACTTGTCTCCTCGGACATAAGCATTTGACTCTTCAAGTAAGGAGTTCATCCATATTAGCCGTTATTTAATTCACTAAAACCTAGTTCTTCGACCCATCCTCTACAAATTTATTGTACTGGGTTCACTGGGCCAAAATCTCATACCTTTTGGGCTTGGGCTGCAAATTGTGACCCTATAGTAGGCTTTTGATTTTTTCCCATATATCTATTTGCTTATGATTTTTTTTTATTATTATTGTTAAATAGTAGGCTTCATGTGTATAATCCTCTTTTTTTTTTTCTTTCTTTTTTCTTTTTTTTCTTTTTTTTTTTTTTGAGTTTAGTGTCTCATCCCAAACCCGAAAGGGTTTAAAGCTTGAGAAATGAACCTTAAGAGAATCTATTGGTTTTTTTTTCCCCCATTATTTACAAATGATACAATATAAAATCATGTGTCTCCGAAATATACACAAATATATTCCAAACACCAGTTGAATGCAAATCATAGTTCTCCTTAAAATGTGCAACCCCACAACAAGTCTAAATCTACCTTGCTCGAGGTTTACGTCTTTAAGAATCTAACCTCCAATAAAACTAATTATGACTTCTTTAAACTTAGCAAGACTGAGTCACTAACCGTTAATAAGATAAGTCTCTCAATTCAGCATAATACGCCAATCACCACCAATAAAGTAAGCCATGTGCCCAAAGTATAGCTAATTGATTTCTAAAACTATTAGAGAGTGTGATGAGCTAAAGCCCAATATATAGCATAATTAATGAGAGTGAGGAAATGCAAAATCAACATTTTACAAAACATGCTATAATTTGGGTATTTCCATTTAATTTTTGCAAAATCAGTTTCAATAAAAACAAGACAAGAATTATTGATAAAATAATGTAGCACCAAGCTTTCCAAAATAGCCATGAACTACGTAATGTTTTCTATGAGCCATAAACAATGCCCAATACTATTTCAAAACCAGAAAGCCTCACCCAATGCCACATGACAAGGTGCCACAAAGATATTATACCACCATAGAGACAGGTCAGAACCCACACACTGCTGGCATGATATGTACCTCTTTTGGCATATGGTCTATTGACCCCATGGGCAACAACCTCACCCATACTCTCAAGAATTTACCACTCCCCCCATATGTAGCAGGAGAGAACACATCATATAGTAGCTCTTTTGCATGTGGTCTATTGGCCTTGTCTAGCCTCACCCACACACTCAAGCATTTACTTCTTCCCCCGTGGCAGCAGGAAAGGACGCATTATACAATACCTCTTTTGCATGTGGTCTTTTGGTCCTATGGGTAGTGGCCTCACCACCCCCACTCAAAGATTTACCTATGTCATGCAAAGTGGGAGAATCTAACTTGGCTCGTTGTCACAAAGATGGGATAATCATTAATATCATAGCACAATGACAAACCCACATTAAAACCTCATAAGTTATATGTACTCAAAATACATAATTTGCTTTCAAGTAGTTTCATAATATAATTCAATAGCCAACATTTCCACAAAATTCCAGGACGGCTAAGCCTTGCGATTAAGAGCCCAAATATATAAATGTGTTTGGTCCATCATTTCAAGATCTGGCCTTCTGGGCTTTCATCTTAGGTAACTTAAAAGCCTCAAATTATAAGAAAGAGCCCATCTAATTTAATCAACCTTACTAAATATCATTAGTTTAGATTACCACCTCTCTCTCACGCATTTCCTTTGAATCATCAATGTGTCAGCTCAAGAATTTGTCACTTAAACGTCTCCTAGACAACGTCGTATTCGACATACTGACTCGGTTGCTAGTGAAATTCTTAATCTGATTCGATTACATTTCTATATCTTGTTACTCAATCATCACCGACCCTATTTCTATTACCAAATCAATGATTCACAACCAAGCCAAATCACTATCATACAATAACAATCATAATGGTTTTCTTCTATACACGTATGAAAAACAATTGTGTACGTCTGTTCTGTTTGCAATGGCGACTGCACATTGACATCGACTGAGGTTTCTTGGTTTAATTTCGAATCCCCTTTTTTGTAGATCGTCCCATGGTTGACTATTGCAATGACATGTTTTTGTTTTTTATTATCTTCATGTTCCAACAATAAACGGCTTTTAAAAAAATTGACATATGACCCAAATTAAATTGCGTCAATACAAAGAATAAATTAAGAGATACCTTACCTCGATCTCATAATTTATTGCCTCTTAGATTGCTTTTCATTTAAGGGCATGTTGAGATTTCTGCCATTGATCTCCAAGCCTCCAAAATGATTCTCCTCAAAATTGTTATTACATTGCCACCATAACATTTTATTATACATATATAATTAGTGAATCCAAATAAAAATCTAGAAGCATTTTTATATATTTATTTATTCATAGACAAGAAATATATATGTAACGAGTTCTTCCAATTTATCAAATTTATATATATATATATATATATATATATATATTTATATAACAAGAATATACATAATAACATCAATGGTGAACTGTCAATGATGAACTTCGAGTTCAGAAGTCTGACGGAAGATTGATTTCATATGACCCTGAACGAGAACTATCTTGGATTTCTAAGTCCTTCCTCGTTGATTTACACAGCTGATCTTAAGGAGAGCCTACTTTTACTTGATTAAGCAAGAACTTTGAAAAAATAGAAGGAAAAATTGGTGGAAAGCTCAATGGGGTAATGGTGTGATCAGAAGTGAACTCAAAAGGTAAGTAACTTTGAAATTCGGGCAAGACAGCCTTCCTTTCGAAATTCATAATGGCAAGTCATTTTGTGAAGATGTTGGAAAGCTCTGTTTTCTATGTAATTTGAGAATAAATTATGCCATCACTATGTTCTGTTTTCTTTCCTACTGTAGTAGACATGAAAGTAATGCGGTAATCTCAGTTGATTTTGTGTGGTCAGTCTAGAGCATGGCAATGCTACAGTAAAACATAAATGTCTAGCCAACATAGCCTGATTTCACTCTTCTTATCATAATGATTGCTGGGTTGGGTATCAAGTTAACAAATTGAAATTGGACTTACCTGTATCAAGTTAACAATAGAAATTGGACTTACCTTACCTTTGACTTTGATTTTTGTCAACTCACCTAATTAGAATTATCAATTTGTTGTGCTGGATCCATTGATCGTCCCCCCTATTTTAATTTCTTTCTTACTGATTTATCTATCTATTTATAATTTACATTCTCTTTTTAAGCTGGCAAGCATTTGTAGACTCATAAATTGGAGAATACACTTTGGGAATTAGGTCTCATGTTTAATTATCAAAGTTTGTAATTACTAAATAAGTTGCATTTGCATAAGCCTCATTTATAGACTCGTTTTGGACGTTAGGCCAAATAATCAAGCATTTGGCTGAGTCCCTCTCTTTTTAAATCAAGAATTTTCTTGTTTCTGATGTTTGCTTTCACTTCTTTTTTTGGTACTACTGCTAAATACTTTTGTTTCAACACCTATGTAAGCTTAAACGTTGATTGCTAAGCTGCAGAATTGCACATCAACCTAGCATATATGTCCTAGACACTCCAGGTGTATTGGTTCCAAGTATCCTTGACATGGTGACAAGATTGAAGCTAGCTCTTGCAGATACAATACTCTTGCAAGTAATTTTCCTTTATTTGTTTTACAAGATTTCTTTATAGTTTGTATAGTAAACATGAGAATATGTACACTTGTATACACACAGCGAAAATTGCATGCCTTTTAAGCATAAGGTATGCTAATCTTGCTTGAAACTTGACTGTTGTAACTTGTAAATAAACAAAAATATGCTCCATTTAATTTTTGGAATTAGATCTCAAATTTAATTATTAAAGTTTGTAATAACTAAATCAGTTGCATAAGCCTCATTTATAGACTCATTTCGGACATCAGGCCAAATCATCAACCTTTTGGCTGAGTCATTTTCATTTCAATCTTGATTTTTCCTCTCTGTGTTGTTTGCTTTCTCTTTTTGTTGTCCTACTGCTAAGTACTTTTGTTTCAGCATCTATGTATGCTTAAATGTTGATTGCAAAGCTGCAGATTGCACACCAACCTAGCATATATGTCCTAGACACTTCAGGTATATTGCTTCCAATTATCCCTGACATATAGACAAGACTGAAGCTACCTATTGCTAGTAATTTCTCGTTAGATTTTCCCAAGATTTCTTTATAATTTGTATAGTACACGTGAATATGCACACTTGTATACACAGTGAAACATGCATGCTTTTGAGCATAAGGTATGCTAATCTTGCTTGAAAGTTGACTGTTGTAAAAAAACAGAAATAAGCTTGTGATATCTCCAACCACTGCTACTACTATTAAGAGAAGCGTAACCAAATAACTTGACGCAACTTGAGCTAATTCAGTAGCAACAAGGCAACTCCTAAGTTGGGTTGGGTGAGGGCTAAAATATGTACGCATTGAGCTGTGCTGGTTAGGTATGAGACTTACATGCTCTAGTTCACCTCCAACCAGGTCAGGTTGCCCAAGTCGCAGCCTCTAAAATTTCGAGCTTGGCATATTGAGATTTCATCATAGTTTTTATATATGTGTGTGTGTGTGTGTGTGTGTGTGTGTGTGTGTGTAAACCAGCCCAGGTTGCCCCAAGTTGCAGTCTATTTTCAGCTTCCATCTTGAACTTTCACCATAGTTTATATCTATTTGCTATATTAAATAGAGCATAGAACAGTAATTGTGTTTTGTTTTGATGGACTAATGGAATTTTGGTGAGCCAATATGAAGCGTACTACGTCATTGGTTTTGTGGGAAAACTAGATCTTGATTTTCCCTTCGGTCTAACTACTCAGCATGAGCTTCTGTATCTCTTTGGTCTCCTTGAACCTTTGGTGTCCTTGAATTTTCGGTTTCCTTCAACCTATAATCTCCTTCCATCTTCATATTCAAGGTTAGATCCATCACAATGCTGCTCAAAATTAATTAGATGAATTCATTTTAAATTTTTAACCAGTTGTGAAATTTAGGGGATCAAGTCTTTTGTTGTGTTGTATTTGCATAATGTTGCTTTAAGATAGATATGCTCATGACTTTTTATCATGGCTCATGTACTAAAGTTTCTTGGGGAAGTGATTTCAAGGGAACCAACTATCCATGTTTTGGTGATAGAAATTAATAATGTTGGGTAGTCAGCTCTAAGGTTCTAGATTATAGTTAGATGTCTTTTTCCTGATTTGGAATTGTGGAAGGTTGTTAAATTATTAGTCTTGAAGCCCATTGAACTGTAACCCCATTGGCAGGTGTTACACAAGGTACTGCTGGATGCAAGGTCAAGCGATTTATTAAACATGATGCACTTTTGATTATCTTTTCTTGTGTATATGCCTAGTGTCATTGGAAATTCTACAGGTGCAGTGAACCAGAAATTCTACATTAAGTGTCTTTCATACTTGTTATAAGTTTGTCAAATAGAGAATGTAAGGAAAGTGGCATGTAAGGCAGGTATAGTTCTAGAGGTTGATTTTAATACTGAAGGAAAGCTGGTAAGGAATAAATATGTGAGAGCAAGAATAGAAGTTATAAAATTCTAATGGAAATACCCTGAAGGAAAGCAGCGAAGGCTAGCTCTGAAGTCATGGGAGGAAAAAAAAAGACCAAATTAGCTTCTTGTGTATGGAGAGGGGTAGAGAGAAGCAAAGGTTTAATTGTTGAAGGCCTAAGTTATTTGCTAGGAGAAGGCACACAGGTATTGAAGCTTGGAAATTGGAATATCCCTGGGTGCTATGGTAAGAGAGCTTCAAACCAAAGCCTAAATTAGAAATGGCAAGGTCAGCAACCTATGTTAGTTTCCAGTCCTATGTTCCGTGTAGTCTTTGTTTGAGTAAAAATCCGTCTGTGCATCAAAGAAAATCATCATTCCTAGAGCAACCAGAGAAGGAAACGAAAGAAAGTTTTACTGTTAAGTAGGTTAATTGTTTGGCAAATAGTATAGCAGCAAGGTTTTTCCCAGTGAAGAAAAGGCTAGCAAAGAGAGGTGTAAGAATTACGCAAAATGCAACAAGCTCCTCACTGTGTGGATCAGAAGCAGAAGTTGACACACACTTGTTTTAACAGTGCATGATATCAAGAATGGCCTAATTTGACACCCAATGAGGGCTATTTGGGAGGGGTTTGATGGAGAAAAAATGTTTTTGAAAGCTAAGTTACTTAGAAAAAAGAATAATGAACTAGCTCTTCAAGAGACCCACTCTTGGAATAATACCTCATAGGTAGATTTCTTGGATTCAAATTCAACTAGTTACAATAAGAGCAACCTTGCTTATTTATAGTTACATAAGCAAGTTGCTAAGTTGATTAATGCCATGTGATTGGCCAAGGCCTATTAACTAATAGACTATTGCACATATCACTAACAACCTATCAGCTAACTAACCTTATGTTACAAGTGATAAAAGCTATTAAAAGTAAAAGGAAACTACTTATTATACAACATAAGCTAATAACAAATAGATTAAAAAAATTAACTGCATCAAGTTTCAATGTGATTCTTTTAAGAACTGGCCAAAACTTTGTAGTTCAACTAGCTAAAACCTCTTGATATTTCCAATGGAGACATTTAGGATTCAAATCCATCTACTCCCAACTATTGAATTATAAATAATAATAAATAAATAAAAATTTAAGAACAAATTGTAATTAGTCAATTATAATCACATATTAGGGTCTAGTTTAAGCAAAAAAAAATTACTCTCTCATGTTGTTATATAAGAATGACAAAAATATCCCATCCTGTACAACCACCACTCCACTCTGTGGATTTTTCCCCTACCCTTTCCTCAATTCTTACATGTGTGTATGTAGATAAATTATTTGATTTTACCTATTTGCATACATATAAATGTAAGATACTTCAAACTTGTCTTGTCCTGAATTGTCCCATATTAGTTTTCCTAATCCCAAAGAAGAGAGATGGCAGAGACAAGACACCCATGACCCAATCTAGCTCCATTCTATTATCATCCCTACCTATATGGTGTGATATCATATTCGTATCATCTCCATTCACCTTTTTTAATAATAATAATAAAAATAAAACTCCTAAATACCGATCATGCCATGAAAAGATTTAATAATAAAAAATAAAAAATAAAAAACCACCACCAAAGTGATTTTGAACATTGTAAGATGTAGTAGTAGTGGATCAAGTCCCACTCCCATAACCATTATCTAGGACTAAGCCTGAGTTTAAAGAGCCCAAATATATGGATGAGTTCGGTCCATCATTTGAAGATCTGGCGGCCTTTTGGACTCTCATCTAATCCATCATTTAAAGAGCCCAAATATACCTCTCTCTCTCTCTCTCTCTCTCTTCTCTCGCTCTCACAGTCTCAGTCTCTCACGCATTTCCTTCCGAATCATCATCGATGTCTAAGCTCGGGAATTTGTCATCGGAGCTTCTCCCGCACGACGTCGTATTCGAGATCCTGACTCGACTACCAGCGAAATCCTTAATCCGATTCAGGTGCGTTTCTAAATCTTGGTACTCTACCATCACCGACCCCATTTTCATTACCAAACACTTCAATCACAACAAAGCCAAATCATTATCACCCAACAGCAATCATAATGGTTTTCTTCTATATATTTGTAAGAAACAAATGTGTACGGCCGTTTGCAATGGCGACCCCAAATTGACATTGAAATCGACAACTGAGGTTTCAAGGTTTCAAATCCCCTTTACTGTATATTTTTACAAGATTAGCTTTTGTAATGGAATGTTCTTGATTTATGGACATCTTCGCGATCGTACAATATATTTATGGAACCCAAGCATTCAAAAGTTTAAGATATTTGGTGATGCTCCTACTGACTTCACTCCTGGACTTGCCTATCATTCTAAAAACAATGACTTCAAGATTCTCAAAATTGCGTTTCATCCAACTTTCGTTTACAATAAAAGGCCGCTGTTTGAGGCGAAGATTTACACATTGAGTACAGATTTATGGAGAAGGGTTGAATTTTCGGTGGAGTCTGTACCCAATTTTGGATCTATTTATGAAATACAACATGAACCCTTTTTATTTTGTAATGGAGCTCTACATTCTATGGCATATACCAGGGGCAAAAACAACACTAACAATTTCATTTTGTCCTTTGATGTCTGTTAAATATAAATATTATTAGCAACGCAATATGTTATATCATGTTGTGTATGCTAGAGTGGATGCGGAAGGAGAAGTATAGAATAGGAACACTAAGAACACGAGGGTTACGTGGTTCAGCCTTGTCGGCCTACATTCATGGAGGAATTCCTTAAGGGCTACATCTTTATTGTGTAAGAGTGTAATACAATAACCTGTGTTACAATGAGCCATAACATGAGTATATATAGATGACTAAACCTTAGACTACTAGTACAAGCAGGACTGGGTTTGGGCCTATTACATTGGGTTAATATGTCTAATATGTATCTCTAACACCCTCCCTCAAACTCAAGGCGGAAGCTCGATGAAGGCTTGAGGTTGGATAAGCATGAGAAGATTTCTTGAAGATGCCATGAATAAAGCTTTTGAAGAAACCACAATGAAGAATGTGCCAATTGACCAAATTTGGAGTTTCAAACGAAGAAACGGAGTTCAAAATTGGAATCTACGCGAAAAACTAAGCAAGATAGGCCATGTCGGAAATTTTGACTTTTGGTCAAAGGTCAACGCAAAAAGTCAAAGTCAACTGGTCCAAGGTCAAAGTCAACGGATACTGGTCCGGGTCGGTTTCGGGTTTCCGGGTCGGGTCACGAGTCGAGCAGTAGATCCACTGACGTCATCCTATGACATGTCGCTGACGTGGACGTGCTTGTGTGGCTGCTGACGTGGAGTGATGACGTCATCATATGACTTCGGATGACATCAGGAGCAGTATCGGCGCGTGGCAGGAGTATGCGTGTTAACCGGCGCGTGGAGGAGAAATCAGAAACCCAGGTGGCGCGTGGAGGCGCGTGCAACAGCAGTTGACCACTAGATCCTCAGACCAAGTAGATCGGTGGACGAGGAGGCCGTCATGGCAGCGCATGTGCACAAACACGATCTGGAAGTCAGGAATCTGAGGCGGCGCATGGTAATTTTCCGAAGCTAATTGCGGCGCGTGTCTAGCTTTCGGTTGATCGGATTTCTGGGTTTTCCTCGTGGGAGGCCTAGGAGCACGTCTGTGGGGTCAGTTTCGACAGGCGAAGGCTTGATGTGCACAGATCTGATAGGGAGAGACACGGATTGCTTGGGCTTGAGGATCTGGACACAGCAATGAGCCATGGCGACTGCGAGATGCTATGGAGTCTAGATCCAGCAAACAAACATGTGTGACTTCTGACGGTGATGTGCACGTGAGAATCTTCTTTGCTTGCTAGAGATTTTTGTTTGATGCCAAGAACGAAGTTTGGCTCTAATACCATGTTAAATATAAATATTATTAGCAACGCAATGTGTTATACCATGTTGTGTATGCTAGAGTGGATGTGGAAAGAGAAGCATAGAATAGGAACATTGAGAACACGAGGGTTACGTGGTTCAGCCTTGTCGACCTACATTCACGGAGGAATCCCTTAAGGGCTACATCTTTATTATGTAAGAGTGTAGTACAATGACCTGTATTACAATGAGCCATAACATGAGTATATATAGGCGACTAAACCCTAGACTACTAGTACAAGTAGGACTAGGCTTGGGCCTATTACATTGGGCTAATATGTCTAATATGTATCTCTAACAATGTCAATGATGAAATATTCCGAGAGATAAGACTGCCCGAGAATATTGGTGACATACAAGATTTCCGACTTGCGGTGTTCAAGGGATCTTTGGCTCTAATTGCTTCTAGTATTGCTCGATTTGAAGATTTTCGAGTTACATATACATGCGTCGTATGGGTGATGAGACGGTATGGGGTGGTTGAGTCTTGGACAAAAAAAACTTTAGCAGTCAAGCCAGGCGGCCCAGGCCAGACATTCTTGGGTTGCACTGACAGTGGTCAACTTCTATTTTTTCATATGTCAGGAAGGATTGTTTCTTATGACCCTGCGTCAGGGAGTCGGAACGAGAGCAATATTGGAATTCCACATCCTTACTGGCTGGGCTACACAACTGATCTTATGGAGAGCCTGGTTTTACTTGATCACAAAAAAATGTCATCTAAATTTGAAGATTAGTTAGTCTCAAAGAGTAGTTGATATTAAATCAATGAAGTAAATGATGCTCCTTTTATGTTTTCTTTTGCTTTTTCTTATTGTAATATTAAATCAATGAAGCCATCATTATGTTCTTTTTTTTTTCTATTGTAGTAGCATGAAAGTAATGTGGTAATCCTTTTTGGTTTATTTGGTCATTCTAACACATGGCAATGTCACAAGGAAACATATATGTTTAGCCAACATAAGACTTGTCCCATCATAATGAATATTGGATTGGGTATCAAGTTTATAATTGAAATTGGTTTTACTTGTAAATTATTGGTACTTGGTGGTACCCTTGATTTTGATTTTTTTCAACTCACCTTGTTGGATGTCATGCTTTGATTCCCAGGCAGAAAAATAATATTTTCTATAAACTATGAATTTGTTGCGCAGGCTCAATTGATTGTCCCCAGCCCCTTTCCTTATTTTAATACCTTTCTTATTGATTTATCTATCAATTTATAATTTCCATTCTCTTTTTAAGCTGGCAAGCATCTGTGGATTCATATGAATAGAAGAATAAACTTTTGGAATTAGGTCTTCAGGGCAAATCATCAAGATTTTGGCTGGGTCCTTTACTTTTTATATCTTCATTTTTCTTCTTTTTGTTGTCCTATTGCTAAATGCTTTTGTTTCAACATCTATGTATGCTTAAAAACGTTGATTGTTAAGCTGCATATTGCACATCAACCTAGCAGATATATCCTACACACTCTAGGTGTATTGGGTCCAAGTATCCTTGACATAGAGACAAGACTGATGCTAGCTCTTGCAGATACAATACTCTTGCTTGTATTTTCTCTTTAGTTTTTTTATGAGGTTTCTTTATAATTTTTATACATGTGAATATTCACACTTGTATACACACAGCAACACATGCATGCTTTTTAAGCAAAAGTATTCTAATCTTGCTTGAAAGTTGACTGTTATAAATAGACAGAAATAAGCTATTGATATCTCCAACCACTACTACTACTATTAAGAGAAGCATAACCTTACCAGCTTGAGCTAATTCAGTCACAACAAGGCAACTAATTTCAGCCTAAGTTGGGTTGAGTGAGGGCTAAAAGTTTCACGCATGAAGCTGTTCTGGTTAGGGATGAGACTTGCATGCTCTTGTTCACCTCCAACGAGCTCAGGTTGCCCAAGTTGCAGCCTCCAAAATTTTGAGCTTGGCATCTCGAGATTTCATAAAGCTTATTTATATATATATATGTTTGTGTGTGTGTGTGTGTGTGTACTGATTAAAAAAATGTATGTATGTGTGTGTAAACCAGCCAAGGTTGCTCAAGTTGCAGCCTCTATTTTCAGCTTGCATCTCAAAATTTCATCATAGTTTATATTTAATTACCTATATTAAACAGAGTGTAGAGCCCAGGAAAGGTGTTTTGGTTCAATGGAATTTGGGTGAACCAAAACAGTGTGTGTTGCCTCCTTGGTTTTGTGTAGAAAAAAAAAAAAAAAAAAAGGCCCAGGAGAAGAGCTGCACAGTGATGTGATAAATTAACACGAGGGAGTATGGTTTTGTTGAGTCTTGGACTAAAAAAGTACTACTGCAGGCAGCTGTTACTTGATTCTGATTACGAAGTTGTTTGACCCTCTTCAGCTCTTTTCAATTGACCCTGAAGAATAATCTTGGTATTCAAGATTCTACAACAGTGGCTAATACAACTAATTTCATGAAGAGCTTACTATCACTTAATGGGGTAAAATCTAGTTAGCTGGAGTTTTTACTTTCTATTCATCTTTTGAAATTTGTATTGAGGAGTCATTGTGGAACATGTGAAGCTGTTGCAAAGTTTTGTTATCTACATAATTTGTGGATCAATGAAGCTATTATTGGCTTTGTTTTGAGTACTTATTTATAGTTCTTTGAGAACACTCCTTTATTAGACTTTGTCTTCTTTGCTTTTGTTATAGATGTGAAAGTATTGCTTTGATGTAGAAGACCAAATTTTACGAAACAAAAAACTGAAATATCTTTTGTATTTATTAAGTTCTGTTTGCGGAATGTATTGCACATTCTAAGATATGACAATGATGACGACAGATTTAATTAATGATCTGGAAATATTAACTTCATTAATAATGTTGATAAATGTTGTTCATTTTGGGTCTACACTATTGATTATTAAGTGGATCTATAGTTGATATACATCCAACACTCTTGTTTATTTGTTAATGTAACTCTGATCACTGTAGCATATTCTCAAGACCTTCCTATTAAGATTTGTCTTGAATTGGAACAATAGAAGGCTGTTAAATTATTAGTCTTTTTGGTCTTGAAGCCTATTGAAGTGTAACACCATTGCCTGGTGTTACATAAGGTATTGCTGGATACAAGGTCCAAGTGATTTATCAAATATGATGTACTTTTTGACTGAGTTTTCTTGTGTAAATGCCTCTTGTCATTGGAATTTCTACGAGTTCAATGAACCAGAAGATAGAAAATCACGGGGGGAATTTGCAGAGTAACAGTTAATAGAGATTTAATATAGTAAGTTAGGCACTCACGGAAATAATTAAGAAAATTAGCATCTCGAGTTTTTAAAACTCGAGATCCATATTAGAACTCGAGTCCTCAAGACTCGCTTTGCAAGTGTGATAGATCTCAAGTCTTTTTATGCAAAAAAAATTTCACCTATAGTGGCGTTTTTAAGCCTTACAGTGACGTTTTAAAGCCCTATTGCGACGTTTTCCTGCAAAAAAAATTTTAAGTACCAGGTTTAGGGAGTCCTATAGTGACGTTTTTAAGCCCTATAGTGACGTTTTAAATCCCTATAGCGGCGTTTTTTTGCAATTTATGGAAATCGAGTCTTTAAAACTCGATTAAGCCTTATAGTGACGTTTTAAAGCCCTATAGCGACGTTTTCCTGCAAAAAAAATTTTAAGTACCAGGTTTAAGGAGTCCTATAGTGACGTTTTAAAGCCCTATAGTGACGTTTTAAAGCCCTATAGCGGCGTTTTTTTGCAATTTATGGAAATCGAGTCTTTAAAACTCGATTTTGACGTTGATTTTTTTCTAACTTTAAACCAATCCTCTTACAAATCGAGACTTAGAAACTCGAGTTTTAGACACTCGAGATGTTAGTTTTCAACATTGTTTTGAAACGTTACAACTAACTAAATTTTTTAATATTTATTGTTATTTAGAAAAAAAATTCGAAAATCACGTGTCTTTCATACTAGTAGCAGTTTGTCAAAGGAGAATGTGAGGAAAGTAGTAAGGAAGGTAAAGTTCTGGAGGTTGATTTTAATGTGAATGGAAAGCTGCTATGGATTAAATATGTGAGAGCAAGAATAGTAAGTTACAAAATTCAGGTGGAAATACCCTGAAGAAAAGCAGAGAGGGCTGGTTCTGAAGTCGTAGGAGGCTCTTTGTCAACCCAAACCATGCAGAGGTCTCAAAAAATTTAAAGAAATCAACAAAGCTTTGTTTGTAAAAATTGGATGGTGAAAGTGCTTAGAGCAAGATAGGGAAGAATTTAAGATTGGATGAGGGGGGGGAGCCAAATCAGCTTCTTGTGTATGGAGAGGGGATAGAGAGGAGCAAAGGTTTAATTGCTAAAGGTCCATGTTATATGGTAGTAGAAGGCACAAGTATTGACGTTTGGAATGATCCCTGGGTACTGTGGTTGGAGGGCTTTAAGTCAAAGATTCGACAAAGAGAAGAGCAGAACATGGAGAAGAATCTGGACATGTAAAATACATGAAAGATTAAAAATGATGCTGTGGAGAATAGTAACAGGGACTTTTACCTGTGAATAAAAAGGCTAGCAAAGAGGGGTATACCACAAGATGCAATATGCTCATTGCATGGATCAAAAGCAGAAACTGAAATGCACTTGTTTCGACAATGCATAATAGCAAGAATGGCCTGCTCTGTTGGGATGATTTCATTTCTTCCAACAAGCTAGAGTTAATTTGCTCAATGGAGGATCCCCCCAACTTCACTTTTTGGCGAACAACTACAGTTAGAGCATTTTACTATGAATTTGCTGCTCCCTTGATTGATTTCTTCCCATAACTTGCTGCCTTTGTTATTGATTTTATTGATCTATCTTTACTCTCCTTTCTCATTTTAAGCTGTCAAGGGTATGTAGGTTCATGTGAAAAAGGGATTAGGTATGTGGTTTAATTACCAAAAGGTTGTAATAACTATATCAGTATGTCACATTTTGGACATTTGGCTGTTGGGTCCTTTTCTTTTTTAATCTTGTTTTTCCCCGTCTCTACCGTTCCCTTTCTTCTTCTGCTGTCAATCTACTTTTTCTTTTTCTTTTTCTTTTTTTCTTTTTTTGAGAATGAATACTTCTTTTTCAGATTGTACATCATCCCATTAAATATTTCCTAGCCTATTGTAGACGTCCTAGAAACTCACTGTTTTTAGATCTGCCAAGAGGAATACTGAAATGGTTCACTCAACTAATGAATGCTGCCACCTAAGCAAGTTTGAGAGTCAACTTCCTAATTTAAAAAAAAAAAAAAAAAAAAAACCACTAAATGATGTCATACTTGCATCAATGCTAAAAAGCTTGTCACTGTTCTATTTTTTTCAATTGAGTCACTGTAAATTCTATTTGGCCTTTTCTTTTTCTTTTTCTTTTTCTTTTTTTAAAGTTGTTATTTACCTATTTGTTAAAAGTTGATTTATATATAAACTAAAAAAATAAAAGAAAATGATGTAGCCAAACAAAGTGCACTGGAACTTATCGTTTAGCTGATACTCTTTATTGTAACTAATGTGTAACTACGTGCATATATACGGTACAATTAAAAACAATTATAATTATACGATTCAAATTATATCTTTATATATATATAAAAAAGATGTTTAAATTATACGTGGTATTAGGCTTACATTTTTTTTAAGCCATACATTTTTAACATATGTAATGATTTCTCATTATATATATATATATATATATATATATATATATATATATATATATATAATTTAGAATTTAATTTGTTTTTTACTCTTTAGTTTTTGCACCCAATAATTCACTAGCCACAAAAATTAGAAACTTTGATAGACACATGACGAAAAATTAAACTCCAATTGAAATCCAATTTAGAATCTAATTGGATTTGGACTCTTTCAATTTTTACACTCAATAATTCACTTAGTACGAAATTAAAAATTAAATAGAACACGCAAAATTAAGAATCCAATTAAAATCTAATTAGATTTTCTCTAAGTTTTGACTATTAATATATATGGTAAACATTAAAATATATATATATATATATATATATATATATATATAATTGCAATTGTAGACCTATTGGTCACTAGTTACTAAATGCTATCTTGTGCAATTGAAAGAGAAAGATAATGGATGAGATGGCTCCTTGAGATACAAGTCATCAATATCTTTGAGTTCTAGACTTTCACATTTTACAAGAATTTCGTTCGCCATTCAAAATTGAATCAATAGAACACTCCTAAATATAATGAAAACAAAATAATATGCAAATCCATTATTCAAGTGAGAAGACAATTGATTATAATTAAGGCTCATGGGAAATTAAAATTTACAAATTTCGATTAATTATCTTTCTTTTATGAGAGAATCAACTAATTATCCAAGAACTGCCATTATCTATAGGATTTATCTTTTGCATATTATTACATCATTTTCTTAAAGTATCAACCAATGAAATTTGACACATAATTAATTAAAATTAATTCTTTTAATAAATTCCAAGACAAGAACTTTTTTTTTTTTGGTTGAGAAATGCCAAGACAAGAACCTTGTAACTCAAAACTAGTAGAAATTAATTAAGCATAATCACATACATTAGGGTCTACTTTAAACAAAACAATACTCTCTCATGCCCTTATATGGGAATGATGAAAAATATCTCGTCTAGCTTAGCCATCACTCTACTCTATTATATTAATGAGATGGGTTCAAGTTACACCTGGTGTAACTCTTATAAACTTACACCTTTTTTATACCGTAGATTTCTAAGAGATCTAACGGTTAAAAAAACATCATTAAATGCTATGGTTTTCCACCTTACTACCTAATTAATACTAGCATTCTCTCTCTCTCTCTCTCTCTCTCCTTATTTATTGCTTTCCACTATTATCATTATCTAATGGGCAATCCTTAATTTATCTAATAAAAAAAACTATGATTTTTTTTGAATGAAAAAAAAAAAAAAAAAATATGATTTAAAATATTTAAATAATATTACTTCAGTTGTCATCTTATTGTAGTGTGCATATATATATACACACCTATTGACATCACTAATTAATACCGTAATGTTGATAACTTAATCCTGCAATATTATACTATGCTACAATAACTTAATTAACTTCTATATATGCAGCTTGTACATGAGAAGTAACTCTCTCTAAGACATACGAATATGAAACCTTACCCAAATGGTGCTCCTCCCAAGTCACTTGAAAGTTGAAACAATACTGCAACATTAAAAAGAAAAATAAGCTTCAAGCTCAACAAAGCATCCCTATACAACACAGCTATTCCCATTTTGACTTTTGAGCTAACAAGCTAGAGAGTAGAGAGGGAGAGCATACTTTAAAACTCCCCCGAAATTCTGAGAGACCTACCAACGAGCTCTGGCAGAAATATCTTTTGGGTCAGGTTTCTTTTCTGTGAGTAACTGTCCCTGTACGAAACCATGAAAGCCCACAAAGATTAAGACCAAGTATAAAACATTGAAATAGTGAAAAAATCCATTGATGCTCATTTCCCCCCTTTTTTTTTTTCTTTTTTTTCTTTTTTTCTCTGGTATATGTTCAGACTCTAGGCCTAGAGTGAATACTAAGGAGAAGATGAAGAGAGTGTGCAAAAAGCCTTAGTATTTATAGAAAAAATAGGTTGGATCATGTACCCTTTTGTGCATTCTAGAATAGCATATGTAAGAAATTAAGCCATTTTGTGGTTGCCAAAAAACACTAGTAGTGTTTGTGTTAGGGGTTTGAGTACAAAGAGTACGTAATGCTATATTTTGGAGGGCTTCTGTTTCAAAATTTTGTAAGGTCAGCAAAAAAGTTGAGATAAAGTCTGTGCGGAAGCTTGGCAGTGACTAGGCAATAACATGCAAGTCCAAAGAAGTTAAGTTGATTTTTATAAGCCCGTAGATTGTTGAAAAAATGAGAAAAAAAATAAGTATACTTAGCCTGGACAAAGTATATTGAATAATTATTTACAAACTATAAATAAGGTCCCTCTCAAAAAAAAAAAACTATAAATAAGTTCCTTTATTTATTTATTTATTTTAAGGAGCAAATTGAAACTCATTTGACTCTGGGTAGTTTTGTGAAATCAATGATTATGGGATTATTTTTCAAATTTTTTTGTTAGATTGTGTTAAAGAAAATATTATATAGTGGAAAGCAATAAATAAGAAGAGAGAGAAAGGGAGAGAGAGAGAATACTAGTATTAATTAGGTAGTAAGGTGGAAAACTATAGCATTTAATGATGTTTTTTTAACCGTTAGATATTTTAAAAATCTACGGTGTAAAAAAAGTGTAAGTTTATAAGAGTTATACCAGGTGTAACTTGAACCTATCTCTATATTAATTATATTTTTTATTTATACATGTTCTATAATCATCTTTCAAAACATGTGTTTCTTTCCCTCTTTGTAGGGATTTTTTTTTTTCAAAATAACCAAATCCCTCAAACAATTTCATTAGTTAGGAAAGTTTTGAAACTATTTAGGAATCTAACAAATCGAGTCTGTTAGACTCGATTTTGCTCTTTGAAATCGAGTCTATTAGACTTGTTTTTTGTCATTGAAATTGAGCCTTACAGACTCGATTTCAGTACTCTTTCAGCAAGAACAACTCTTCTTCTCCAACAATCAAAACTCTTCTTCTCCAACAAATCCAAGCAAACCCAAAGAGACCCATAACAAAATCAACAAACCCACCTGATCAACGTCATGATTGCAGCTCGGATGTTGATTCAAAACTCAGAGTCGGACTCAGCGGACCTTGGCGGTATTGTGTTCGGAATGGCGTGGTGGTTCATCTACGCCGGTGTGGTGCTTCCTTGTTCTCTTCCCTGGAGCTCGCATTGTGGGTTTGGGTGGGTTAAGGTTTTAGTGACGAAAGCTCAGACTTGTACTCTTCGCTGTGTGGGTTTGGGTGTGTTGAGGTTTCAGTGACGAAGAAGAAGCTCAAACTTGTACGTTTGGGTGGGTTGAGGTTCAGTGAGGGTTGAGGTTCAGTGACGAAGAAAGTCGGACTTCGTAGTGTGGAACAGTTTTGGTGAGGAACTATATCGAGCTTGTAAGGCTCGATTTCACTTTAAGGAACTCGAGCTCCACAGGCTTAAGTTCCATGCTTCGCAGAAAACATAAAACGAGTCTCTTAGACTCGAGTTGCTACAGTGAACTCGAGTCTAACACCCTCGAGTTGTTAGTTTCCTAAATAGTTTGGAAATGGTGCTAACTAATGAAATTGTTTCAAAATGAATGTTATTTTGAAAAAAAAAATCCCTCTTTGTAGTCTCAAATGTCATTCTTTCCTCTCTTTTTTTCCGTATCTTTATTTCATATTTATTGGTAGCTTGAGTTTGGAGCCACCGCATTAAAGCATCTCCAACAATCTTTCTAAACCCAAAATTTGGACAGTAAACCCACAAAAGCTTGCTCCAACAGTCTCTCTAATTCACTGTTCATTAGCAAAATTTTTGCTAATGAACAGTAGCTATCTTGGTCTGATGACCTATTGTTCATTAGCAAAAGAATTAATGGAAATAAAAATTTCAACACACCCATTAAAATATTCAATTTTTACTCAACAATCATAACGGCTACAACTCAACCATTCCAGATCTTTGCTCTCTCAAACATCTCTAAACTCAATCACAATGAAAATACAAACTCAAATCACAATCTTAAAACTAATCAAATTAGAACAAAAAATTGAAAAAAAGAAAAAGAAAAGAAAAAGAAGCAAATCTGACCTATCTGAGCTGCTGTGGGGAGGAGGACTGGTGGTGGTGGAGAGAATGAGTTATCCACCGGCGATCTCTTTTTGTGAGAGAAAGAGAGAGCTCTGGTATTCTCTCTAGTTTAGACGAAGTGGTAAGGAGTGGTAAGGAGAGAGAGAGAGAGAGAGAGAGAGAGAGAGAGAGAGAGAGAGAGAGAGAGAGAGAGAGAGAGAGAGAGAGAGAGAGAGAGAGAGAGAGCTCCGGTATGTTCTGGAGTTTGGAGGAAGTGGTAGGAAAAAAAGAGGAAAGAAGGAAAAAAAAGAAAAGAGCAAAGGTACTCGTGTGGAGGACAAAAAAGAGGGAAAAAAGAAAGAAAGAAAAGAAGAAATCGTATGGATGAAAAAAAAAATACGAAAAAAAAATTAAGAATAAGAAATTAAAATTAAGAAACGCTATTACAGTATTTTCACAATAAATTTTATGCGATAGGTTGTTATATGCTATTATTAGTGAGCAAAAAATAATTTTAGTAGTGACTAGTGAGTTCAAATTAGAAATAGCAACAACTTATCACATACGTAAGATTTATTGTGAAAGTATTGTACAAAATATTGTGAATGTAGCATTTTAAGTTAAATTTTTTTAAGAATAATTTATAGTTAAAATTAGATGATCTACAACTCATAGTATTGTTACCACAAGTACTTCACAAGATTTGTTAAAAAAAATATATTATTAGGAAAAATTTAAAAATATTAGCATTGGGAGATTTTAAAAATATGTTTTTTGGGTTTATGAAAAAAATATAGTCATTAGAAATAAATGAACATTGCAAGATGTAACCTCCATTTGAATTGAAATGACAAATAAAAATTATTTTACTTTTCAACTTATTTTTATTATTATTTATGGATTCTACTAATTTTTTGGTATTATACATTAATCTTACGGTAATATTTCAACTAATTTCTTCTCACAGTTATTTTTATTTACCGTACACCAGCAGTTTCTGTGACATAAGCTGTGTCGACCCGTAGGAGTGAATCGGAACCTTCTAGTTGCAGTGGATCGAAACTTTGTTGTTGTAGTGGATCAAAACTTTGTCAAGAGAAAGAAAGAAAACTTTGTGAAGAGAAAGAAAGAGAGCTCCGGTATGTTCTGGAGTTTGGAGGAAGCGGTAGGAAAAAAAGAAAAGAAGGTAATGACTATATATTCTTGGTATTGGGTCCATGACTAGCTTTTAAAAGCCCATCTAATCTACCTTATTCAAACCGAAATATCTCGAAATATCTCTCTCTCTCTCATCAGTCATCGCTCATTTCCTTCGAATAACAACCGATGTTGTCTCCGCTCAGGAGAAAGCTAAATTTGTCGAGTGAGATTCTCCCCGACGACGTTGTATTCGACATCCTGACTCGGCTGCCGGTGAAATCCTTAATCCGATTCAGGTGCGTTTCCAAATCATGGTACGCTACGATCACCAGCCGCATATTTATCACCACGCACCTCAACTTCAATCTCAACCTCAAATTATCATCCAATAACAACCATAATGGTTATCTTCTATGTAAATCGGACAATGAATTGTGTACTTTGGTTTACAATAGCGACCGCACACTGACTGAGGTTTCTAGGTTTCAAATCCCCTTGTGGGGTGTCAACATGGTTGACTATTGTAATGGGATTTTCTTCCTTTATAGCTATGTTAATCCTACAATTTATTTGTGGAACCCAAGCATTCAAATGTTTAAAACCATCGATGCTACGCGATTCAGACCATTCACTATGGACTATTTTGATAGCGTTGCCTTTGGATTTGCCTATCTTGCTCAAATCAGTGATTTCAAGATTCTCAGAATTGTGTCTTATAAAGGGTTTGATGAAGAAAAAGGAAAGGCACCCCCGGCTGAGGCCGAGGTTTACACATTGAGTACTGATTCGTGGAGAGCTGTTGAAATATTGGTGGAGTCTGTACCCAATATTAGATATATTCTTGCTGTTCAACCTAACTCCTGTTTGTTTTTCAATGGAGCTCTGCATTTTATAGCGCGTACTTTGGGCAACAACAATAATAGTTTCATTCTGTCCTTTGATGTCAATGATGAGATATTTCGAGACATAAAACTGCCCGAGAATTACTTAGATGGATTAGGTCCAAATTCTGACCACCACATTCACCAACTTGTGGTGTTCAAGGGATCGTTGGCTTTGATTGTTATTGGTCCAGACGATGATGTAGATGAAGATGAAGATGATGAAGAAGAAGAAGAAGATGATGATGAACCAGATACTTCGAATATATGCCTCATATGGGTGATGAGAGAGTATGGTGTGGTTGATTCTTGGACAAAAAAAAATGTACTGTTTGATTGGGTTATTAAGCTCTTTGGCTGCACTAACAGTGGTGAATTTCTAGTCAAAATGTTTGACAGAAGGCTCGTTTCATTGGACACTGAGAATCTGAAAGTGAACCATCTTGGAATTCAAATTCCTTTCTGGTTGTATTACACAGCTGATCTTATGGAGAGCTTGGTTTTACTTGATCAGGTAAAAAATCCATCTGAATATCATGATTAGTTTGTGTTAAAGATTAGTAAAGTGAAGTTTTTAGCAAACTGAAAATCTTTGTGAAGTTCATATTGACAAGTTTTCTGTGGCATGGCATCATATATGCACTTTGAGTATTAAATGATGCTCTTATTATTTTGATTTTTTTAACAATTGTTAAATTGCTTTAAAATGGTAGTATTAGCTGAAAATCATGAAATTATTGATATATACTATATTGTATGATATAAGCCAGTTGGGGTAGTGAGATAGTTGATAGGTGGGCTTATTGACATAGGTAATGTATATGCTTGAATCCTCTTTAATTTTGTATACAGAAGAAGTGAAATTTAAATTTTCTCATGAATACTATTATTTCTTAATGCATATATACTTTTTCATGCTTTTAACATGATTGGGTTTATAAATCTAATAAAATATATGCTTTGTTTAATTTGTGTACTATCCAATGATTGTTGTTAGCATGCATCTCTGTGCAGAGAAAATGTGCAGCAATTCAAATATCTATTTAGAACTTATTAGTCATTTGATAAGCAGTTCTAGTTTTTTTATCCATTTGCAATTAGTGCAAAAACAGCCAATTGGAAATGAATAGTCATCTTTCTAATCCTCCAATCTAGTATATATGATATTTGCAAATGCAAGTGATTGAGTCAATCTTTTCTGGTTCAGTTTCAATGTTTAAGATACTAATAATCTGATGCATTCTCTCCTTTGTAACATTTTTTTTCCAAATTGAATGATTTAGTATTTTAGTTGCTTAATTTTTTATTGCTGGCTTAAGAATTTGGATAGACCTTTTTCGCCTCAAGTTTGGCTGTTTATACATCTATCAAAAAGAAAAAGAGATGTGGCTGCTTATACCAACTAATGAACCTTTTGAGGTGATAGTCTTTTATGGTGTCATATGAAAGCTGCTGAAGAAGTTTCCTCTTATGTTAGTTGTATTATGTAGTCCCTAACAATTGTAGACATGAAAGTGTGGAAATTGCTAAAGTACCACCAATTTTACTACAAAAAATTTGCAAACTGAGGTGGCAATTACTGTGATTGGTACCACATCGACGTCATGATAAATAAATTTCTTAATTTTTGTTTTTTGTTTTAAAAGTTGACACATTCGTAACATTACTCTCATAATATTGTTGTGACATAGAAGACTAAATTTTTCCAACCAGCATGGAAAGTGTTCCTTTAGGAGCTTATGGCAATTATTTATTTAACTTATGACTATTGTCTCAGGAGCCAGGATTGCCATGCACATTATTGGCATGACAATGTCATTGTCAAGTGCTTATTGCTGATCAATCATAACCGTATTTCATGATCATCCTAGTGACAAACATGTTAATCTGGGAAGCACGGTTGCGGTGCCAGAGGAGCCGCACCCGCGTCTAACGCGGCAACGCACAAGGGATGTCACTGCCCGCGCGTCGGGCCGCGTCTTGCCACGTGTTTTCTTTTTTTTTTAGCCGACTTGCGCCAATGCGGCTCAGACTCGGGCTGATTCGCGTTGAATCGGGCCAACTCGGGCCGTATCGGGCAAAACCGCTGAAATGGCCTATTCAGGCCAAAATTCAAAAAAAAAAAAGAGGTGTAAAACACACCGTTTGAACTTAATAACAAACCCTACTTCAGCTCACTTCATCCAAACTTCAGCTCTCTCTCACTCCGTCACTCGTCTCTCACTCTCTCTGTGCTCTTTGCCTCTCTGTCTCTACTCTCCATCTCCTCTGTGGCTGTGAGACACTCAGCCACTCAGTCACTTCATTCAAACTTCAGCTCTCCCTCACGCATTCTCAACTTAGTTATTGATATAAAGCTTTCGATCTTAGTTTGATTTGTAATTTGTGATTTGTGATTTGTGATTTGTGAATCTGTGAATCTGTGATTTGTGAATCTTAGTTTTCAATCTTAGTTTTATTTAGTTAATAGTTATTACTTATTGCTCATTGTGATTTGTCAATCTTGTGGGTTGTATTTAATTTATGAACATCATGTTTTAGTTATTATCTACTATTGCACTTAAATTTGGTATATGTTTATATAATGTGAAAAAGTATGCTTAGCAATATATTAAAAATATAAATAAAAATATTTTTAATAATTTTTTAATCGCCGAGTCCCGCCGCACCCGCACCAACCTTTTTCAAAAGTTGCCGAGTCCCACACCCGCACCCATGTCCCGAAACGCACCTGTACTTCATAGATTGTTAATCAACAAGATGTCTCCAAAATTTGATTGATTAGCAAACTGTTGAATGTATCCAATCAGCCTCGGTGGTATCCTAATTTTGACCCCGAGCAGGGGGAAAAAATGAAAAGAAAAGAGAAAATTGCACTTACTTGTGCACTCGAACCTTATTTGCTAAAACATAAACAGTTCTCAATTGTGAGTCGCATGGGTTCTCAGGATATTGTGGTGTATCTCTACATTTAATATGTCATGTTTTAATGCTTTTTGTCTCTCTTGCAGTGCTGATATGGAACCTGAAAGAAATCCTGGAGCAGCTACTGGCACACCAAATTGCTATAGCCTCTGGTTTTTCCCCCAGTGTCAGCTTCTTCCACTAGGTACCCATCTTCTCATCTCTCCCTATATAAGTGATCCCTCCACTGCTCCAAAACGACTTGCTTCATCAAGCACGTATCCTTCTTAGACCAGTTTTATATGCTACACAAAGTTTACAAATCTGTGCTTCCAATTTCAAGAGCAAAGAACAGTCTTGTGAAGGGTAGAAGATGAGCTCAACAATAAGAGCTATTGTGGCAGACAGTTGCAGTTGTGGAAGCCATGAAGGACCAGGGGATCTGTACATGGAATTTTATCATGAGATTAGCACAGCAACATTCTTAGAACAATCAGAAGCTGTTTTCAACTTCTACAACAGTTTCAACCAAATTGAGAGATGATAAAATGAAGCAGTTGGAGTAAATGAGGAAAGTCATGTACTTGAGTTGTTGGGGTCCTAATTGAAGACAGTAGTCAGCTGAATAAGGTGACCATACAAGTGAGCCTGTGAATTCTGATGGAACTTCGTTTAGTGCAGGAAGACTTCAAAATTAACACGTACAAGAGATTTTGTACATGGTTTATTGGTAGGAACTGCCAGGCTGAGCTAAGCAGGCATAGATATATGTTTGCTAAGCATATTTTCTTGTAAGAGCTAGATCAGCTTACGGTCTTTTGCCATTAGCAATTTAGCACTAGAAAAGAAGGCATGAATATTTGCTATTTGTACAAGATGCCTATGAAAGAGAAGTTACTACGAGCGAAAAGCAAAGAATAAAAAGAAGATTGCAACATGCATTGAGAGTGCACTGAATTTAGTTTTTCCACAGCCATGGTGTTTGACCGGATTTGGAGAGTGAGGAATCAAGTGTGTTTGAGAGAAAAAAGATCAATATAGACCAAGTCATGACAGGTCTAAGCAGCACTTTCTTGAAAGACCTGCAGTTGGTGGACCCCAGAGTAGCGAGCAAAAGTTCCTGTTAAAGGGTACCATGATGCAGCAGTTTGCTCAAACCTCTCAATCTTGGCTATGGTCGCAACTCGCCAGGACTCATAGAGGTGAGGTGTAAAGTGCGGAGGTAACTATTTCATACTTAGTAGACACGGAGGTGGTAGAAAGTGAGGCTATGTGGAGGGCAATTGGCCTAGTAACAGCCAACAAGCATGGAATTGCCCAATATAATCCCTGAAAGGGATTCGAAACTCTGCCTATATGCGATTGTGTCCAAAGGAAAACAGGCAAGTTGGAAGATCGCGCGGTTCAATCCAAGACATTCAGTTGTTGGCAATGTCTTTTGAAAGGTGCTTGTTCAACTGGGTTCCAAGAGAAGCAAATGTAGCAGCTAATGAACTAGGAGCCCGGGCTTATTCCTTTTCTCAGCTTCTTTTTTCCGGGTTATTGTTTCTGAAGCCCAGAATAGTTTTGTTTTGTAAATCTCGTATTTTGTCTTCAATGAAATTGATCTTTGTACAGAAAATAATAATAATAAAATGCATAGAGAGACACATATCAGATTAAGCTTGACTGCTTGAGATTCATTACATTGCTGTACATCACTATGAGAACCTGCTATTCGTACTAAGCCAATAGCACACGTGGGCTTTACACAAATACTAGAATAATTCTGTGTTTGACAATTATAATAACTCACGTGCAGCATGTATACATTAACTTAAGCTTCTGTATATTAGCATTTTAGCATATAGTTGGTTCATTGCTCCTACCATATTACTTTATGGAGCACTATAAATTCTTAGTATTTGAAAACTGTTGAATGCATCATTGATAATCATCTTTTCCAATTAGCCTTTTCGAGCGAGGCTAAATTAATTAATTATTAAATCATATCCTGCAATTGAATGAGTTTTGGCTCATAAAATAGTTTTCCCTCCTCACAAGAATGGGTGACAGGCAAGATTTTCGTTTAAGTAACAAACTAAACTTTGAGATTTCCAAGTGTAATAAATTAAACATTAGACCATTAAAGGGTAGCATTTTTTTTTTTTTTTTTCTGAATAAACATCATTTCTTTTTAGAAACAATAGTTTTCCCTCGCCCGTAAAATAGGTTTGGCTTATAAAATAGTTTTCCCTTGCCCATCTCTTTTAAGAAACAATAGCTGGGGGACAAGAGATTGGAGCAGCCCTAGATCGATGCCATAAAGCAGCCCAGAGGGCTAAGAGATGGGCGTGAGAATTGCCCTCTCTGTTAACAAAAGAAAAAGATACATCATCAAAAAGATCTACACAAGAAATAATATCTTTAAGGGGCCAAAATGGCCCAATACCATCATTTTTGGAAATTTTTAGCAAGAAAACACTGTTTCGGAAATAAATAGCAAAGTACCACTTTTTCTAGAACTCGAGTTTCAGAAACTCGAGTTCCTCATTAGTTTTCCACCGTGGCACGGCTGAGTTGGATTTGTGCGATTAAAAATTTTTTTGTGGTACTTGAGCTTGGTAAACTCGAGTACCATTTTTTGTGGTACTCGAGCTTGGTAAACTCGAGTACCATTTTTTGTGGTACTAGAATAATTCTGTGTTTGACAATTATAATAACTCACGTGCAGCATGTATACATTAACTTAAGCTTCTGTATATTAGCATTTTAGCATATAGTTGGTTCATTGCTCCTACCATATTACTTTATGGAGCACTATAAATTCTTAGTATTTGAAAACTGTTGAATGCATCATTGATAATCATCTTTTCCAATTAGCCTTTTCGAGCGAGGCTAAATTAATTAATTATTAAATCATATCCTGCAATTGAATGAGTTTTGGCTCATAAAATAGTTTTCCCTCCTCACAAGAATGGGTGACAGGCAAGATTTTCGTTTAAGTAACAAACTAAACTTTGAGATTTCCAAGTGTAATAAATTAAACATTAGACCATTAAAGGGTAGCATTTTTTTTTTTTTTTCTGAATAAACATCATTTCTTTTTAGAAACAATAGTTTTCCCTCGCCCGTAAAATAGGTTTGGCTTATAAAATAGTTTTCCCTTGCCCATCTCTTTTTAGAAACAATAGCTGGGGGACAAGAGATTGGAGCAGCCCTAGATCGATGCCATAAAGCAGCCCAGAGGGCTAAGAGATGGGCGTGAGAATTGCCCTCTCTGTTAACAAAAGAAAAAGATACATCATCAAAAAGATCTACACAAGAAATAATATCTTTAAGGGGCCAAAATGGCCCAATACCATCATTTTTGGAAATTTTTAGCAAGAAAACACTGTTTCGGAAATAAATAGCAAAGTACCACTTTTTCTAGAACTCGAGTTTCAGAAACTCGAGTTCCTCATTAGTTTTCCACCGTGGCATGGCTGAGTTGGATTTGTGCGATTAAAAAAATTTTGTGGTACTCGAGCTTGGTAAACTCGAGTACCATTTACACAGTACTCGAGTCTACCAGGCTCGAGTACCTTTTTAAAAAAAAAAAAAAAAAATTTACACAGTACTCGAGTTTGCTAAACTCGAGTATTGTGTAATTTTTTTTTTTTTTCTTGTTGTTTGGGGATAATAAAAAAATAAACATAAAGGTAAACTCGAATACTATGTAAATTTTTTTTTTCTTGTTTGGGGGTAATCAAAAAATAAACATAAGGATAAAAATAAGTAGCTTTTTTATGTTTTTATTTATTTAAATAGAGGCATTGTAAACTATAGAGATTTTAATTTCGAAATATGAATTTAATTTCTACATTAATTAAAACTAGTGTATGACCCGCACAATGTGCGGGTTAATTAGTTTTATTTATTTATTTTGAATTAGGATACTCTTATTTGTTATTTATGGTAAAATAAATAAAACTCCCTAATTTATAGGTATGGTATCTTAAAATTTTAAAGAAGCTCTATTAATATGGTATTATAATTTTCACTTATTTTATGAAGCTAACAAAATGAAAATGAAGTGACGATAATTATTTTAGAATACCTATCATCACTCACTTGAAGTGTCAATGCTAGGTTTGTAATGCCCTTGATAATAACAGCCTTCAATCTTCTATATGATCCAATCCTTAATACATATTGGGTTACACCTCACTCACATAAGTAATAACCACTAACCATATACTTAATAACCGCTAACCATATACAAAGTATATGGTAAACTTCATTCTAAAAAAAAAAGAAAGTAAACTTAATAAATTTAATATTGTGTTTTATTTTTAGGACCCAATATGTAATGATTGTTAATTTTTTAAGTGAAAGAAAAAATAAAAAGAGTGATTAGATTCTTATTAAAAATAAAAGCAAAAAAATTGTCCTAGTGTAAATAAAGATACATATTGGGTATTTTGTGAAGTATGAATCTTCGAAGAATGTTCCTATTCAATTACTTTTACTATTCCCAATCACATCCATGATTGAGATTTATCTCACCTCTACTATTCCTATAAAGTTACTTTTCTTTTCCTCCATGTTCTTCTTCAATTCTTTACTTCTTCCTCGTTAGTGAGCCTCTGTGAACTCCCATCACATCTTTTTTTTTTTTTTTTTTCCCTTTTCACCATGCTTTTCTGCTAACATTTTTAAGTTTTAGTTTTTTCTTTTTTTCATAATCATTCAGTCTCATGAAAAATAGCAAATGAAAATATTCTCACCTTTCAACTAGTTGTAGTAAATCCAACAACTTTCTTGCCATAGTAAATTATTCTTGCAGAGCGAACATTAATTCGAAACTTCTATCACTTTTTGTAGGGAAAAAATGGTTCAAAAGGTAAATATAAATATGTTTAGAGGTTTTGAATGGAAGATGGCCGTTGTAGTTAATTTCGCAACTACCTAAGATCACGTTGTTTCGGATTTCTATTAATTGGCTGAAAGAGTTATGGGCGGTGTTTGTTGATAAAAGTTGGCAGACAATAGTCCGCTTAAGCATTTTTTAAATGTAACGGTTCCTAAAGAATTTTTCTTTCAATGGCGAAGGAGTGCAATGCTTGATTTTTTAAATCCTGAAGACATGAAAGGCACAACGTTTCGCTTTTTATTCCATGCTTTTGACTGGTAGTGTGGCAGATTTTTAAGTGGGATTTTTTCCTACATGTCACAACCTCCTCCTTAATTGCAGGGCAATGTTTCTGCTATTATATATAGTAGCTAGTCACTAACCCGGGATTATATAACTCTATCTAGTCGTAGTGGGTTAGGCATTGAGTTCTATGAATTTTACCATTTGAATAGAGCTAACCAGACCCTGGAGGTAAAATTTGAGTTGGTATATGGCAAGATAATTCTTTGCCAAAAGCACATAGTTAGAGAAATACCATACCATATCATAAGCTTTTTAGAATCCAACAAGCAAATCCATCATTGTTCGCTCTCTTTTTTGCATAAATTATTTTCTGTTCACTATTTAAAAAATTGTTCACTGTTTTCTCATAAAACACCTAGTGAAATCGTGTTTTCTAAATTTAAACGCCAAATCTGAATGTTTTTTCATGTTTAAATTTCACAATAATCGAATTTTTTTTTCTGCATTGATAAAATCGGTTTCTACGTTAATAAAATTTGCTCTCTACACATCATGTTTACTGTATATTCGAATTTGCTTACTGCATTCATAAAATCTGTTTTTTGTATTAAGTAAAACTGTTCACTGTTTTCTCATAAAAATTGTTCACTGTTTTCTGCATAAACTGTTTTTAGCATTGGCGCAATTATTGCACTTAAATGGTTTTCGTGTTTTTTTTAAATATGTAACCATATGAATAATGGACAAACTCCATGAAAGAAAAATGAATGATTTGTATAAATCACCTAATGGTAAATGCCTCGAAAAATTCGAATTTGTAAAAAAGTTCGAATTAGTTGAATGTTGAAATTCTAGAAAACTCGATGGAAAATCAATGAACGTACCAAATCGTGAAGGTGTACATAAGATGTACAATAGTCTAGACTTGTTGAGAAATTTGATTTTGTTGAAAGTACAAAATAATGAAAATTCAATGGAAAAGTATGTACATCAGATGTACATACTGTGAAAACTCAAGGGAAAATTGTGTATATTAGATGTACAGATAGTACGAATTTGTTGAAAAATTTGAATTCGTTGATTGTGTAAAATCATGAAAATTCAAATGAAAATTTAAGAACATAACAAATTGAGTAAACTTAATGGAAAATTAATTACATTAGATGTACAAATCATCCAAATTTGTTTCCAAATTTAAAGTCGTCAAATGTACAAAATCATGAAAATTCAATTTAAAACTATGAACTAATGTACTAATCATCCTGATTTGATGAAAATTTCAAAATTGTTGAACATACAAAATCGTGAAATCTTAATGGAAAATCAAAATTGTTGAACGTACCAAATTGTCAAAATTCAATGGAAAGTTGTGTACATTAGATGTACAAATATTCTGGACTTGTTGAGAAATTTGATTTCGTTGAAAGTACAAAATCGTGAAAATTCAAGAGAAAATTGTGTACATAAGATGTACAGATCATTCGAATTTGAAAAAAAAAAAATTTAGATGTACAGATCGTTCGAATTTGTTGATTGTATAAAATCTTGAAAGTACAAAACGTGTAGACATTAACAACAACGTCTAATGTTCGAAAGGTAGAAATTTTTGGAAATCATCATTACTTGAATCTGAGAAGTCTGAAATATCTCTTTCATCATCTAATGCAGAAACTTCATTAATAGACTTGAATATACAGTAAATATGATGTGCAGAGAGAAAATTTTATTAATGTAGAAACATATTTTATCAATGCAGAAAAATATATTCGATTATTGTGAAATTTAAACATGAAAAAACATTCAGATTTGGCGTTTAAATTTAGAAAACACATTTCACTAGGTGTTTTATGAGAAAACAGTGAACAATTTTTTAAATAGTGAACAGAAAATAATTTATGCAAAAAAGATAGCGAACAATGATGGATTTGCCTGCTGGATTCTAAAAAGCTTATGATATGGTATGATATTTCTCTAACTATGTGCTTTTGGCAAAGAATTATCTTGCCATATACCAACTCAAATTTTACCTCCAGGGTCTTGTTAGCTTTATTCAAATGGTAAAATTCATAGAACTCAATGCCTAACCAATTACGACTAGATAGAGTTATATAATCTCGGGTTAGCGACTAGCTACTATATATAATAGCAGAAACCTTGCCCTGCAATTAAGGAGGAGGTTGTGACATGTAGGAAAAAATCCCACTTAAAAATCTGCCACACTACCGGTCAAAAGCATGGAATAAAAAGCGAAACGTTGTGCCTTTCATGTCTTCAAGATTTAAAAAAATCAAGCATTGCACTCCTTCGCCATTGAAAGAAAAATGCTTTAGGAACCGTTACATTTAAAAAATGCTTAAGCGGACTATTGTCTGCCAACTTTTATCAACAAACACCGCCCATAACTCTTTCAGCCAATTAATAGAAATCCGAAACAACGTGATCTTAGGTAGTTGCGAAATTAATTACAACGGTCATCTTCCATTCAAAACCTCTAAACAGATTTATATTTACCTTTTGAACCATTTTTTCCCTACAAAAAGTGATAGAAGTTTCGAATTAATGTTCGCTCTGCAAGAATAATTTATTATGGCAAGAAAGTTGGAATAGTAAAAGTAATTGAATAGGAACATTCTTCGAAGGTTCATACTTCACAAAATACCCAACATGTATCTTTATTTACACTAAGACAATTTTTTTGCTTTTATTTTTAATAAGAATCTAATCACTCTTTTTATTTTTTCTTTCACTTAAAAAATTAACAATCATTATATATTGGGTCCTAAAAATAAAACACAATATTAAATTTATTAAGTTTACTTTCTTTTTTTTTTAGAATGAAGTTTACCATATACTTTGTATATGGTTAGCGGTTATTAATTATATGGTTAATGGTTATTACTTATGTGGGTGAGGTGTAACCCAATATGTATTAAGAATTGGATCATATAGAAGATTGAAGGCTGTTATTATCATTATCAAGGGCATTACAAACCTAGCATTGACATTTCAAGTGAGTGATGATAGGTATTCTAAAATAATTATCGTCACTTCATTTTCATTTTGTTAGGTTCATAAAATAAGTGAAAATTGTAATACCATATTAATAGAGCTTCTTTAAAATTTTAAGATACCATACCTATAAATTAGAGAGTTTTATTTATTTTACCATAAATAACAAATAAGAGTATCCTAATTCAAAATAAATAAATAAAACTAATTAACCTGCACATTGTGCGGGTCATACACTAGTTTTAATTAATGTAGAAATTAAATTCATATTTCGAAATTAAAATCTCTATATTTTACAATGCCTCTATTTAAATAAATAAAAACATAAAAAAGCTACTTATTTTTATCTTTATGTTTATTTTTTGATTATCCCCAAACAAGAAAAAAAAAATTTACACAGTACTCGAGTTTACCTTTATGTTTATTTTCTGATTATCCCCAAACAACAAGAAAAAAAAAAAAAAAATTTACACAGTACTCGAGTTTACCAAACTCAAGTACTGTGTAAATTTTTTTTTTTTTAAAAAAAAAAAGGTACTCGAGCCTGGTAGACTCGAGTACTGTGTAAATGGTAATCGAGTTTACCAAGCTCGAGTACCACAAAAAAATTTTTAATCGCACAAATCCAACTCAGCAGTGCCACGGTGGAAAACTAATGAGGAACTCGAGTTTCTGAAACTTGAGTTCTAGAAAAAGTGGTACTTTGCTATTTATTTCCGAAATAGTGTTTTCTCGCTAAAAATTTCCAAAAATGGTGGTATTGGGCCATTTTGGCCTCTTTAAGGCGTAGCAATTAATGTTGGTTAGTTGTTTTAGGCTTAACAAAGAAAGGGTATTCTATTAAATGGGTCAAACACCAACTTGATTAATTTAATACTCATGTCAAAGCCCATAAATCCTAACCCAACCCATTTTTTAAGTGTGCATGGTCATCTCAATTCAATTGGAGGCCTAAAATGAAAACTTTAAACGAGGCTCTTTATATTTAAATATCACTTAAAGTTATTTTTCAGCAATTTAGTTAATGATAGTGTTATATATATATATAGGCAAAAATGGCCATCTACCACTATTTGGGAAAATATGTATAGTCTACTACTGTTTGCGAAATATTTAGTAATCTACCACCTTTTTGAAACTCGATTTTGTGGAAATCAAGTTTTCAATGGTACTTGAGTTCATGAAACTTGAGTACTACGAAGAAATTTTGAAAATTTTTAATGAAACTCGAGTTCATGGAACTTGAGCACCATGAAAATTTTTTGAAAGTACCATTGAAAACTTGATTTCCACAAAACTGAGTTTCAAAAAGGTGGTAGATTTCTAAATATTTGATTTCTAAATATTTCAGAAACATTGGTAGATTGCAAAAAATTTTCAAAAACAATGGTGTCTAGCCATTTTGGCCTATATATATATATCCATTATTCTCATGTTGTAATATGACTAATTCACATGAGCAATGCTAGGGGTCTTACAAATTTTACTGCATAGGTTTTACAAACTGACTTGTATCATTTTCAAAATAAATTGATTCAAACATTCATTTAGTATATTGTTTAAGAGTCACCAATCATGTTCTTGCCACATCAAATTGTACATTTTTTTGGGTACTAAAATCTATAATAACTCCAGTATTTTAATGGTGATTTGGTTGGAATAACATTTATCTAATTTTTTTGGGGGGGGGGGGGGAAGCTACTACAAATTTTACTACCAAAATCTTACAAATTGATGTGGAAAAGAATATAATTGATGGCACTTCAACAACTACAAGAAAATATATAAGTATTTGAATTACTTATTGTTCTTAGTGACACAAAAATTTGTAAGACCTATGTAATAAAATTACGAATATTGCTAACATCACTTAATTTTGTTTATCCTTAAAAGTGAAGGAAAAAAAAAATGTATAACTCACTTTTTTTTAAATAAAAAAAAAATCACTTATTCACCCCTTTTGGAGTCTTTCTTTAATTATAATAATAAAAAAAAAATCACTTGTAAGCATAATGTCGTTATACAACCTAAGTTACACTCTTAATAAATAATTCTTGTTGGATTGACAAAAACACAAGTCATTTCAACTTGCTTAATAAATATGTTGCATTAGGTTGATACATATATGACCTATTCCATTGCATATAAAGAATATGACAAAAAATGGTGAACATATTTTATTTATTTGTAAGCACATAAAAAAAAATAATTATAAACAATTAAATACTACCCAAACCAATGTCATAATAACACTAATTAAATTACTAATAGCATATGTGGCAGAATAGACCCAATTATGTCTAAAAGGCCTGAGCTTGTAGGCCCAAAGGCCAAACAAAAAAAGCTCGTGTAAAGCAGGCCCAACCCTGAAGAACCCTGGAGCCATGCAAGGGACCGATGAGGAAAGAGACAAAGGCATGATCACCAGGGATCTTAAAAGGAACCATCTAAGGGCCAATCACTCCTCAACGAATCTTTGAGGATCCCTTTATCCTCGGCTACATGTCAAGAACCCTCCCAGCTCTGAGAAGGCAGACAAATGACTGTATGGATTGAGGAACAAATAAGTTTGGAGGCCTAAAGAAGAAAGCGTTTAAGTTAAGCAATCATTCCCTTCATATTATAAATGTAATCCACCAACTAGCATTGATGCATTTATTGTTGAATGAGCATTAGAATAATGCCTAGCAAGCCAGCACCCTGTCTTCCACTCATCTTTATCTCAAAGAAGGGGGAAGTAGAAAATAAGACAAGTATCTTCCCCACGTAGTATCCACCGTACAAGTGGGGATGGTAGGGGAGGAACCTCATCTGTATAAATAAGGACAAATCCCCCCATTAGCAGGGGATTTGGAAATCTTCAAAAAGAAAAGTTTTTAAGTGCTAAGTGTAAAAATCAAGTGAGTAGGAGAAGTTGTAGTAATCATATTCCATTATTGAGAGTTTCGAGGACATATTTTTCAATTAAATATTAACTACTTTCATCATTTCTATTGAGTATTCATTCTCAATCCTTTTGGAGTATTCTTTTGCCTGATTAAATTCTTAACCCATATATACTAAATTAATTGTGACGGTTATTTAAGCAATTCTTCTTTAAGGATATTTTTTTTTGACCAAAAAAGTTCTTATTTTACTCAATGACATTTCGCCAAGATTTAGAAATACAATAGTCTATGAAAGATAAACTAAAATGAAAATTTTCTATATTTTGGTAAACATTAAAATTCATTTAGCTACTCAATTCTATATTTAACAATAATATTTGTGTTACATAAAAATGACATTTATTTGTATATGCTAAATGAGTTCATGTTAACTTGTCAAGACTAGTAATTTTATCTTGACACTATAATGAACAAGTTCATTTTGGATTGATTGTGAGTCAAATAAGTCAACAAAAAATTGACTAATTTATTAATTGAGTCAAAACAGGTCAACTCACTTTGAAACATTTCCATTTATATCAAACACTAACCCATGACAAAGCAAGTTAAGCTCATGTCATGTTCGAGAGTTGTGTTTGAATATTTTCACACTTAATTAAGATTTAATTTGTTCCCAAAAAATAAATAAATTTGGTTGAATGATGGGAGAAGTAATTGGAGTCCAACCAATTATTTTGAACTTCTAATATTGTACTTTTATTTTATGAATAAGATTTAAGTACAGTATTTAGGTACTATTTTTTATATTCCTTTCTTAAAATTTTGTCATGTAAATTTTTTTTCATAAAATAAAAAAATATTTTTTTAATAAAATAATCACATGACTAAATCTTAAAATAAAATATTAAAGAACATCGCTTAAATTACTGTAATTAAAAGTTTTCTCTTTCCGCAAGTGACAAATTGGGTGTGTCCCACTAATTAGATAAACACTCCCACTGTTTAATAAAGCCTTGTGTCATCATCTCAGGCAGCTTAATTATCATTTTGTGACCGTTTGGCTTGCACGTTTTCTCACGTCCACGTCCACGTTTTTTTTTTTTTTTTTTTTTTTTTTTTTTCTGCGCGTGAACAGTAACCTCACATGGGTTCACTGTTCACACACTGTTTAGTACTGTTCATGTACTGTTTACGTATTAAAAAATATTAAAAATAGGTCTTACGATACTATTTACACATTTAAAAATTATTTTGCTACAATGTTTTCAGTTTTCAGTTTTCAGCAACAATAAGTTCAATCCAAACACCCCTTTATCTTGTTTTACCTTTTTTTCTCTTTCTTCCTCTTACTGTATCGCATTTCCTTTCGAATCATCATCATCGATGATGTCTAAGTTCAGGAATTTGTCATCGGAGCGTCTCCCACACGACATCGTGATCGACATACTGACTCGGCTACCGGTGAAATCCTTAATCAGATTCAGGTGCGTTTCTAAATCTTGGTACTCTACAATCACCGACCCTATTTTCATTACCAAACACTTGAACCTCCAACTCAACAAAGCCAAATCATTATCATCCAATAACAATCATAATGGTTTTCTGCTATATACCCATGACAATCAACTGTATACGGCTGTTTGCAATGGCGGTCCCACGTTGACATTGACTGAGGTTTCTAAGCTTCAAATCCCCTTTCCTGTAGATCATTACATGGTTGACCATTGTAATGGCATGTTCTTGATTTATGGAAATCGTGATGCTTTAATATATTTATGGAACCCAAAAATTCAAAAGTTTAAGGTGCTCGCTGATGGTCCTAATGGCTTCACTCTTGGAATTGCCTATCATTGTCAAAACAATGACTTCAAGATTCTCAAAACTGTCCTAAATTCAATTTTTAACAATAACACAAGGCCGCGGTTTGAGGCCAAGGTTTACACATTGGGTACGGATTTGTGGAGAAGGATTGAATTTTCGGTGGAGTCTGTACCCAATCTTGGATCTATTTTAGATATACAATATGAACCCTTTTTGCTTTTTAATGGAGCTCTACATTTTATGGCATATACTTGGGGCGAAAACAACACTAACAATTTCATTCTGTCCTTTGAATGATGAAATATTCCGAGAGATAAGACTGCCGGAGAATTACTTGGATGGATTTATTTTTGCCGAACAAGCAGTTCACCGACTTGTGGTGTTCAAGGGATCATTGGCTCTAAGTGTTTTCGGTCCTACTGTAGATGAAGATGGCGAAGTTTTAGATAAATGCGACATGTGGGTGATGGGACAGTATGGTGTGGTTGAGTCTTGGACAAAAAAAACTGTAGGATTCGAGCGGATTAAGGGTTTCTTTGGCTGCACTGAAAGTGGTCAACTTCTAATTATAATGTCTCCGGGAAGGATGGTTTCGAATGACCCCGAAAGTCTATACGAGAACAATATTGGAATTCCAAGTCCTAACTGGTTGGGCTACACAACTGATCTTATGGAAAGCCTGGCTTTACTTGATCACAAATAAATGTCATCCAAATGTGAGGATAAATCAATGAAGTAAATGATGCTCTATTTTATGTTTTATTTTGCTTTTCCTTATTGTAATATTAAATCAATGAAGCCATCATTATGTTCTTTTTATCTTCTGTTGTAGTACACATGAAAGTAACGTAGTAATCCTAGTAGATTTTTGTGGTCATTCTAACACATGGCAATGTCACAGTGAAAATTATATGTTTTTAGCCCAGATAACCTTGTTTCACTTGTCCTATTATAATGAATATTGGACTGGTTATCAAGTTTATAATTGAAATTGGTTTTACTTGTAAATTGTTGGTACTTGGTGGTACCCTTGATTTTGATTTTTGTCAACTCACCTTGTCGGATGTCATGCTTTGATTTCTAGGCAACAAAATAATATTTTCTATAAACTATGAATTTGTTGTGCGAGCTCAATTGATTGTCTCCAGCCCCCTTCCATATTTTGTTTCCTTTCTTATTGATTTATCTATCAATTTATGATTCCATTCTCTTTTTAAGATGGCAAGCATCTGTATATTTAAATGAATAGAAGAATAAACTTTTGGAATTAGGTCTCAAGTTTAATTATTAAAGTTTTTAATAATGAATTGATTGCATAAGCCTGGTTTATAGACTTGTTTTGGACGTCAGGGAAAATCATCATGATTTTGGCTGGCTCCTTTTCTTTTTAAATCGATTTTTCTTCTTTTTGTTGTCCTACCACTAAATGCTTTTTTTTTTTTCAACATCTATGTATGCTTAAAAACGTTGTTTGTTAAGCTGCAGATTGCACATCAACCTAGCATATATGCCTTAGACACTCTAGGTGTATTGGTTCCAACTATCTTTGACATAGAGACAAGACCGATACTAGCTCTTGCAGATACAATACTCATGCAAATTATTTCTCTAGTTTTTTTTTTTTTTTTAATTTATGAGATTTCTTTATAATTTGTATACTACACGTGAATCTACACACTTGTATACACACAGTAAATCATGCATGCTTTTTAAGCATAATGTATGCTAATCTTGCTTGAAAGTTGGCTGTTGTAAATAGACAGAAAAAAGCTACTGATATCTCCAACTACTACTACTACTACTATTAAGAGAAGCATAACCTGACCCACCTTGAGTCAATTCAGTCACAACAAGGCAGCTACTTTCAGCCTATGTTGGGTTGGGTGAGGGTTGAAAATTTCACACATTGAGCTGTGCTGGTAGTGGTTAGGGATGAGACTTACATGCTCTTGTTTACCTCCAACAAGCTCAGGTTGCCCAAGTTGCACCCTCTAAAATTGAGCTTGGCATCTTGAGATATTATGAAGTATATGTGTGTGTGTGAACTGATCAATAAAAGTAGTATATATATGGGTGATGAGAGAGTCTGGTGTGGTTGAGTCTTGGACAAAAACAAATGTACTGTTTGATTGGGTTATTAAGCTCTTTGGCTGCACTAACAGTGGTGAATTTCTAGTCCAAATGTTTGACAGAAGGCTCGTTTCATTAGAGACTGAGAATCTGAAAGTGAACAATCTTGGAATTCAAATTCCTTTCTGGTTGTATTACACAGCTGATCTTATGGAGAGCTTGGTTTTACTTGATCAGGTAAAAAATCCATCTGAATATCATGATTAGTTTGTCTTAAAGATTAGTAAAGTGAAGTTTTTAGCAAACTGAAAATCTTTGTGAAGTTCATATTGACAAGTTTTTTGTGGCATGGCATCATATATGCACTTTGAGTATTAAATGATGCTCTTATTATTTTGGTTTTATTAACCTTATTGTAGTATTAAATCAATATAGGCAGATTAATTTATTAATCAGAAAGGAATCCCCTTGGAGGTTGTGGCTATTATATGTGATCTGATTTCTGTGTCAAGCACATTCTGCATTTCCCCAAAGATTGCAATGTCATGGTGCAGTTGACATTCTGCAATCTGTTTGGGATGTATAAAGCTGATTTATCCATCCTAAGCAATAAGTCAAATTGTATGTTTTAATATCTTAATTATCAGGCTATTGATTTTTGCTCACATATTATTTGCTTATGATTTTATTTTTTAACAGGTGTTAAATTGCTTTAAAATGGTAGTATTAGCTGAAAATCATGAAATTATTGATAAATACTATATTGTATGATATAAGCCAGTTGGGTTAGTGAGATAGTTGATAGGTGGGCTTAGTGACATAGGTAATGTATATGCTTGAATCCTCTTTAATTTTGTATACAGCAGAAGTGAAATTCAAATCTTCTCCTGAATACTATTATTTCTTAATGCATATATACTTTTTCATGCTTTTAACATTATTAGGTTTATAAATCTAATAAAATATATGCTTTGTTTAATTTGTGTACCATCCAATGATTGTTGTTAGTATGCGGCTCTGTGCGGAGAAAATGTGCAGCAATTCAAATATCTATTTAGAACTTATTAGTCATTTGATAAGCAGTTCTAGTTTTTTATCCAATTGCAATTAATGCAAGAACAGCCAATTGGAAATGAATAGTCATATTTCTAATCCTCCAATCTAGCATATATGATATTTGCAAATGCAAGTGATTGAGTCAATCTTTTCTGGCTCAGTTTCAATGTTTAAGATACTAATAATCTGATGCATTCTCTCCTTTGTAACATTTTTTCCCGGATTGAATGATTTAGTATTTTAGTTGCTTAATATTTTATTGCTGGCTTAAGAATTTGGATAGACCTTTTTCGCCTCAAGTTTGGCTGTTTATACATCTATCAGAAAAAGAAAAAGAAAAAAAAGACGTGGCTGCTTATACCAACTATTGAACCTTTTGTGGTGATAGTCTTTTATGGTGTCATATGAAAGCTGCTGAAAAAGTTCCCTCTTATGCTAGTTGTATTATGTAGTCCCTGACAATTGTAGACATGAAAGTGTGGAAACTGCTAAAAGTACCACCAATTTTACTACAAAAAATTTGCAAACTGAGGTGGCAATTACTGTGATTGGTACCACATCAACGTCATGATAAATAAATTTCTTAATTTTTGTTTTGTGTTTTAAAAGTTGACACATTTGTAACATTACTCTCATAATATTGTTGTGACATAGAAGACTAAATTTATCCAACCAGAATGGACAGGGTTCCTTAGGAGCTTATGGCTATTATTTATTTAACTTATGACTATTGTCTTAGGCGTCAGGATTGCCGTGCACATTATTGGCATGACAATGTCATTGTCAAGTGCTTATTGCTGACCAATCATAACCGTATTTCTTGATTATCCTAGTGACAAACATGTTAATAACAAGATATCTCCAAAATTTGATTGATTAGAAAGCTGTTGAATCTATCCAATCAGCCTTGGTGGTATCCTAATTTTGACCTCGAGCAGGGGGAAAAAATGAAAAGAAAAGAGAAAATTGCACTTGTGCACTCAAACCTTATTTGCTAAAACATAAACAGTTCTCAATTGTGAGTCACATGGGTCCTCAGGATATTCACAATTAATATGTCATGTTTTAATGCTTTTTGTCTCTCTTGCAGTGCCGATATGGAACCTGAAAGAAATCCTGTAGCTGCTACTGGCACACCAAATTGCTATAGCCTCTGATTTTTCCCAAAGTGTCAGCTTCTTCCACTAGGTACCCATCTTCTCATCTCTCCCTATATAAGTGACCCCTTCACTGCTCCAAACGACTTGCTTCATCAAGCAAGTATCCTTCTTAGACCAGTTTTATTTGCTACACAAAGTTTACAAATCTGTGCTTCCAATTCCAAGAGCAAAGAACAGTCTTGTGAAGGGTAAAAGATGAGTTCAACATGAAGAGCTATTGCAGCAGACAGTTGCAGTTGTGGAAGCCATGAAGGACCGGGGGATCTGTACGTGGAATTTTATCATGAGATGCACAGCAACATTCTTAGAACCATTGGAAGCCATTTTCAACTTCTACAACAGTTTCAACCAAATTGAGAGATGATAAAATGAAGCAGTTGGAGTAAATGAGGAAAGTCATGTACTTGAGTTGTTGGGGTCCTAACTGAAGACAGTAGTCAGCCGAATAAGGTGACCATACAAGTGAGCCTGTGAATTCTGATGGAACTTTGTTTAGTGCAGGAAGACTTCAAAATTAACACGTACAAGAGATTTTGCACATGGTTTATTCGTAGGAACTGTCAGGCTGAGCTAAGCAGGCATAGATATATGTTTGCTAAGCATATGTGCTACTTGTAAGAGCTAGATCAGCTTAAGGTCTTTTGCCATTAGCAATTTAGCACTAGAAAAGGAGGTGTGAATATTTGATATTTGTACAAGATGCCTATGAAAGAGAAGTTACTATTAATGAAAAGCAAAGAATAAAAAGAAGATTGCAAAATGCATTGAGAATGAGCTGAATTTAGTTTTTCCACTGCCATGATGTTCGACCAGATTTGGAGAGTAAGGAATCAAGTGTGTTTGAGAGAAAAAAGATCAATATAGACGAAGTCATGACAGGTCTAAGCAGCACTTTCTTGAAAGACCTGCAGTTGCTGGACCCCAGAGAAGCGAGCAAAAGGTCCTGTTAAAGGGTACCACGATGCAGCAGTTTGCTCAAACCTCTCAATCTTGGCTATGGTTGCAAATCGCCAGAACTCGTAGAGGTGAGGTGTTAAGTGCTGAGGTAACTATATCAAACTTAGTAGACACGGAGGTGGTAGAAAGTGAGGCTATGTATGTGGTGGGCAATTGGCCTAGCAACAGTCAACAAGCATGGAATTGCCCAATATAATCCCTGAAGGGGATTCGAAACGCTGCCTAGATGCAATTGTGTCCAAAGGAAAACAGGAAAGTTGGAAGATCGTGCAATTCAATCCAAGACATTCAGTTGTTGGCAATGTCTTTTGAAAGGTGCTTGTTCAACTGGATTCTAAGGGAAGCAAACGTAGCAGCTCATGAACTAGGAGCCCAGGCTTATTCCCTTTCTCTGCTTCTTTTTTCCGGGTTATTGTTTCTGAAGCCCAGAATAGTTTTGTTTTGTAAATCTTGTACTTTGTCTTCAAAGAAACTGATCTTTATACAGAAAATAATAATAACAAAATGCAGAGGGAGACACATATCAGATTAAGCTTGACTGATTGAGATTCATTACATTGCTTTACATCACTATGAGAACCTGCTATTCGTACTAAGCTAATGGCACAAGGTCCAATATATGATCCTGGCCCTTGCCCCTACATACCCTAACAAAGATAAACTAAAATGAAAATTTTCTATATTTTGGTAAACATTAAAATTCATTTAGCTACTCAATTCTATATTTAACAATAATATTTGTTTTACATAAAAATGACATTTATTTATATACACTAAATGAGTTCATTTCAAGATAGGTGATTCTATCTTGACATGAATAATGAACAAGTTCATTTTGGGTTGATTGTGGTTCAAACAAGTCAACACAAAATTGACTAATTTATTAATTGAGTCAAGGCAGGTCAACTCACTTCGAAACATTTTCATATATATATATATATATATATA
This sequence comes from Quercus agrifolia, assembly GCA_029955455.1. NCBI lineage: Eukaryota > Viridiplantae > Streptophyta > Magnoliopsida > Fagales > Fagaceae > Quercus > Quercus agrifolia. Next base: position 11,005,590 of record JARQAD010000011.1, on the reverse strand, counting down.
TATATATTAAACACTAACCCATAACAAAGCAAGTTAAGTTCACATTATGTTTGACCACTGTGCACCTTTGGTGTGGTAGTCACTCTATAAGTATAAGTACTTATAGGATGTAGGAGGCAAATGTCGGGGTTTAAGTTTCCAGAAAAGAATTTTATACACATATATACTTAGATTATACTAAAGTAGAATCTTGTGTATATTAAAAAAAAAGTTCACGTCATATTCGCGAGTTGTGTTTGAATATTTTTACACTTAATTTAAGTGAAACAACATTATGTTTGATTTAATTTGTTCCCAAAAAATAAATTAATTTAGTTGAATGATGGGAGAAGTAAATGGAGTCCACCCAATTATCTTGAACTTTTAATCTTGTAATTTTACCAAATATGACAAATTGGGTGTGACCCACTGATTAGGCAAACACTCTCTCTGTTTAAACCTTGTGTCATCTCAGGCAACTTAATATCATTAGTTTTCTTTTTACTTTTTTCTCTCTCTTTCTCTCACTGTAACACATTTCCTTTTGAATTATCAACATCTTGTTTAGGGATGTGCATAATACCGAGAAACCAAAAAAACTGTCCGAAACCAACCAATTGTTGCCGAAATTTCAATTTGATTTCGGTGTGGTTCGATTTGGTTTCATTTTTTAAAAATTGAAATTTTATGTTTCGGTGTTAGGTGTATATGTACCGAACCGACCGAAATCGAATAGAATTATATTATAATTTTATATTATATATAAAATACAATATAATATAATATAATATAATACACATTTTGAGCTTTGCAAAGTTGCAAACATTGGACCTTAAACTTTTGGGCCTCCTACCTTTTCATTTTTTTATAAATAAAAATTTGGGCCTCGAACCTTTCATTTTACTTTATAAACATTGCTATTTAAAACCCATTAAAATTAAGGCATTAACCCATTAGATTAACTAACTAAAATTAAACTTTGGCCAAAAAAAAAAAACTAAAATTAAACTAATTAAATATCTAATTAAACTTCAACTAATTTAATTAGAAAACCCTACCAGTTACCCAGTTACCCTACATACCATACACCCACACATTTTACTCTTACACTTGACTCTCATTCTCAGACACAGACAGCCTCCCCATTTAAACTCTCACTCACGCCGAATCTGCCTTTGCCGCTGGCCTCCACACGCTGGTCTGATCATCGATGATTCTATTCTCACGGTGACGGTATGATTGATTCTTCCCTTTTCTTTCTCAGTTTCTCTATCTCTATCGCTTCGTTCGCCAACTCAATCGGCCCAAACCCAAGGTCCAAAAACCAAAAACCGATTGAAACCGACTGATTCCCAATTATTTCGGTCGGTTTCGGTTGGCCAAACACTAAAAAACCGGCCGAACCGAATTCTCGATGAAGTCTAAGCTCAGGAATTTGTCATCGGAGCGTCTCCCACACGACGTCGTGATCGACATCCTGACTCGGCTGCCAGTGAAATCCTTAATCAGATTCCGGTGCGTTTCTAAATCTTGGTACTCTACAATCACCGACCCCCTTTTCATTACCAAACACATGAACCTCAACAACAAAGCCAAATCATTATCATCCTATAACAATCATAATGGTTTTCTTCTATATACCGATCACAAACAACTGTATACGGCTGCTTGCAATGACGATCCCACATTGACGTTGACTGAGGTTTGTAGGTTTCAAATCCCTTTTCCTGTAGATATGGTTGACTATTGGGTTTTTTTTAGAAAATAACAACAAAACCCAAACAATATCATTAGTTAGGAAACGTTTTAAACTATTTTGGTTTCTAGCAATTCGAGTAAAGAGGGCTCAATTTCTACAGCTGCTGAGTTGCTCTCTAACAAAAAACGTAGGCAGAAAACGAGTCCAAACGACTCGGTTTCAATGCATAGAAATCGAGTCCAAAGGACTCGTTTTCTAAGCATAGAAACCGAGTCCTTTGGACTCGGTTTCCAGCCTTAAAAACCGAGTCCAATGGACTCGGTTTCTATGCAAAGAAACCGAGTCCATTGGACTTGTTTTCTATGCATAGAAACCGAGTCCATTGGACTCGATTTCTTTGTATCAAGCACTGCCAATTTCCATCGTTCTGTCTCATCACTCCCATCCCACAGCAGCATCAGCTCCCCACAGCAGCAACATCACGTGGGCATAAACAATCCCTCCACAGCAGCATCAGTCCCCAACCCTCCACGTGGGCATAACAGTCCCCCCAACATCACGTGGGTCCCAACTGGACTTGTCCTTCCTTGCCGTGGGGTCTCATAACTTCTCTGTATTGTGAAGACTCTGAAACTCACTCAGCTCACTAAAATATCACTCAGCTTCTCTACTAACATATTCACAAACTCACTCAGCTCTTACCTCTATGAAACAAGTTTAGAACACTCACAGAACACTCATTTCACACAACACTCTCAGGTAATATGTTTACAATATTATGATTATTTGCTAGGTTTTTTTTTTAAAAGAAAAATTTAGAACATATTAAGAAAAGTTTTGTTTTTCTTATTTGTTAGTTACATATTGTGTGATCAATTTATTTGTTATTGTGATTATTTGCTAGATTTTTTTTTAAAGAAAAATTTAGAACATATTAGGAAAAGTTTTGTTTTTCTTATTTGTTAGTGTAAATATTGTGATTAATTTATTTGTTAGTGTAAAATATTGTGATGCTAGGTTTTGTTTTAAAGAAAAATTTAGAACATATTAGGAAAAGTTTTGTTTTTCTTATTTGTTAGTGTAATATTGTGATTAATTTATTTGTTTAGTATATTGTGATTATTTGCTAGGTTTTTTTTTAAAGAAAAATTTAGAACATATTAGGAAAAGTTTTGTTTCTCTTATTTGTTAGTGTAATATTGTGATTAATTTATTTGTTAGTATATTGTGATTATTTGCTAGTTTTTTTTTTAAAAAATTAATATTAGGACACATTTATATAAGATCATGAATCTACTTAAGAAAAAATATCTATAATGACTAGTAATATTATGATTAATTATTGGGAATATTTAGTAAATAATTGTGATTAAATTACAACATATTGGGGAACTTTTTTTTTTGTTAGTGTAAATATTGTGATTAAATTATTTGCTAAGTTTTTTTTTTTAAGAAAATTAATATTGTGATTATTGGGAATATTTAGTACCAAATATTGTGATTATTATGTGAAAATTTGAGTACTCTAGATATGCAACATAATCCTTTTAATTTATATTTTTTCATTTAAGAGAATGTATAAAAAATTTTTGGCTAACTTTTTTGGCTAACTTTTTTGGCTAAAGGTTCGAAGCTCAAAATCTTATAAATCCAATTATTATTATTATTTTTTTTTAAGGAAGTTGCAACTGTAAAATTGTAGCATGAATCTATGTGATAAACACATGGTCATGACCATGACCATGACCATTCATGATGGTGCAGCACGAGCACGTATAGTTTGTGAAAAATTTACAAATATTTGGTGTTGTTACTATTTGTAACATTCCAAGTTAGAAAAAAAAGGAGCAAACTTTAAAAATAAAAAGAGAGCAAACGCTGTTCATTTCCATAGCCCTTTAGGCTTTTAGGGGATTAGAAGAAGGCAAAAAGCAGTCATTGGAGATTTTTTAGAAAATAACTACAAATATTGTGATTATTGGGAATATTTAGTACCAAATATTGTGATTATTATGTTATTACAATATATGGGGATATTTGTTTTGTTTGTTAGTGTAAATATTGTGATAATATGCTAAGTTTAAAAAAAAATTAATATTGTGATTAATTATTGGGAATATTTAGTACTAAATAATATTGTGATCAATTAGTTAGGAATATTTAGTACTTTTAGGTCTTTCTTATGGATATGAAATGGATTATGAGTTTGATACCTAAGATAATAGTCTTTTTACCATAAATTATTTCAAGATATATTTGTTTAAGATTTGTAACAGAGATTTCAATGGATATATAATATTTTTGCTCATCATAACTGATTTGAATGTGTTTTGAAAGTCATGCCCCTAGAATGATTTAAAATTTTTAAAGAATATGAAATTGGTAATGACTATTTTTGTAAGATTAGTAAAGGTGAGTATATGCAAATTTGGTTGAGGTTAGTATTGTTGGCATTTCATACGCAAAGTTTTGTGATTTATGTTGATTGAGCATTATAAATTTGTCACTAACACAATTGCACTTGATGATCTATAGGTTGACAATGATCCATATAAGTATATACTACGGTGGACCCCTTAGCAATGCCAACCCTTATGACGGAGTCTCATTTCAAGGTCCGGGTATCCAGTGCTACTATATGATGATACGCCATAAGCTAAAGACCCTGAATGAGCTGAAAGTAAAAATTATGGAAGAGTTGAAAGTGAACTCTGCTTTGCATGACATACATATTACTTTCCGTTCTCCATATGAAGTCCTCAATCAATGCATTAATTACAGATATATGGCAATAATAGAGGACAAACATGTGAAATTCATGTTTAGTAAGATGGACAAATGGAAACAAGCAGCAGATTTTGAGTTGTACGTCACTTTGGAGCCGCGTGCAGAAGTTGGCGTAGAGGAAGAAATTGTACAAACAACTACATCTCTACAGTTTGCAGTCCTAGATGATCGATGCACCACATTAGGAGGCTATACACCCCCTTTTCAAGAGACACCGGTAACAATTCAGAGCGAACCTGGAAATAGATATGAAGATCAATTTTATACACATCGAGGTGAATCCTCTACAGTTCCAGTAGTTGAAGATGAAGACGAAGACTGTTTTGGGGAAGATGGTGAGGATAGAGATGAGTATGAAGAGAGGATTGACGATGGTGACTTTGACAGGGGTCTTGATGACCATGAAATTACTCCCATTCCTCATGTTGATGATATGGCTGAATGTGATGAAGATGATGAAGACGCTAATGTTAGAGCTCAGCATGTTACAAATACAACCCCCATTTATGAACCTCTTGCCTCATCATTTTATGAAAATACTTGGGAAAATATGGTTGATCCTGAAGTTGGTCAGCAAGCATTTGGTTCTTCTTGGAATGCAGACATGAATTTTGCGAAAGGGTTGATTTTTGCTAATAAAGAGGCGGTGAGACGTGCATTAACAACTTACGCCGCAAAGCATAACAGAAACTTTATGACTAATAGGTCAACCACAAGTAGATTGTCTGTGAAATGCAGCGATGAATCATGCATGTGGTACGTTGGGGCAGTTGCGAAGCCTGAACTCGTACTATGGATGGTCACGTCTTATAAGGGTCCTCATAGTTGTATGCCCCTTGCCACGCCCTTTGATGGTAGAATGATGGATTGTAATTTTCTAGTAGCAGAATTTGTTCCATTGTTGGAAGAGAAACACATGGCAACAATTTATCACCTCAGACATTTCATTAAAGGGAAGTATTATGGACATAATCTTTCTTACTATAAGATATGGGATGCGAAACAACGAGCTATTGCAAAGATATTTGGGGATTGGGAAGAGTCTTACCAAAGGTTGAGAAAGTTATTGTTGGCATACTGGGATCAAGAACCTGGCACCCGTTTCTGGTTTCACACCATACCCAGGGTCGAGTTCGGTGATACAATATTGCGCTATATATTTTGGGCTTTCGCTCCATGCATTGCAGGATTCAGGCATTGTAAGCCAATGATCAGTATTGATGGGACCCATTTGTATGGTAAATATCGAGGGGTGTTGTTGATTGCAATGGCCACCGATGCCAACAATAAGGTTTTACCTCTTGCCTTTGCCGTTGTGGACAAAGAGTCAGGGCCTAGTTGGGGGTGGTTTTTAGAACGCCTCAGGAATGCACTGGGGGATGTGATAGCAGATAAGGACATCTGCATAATTTCTGACCGACATAAGGGTATTCAAAGTGCAATTGCAAACTGGCCTAGACATGATGATGGACGACAACGAGTAGTTCACAGATATTGCCTTCGACATGTTGCTAGCAACTTCAACACGCATTTTTAGGATGCCACTTTAAAGTCGTTGGCCTTGAAAGCGGGGTATGCTATTCAGGAAGCTAAATTTGAGTTGTACATGCAACCTATCAAGGAAGCTGAGATCGAGGTCCTTAGGAAGAAACGGAGAACCAAGCAGCAGGAAAGTCAACCCGACTCATCCATCATGCCATACACATATCTAATGAACGAAGATCTAGACAAGTGGACCCAACTACATGATGGTGGATACCGTTATGGGGCTATGACAACCAATGTCTCGGAGTGCTTCAATGGAGTACTCAAAGGTGCCCGTGGCCTACCCATTGCTGCAATGGTTGAATTCACTTGGAGCAAACTTGTTGCGTATTTCCATGATCGACACAAAGAAATTACTCATGATCTCTCAAATGACAAGGTATGGACTAAATATGCCTTAAAAATCTATGGACAAAACCTACAAAAATCAATTTCACACCAAATAAATCCGTTTAATAATCTGAATGGTATATATCAAGTAATTACTGCATACAACATCTATAGCTCTGGCGGGGGACACCATAGTTATGAAGTAAACATAATGGCCAGAACATGTGGTTGTGGAAAGTGGCAAATGAGAAAGATCCCTTGTTCACATGCAATTAAAGCTCTTCAGCACTTGGGGCGAAATGCGACTACATATATTGACCCATGTTATAGTTTGGTGAACGCCATTCACACCTACTCACATGCATTTGTGGTGCCAAAGTCAGATTCATTGTGGAGGGATGTGGATGGTCCAAAGTGGGTGCCTGACCCAAAACTATTACGGGGCAAAGGTCGACCTGTGGCGTCTAGGATACAAAATGAGATGGATGGGGTCCGACTAGAACCAGGAAGCCGGAGGCCAGATTCTGACTTGAGGGAGATTCAGCAAAAGCAGAGCTGTGGACTGTGTCATCAACATGGGCATAACCGTAGAAGATGTCCGCTTTCCCGTGGGGCTTCGACAAGCAATAATAATCCAAACTAGGTAAGTGATGCTTTTATATAAAATACTATGATTGTATCAATTAGCCAAGTTGCAGTTGATTAATACGTATGTTTTGGGTTTTGGTATCTAACAACAATATTTGAATTTTTGCCAGGCATGCAAATTCTCGAGTTTGGAATTGCATTGTAGATGTAAATTTGGGTTCTGTTTATTATGTATTTGAACTTACTACTGGGTTGTATCGGCACAATTATTATTTTGTTTGTCACTGAATAAACTCGTAATCGAAGTATTTTATATCCAATGTACCTGTTTCGTGCTTTGTGATATTATGACTGTTTAATTTTGTCTTTCAATTTTAAATCCCCACAATTTTGTAGTTTATATTGCTTACTACTCACTAGAATTCCTTGTTCCTATAAGCATTTAGCATTGAACTTTTGGCAGAAGAACATAAATGGCTTTTTGAATGCTGTTTTTGAGCATCTCTAGGTGCAAATTAATCATAACTATAGAAGATCGATGGAATGTCAAAGAGAGATGATCCATATGCTAGCAGGACAGGTTGTGGTACTAGACCCAATTAGATGTGTTCAACAAGTGGGTGGTCCTTTTCTTTCCCAGCATCCCTGAAAAATATTTTCTTTCTTCCCCTAATGTTTCATTGTAAAAAAGGAAGAGAATGTGGCATATATTTTGAACTTGCAGCAGGACAAGGATGTTGAATATTGGGGAATTGACCTGCAGTCAATAATAAAAAGATGTCAAGAACTTAGAATCCGACACATGAGGAGGCCTGTAAGTAAAATTTTCTTATAGCACTACTTTTTAAATGATAATTGATACAAGTTGAGCACTTAGGTAAGTACTTCTTCTTTTAATTTTTTTTATATCAGAATTCCAATATCAAAATTAAAATGCCTTCAGCCTAATCTAAAATTTCACAGCTGTGCTCCTAATATATTTGAGCTGGTCATTCCAAGGACTATATGTTTGAGTAATAAGCAGATGTACTTGATGTTACATTACCTCTCTTTAGTCACCTTCTAAAGAAGTGAAATATGTCTTTCTTAAAAATGTAGTTTAAGTTGCTGCGACATTTGGCCTTTGATATTCAATATGCTTACTGGATTTCCTCAAACACCTGCAAAACATATGTATGACCTAAATGGAGGAAAAAAGAAAAAAGAGAGAGACTCATGGAATTTAATTTAACTCCATATGGGATGTCTTTCTGAACTCCCTTAACTTTTAACTTTTTTCTTGCAACCTTTTCATGTGTTCATTATTGCTACATCTTATATGGAGCCAGCAACGCCAAGATCGTTGTAGCTTAGTAGCATTTTTCTGGTCTCCTTTATGAGGAGAACCAAGGTTTGAACTCTCCTTCTCCCACTTGTTATAGCTGTCACAAGTACAGTAAACAATGCAGTATTGTCTCTATGATGTAGTATTCTTTGCATGGATGATTGAAATATTTTTCTACTTCTCTTAACTCATTTGAGTTTGCTGAGTCATCATTTTACCGGAACCAAACCAAATGAAGTTGTCATTTTCATCCAAAAGAATTAGTCGTGTGCTTGGCTTAAGTTTCCAACCATATTGATATAAGAAGCAACAATGTTCATGCTTACAGGTTTCCATGCCATTAGAAATTCCCGGCATCTTATCAACAATTAATAGCAAGATTATGAAACATAGAGTGGGTACAGGGGCAATTTCAGGCCTGCACTCAAAGCTGGAGCTTTTCAAGTATACTTTACTAGCCTCTCTTAGAAAGAATTATAATCTAGCTTCAATTGTGTATGTATGATTCATGATTCAAATAATGTATTTAAGAACCAAATAAAATTGAGCTGCCAAGATGGCACCGGGGGTTTAGCAGTTGCAATAGCTTTTGACATTTGGTCATCTGACCAGTTATTTATCTATATAATCCATAAAAGCCGAAGACATTTGAGTTTTTTTGGACTTCAGAAAATTTTGCCACCTCACTTTGGAGGCTTCATAATTTTCCACATCAATGTTAATAATTTATTAATACTGACAAATCACAATTATCAATCTATCAAAACAAATCACAATTACGTACCATAGTCAAAGTAGAGTCCATGCTAGTCTCTAAATCCTATACGATTAAAAGAACTAGGCTAAGCTTGACCCATACATCTATATAAGAAGCAACAACCCTCAGAAAAATTATGAACAAAGAACTTAACAATAAGTAATGTTAAATTCTCTCTTTTTGAGCAAAATAAAATAAATAAATAGATGAGTTTGGATTCATTAAATATGTGTAACATCTAATAAATTTGAGATTAAATTGCTAAAATTTAGTAGAATTTGGAACAGGATTGAGATGCCCCTAGAAGATCCACACTAATAGGACAGATCACATCTAGCACTTTGCTTTGCTTTGCCAATCAATTGGAAATTCTAGTTCAAAAATTCCACATTAATTTCTAAAGCAGGTCTGGTAAAGGCCAGTTCAAAGTACAAAGAGGAAAATAAAAAACAATATACCATAGGATATAGCTTCATTCTGGCAGTAAAGCTTGGGCATTGGTTCAACTGTAATATGTCCAACAGTTAACAGTATGAACCACAATTTCTTCAGGGTTGGGTTTGACCATTCCCTCCCTTATATACACAAGCATAAATTCAAAATGAACACCATTTCTAATGTCACTCAATTTTGGAGGACAACAATAAGCTAACATGACCTAATACAAGCATGGGGAAACAATCTGGGGAGAAATGAATTTTTTGCTTTTATGATCAGTGCATATGTCCCATAGCAGGGAATATGAACCACAGCCATGCAAAAGTACTTGTAAATTAAACACATTGATTAGATTCTTTCTAATTCAAGGTAAAAACAAGATAAATGAAAGTGGTGGAAACAATATACCATAAAGGAGCCCATGGTACATCTAACTCGAGGAAAGGATACGGCCACCTAGTAGAGACTCAAGTTAAGTTACAAGCTCTTGCACCAATATATCAGATTATATAGGCTATATTTCCCTATATAACAATGCCAAAAAGAAGGGCAAAGTGATAAAATATGCTTACCATGAAAAACCACAGGCGTGAATGACCCACTGGAAAATAACATAGATACAACTCCAGAGCACAAAATATGCAAGCCGGAACCAAGGAAATGGCTGAAAAACATTATGGAATGTGGCATTAGGAAATCTGTGAAGACATTTTATAATAGAGGTAATGTTCAATTGCTGTTGCAAAAGTAGTCCGGGTTGGGAAATCCTAGCCTTTTCGTCTCACATTTCGAAGATGTAAGCTGATTTTATACTAGGTTACATATGAAAGATCATGTGATTGGTTTTGTGGTTACATAGAAAACATATATTAGGAATTCCCACAGGTCACTTAGATCAATAGGCTTCCCACTTGCTAGTTGTGATACTTACAAGGCTATTAAGTGAGGTATCCAGAAGAGGCCATCGGTTGTGAGCTAGTAGTTAGCAAAGAGGCCATCGGTTGGATTACATTTAGATGAGAAATGGAGGAATCCAGTGGATCCCCATGTTTGTGAGATGTACTCATGATTGGGAGCTAGAAATTTTGCTCCTTTTTTTCCCAAAGTCTCTATTCATTCCAGCTCCAAATAGGAGTGGAGGACAAAATGCTATGCTTATGTAATTCTAAAAAAAATAAGGGTATACAACCTGCATACTCCTTAGATTCTTCTTTCATACATTTGTTTCTTTGTTACCTCTATAAAAAAGGGAGGGGTGGAGAAAGAGAGAAATTCCATTTAAGAGGTTTACAGAATATAAACATAGATTCCATGATATATACCCATTTGCAAGCTACCCAATACTTGTCCTTTTTTCAGGCCTTAAATGAGCTATATTTTATAATGTTACTCAAAAGGCCTATTAGTTTCATTATTGAAGACAAAACCTCAAATTCAGATATAAGCATAAAACTAACCATGAGGCATGCATCATCAGGAGGCAAAGATCTAAGTAAGTTCTTTAGACATTATTTCTCATATTCTCTGTTGTAACACCATGATATAACATTCAAATGACAGCCGAAATTCATCTTATAAATAACATACCGTCAAGGTAAGTTGTGCGGCAAGAATAAAAGCAGCAATGAAACTATTTATCTGAGCAAACAATCTTCTTCTCTCAACAGAGCTAGTAATAGTTGCAGCGATTATGCTCGCTTTCTGCAGAAGCAGAAAATGAATACAAATTCAAATTAATAATTACAAGAGCAACAGTGGTTGACAAATTAAGCACAGCAAATTCAACCCAACTGAATTCAACCAAGGTGTAGATCCCAACTGAAAATCAAGCACTAAACATACTTTCCTTTGGACATGGACAGGAATTTCTGTACAGACACACATCCATATTTGGTGTGGGTTGCTTGTGCATGAAAGAAGACATGTCTTCTTTTTAACAGATTAATATAATATGTGCTAGCTATTATAATGTATGGTAATCAATACCAATAAAAGAGAAAACATAAAAAAAATGTAAATGGAATGAGAAAAGATTTAGTCTGATCCCAAAAAGAGGACAGCAAACAAAGTTGGCTAGAAAAATATCAAATGAGTAAGCCATTTCTTATGCTTCCTTTCCCTTTCCTCATTCTTCCTAAGAATCAGAGGGTGGTAAAGATGGCAAAGGGAAAAAAAATTAGTACTTCAGCTTTTTAAGCACACAAAGAACAATTCATGTAAGTCCAAATCACACAACATATATTGAGAGGTTTATTCTAGAATCAAAGTACTTTTTTTGCGACTGAGAAATAACTTGGAAATAGAAGAATCAAGAGACAACTGCGCTAAGCCACAGGAACAAAGACACGTACAACAAATAAGTTGAGGACAATATGAGCCGGAGTCCATCTAAGATGGTCCAAAGCTGAGGCTTTGCCATGGAACACTTAGTAGAAGAATTTTTGAGAGGTTGTGCAGTCTGCCAATCACCACGAACCTCGTTTTGCTCATCAAGATCAGCTTCCCTAGAAATAAAAAGAAACCAAGTCAAGAAATATGAGGTTTAGCCCTTACATCCAAACGAAAAAAGACATCTCATTTATCAACTCTTTTTTTATGTTAATTCTATTGAAAAAAGGAACTCTTTGGTACACATGATGTATATACAAGTTACAAACATTCCTAAAGAATTAGGAAGAGAGTCAAACAAAAGTGGAAGGAATTCCTCCCTCTCACTCCACAACACATGCATTACCATGATTACCAATACAAATATGCCACCCAGGAAGTACATACACATCTCCCCAAAAAAAAACCAAAAAACTAAAATTTATGATGCAAACAAAATAACTAGTCACTTCTAGCAAAGTTCACAAATACAATAATGAAAAGAATCACGTAGACATGCTCACAAGGAGAGATCTATGCACATCAATAATATTAAATCTCCCCCACAGCTACAAAGAGGAGCAAGTGTATACTTGAACAATAACTATATTAAATAAATACTTGCACCGCACAGTCTAACCAAACATTTCTAACTTGTAGAGTAACATAAAATTTCAGTCCCTCATTGATGTTCTCCTTAATCTCTCGGAACTTTGCTATGGCAGCTTGAATCTGCTTGTAACATTTCTCACGAGATGCTGGAAAAAAAAGCAGGGAAAAGATCAACATAGAAGCCAACAAAAACTGACATGCCAGAGCAACATGGTCTACATGAAAAACTTTGAGCCATTCATTACACTCTAAAAAGTACAGCAAGAATGTAGATTTGTTACACATTAATGATACAAAAATGCCAGAAAATTGAATGAATGACCATGAAAATACACATTTGCCATACAGATAAAAATAGTTATATATATATATATATATTATAATCCAATTAAAAAAAAAAAAACAAACCTGCTATAATCTTCAAGATTAAAGATGGCTGAAAAATCATCATTCTTAGCCTGAAAGAAATGTCAAACAATTATTTGAGGATCATGAAATCCCTCTTAAAATCTCTCATTTTTTTTAACTGAGAAGATATTAGAGACTAACAATTATATGAATAAAGATGTCAAAAAAGGTTCATAAAATATTCTCCAGTCAAAACCAATTCTATTTGGTAAAACATCACATTCAGTACAAGAAAAAAGAAAGCTGATATTCAAAGAAAATAAACAAAAAAAAAAAAAATGCAGTCAAATAAAGAATTAAACCTGGATTTGCAGCAACAGTTGTTCTTGTGCCTCAATATTGCGGGCAATATCTTCACTAATGCGATCATATTTTGCTGTAACTCTGCTATCTGGACCAGCATTTCCTATTTGACCCTCCTCAGATCCCTAAGAGTGGAAACAAAATGAATGCCGAACAAATGCCTAATTGGTTAACTAAGGCCATGCTCACCTTTAATGGACGCACTAGACCATCCAGATCATTTGACTCAACAAAGGTCAACAAAACTTGATCACAGATATATAAGAACTTGGACAAATAAAGGAGCAGATCCAGATATCAATTACAGCACATGTGAGACAACCAAGGGTCAACAAAGCTTCATCACAGATATATAACAAGTTAGGCAAATGAAGGAGCAGATCCAGATATCAATTACAGCACATATGAGACAACCAAGGGTCACATGACTTTCAAAATTTATAGCTTCTACTTCACAAAATTTGTATTATAGGGAATGGCATAAATGATCATCTTTTCTTGGATCCAACTTTAAGACCAATACACTTATATATAATACAAAAATAACATATCAACTAACAACATAATCAAAAATGAGCATAGATTTAAGCCATATTGTACATGCATAGAAAATGCATAGATAAGTAACAGAAGATAAATAAGTAGCAAAAGGCACCAAATGTAATGGCAAAACATACTCAATCAGGAACTCAACCGCAGAATCTTTAAGGCTGACTTTCTTCAATTGATTCTTTACTAAATATGCTGCTTTATCTGTTACTTCTTTAATTGATGAGTCCTTTTTTATTTGTTCCATTAATGTTAATTTGGGTCTTCCTCCACCTTTTTTTAATTCCCTCAACTTTTTTTTTTTTTTGATGTCTAATTCCCTCAACTTGGATCAACTCAATCTTTCTTACCGGTGCATTAATCGCTCTCCTTTGAACATGACCAAATCATTTTAAGTAACTCTCTCTCATCTTTTCATCTGTAGGAACTTCCCCTATCTTTAAGTGGATTTCCTCATCTCAGATCCTATCGTTCCATTTATTTTCACTTATTCATATTAACATTCTCATTTCAATTACACTCATTTTATGAATATGTTGCTTCTTAACAGCCCAACATTCAATACAACAATTAACCTATATTGCTATTTGTTAATTTTTTTTTAAAAAAATCTCTTGTACGTGCTGTCCAAGTCTAACTCTAACATAGTACAAAGAAGGTGTTTTGGGGCGCAGCTCATTTAATAAGCGTGCTGTCTAAGTCAATGTAGTGTCCTATATTGAAATAGAACTTTTGAAACTGTTGTCGAGAGGAATCGAACCTGCAGCCCCCAACTCCAACAAATTTTTTCACGCATTGCAACCACTGAGGCAGTTGCCTTGGTACTAGAACCATTTATAATGCAATTAAAAGGGCAAACAACAATATGCAGGAGTAGATGAAAGACCTAAAACATAAAAAGAAAGAAAAGTAATTTCACAGCAATTAAGTATAAATTCCAAGGTTTTAAAAACCGGAATGGTCAAAGAACTGAAATAGGTCTGGTTTCCAGTTTTTACAAGTTGAACCGCCAATTTTCCCAGTTTTTACTGGACCGGTTCCAGTTGAACTATCCAGTTCGGTTTTTAAAACCATGATAAATTCTAATGAATGTTCCTTATCATGTTTGTTTAGTCCAAAAAAGGAAAAAAGAAACTCTATTAAACTTTTAAGAAATAAGCAATGTTAAGATAAGAATAGGGAAATATGTATTTGACCAGGCTACGTAAAACATTGCCCACTGCAAAGGAATCAACCTCCCACACAAATGCAATCATTCTCCAGATAACTTTTAATTTGAAGATGGTAATTGTTTTTTCTTTTGTTAGGTAAAAGAAGCACTGAAAAAGCATATGTATTTGTGCAAGCCACATACATGACAGGCATACAAAT
Organism: Quercus agrifolia; assembly: GCA_029955455.1. Taxonomy (NCBI): domain Eukaryota; kingdom Viridiplantae; phylum Streptophyta; class Magnoliopsida; order Fagales; family Fagaceae; genus Quercus; species Quercus agrifolia. The sequence goes on along the minus strand of JARQAD010000011.1, from coordinate 10,990,533 downwards.
GATACATCAGTTGATCAGACTATTACTAAAAGCATGGGAAGACAACAATGAGAAGGAAATGCAGTTGCTTACCCTTTCTTTGCACTGGACATTATCCTTTAGTACATGAGAAAGAACACTAGCAGGTCTGCAACAAGTCTGTTTCAAAAAAAAAATCCATTGGCACACATGGAAAGATTGTAATCTATGTACATAAAGATGATACAATCCAACAAATTCAGCTGGTACTACTGTTGTCTGTAGAACTTAAACTACCAAAGAACCACATTACCTCAAGATCACCATCATTATCACTCAAGGTAAGACCATGCAATAGCATGCTGCAGGGGAAAAAGCTTATTCATCAGAAGTAGCTTTTAGAAGAAGAAAAGAATGTGATGCCTTTTTTTTTTTAATTCATTTAAAATAATTTAATATATGGACCAAGCTCAAAACAGATTAATCAGTAAAATGCAGTCCTTAATGCACAGAGAATAGACAAACCTTCGAAATGACATGTTCACATCCTCCTCTAAGGGAGCATGAGTCATTGAATGCGGTTGAGGAATTAATGTTGATGCTAACATTGTTTGGCCATCGAAATTTTTCTGGTACAAGAGGTAGAGCAAACAAAAACAAGCAAAAATAAAAGGTCAAGAAGCAATGATGTATATGAGCAAAAGATTTAGATTATTAACTATGCATTGAACATGCTTAGGAACCAAAGAAAATTACAAAATAAAGCAGATACATCATACATGTTATCAACCTCACAGAAGCTCTTAAAAACGTAATCAGCTGCAATAAACTCTTGCATACTAGACGTCCGCAAAAGGATTCGAAGAATAGAGTTCAAAGCAGGTTCCATTTGTGGCTCCTCCCCAAGAACTTTGGTTGCAAGGATATCAAGATTTTTGGGTTGTCCAGAAATCAGATCACCGATGCATTGTAATGCCTGACAAAGTGAATAGGCAAAAAAGTAAAACAAATATACCTCAAACTCCCCCTTAATCTACCAATAACAAATGAAAGTTACTGTATTTAAAATGCGGGAGAAAAAAAATTCTGAAACATGGTGGTGTATACATAGTACCAGAAATTTGAAATAGAATTCCTAAATGCTTATTTGTGTAATATCTAACCTTTTAACTCTCTCTCTCTCTCTCTCTCTCTCTCTCTCTCTCTCTCTCTCTCTCTCTCTCTCTCTCTCTCTCTCTCTCTTTGTGCAAATTATATGCGCACAAAAAGTGTGTGTGTGTGTCTGAGAGAGAGACAGAGAGACAAAAAGACAGAGTGAACAATGTCCAGAATAGTCATCTTACCGCACAACGGACAGCGGCTGGTGCCCACTGGCTTTCGACACCCAACAAAAGAAGATGATCCAATACTTTTTTCTACAACCAATATACACATTACAGGATAAGATACCACCAAGTTAATGATTCTAAAGGAAATAATTATAGCAGATATGAAGTTAGGAAGAAACCTGAACCAGTGTTGCTTTATTTGTCAGCTTATTTGCATCTTTTCCGGGATCAGCCTCTGTACCTCCCATCATTAACAAATTAATGGTTTCTAATGCACTGAGTAGATTAACCGTCTACTGGCATGGCGTTTGTTTCAAGGAAAAGAAGAAATACCAGTAAGACTTCTGTGACAGAAAATTCAAAGATCTAAGGTTAAATTTTATATACATTTGAGTATCTAACCTTTTGTTGGGTGAAACTATAAGTACTTCCCCGTAGCTTCAGAATTGATATTACGGGGTCAAATCCCATAGTCTCTCTCAGTAGTATCTGAACCACACTTGGAAACATTAGGATCAGGAGAGAATCTCATGCATAAAATATAACACAACAGAGGCTGCAGACCTGATTAGATGCGTTAGTTCGGAGAAGATTGTTCAACAATTGGAGACAGTCCTGCACCATTACACGTATAATAGTTTTATAACCAAGATATTCACACAATTTTCAAATGCTTGTAAAGAAAAATAGAAATGAATAAATTGAGGAATAGCTAAACAGCCAGCGACCATAAGTTGTTCTCTGATTCTGAGAAGAAAAAAAAGTATTGAAAATGGGACTCAGAATCAAGGCCCATGCACATAACTCTGTTTATTGTAGCAAATTTTCTACAAAGAATATTCCCCCCCCCCCCCCCTCCCCACCCTATGTTAGATGTTTGTCTGGGCAAGTAGAACCATAAAGAGAAAATCATGATGATGGATCAACAAAGCCTTTTTATATGCTTTCTTGTCACTTAAAATGTTCAACTAGTATGTGTCAAATGAGCAACATAACCCATGCTGAAGAGGACAGCCAAAGGATATATAAAGCATGTGGGTTTCAAACTCAAAAACTGGTGAAACTACAAGAGTCCTTAATTTGAGCCACAATTAAAATCATAACCATAAAGAACCAATACAAAATAAAATATTCAGAAACAAAACCTGCAAATGGTGCAGAAGGTCAATGTAATTATAGCATATAAACAGCTAATTTAGCTAGCGAATTAGTGATATGCAATAAAGGCACTTAAACTCTGTCATAACTCCATTGCTGAAGCTGTCTTAGTAATCCATGACAACTACTCGATCAATTGATATAAACGAAAAAAGTATCACATTCAAAAGACCGTAGAGAAAAGAAGTTTTAAATTGTAGAAGCCCAAACAATAAGAAGCCATTTGCAAGACAAGTGATTTATCAGCAAACAAGCTAGAACCAGCTGATTAAACTACCATGATAAATTGAGTAACAGTAAATCACCTGCACAACAACACCACCTTCTGAACCTCCTTCGTCTTTAATGATGCTGAAAATCTTCTCAAATGCACCTTCAAAGACCACAATTTTTTGAATCTCCTAAAATTCACAAAACTGTATTAATTAGTAGGGAAATCAAACACATTTTCAAGCACAGGTTCAGCAGAACCATCAGATGACAAAGTGGAAGGAAGATCTTACCTCAGCTTCACAGGTCAAATAAGTAAGCAACAATAAGGCCTCGTTTCGAATAACCTAAGAACCACAATTGTTTTCAATAAGAGTACAAAAAAATAATCAAACTGATAAATTACCAAGTGGTGATTTTAATCTAACCATTATTTTAACACAAACAATTAAAGATATGTTGTTCTCCTCACAAAGTATTACAAAAGCCAAAATTTCAACTAACAGATAGGAATTGTAAGCAGAAAAACTCTGGGAGATAATAAAAAAATTTGAATTTTCCTACCAAATAAGATCACTGCTAAAAGCTTTGTTGAGAAATATGCCTTTATAAAATAACATTGAGAAAAAGTACCAGAAGCAAGATTCCATGAACACATTTTGTACCTCACGATCCATTAGCATATCCATCAGCCGAGTTATACCACGAGGAATGGTAAGAATGGCTTCCTCTAACCTGAAGACGAACTCAGCAAAAATTCTTCCTGCTACAACTTAAAAGAATCCACAAATTTGCACAAAAGCAAGAAGTAGTTGAGAAACTAATACCTATTTGGAGAATTTGTGAAGAGCGCTGTCAAAAGTTGAAGAGTATAATATCGTACATAGAAATCCTCCTCTGACTGCCAAAGCATCCAACCAAAATAACAATGAAAAAGGCCATGATGCTATGCATAAACCAAGCAAATATAGTAAACCAACCAAATACAATTAATGTGTGTGTCTAGTATTAATGTAAGAGAGGTGAAAATTTCTGTAAGGCTCTTAGAGCTCTTTGTTAGCAGAAATGAAGAGATTTTAACAAATTTAAGGTTAGAGATGAAATTTGAACAAATGAAAGCTCCTTAGAAATTGGTTACCAAACAGTTTAACAGCTTTATAGCACTTAGCATTATTGAGTTAAATTTTTTAATCTCAAATGCTCTACAGCTAGAACTCTTCTTCCTAAAGCAATACCAAGAGCGCCCAATAACATATCCAAGGTGATCAAAATTGAAGTGAAGAGCTCTCACCAACAAACTTAGAAGAAGAGAAATACTGTCTGCTTCTCTGGAAAGCAAATCAGTGTTCATTAAAGCTGGTTGAACCTCATTCTTTGGCCCTTTTGCATGCTCAATAGGAGTCAGAGCACCTACAAGAGTTTCTAAAGCACCCACCCCGAACCTGCACAAATGGAACGAATGAACTCATTGTCTTACTCAGTTCTTGGACATAATAAAACGGAAGATTATTTCACATTGAATGAAATAATGGGAAAAGGTATACAAATAACAATCAATCTTGCGGGATATTAATGTAAATTCAGCAGTAAAAAAAAGGGTCATATTTGTCAGCCATGACCAAAAAAGGCTCGTGTCCTACTTAGTTAGTTTCCACCAATGGCCAAAAAAGACCTTCAGTAGAGAATCTTTCTTTTGGTAAGTTGATTGTGGAGTCCTTCAAATTTATTTTATTTTATTTTCCTAAGTAAAAAATAAATAAATAAATAAATACTGAGATAACAGTCAAGAATATTTTCTACAGATCCTCTGTCCAAGGTCAGAACCAAATCAGTGTGATTGGTCCATCTTGGTCATAAGCATTTTTTCAATAAAATATAGCATGCCAGAATTTGAACATTCAACTTGTTGGTAATGGGTTAGCCTAAATACAGGCAAAAGAATCTACAAAAACGAAATATGGATCAAACCATGGATTTTACCAAACTGTTGAATTTAACCCTTAAACCGTAAAATATTTTAGGATATAAGACAGCTGATAATGAAGATCATGTCAGAATTGTTTTTAAGCTACCTAAGGGGGAAGATATATCAGAAAAATGTGGATAATTAAAAGCCACAGTTCAGTTCTCAATTTTTTTTCTCTTAATATGTACTTTTTTGAGTGATAGAATTGAAATTAAAGGAAAAACATGGTATAAAGATATATGGGGAAGAAAGATTTTCCACCATTTCAAGGTCATCACGTTCTTCCTTTAAGACTGCCAACATTACAGGGAAGCCTACAAAAGTAAATAAAAAATATTATAAAATGCAATTCATAGATTGCAGTCTAAGACAATAAGATGATCAAATCACCAAATTACTGTCATTAAAACAAAAGAGAAGCTATTTATGTCATTCAAAAACCTTGTCATTTGAGAGATCATGAGTTACAGCAATATCTACACTAAATCAAAGGGATAAGAACCATTGTTCTTGTACAAAACTCCTTAATAGCTGCATAAAGTCCCAAAAACAGAAAACCATGGTTGACTCTAGTAAGGTTGTATGCAGTCACATTGTTTGAGAAATAAAAAAGATTCAACTCAGCGGCACATAAAGGGGCACAAACCTAGTACATGGGGGGACTATACAAAGAAAATGCCCAAACAAAGATGTAAAGCAGTCCACTATAACTCTCCAAGAGTCCAAGTTTTCATGTTAGTTGTAATACTTTCTTTGAAGTGAAACCATCAGAAATTCCCTATCCCTTATGTTATTAATAGGTCTATTCCCTCAGCATGCAAATCAAAATACAATGGCAATAATAACTTGGTAAAGAAGAATTATTATCCTGTAATTCTAACACTAAACCTTTTGTTTCACAAAAATGATTGATAATGTACCACACTGAAACTTTGCAACAAAATCAAATTGAAAACCCAATAACAAAATTCACATACACATTCAGATGGGGTGCTGATCCTAATGCATTTTGCGCTTATGCTGTCTCGTATAGTGTCTGGTATGTGGGGGAGGGGGTACTGCACCTCCTTCGTGAGGCTCCTCGCGTTGCTGCAAAAATGGAGTTACAACCAAACGATGGATTACATGAATTCGATTACCAACCATAACAAAGAGTATACTATATGCTCCATGCATTAAATGACTTAACATACCGTGGGGCTAGCTTTGTGTCCTGCTTTGTGACCACCTATCCCACAAGGAGGTGCTTTTGTTGTGCGTTTAGGTCGACCTTGTGGGGGTGATTGTAACCCAACTACTTGCTCATTCTCAACATGCACATCTCGTTGTTTTGCTTGACTCCCAACAACTGAAGATCCTACAATTGCGGGGGAGGATGGTGTACCAGGGGAGATGTGAGTAAGGCCCGTAGTCATGGGATGTGTATGCAGTCCAGGAGTAGGCATGAATGACATGAACTGACTATGGGGTGGAACATGGTCTATATGACCAATGCTATACGAAGGGGATTGAGTGTGCATGACATGAGGGATTTGACTAAAATCATAGCCAAGATCAAAGGATGGCGGGGTAAATGAAAGATGAGCGGGGTCAAAAAATGTAGGTGTGGTGTGTGAAGGGATCTCGGGGTGAGAAGATGCATCAGCAGTGGGTAGAGGGGTTTCTAGGTTAGGAACTGCATGGGCAGTACGTGGAGGGATCTCTGGGGAAGAAGATGCATGTGGAGGCGGAAGGAAATCTGGTGCAGGAAATGCATATGAGGGTGGAGGGAACTCTACCGCAGGAGATGCATGTGGGGGTGGAGGGGGACCCAGCCTACTGACAACCTGATGGGGTGCAGCACGCTGACCATGGCTATGGCTGGCACGAGTTGAGCTTGTGCTTGGTCGTCCAGTATCTTCTGGTGCTTCTGGATTTGCCCCATCAATGTCTTCCAAGGGAAGTTTGGCAGTTATACGACGAAGGCGTTCCACTACCTTAAGTACATTGGTAATCTGCGTGTACTCAGGACTACCTACTGCATGCCGCATTAACAACTGCTTGTGACTGTCAACCTGCAAGTATTCAAAATACAATTAGTATATGCTCCATGCAAAAATGGTGGTACGCAACAAAATTTGAAAAGAAAGGTCGAAGCAATTACCATAATAAGAATTGACGCAGTAGTGTGGTCGATGAACCTCCAAGTCACCTTACCGTACCATTCGAAGTATGGATGAGCAGGCGACATATCACCCTCTAGTCGTACTCCATGACATAGAGATCGTGCTTTTGTATTCCACACTTGGATATGGCCATAATGTTTGTCAAACCAATTCACATTAATCTTCCCCCTCAGGTCTATGTCATGAAGGGCGTCGTCAGTATCAACATATAGGGGGATTTCTTGTACCATCCCAAACTGACGAACAACACGGTCTGGTGTATGTTTCTCTACTAGCCAAAAACATACAAGCGGCACCTTCGCCGTCCATACATCCCTTCCTGCGACACAGAACGCAGGCAGGTGGGCTAATTCAACTTCATATGGTTGCCACACCACCTGAAGTAGCCAAATAAAAAGGCAACACATTATGTAATGTTCCATTATTTTTTACTATGACCTATCTTACAGTTATAAATACAATAGTCATAAACAATAGAAGAAACACAATTCGGGTACCTACTTGGGATGCATAGAATCTAACAGCTGGTGGTACCGGACTAGACAGATTTCTTGGGGGCTATTTTTCATGCTCACAACCCACACAGTCCTAGAGAGAGTCAATACTTGAAATTGAGAATTTGAAGTAATCAACAACAATAAATAATGGACAATCGTGAATTTAACATTACATACGACTAAGTTTATACCAATAAATGATTATCTAAACATATGATTAGTGGTGGAGCTAGAAATTAATAACACTTGTAATATACATCAATCATAACATATGACCTCAGTGGAGAAGGAATAGACTTACTTAATGGACAGTGGAGAAGGTGCAAATGGTGGCCCATATGCATCATCTGGTGGGAGGTCCTTCCTTGGGCACAGAAAAGGGAATCTGAACCATGCCCAATACTGAACTAGTAGCAAGGCCCCACCAATTTGACTGGTACCTCTGTCGGTTGCCTTGCATAACTCTCTGTACAACCATGCAAGGCAAGCGCTCCCCCAACTATACTGACGTGGATTGCGAAGGTCACTTAACATCTCCAACCACATCATATGCACCCTATCGCCAGACTTGTCAGCGAAAATTGTGTCTGCCAGGAGTGCTAGAATATAACACCGTGCATATTGATGCACATCCACCTCTGCTGCATCATCGGGCAACCCTTGATCAATTTTGTCTAGTAGCTTCTTAATTAGGATCCTTTGTCCTTGAAGCACCATCCCAGTAGGGTTGATTCCAAGCATACTCCGACATTTAGTAGCCCATATTTTGTCAGTTGTTCCAACAATTGCCTCACCATCGATTGGAATGCCCAAAATAACCTCCACATCTTGTAATGTGATCGTTGTCTCACCATGTGGCAGGTGGAAGGTGTGGGTTTCAGGCCGCCATCGCTCAACGAAGGCCGTTATCAAATTATGATCAATCTCTCTGCACAGGTTCCAATACAACCCCTCTAATCCAACTCTCTTGACAATGTCGACGACGCGATCATCTACCACTATCAGGCGTCGTTTTCGAAACTCGGCATTACGACCACGGCATGTCAATGGGCCTGGATCCTGCACATGATAGAACCATGGTAATGAGATGCAATATGCCATAAGGGTGCCCAACAGTTTGCCAATCTAACCAACAGTATGCCAATCTAACTTAACCCAACTAATGGGCATGACTATGTATTCAAAGCTAGTAATACCATTAACAAACTTAGAATTTTAGAAATGGGAAGAAAAAAAAATCAACATAATGTAAAAAAGGATAAGAAGAGAATATTCAGCAAGTGGTCGGTTTTAATTTTACCTTGCCTTCCCAAACAGCACACGATCGATGTTCTTGTAGAAACCTTAACACCGAACCCTCAATGGGACCAGGACCGAACTGATCAGGGATCTGAGCAGGAATAGCAGCCATACTGCACAAAGTTTAGGGAGTCAAGAGTAATATAAGGGGTATATTGAAACACTATGTCATTGATGTACATATCAATCAAAAAAAAAAAAAAAAAGCAAAGGGTTTGCACCAACCCTTATATCTCTATGTAATTCATGAAAATGGTAAGAAAATGTGCAATTAAATAGTTTAAATTCCCAAGTTATAAGAATTTAATACCATTGCATAATGAGCACTAGTACGACTAGCATAAAACTAAACAAGCTTTTGCAATCTATTAATTTTAGACTTAGTGCATACTTATTAGAAGCCTTTTTCAAATCAGTGTCAGGTGCTGGGTGGTCAGTTTGGTTTTCTCAGTTCTGCCTACACCCCTATCATGCTATCAAGTACTTCTAATCACATAACCTATAACAATTTAATTTTACACCTCCTTGAGACAATACATTGATGTTTAAGTCGGTATACTTATGAGAAACGACTTTCTAGTAAACACATATTTCTTTTCGTGGAAAAAAGAAGGGAAAGGAAGGGAGAGGTTAGTGATATAGTTCAGCAACTCACACTAAGAGATAATTTTGAGAATAACCATAATCTTATCATAAGAAAACAACATTGAAAGCCAAGAGTCATAATATCTTGCCCTTCTAGATGGCGGTTGAGTCTTTAACTTTAAGAATAGAGCTTGATAGATTATGTTAGGATAATATATATATATATATATATATATATATATATATATATATATATATATCTGAATATTACTATATATATTATAAACCATGATTTTTTTTTTTAATATAATACTATAGTAATTTTATAACACCAAATGTTATATACTAAGCCAAATGTATTTCATTCGGTTCATTATATATATATCACACACAATTTACAATATTAAAAATGTAACAATTTAGGCTAGCTATAATCGGTGGACTGACAGATTGATGATGCATTGATTAAACAGGCTTTGACCATAATATTCTTATGAACTAGATTGGTATGAACTAGATATGGTGGGACTGTTGACTGTTGGAACTTGAATTGAACAAAAATCATTTGCCTTACAGCAGATATGGCAGCAAAACTCTACACCCCGAAACATCAAGTACAATGCATGCGGATTACCAATAAACCCAGAAAAAAGAGAGAGTCCTTACTTTGTGAGGTAGTTTGTCAACCACTGAGGGAGAAACACTGAGCGACGCGGAGACGGACCGACGGAAGCGAGAGGCAGCGACGGCGACGGAAGCGAGAGGCAACGACGGTGCCGGGAGCAGTCGGTGACGGTGCCGGCAACGGAGCGACAGGGAGAGACTGAGAGTGAGAGAGAGCTCGACTTCTCGTGAGAGAGGAGACTGAGAGTGAGAGGGAGAGACTGAAGTTTGAACTTAGTTTTTTTTTTTTAGTGTGTTGCGATGGTTTAAACTTTTGTGTGCCTGAAGCTGCAAGCGACGGTGCCAACGACGGAGCAATAGGGAGAGACTGAGAGTGAGAGAGAGCTCGACTTCTCGTGAGAGAGGAGACTGAGAGTGAGAGGGAGAGACTGAAGTTTTGAACTTAGTTTTTTTTTTTTAGTGTGTTGCGATTTTAAACTTTGTGTGCCTGACTGAAGCTGCGATGGTTGACACGTATGGTGTGAGTTTAAAACAAACCGAGTTCAATGAACTCGGTTTCCATTCTTGCAAACCGAGTTCATTGAACTCGTTTTCCAGTCTTACAAACGAGTTCAATGAACTCGGTTTGCAAGAATAGAAACCGAGTTCATTGAACTCGTTTTCCATTCTTACAAAACGAGTTCAATGAACTCGGTTTGAAAGAATAGAAACCGAGTTCATTGAACTCGTTTTCTAGTCTTACAAAATGAGTCTAATGAACTCGATTTCTGGCATATTGGGACCCACCTCAGATCAGTGCAAAATAGGAAAATCGAGTAAAAAATACTCGATTTTATAACCAAGAAATCGTTTCCTCTGAACTCGAGTTGTTAAAAACCAAAATAGTTTGAAACGTTTCCTAACTAATGATATTGTTTGAAATTTATTGTTATTTTGAAAAAAAATCCACTATTGTAATGGCATGTTCTTGATTTTTCGAAGTCGTGGTACTTTAATATATTTATGGAACCCAAGCATTCAAAAGCATAAGATGCGCTTGCCGATGGTCGCAATGGCTTCAGTCTTGGACTTGCCTATCATTTTCAAAACAATGACTTCAAGATTCTCAAAATTGTTTGCAATAACAAAGGTCCGCGGTTTGAGGCCAAGGTTTACGCATTGAGTACGGATTTGTGGAGAAGGATTGAATTTTCGGTGGAGTCGATAACCAATCTTGGATCTATTTTAGATATACAATATGAACCCTTTTTATTTTTTAATGGAGCTCTACATTTTATGGCATATACTAGGGGCAAAAACAACACTAACAATTTCATTTTGTCCTTTGATGTCAATGATGAAATATTCTGAGAGATAAGACTGCCAGAGAATTACTTAGATGGATTTATTTTTGTCGATCGGGCAGTTCACCGACTTGTGGTGTTCAAGGGATCATTGGCTCTAATTGTTTTTGGTCTTCCTGATAGTCCTGTATATAAAGATGGCGAAGTTTTAGATAAATGCGACATATGGGTGATGGGCAGTATGGTGTGGTTGAGTCTTGGACAAAAAAAACTGTAGGACTCAGGCGGATTAAGAATTTCTTTGGCTGCACTGAAAGTGGTCAACTTCTAATTATAATGCGTCCGGGAAGGATGGTTTCGTATGACCCTGAAAGTCTATATGAGAACAATATTGGAAGTGGATGGCCTACACAACCGATCTTATGGAAAGCCTGGTTTTACTTGATCACAAATAAATGTCATCCAAATGTGAAGATAAACTAATGAAGTAAATGATGCTCTATTTTATGTTTTATTTTGCTTTTCCTTATTGTAATATTAAATCTATGAAGCCATCATTATGTTCTTTTTTTCTTCTATTGTAGTACACATGAAAGTAATGTAGTAATCCTAGTAGATTTTTGTGGTCATTCTAACACATGGCAATGTCACAGTGAAAATTATATGTTTTTAGCCCAGATAACCTTGTTTCACTTGTCCTATCATAATGAATATTGGATTGGTTATCAAGTTTATAATTGAAATTAGTTTTACTTGTAAATTGTTGGTACTTGGTGGTACCCTTGATTTTGATTTTTGTCAACTCACCTTGTTGGATGTCATGCTTTAATTTTTAGGCAACAAAATAATATTTTCTATAAACTATGAAATTGTTTTGCGAGCTCAATTGATTGTCCCTAGCCCCCTTCTGTATTTTGTTTCCTTTCTTATTGATTTATCTATCAATTTATAATTACATTCTCTTTTTAAGATGGCAAGCATCTATAGATTTATATGAATAGAAGAATAAACTTTTGGAATTAGGTCTCAAGTTTAATTATTAAAGTTTTTAATAATGAATCGATTGCATTAGCCTGGTTTATAGACTTGTTTTGGATGTCAAGGAAAATCATCAAGATTTTTGGCTGGCTCCTTTTCTTTTAAATCAGTTTTTCTTCTTTTTGTTGTCCTACCACTAAATGCTCTTTTTTTTTTTTTTTCAACATCTATGTTTGCTAAAAAAAGTTTTTTGTTAAGCTGCAGATTGGACATTAACCTAGCATATATGCCCTACACACTCTAGGTGTATTGGTTCCAACTATCTTTGACATTGAGACAAAATTGATACTAGCTCTTGCAGATACAATACTCATGCAAATTATTTACCTAGTTTTTTTTTTTTTTTAATGAGATTTCTTTATAATTTGTATAGTACATGTGAATCTACACACTTGTATACACACAGTAAATCATGCATGCTTTTTAAGCATAAGGTATGCTAATCTTGCTTGAAAGTTGGCTGTTGTAAATAGACATAAAAAAGCTATTGATATCTCCATCTACTACTACTACTACTAAGAGAAGCATAACCTGACTCACCTTGAGTCAATTCAGTCACAACAAGGCAACTACTTTCAGCCTAGGTTGGGTTGGGTGAGGGCTAAAAATTTCACACATTGAGCTGTGCCGGTTAGGGATGAGACTTACATGCTCTTGTTTGCCTCCAACAAGCTCAGGTTGCCCAAGTTGCAGCCTCTAAAATTGAGATTGGAATCTTGAGATATTATGAAGTATATGTATGTGTGTGTACTGATCAATAAAAATATTATATATGTGTGTAAACCAGCCTAGGTTGCTCAAGTTGCAGCCTCTATTTTCAGTTTGCATCTCAAAATTTCATCAGCCTATCTATTACATATATTAAACAGAGTGTAGAGCCCAGGAAAAGTGTTTTGGTTCAATGGAATTTTGGTGAGCCAAAACAGTGCATATTGCCTAATTGGTTTTGTGAGAAAAAAAATAGCCCAGGAGAAGGGCTACACCAATATGATGAGAGACTTGCAGTGTTCAAGGAATTTCTGGCTTCATTTGTCTTCAATGATTTGATAAATTAACATGAGGGAGTATGGTTTTGTTGAGTTTTGGACTAAAAAAATTGTACCTCTGGCCGCTGTTAGTGAGCTAAATATCTTAGGCTTAGTCCAAAGGAAAATGAGAATGAACTTCTGCAATCTGTACGGGATGCATAAAGTCGATTCATTGGTCCTAAGCAATAAGTCAAATTAATATTTTAAATAGCAGGCTTTTAATTTTTGCTCACACATTTAATTGCCTATGCATTTCTTTATTGACAGAGACAATTTATATGCTTGAATCCTCTTTAATTGTGCATACAGAAGAAGTGCAAGTCAAATTTTCTCTAGAATGATATGATTTCTCAACGCATGTATACATACATTTTCATGTTTTTAACATTATAAGGTCTATTAATTAAAGAAAGTAGGTGCTTTGTTTAATTTGCTTACTATCCAATGATGGTTGATGGTTTGTGGCTTTGTGCAAAGAAAAAGTGCAGCAATTCTAATATCTATTTAGAACTTATTAGTCATTTGATAAGCAGTTCTAATTTTTGATCCATTAGCACATATGAAATTTGCATATGCAAGTGATTGAGTCAATGTTTTCTAGCTCAGTTTCAATGGTTAAGATACTGATGCATTGTCTCCTTTGTAACATTCTTGCCGGATTGAAGGATTTAGTATTTTAGTTTGCTTAATTTGTTTTTGGTGGATCAAGAATTAGATAGACCTTTTTCACCTCAAGCATGGTTGCTTATATGCCTATAAAAAAAAAAAAAAAAAAAAAAGACACAGGCTGCTTATGCTAACTAATGAACCTCTTGTGGTGGTAATCTTTTATGGTGTCATTTGAAAGCTGCTGAAGAATTGTCATTTTTTGCAAGCTATATTATGTTGTCCTTTACTACAATTGTTGAAATTAAAGTATGGAAAATGCTATAAGTACCACCAATTTTACTAATAAAAAGTTTGCAAACCTTGGTAGCAATTAATGTGATTGGAACCACATCAACATCATGATAATTAAATTTCCTAATTGCTATTATTTTCTGTTTTATGTTTTAAAAGTTGACACATTTGTATCATTACTCTTATAGTATTGCTGTGAAATTGAAGACTAAATTTATCCAACTAGAAGGGAGAGGGCTCCTTAGGAGCTTATGGCTAATATTTATTCAACTTATGACTATTGTCTTGGGATTTCCATCCACATTATTTGTCATGGCAATGTCATTGTCAAGTGCTTGTTACTTATCAAGCATAATCATATTTTGTTTTTATCCTAGTGACAACCATGTTAATCAACAAGATGTCTCCAAAATAAATAATATTTGATATTTGTTTGAGATGCATACGGATGATTCATTTGTGTTACCTTGATAGCATTTGGGTTTGGAAATTAGTAAAAACTAGTAAAAACTAGAAATTTGATTTATTTGCAAACTGTTGAATGTATCATTGATATTCATCTTGCAATAAGTGCTGCGGCATTTTCATTCTATAGAGACTACATTGCACAGAGAGCTAGGAGGTGTATCATGCTAGCATTTTGTATCTCCCTGTATTTATGTATGAGTTCCTATTTCACCGTCTCCCTGATAACCAATAATGTATAAAACAAAAAAACAACTTAATTGAGCCTTCATTTTTTTGGAAACTCTAGTTGAAGATAGTGAAAACATTAAGGTTATATTTGGTAACAGCTTTTGTTTTTATTTTCAAAATTTTGTTTTTGAGAATAAAAAAAAACAATTTTCTTGTATTTTTTAAATCAAAAACATGTTTGGTTAGTTGAAATTAAAAAAAAAAAATAGTTTATTGAAAAAAAAAAACTAAAATATGTTGTTATTAGGGTTTGAACTCTAACGCTAACTCATTCAATGAGATAGATTCATTAACTCTTTTTTTTTTTTTTTTTTTTGAGAAATAGATAGATTCATTAACTTAAATATGTATTTTCATTAACTTTTAAAAAATATAAACGAAAAACAGTCTTTTGCATGTTTTCAAGTTTTTTTATAAATTGAAAATAGTTTTTGTTTTTTGTCCATTTTTGGTTGTCAAACAAGTTTTTTAACCTCAAAAGTGGAAAAAAAATTTTGGAAACAAAAAATAAGGAGAAAAAAATAGTTACCAAACATACCCTAAAATTTGAGCAACTATTTTTTTATTTAAATAAAATGTGAAAACCAAGTGTTTGATTTTGATTTGTGTGGTACAATCTTCAACCTTTTTCTTTTCTTTTCTCTCCAAAGTTGGAGGGTGCAAACATTGATTGAAAATAATAAGGATTTTTTTTTAATTGAAAAATAATGAGGATATTGGTAAAGACTCAGACCCAAAAAAGATAAAAATAAAAGGGGAGATTGGAGAGAATGCAATAGACTCCCGAACTAGGGATGGCAAAAATGTCATGGATTGCATGACTTGCTCGGCCTTGTTTGGGTTTCTTCCACTTTGAACTGTTTGAACTTTGAAGACACCTATCTCTTTCTGAACACACTCACTCATAAGTCAAGCAATTCTCATTTTCCTTTCCATAAAAAATTAAAAAAAAAAAAAAAAGCAAAAAACAAAAACAAAAGTCACCTTATACTTTCACTCTTTTCCTAGTTGACCTCTAGAATGTGTGCGCAACATGCCCATGACTCGACTCCTACTCCATCTTATTGCCATCCTTGCCCATCTGATGAAATATCATATCATATCTCTGCTGTCTACATTTGCCATTGAAAAGTCCCAAACACCCACATTTGGAAAAATGACTATAAAAAACACATAATTAAAAAAGCTAGTCGTCATTGAGATTTATCTCTTGAGCATTGCATGATGGTGAAGGGGGTCGAGTCCACCAAACTAACTGGTCCATAACTTGAATAGCCCAATGACAATTCGGTGAGTCCCATTAATCAGACAAACAATCCTTTTAAGCCTAGTGTTTATTGAAGAGCCCGAACATATAGGTCTGTTGGTTCCAGCATTCAGATATTGGGCTCTAATCTTAGGTAGCTAAGCTTAAAGCTTGCATGGCAGCTCATCCAAAAATTTCCCTTTATTTCATCATAAGAATTTATTTTTTTTTCTATTTCACCTACTCACTTTTCAAAACACTTTATATTAAAGTATTTATTTTACACTATATTTTATTAAAATATCAATTTTAATTGTTTCTCTTTCTTCACTCACAACCTCTAGCCAAAAAAAAAAAAAAAAAAAAGGCACACACAACAACAACAACAACAACTACTACTATCCACCTTCTTCCTTTATTCTTAGGATAGGTAAAAAAAGAATAAAAAATAAACTAAATGCAAAATGAGTAGTGTCAATGTAAATTTACACAGTTTAGAGCATTCGCATCAATCTGTGCAAAAATTATTGTCTATTTTAGCATATAAACTTATTTTTTTAAAATTTATTTTACATTCTTACTTTTCAAAATACTCTACATCAAATTATCTATTTTACACTATATTTAATTAAAATATCAAATTTTCTTTATTTTTTAATTATTTTTATTTATTTACGCACAACAATCGTCATCAATTCTCTTCTTTATTCTATTATACACTCACTAACATGAGTGCTCAAAGCAAACTTGCAAATAATTATACACCGACTATGTGGATCAATTTTAGTCTAATAGTTTTGGGGCTCTACTTGCTAGTGGCATCTACCAGTTGTTTGCATTCTTAGTCCTGCCAAATAGTTTTACAAGACAAAGCTAAATGCTCAATGTTCAACAAGAGCTCCAAAGTTCAAACTCTTTAACTACCGAAGACAGTAGCACCCCTCCTTTTTGTTTGGCAGAACTGTTTGGGAAACATTTCTTGGATGTGTGAAATACGGTGCAAGCATGCCTGATGTGGTTCGTGTGGAAGGAATGAAACAGCCACACATTCAAGGATGTTATGAGATCTATTGATTAGTTGAAGTCCTTATTAATTTGGACTTTGTTTGATTGACTCCGGCTTGGGGATATACGCATTGCACTTCGATTTTTTATTTTCACTTCTATTAGACTTCCTAGTTGATTTGCTTGTAATCTTTATTACTTATATATATATATATATAGTAAGTTGTTAATGCAGCATTGTAATTAATTCTCACTTCCTAAAAGGGCATTGGGATGGAATGCAAGTATGCAACATCATAAAGTAAAAAACTTTTGATCATTCTGAAGTAAAAAATATAGATTGTTTCTTATCTACACGTGTATAAAATTTGGAGTGTATTCCTTTAAAAAAAAAAAATTAAATCTTGAAATACAATTTGATGTTCCTAAAAAAAAAAATTATGAGAACAATTTCAACCATATCTATTTATTTATTTATCTAAAAAGTAAAAAGGACAAGACCTGTTGCACATTTCAGCCTACACAGTACACACCTTTTTTTTGATGAAATACACAGTACACACCTACTTCTACTTGTTGCGCATTTCCTTTCCATAATCCGAATTTCCGATGTCTAAACTCAGGAGAGATCCGAATTTGTCATCGGAGCGTCTCCCACACGACGTCGTATTCGACATACTGAGTCGGCTGACAGTGAAATCCTTGATGAGATTCAGGTGGGTTTCCAAGTCTTGGAACTCCATCATCACAGACCCCATTTTCATCACCAAACACCTCAACCTCAACAAAGCCAAATCATTATCTAACAACGACAACAATGGTTATCTGCTATATTCTCATTACGACGAGGATGGTCCTGGTCCAAGTCGGAAAGATCTGGGTACGACTATTTGCAATAGCGACCGCACATTTACCGAGATTTCTAGGTTTCAAATTCCCTTTCTTTGTGTCGACATTGTTGGCTTCTGTAATGGCATGTTCTGCCTTAATGGTTATTATGAGGACTATGTATTCTATTTGTGGAACCCAAGCATCAAAATGTTTAAGAGTATCTCTCCTCTTCTCAACAAGTCCGACAAAGAGCGGACTTGTTGTCTTGGGTTTGCGTACCATTCCCAAAACAATGACTACAAGATTCTCAGAATTGTTTACCACTATGAAAAATCAGCGCTTTCGACAGAGGCTCAGGTCTACACATTGAGTACGGATTCATGGAGAAGGTTTGTAATATCGTTTGGCCCGACCACAATATTGGGTCTATTGATTATATATATGGAATCCCATGTTTGTTTTTTAATGGAGCTCTGCACGCTTTAGCGTTTACTAAGGACCACAGTTACAGTTTATGTTTTGATGTCAATGATGAGACATTCCAAATGATAATACTCCTGGAGCATGACTGTAACTTTTACGGAGGTAAGTTTTCCCTTGCAGTGTTCAAGGGATCGTTGGCTATGATTGGTTTTTCTTCTGAGTATTTAGATATTGATATATGCTTCATATGGGTGATGAGAGAGTATGGTGTGGTTGATTCTTGGACGAAAATAACTGTAGAATTAGAAGTGGTTGAGAGATTCTTTTGCTGCGTTGACAATGGTGAACTTCTATTTGGATGTAACTCAAAGGTCATTTCATATGACCCTGAGAGTACAAACGAGAACGACCTTGGAATTACTGTTGGATGTGATAGTTGGTTGAGTTACACAACTGATCCCATGGAGAGCTTGGTTTTACTCGGTCAGGTAAAAATGTCATCTGAAATTTTGAAGATTAGTTTGTATCAAATGTTAGACTTCTTGAATATTTTTAGCAAAATGACAATCTATGCGATGTTTATATTGACAACATTTTGCGGCATGGCATCATATATGCACTTTGCATATTAAATGATGCTTTTATTATGTTGCCTTTTCAGACGTATCGATTTTTTAAACAAAAAAGAATAACCTTGGAGATTGTGGCTATTATATGTCAACTGATTTTTGTGTCAAGAACATTGTGCACTTCCTCAAAAATGACAATTTCATGGTGTAGTACATGCTTAGCCAACATAATCTTATTTATTTTTATGCCTTAGAGACAATATGAACTAGTTGGTGAGCTTAGTCTCTTAGGCTTGGTCTAAATAAAAATGGGAATGATTTCAGCAATCTGTTTGGGATGCATATAGCTAATTTGTTGGTCCTCAGCAATACGTCAAATTGTATATTTCAATATTCTAATAGCAGGATTTTGATTTTTGCTCACATGTGTAATTGCTTATGCATTTTTTTTATATTTGTTAAACTGCTGGAAAATGTTAGGATTTTCTGTAAATCATGAAATTATTGATATTGTATCTTGTTTGATATAAGCCAGTTGAGGTGGTGAGAGAGTCCATAGGTGGGCTTAATGATGTAGACAACATATATGCTTGAATCTGATTTAATTTTCTATACAGCAGAAGTTCATGTCAAATTTTCGTCTTGAATACTACCATTTCTAAATGCTTAAATACTTTTTCATGCTTTTTACATTATTACATCTATTAATCTTATAAATTATATGCTTTTTTAGTTTGTCTCTACCCAATGATTGTTATTGGTTTGTGGCTTAGATAAAACGTGCAGCAATTCAAATATCTATTTAGAACTCATTAGTTGTTTGATAAACAACTCTAATTTTTGATCCATTAATGTTATGATATTTGCAAATGTAAGTGATTGAGTCAATATTTTCTGCCTGTGTTTCATTGGTTAAGATACTAATAATGATGCATTCTCTCCTTTTTAACATATTTTCCAGATTGAATGATTTGGTATTTTAGTTTGCTTTAATCTATTACCATTGGCCTAAGAATTTAGATAGACCTTTTTCACCTCACACTCAAGAATAATTACTATGCATTTGATATAAATGAAATATTACATGGCTGCTTATACTAACCAATGAACCTTTTTTGTGATGGTCTTTTATGGTCTCATATGAAAGCTGCGGGAGAATTGTCATCCTCTGCAATTGCAAGTTGTAGCATATAATCCTTTACTACCATTTAAGACATTAAAGTGTAGAAATTGGTACAAGTAATACTAATTTTGCCAGATGAAGTTCACAAATAGAGGTGGAAATTAATGTGATTGGTACCACATCAACATCATAATAAATAAATTTCTTGATTCTTTTTTTTTGGTTTTTTTTTTTTTTTTTTTTTTTTAATTTTTTTATTTATGTTTTAGTAGTTGAAACATTTGTAGCATTACTCTTAGCATATTATTTATTTAACTTACGACTATTGTTTTAGGATTGTTGTGAACATTAGTTGACATGACAATGACATTGTCAAGTTCTTCCTGCTTATCAAGTATAATGTTATTTTGCTGTAGTCCTAATGACAAACGTGTTAATCAGTGAGATTAGCTTATGCTTTCAGGGGGAAAATGAAACGAATAGAGAAACTGAAGCTGAGACAGAGACTGATACTTCTTTGAGTCTTGAGGAAAATTCTAGAGAAACTGAATCTTCTTCGGATACTCTTCTCCTTAGTTTGAAGTACCCCTCTTTACCTTCGTGGGAAGTGCAAGTGATGAATGACTCTGGAGAATTTGAAACCATGCTTGTTCCACGCTCAAAGCATGTTCCTTATGTGCCATGGACGGGAGGCCCGGTAATCTGCTTGGGATGTGCATGCCTCTATTTTGCCTTTTCTTTTCTGTGCTAACCCACTTGTTTTTTACTTTGTAGGCTGAAGCGGATTTTGTTGAGGAGTGTTATTCCCTTATTGAGTCCATGAAGAACTGGATTTCATCTAGTTCCCAATTATCTTTTGTCCGTCAAAATGAACTTTCTCATGAAATCGGCCTCTTGGTATGCATTCCTTTTGTAATATTGTTTTTGCTTGAATATTGACTAATCGATCTCCAATTTTCTTGCAGCGGAACAAGGTGGAAAGTCAAGCAAGTACCATAAAGACTCTTGAGAGATGTCTTTGTAGTTTGGGAACTCGTGATGTTGGAGGATCAAGTGATCCCGTTACTGATTCAGTTGGTGGTATAACTCCTTCTCGGGCTGATGAAGGTGATCCCATGAACACTACAGTGCAAGCCAAAGAGGATTTCTCTCAACACATAAAGCGTCTTGCTCCTCAAGATCCTTCTCACTGCCAGGTTCATGAGAGTACAACTTTGGCCACGTTTAGATCCAAATCTGGACATCTTCCTTCTGGTCAACAGATTAGCCTCGATGATGATGATGATGAGGAAGACAAGGAGCAGCACACAAAACCTTTGGCACAACGTCATGGAAAGAGAGGTCATCTGTGAGCACCTGCAGCAGAGCATCTGTCTTTTTTCTTTTTGATTGGTACAGTTCTATTAACGTGTAGGTAACTTTTCGGATCCAAGTAAATGGAAAACAATCCTTTAGGTAAATGACATTAGCTCAATGCCCTAGTTTAGAGGGGTCTCTTTTGCACCTGGATGGATTCAACTTAATTTTGAGATGTATCTTGATTTTTCTGTTTTGATTCGCTTTGAGTCTTAGATTTTTTATGATTGTTGCCTTGATATTGATGATGGTTGATAATTGAATCATTAGAATTTAGTTTGGAAAGGTTTTTAGTGCAGGAAAATAGGCAAAAGAGGCTAGGAGTGACCCTGTGTAACCTTCATTTTTGCGAGTCTTGTGAATCTAGATTCGTTTTTTGCTTTACCTTATCCTTGATGGGGGTTCTTGTAAAAGAGATAGTTGTCCTCTTAAAGCATTGTTGTGATGTGGAAGACTGAAATTTATCCAGCCAAGAGAGAGAGGGCTCCTCTAAAGTTTATGGCTATTATATTTATTTAAACTTATGGCTATTGTCTCAGGAGAGTCATGAACATTATTTGACTTGTCAAATTGTGAAGCATAGTTCCAACTGTTTAGCAAACATAATCTTATTTAATTTTTGTCCTAGTGGCAGAAATGTTAATCAGCAAGATCTGGTTATGTTCTTAGCCTTTAGCCGTCAAGAGAAGCATGGATATTCGCTATTTGTACAAGATGCATAAGGTTGACTCATTGGTCCTGCCATTATAGTTTCTTGGTTGGGAAATTGGTGTCAAGATGTACAAGAGATTAATGATTACTAAATGCTTCAATGCATTCTTCATATACAATTAGTTCTTTTTCTTGTATGTATGGAATATGGTGCCAGCATGCCTGGTGTGGTTAGTGTGGAAGGAACGAAACAGCCGTACATTAGAGGATGTTGTGAGATCTATTGACTAGTTGAAGTCCTTACCAATTTGACTTTGTTTGATTGATCTCGGGCTTGGGGATTTCCACATTGTACTTCGATTTTTTTATCAGACTCTCTAGTGATTGTTCAATTAGTTCTTTTTCTTGACGGAAGGAAAGGGTTAAAGCACTTACTCCTGAGGTAGCAAGTGGTGGATGTAATTTGGGTTAATACAGAATGGGAAACGTACTATTGTAAAAGCATTCATTGCGAGAATCGCTCATTCGTTCACAAATAAGGATTTTGTTGCAATGGATCAATCTGTCGCGAATTATTTTATTTTATATGTAATGGTATTGTATTGATTGATCAAATCTGGTATTAAAAAACAAAACAATTGACAGATCAAATCGGTTACACCCAAACAAAATAATCCATGAGGGCCACACTAATGAAATCATATTTCAAATTGTTCAAAGATGATCTTGGTAAAACTTAATTTTAATGTTACCTCTGAAGACATGATTTTCTCGCCAAGGTGTGCAAAAAATGAGTCCGTGGATAGCTTTATTTCTTCTTCTTCTTTTTAGCAGGAGAATACTCTCTGTTAGTAATTGCATCTATATAAAGATTAATTGGCCCCACCAAATTAAACATGAACTATGTAAAACGAGTTATATATATATATATATATATATATAACAATTTTACATTAAAAAAAAAAAAAAAACTCTTATCACTAAACATAAAAAGAGAGAAACAATAATGGTAACTTTTACATTATCTTTACTTTCTTGTTTATTGGAAATGTATCTACTAAACAAATGAAGAGATCACTTGTATTGTAATTTGACTAGGTGTAATGCTAAAGCTTCGTATCATACTAGGCTCATCAACGGAACTAACCTCTTGCATGAACAATAAGATTTTCAATTTTCACAGCCCTGATGTGAAGATCATGAATGTTTTTCACTTTCCATCTCATTTTTCTCACTCATTCAAAATATATCAACTGCAATTGATTCAATATTTTATTCTAAACTCATCAAAATAAACTAGTTGTAGTTGAAAAACTTACTATGTATTCACTCGAGGTTTAATTTTTTAATGAAAATTTAAATTAATTGGGGCACAACTTGAACTTTGTAACAATGACAAGACAGACATACTAGGTCAGTCCTATAAAGCATTAACAAGACAAACACTCCTATGGTCAAAAAGCCCAAGAAAGATCAATTTGGTCATTACCTGAAAGAAAATTAGGATTCCAGTAGTAGTATATTAAACCTCAAACACAATGGGTTGAAGATTGAAGTTTAATATATTATTTTTTGAAATCTCAAGATTTAATTTGTTGCTTTTGAAATTATAGGGTATACTTTGTTTAATTTATTAGTTATGAAATTATTTGGTTCAATTTGTTACACCTCTTAGGTGCAAAACATTTTTTATAAAAGCAACATTGCACTAACTCAAATATTTAAGGGTGGGGCAACTCCAATTTTTATATACTAAATCTTCAAAATGCTCAATATTTTTACATGCTACGGAAGGATTTTTCAAAATTTTTGTTGGGGTGGTCATGGCCACCCCACACTTGGGAGTGATTTCACCCCTGGTTATGGGTTGTGTTAGGGATAATACACAAAGTAATCAAGAAAGAACAGAGTGAACAAAAAAGATAAATAGAAAATTAGATAACTTGGAGGCACAAAATTGTTATCCTTAGACAATATTTGCTCCCATACTATTGTTGCTAAATGGTTATCACAATCTTGTGCCTAGGATACAACTAAGTTGTTAGGTTCTACAAATAGTTCTGGAGAATACTCACAAGATTTCTTATATTTTTTTCTTTAACTAACTTTTGGGAGAGAAAAGATAATAATATCAAGTGAATATCAACCACTATTTATATTCATAAGGTTATATTCCTTCAAAAACACGTATGGAGAGTTAAAATGTTTTATAAAACCGTTCACAAGGCATGAAACATTTTAAAACATTAAGAATAGTCATCAGAAAATTCTGTAGACTTTCAATTTTTTGAGTCTCGATTGATTGAGAGGAATTGAGAATTAATCGAAGGCTCTTTTCGATCGATTGAACATGAATTGAACACTAATCGAATAACGCAGAAATTCCAAGATTATTTTTCTCATTACAAGAAATCTTGAATTTAGAATTTTCACTTAGAATATTTCAGAACTTGAATTTTTATTTTATCATCTTTATAAAACAATACTATTCAAACTTAAATATCATTACTATAACCTATCTATGTATATGCTGTGGGTCTACTAAGTACAAATCATATTTAAATAAAAGAGTGATATGGTGTTGAGACTAATGTATGTGTATAAAAACAAATGATAGCTAAACTAAAATAAGTAGAGTTTTCAGGGTTAGTTTAGCTAAAAACATTCAAAGAGGCTAATGTAAATGCTCTAAACAATGACAAATTTGGTGAGTCCCACTCCCATTAATCAAAAATCAATTTAAGCTAGCTCACAATTTGGCTAGACATGCTAAACATGTTAGCGATTTTTCAGGGTGGATTGAGGATGTTTCATCACACATCAATAATGTACTCTTAGCTGATTTTGGCTAATTTTCTATATAATGAAATTTATCAGTATTTCTGCTCCAAAAAAAAAAAAAAAAAAAATTTAAGCCTCTCAAAAAGAATAAAAAAGAAAAAAAAAAAAAAAATTCAATTTAAGCCTTGCGCTCAAATTGTTACGGTAACCTAGTACTAATAGTTAAGTTTACCTTTCTCGTCGCCGCACAAACGCAAACCGAAAAATACAGAGTCTTTCTCTCTTTCTCTCACGCATTTCCTTCTAATCATCGATGTCTCAGCTGAGGAGAAAGCCAAATTTGTCAGACGAGAGTCTCCCACACGACATCGTATTCGACATCCTGACTCGGTTGCCAGTGAAATCCTTAATCCGATTCAGGTGCGTTTCAAAATCTTGGTACTCTACAATCACAAACCCCATTTTCATTACCACACACCTCAATCACAACCTTAACCAACCCAAGTCATTAGTATCCAATACCCATGACAACAATAACAGCCATAATGGTTTTCTGCTATACAAGTCTTCTGACAAAGAATTGTGTACTTTAGTTTACAACAGCGACGGCACATTCACCGAGGTTTCTAGGTTTCAAATATCCTTTTTAGCTTCCAGCGTGGTTGACTATTGTAATGGCATGTTCTTCCTTTATAGCTTTTTTGGTCCTACAAATGCTGTATATTTGTGGAACCCAGTTATTCAAAAGTTTAAAATGATCGATGTTATGCACTTCAGACCTTTCACTGTCGAATTTTTAGAAACAGTCGCCTTTGGATTTGCTTATCAATCTCAAAACAGTGATTTCAAGATTCTCAGGATTGTGTCTTATGAGGGGCTTAGTGATGAAAAGGCGCCGCCACCTGATGCCGAGGTTTACACACTGAGTACTGATTCGTGGAGAACTGTTGAATTGTCGGTGGAATCTGTACCAAATATTGGATCTATTTTTGCTGTACTACCAAACTCCTGTGTATTTTTGAATGGAGCTCTGCATTTTGTTGCATATACTTGGGGCAATGACGATGACAATTTCATCTTGTCTTTTGATGTCAATGATGAGATATTTCGAGAGATAAGACTGCCGGAGAATTACTTAGATGAATTTTATTCAAAGTTTGACGACCATGTTCACCAACTTGTGGTGTTCAAGGGAATGTTGGCTTTGGTTGTTCTTGGTCCGGCTGAGAATGTGGATGAAGATGAAGATGAAATAAGTACGGATATATGCCTCATATGGGTAATGAGAGAGTATGGTATAGTTGAGTCTTGGACTAAGACAAATGTACTATTTGATAGGGTTATGACGTTCTTTGACTGCACTAACAGCGGCGAATTTCTAATTCAAACTTTTGACAGCAGGCTCGTTTCAATAGACTCTGAGAGCCTGCAAGTGAACGATCTTGGAATTCAAACAACTCCCTGGTTGGCTTACACAGCTGATCTTGTGGAGAACTTGGTTTTACTTGATCAGGTAAAAATGTCATCTAAATATCATGATTAGTTTGTATCAAAGATTAGTCAAGTAAAGTTAATAGCAAACTGAAAATCTTTGTGAAGTTCATATTGACAAGTATTTTGTGGCATGGCATCATATATGCATTATGAATATTAAATGATACTCTTATTATTTTGTCTTTTCCCCCCTATTGTAGTATTAAATCAATGCAGGCAGATTAATTTATTATTAAGAAAATAATTCCCTTGGAGATTGTGGCCATTATGTGTGATCTGATTTTTGTGTCAAGCACATTGTGTACTTCCTTAAAGATGGCAATGTCATGGTCCAGTAGACATGCTTAGCAAATGTAATTCCTTAGTGACAACATCAACTAGTTGGTGAGCTTAGTCTCTTAGCTTGGTCCAAAGAAAAATGGGAATGAACTTCAGCAATCTGTATGGGATAAATGAAGCTGATTCATTGGTCATATGCAATAAGTCTAATTTTATATTTCAATATATTAAATAGCAGGCTTTTGAATTTTGCTCACATATTTAATTGCTTTTGCAAATATATATTTTTTATTTATTTTTTATTTTTATAATTGTTATATTGTTTTAAAATGTTAGGATTTTCTGAATTATGAACTTATTGAAATAAACTATCTTGTATGATATAAGCCAGTTGGGGTAGTGAGATAGTTGATAAGTGGGCATAGACGATTTATATGCTTGAATCCTCTTTAATTTTGTATGCAGCAGAAGTGCAAGTCAGATTTTCGCCTGAATACTATATTTCTCAATGCATATGTACTTTTCATGCTTTTGAACATTATTTGATATTTGTATGAGATGCATAAGGTTGATTCAGTGGTCCTACCATGATAGTTTTTGGGTTTGGAAATTAACCAAACCTAGAAATTTGTTTGATTTGCAAAGTATTGAATGTATCATTGATATTCATCTTTTCTAATGAGCCTTGGTGGATATCCTAATTTTGACCTGGGCAGAAGAAAAAAAAAAGAATAGCACTAATCCATGCTCTCTAACCTTATTCGCCAAACATAATCAATTCTCAATTTTTGAGTCATTTGGGTTCTCAGGAGTGTGTGGGTGGAGGAAGACAATGCACAACAGATTGTGGTGTATCTCTCTTCAATTCATCTGACATGTTTTAATGCCTTTTGTCTCTCTTGCAGCAAAATGAAGCTGATACTCCTTTGAGTCCTGAGAGAAATCATGGAGAAGCTTCTGACTCCTCAAACTGCTATAGCCTCTGATTTTCCCCAAAACTTTCAGCTCCTTCCACTTAGTACCCATCTTCCTATCTCTCCCTATATATAAGTGACCCCTCCATTGCTCCACACCATTTGCTTCATCAAGCACATATCCTTCTTATACCGGTTATATTTGCTACACAAAGTTTACTATTCTCTTGCAGCAAAACGAAGCTGATACTCCTTTGAGTCCTGAGAGAAATCATGGAGAAGCTTCTGACTCCTCAAACTGCTATAGCCTCTGATTTTCCCCAAAACTTTCAGCTCCTTCCACTTAGTACCCATCTTCCTATCTCTCCCTATATATAAGTGACCCCTCCACTGCTCCACACCATTTGCTTCATCAAGCACATATCCTTCTTATACCGGTTATATTTGCTACACAAAGTTTACTATTCTTTGCTTCCAATTTCAAGAGCAAAAAACAGTCTTGTTAAGAGTAGATGAGTTCAATAAGGAGAGCTATTGTGGCAGACAGTGTTGCAGTTGTGGAAGCCATGAAGGACTCGGGGATCTGTAGGTGGAATTTATCATGAGATTAGCACAGCAGCATGCCCAGAACCATTTCAGGTCCTTTTCTCAGGTCAAGAACCTTTCTTCAACTTCTGCAATAATTTTCAGCCAAATTGAGAGATGATAAAATGAAGCAGTTGGAGGAGTCATTGAGGAAAGTCATGTATTTGAGTTGTTGGGTCCTAATTGAAGACAGTAGTCAGCTGAATAAGGTGACCGTAAAGTGAGCCAGTGAAATCTGATGGAACTTCGTTGAGTGCAGGAAGACTTCAAGATTAATCATGCGAGATTTTATACATGCTTGTTGGTAGGAAATGTTAGGCTGATCTAAGCAGGCATGAAAATATGTTTGCTAAGCATATGTGCTTACTTGTAAGAGCTTAATCAGCTTAAGTTCTTTGCCAGTACACTACAAATGAAGGCATGAATATCTGTATTTGTACAAGATGCAATTGAGAGAAGCAAGAAAAAGAAGATTGCAACCTACGTAGAGAGAGGGAGAGAGAGATGAATTTAGTGTTTTTGCAGCCATGTTGTTTGACCTGATTTAAAGACTAAAAAGGAATCAAGTGGCGTTCAAGAGAAAAAGATCATTATTGACCAATTTGTGACAGGTCTAAGCAGTACTCTCTTGAGCAACCTGCAGTTGTTGGACCCCAGAGAAAACAGCACAAGGCCCCATTATAGTGGATTGTGATGCAGTAGTTTGCTCAAATCACTCAATTTTGTCTATGGTCACAAGGAATCATGGAGGTGAAAACCGTGAAATTTTGAGGGCAGAGATAACTACTTCAAACTCAGAAAACCTGGAGGTGGTAGAAATTGAGGCTATGAGGAGGGCAATTGGCCTAGCAACAAGCATGGGAATATAATCCTTGAAGGGACTCTGCTTAGCCGTTATTGCATCCAAAGGAAAGCAACCAAGCTGGAAGACAATGGGGTTCACTCCAAGCCATATGGTAGTTGCCAATGTCTTTTGTTGGAATAGTCACTAACCTGGCAATAGGGGGAGGCGATTTCTTGTATGTTTCAAATTTTCCCAAATATATTTTACTTGAAGGGTGAACCGCCAAAAATTATTGAAATAATACTATTTTACCAATCCATTTCTTCTTTATATTTATTTAGTACGTAATTTGTTTGGCCTGCTTTATAATCGAAACCCAAGGGTTTAATTTGAAGAATGAGATTGGATCCCAATTAGGCATTTTGGGAGGTACGTTGGGTAACTTGGATTTTCAGATGGGCTTCTTGTTTTGAGAAATAGTTTCTTTTTAGGTTGGAGTGAGGGCCAAAATGGCCCAATACCACCATTTTTGGAAATTTTTAGCAAGAAAACACTGTTTCAGAAATAAATAGCAAAGTACCACTTTTTCTAGAACTCGAGTTTCAGAAACTCGAGTTCCTCATTAGTTTTCCACCGTGGCACTGCTGAGTTGGATTTGTGCGATTAAAAAATTTTTTGTGGTACTCGAGCTTGGTAAACTCGAGTACCATTTACACAGTACTCGAGTCTACCAGGCTCGAGTACCTTTTTTTAAATGAAAAAAAAAAAAAAAAATTTACACAGTACTCGAGTTTGGTAAACTCGAGTACTGTGTAAATTTTTTTTTTTTTTTTTTTTTCTTGTTTGGGGATAATCAAAAAATAAACATAAAGGTAAACTCGAGTACTGTGTAAATTTTTTTTTTTCTTGTTTGGGGGTAATCAAAAAATAAACATAAAGATAAAAATAAGTAGCTTTTTTATGTTTTTATTTATTTAAATAGAGGCATTGTAAACTATAGAGATTTTAATTTCGAAATATGAATTTAATTTCTACATTAATTAAAACTAGTGTATGACCCGCACAATGTGCGGGTTAATTAGTTTTATTTATTTATTTTGAATTAGAATACTCTTATTTGTTATTTATGGTAAAATAAATAAAACTCTCTAATTTATAGGTATGGTATCTTAAAATTTTAAAGAAGCTCTATTAATATGGTATTACAATTTTCACTTATTTTATGAAGTTAACAAAATGAAAATGAAGTGACGATAATTATTTTAGAATACCTATCATCACTCACTTGAAGTGTCAATGCTAGGTTTGTGATGCCCTTGATAATAACAGCCTTCAATCTTCTATATGATCCAATCCTTAATACATATTGGGTTACATCTCACCCACATAAGTAATAACCACTAACCATATACTTAATAACCGCTAACCATATACAAAGTATATGGTAAACTTCATTCTCAAAAAAAAAGAAAGTAAACTTAATAAATTTAATATTGTGTTTTATTTTTGGGACCCAATATATAATGATTGTTAATTTTTTAAGTGAAAGAAAAAATTAAAAAAAGTGATTAGATTCTTATTAAAAATAAAAGCAAAAAAATTGTCCTAGTGTAAATAAAGATACATATTGGGTATTTTGTGAAGTATGAACGTTCGAAGAATGTTCCTATTCAATTACTTTTACTATTCCCAATCCCATCCATGATTGAGATTTATCTCACCTCTACTATTCCTATAAAGTTACTTTTCTTTTCCTCCATATTCTTCTTCAATTCTTTACTTCTTCCTCGTTAGTGAGCCTCTGTGAACTCCCATCACATCTTTTTTTTTTCCCTTTTCACCATGCTTTTCTGCTAACATTTTTAAGTTTTAGTTTTTTCTTTTTTTAATAATCTTTTTTTAAAACTAATTAATCCGCACATTATGCGGGTCATACACTAGTTTTAATTAATGTAGAAATTAAATTCATATTTCGAAATTAAAATCTCTATATTTTACAATGCCTCTATTTAAATAAATAAAAACATAAAAAAGCTACTTATTTTTATCTTTATGTTTATTTTTTGATTATCCCCAAACAAGAAAAAAAAAATTTACACAGTACTCGAGTTTACCTTTATGTTTATTTTTTGATTATCCCCAAACAAGAAAAAAAAAAATTACACAGTACTCGAGTTTACCAAACTTGAGTACTGTGTAAATTTTTTTTTTTTTTTTTTTTAAAAAAAAGGGTACTCGAGCCTGGTAGACTCGAGTACTATGTAAATGGTACTCGAGTTTACCAAGCTCGAGTACCACAAACATTTTTTTAATCGCACAAATCCAACTCAGCAGTGCCACGGTGGAAAACTAATGAGGAACTCGAGTTTCTGAAACTCCAGTTCTAGAAAAAGTGGTACTTTGCTATTTATTTCTGAAACAGTGTTTTCTTGCTAAAAATTTCCAAAAATGGTGGTATTGGGCCATTTTGGCCTGGAGTGAGAGTATTGGTAAAGGCATATCAAGGTGCCAAGTCTTTTCTCACAACGGGACGGGTGGTTAGTGATTGGAAGTTTGGAATAACATCCACATGAGTCCGCAAATGAACACTTGTATCATTCAGTTCACCAAACATAACATTATTGTGAATATTGTTGATTCCCTAGACTTTTTGTTCATTTTAACGCTGACTTCTACTCACTTCACCCAACGTCTATGTCCACTCCTCACTTGTTTGGATCACTAATATTTTTTGCCACCGTCTCCTCTGATCTTACACGATGATGTCTTTCTTGTCTGCCCGCCTGTCTTCCTTATATAGCTTTTAGTTATTATTATTATTATTACTATCATCATCATCATCATCATCTTAAGAAAACTTTCGAAATTGGAGGACTTGAAAAGACAATTTCTTTTAATAAAATCTTGAATTGTGTGTATGTAATTGTTTTGGAGAGCTGATAGAAATGGGATCCGAGCATCTTGTTGGAACATTCCTCAACGTATCCCTATTTTATAAACCAAAAGTTTCCTCAACCAATACTCTTGGAACATTTCTCAATGTTTCCCTAATTATAAACAACTAGTCACATACCCACACGATGCGTGGGAATAAATAATAATTTTGTAATTGTAATTGTAATATAATGTATAATTTGTTCTCCCTAAAAATCAAACAAGTAATATTCGGTTCAATTTGGTCTACTTCAATCTACTTTGGTCCCATTCGGTCCAATTTGGTCTACTCGGTCAATTTCGGCCCTTTTCGGTCTATTTTGGACAAATTGGGACTTAAATTGATTCTTTTGTAGGTTGCCTTTTCAAGTTTAGCTCAAAAATTCATTTTTTTTCTTAATTTTTTGGTTGGAAGGTATGAGATTTTATTATATCTGGGCTAAACACTTTAGTTTTGAATTAAAAAATACAAACAAAATAAACATTAGAAATTAGAAATTTGAGCCCTAAAAATGCAATAAAAATGATAAATATTCAAAAGAATTATTCGGTCCACATCGGTTCTATTCGGTCCACGTTGGTCCATTCTGCCCACTTTGGTTCTATTTGATCTACATTGGTTCTATTCGGTCCATATTGGTCTCATTTGGTCCAATTTGTCCACTTGGTTCCATTTAGTTGACATTGGTCCTATTCAGTCCTATTTGTTCCTACTCAGTCCACATTGGTCTAATCTGTCCTATTCAATTCACTTTGGTCCTCCTTATTCCCATTCGGTCCTATTTTGTCCATTCAGTCCACTTTGGTTCATTTGTGTTCACTTTGATCCATTTAGACCACTTCATTTCATTTTAGTCCACTTCGGTCCATTTTTGTACACTTGCATACAGGGAAAACACATGTTTAGGTTGAGAGCACTTATTCTAAATACAAATTTTATTTATTATTATTATTATTATTATTATTATTATATATCAAACTCGTAATCTCTAAAATCTTAAGCATAGCATTTATTGTTGCTACATTTTTGTTGAACTACATTAACATAGCATTTCAGTCCACTTCGGTTCGGCTAAATTTAAATGAAAGTCTTTCTAAACATTAATGCTATGAATATACAAATCTAATATTTATGGCAGTTACTCATTTATCTTAACATCATTACTTTTAAATGAATTGCATGAGGTTTTTTTTTTTTTTCATAGAATGAATTGCATGAGGTTGATTATACATTCAAGCAAAAAATAATAAAATAAATAAATAAACAAATATATATGTGTGTGTGTAACTAGACCAAATTGACCGTATCGAATAGACCTAACTGGATTGAATTGACCAAATTGGACCAAATAGGTCAAAGTGGACTGAATGGACCATATCGACTAAACAATACTAAATTGACCAAAGTAGACCGAATAGACTAAACTGGACTGAATACACCGTATTGGACCGAATAGACCAAATTGGACCGAATAGACCTAACTGGACCGTATGGACCAAATTAAACCGTATAGACCGAACTGGATCGAATAGACTGAACTAGACCGACTGGACCGAACCAGACCGAGTATACCTAACTTAATCGTATGGACCAAATTGGACCGTATAGATCGAACTGGACCGAATAGACTGAACTGGACTGAATAGACCGAACTGGAACGAATACGGGTCCAAATAGACCTAACTGGACCATATAGACCGAAATAGAAGGAAATGGACGGAATAGACCGAACTGGACCGAATGGACCAAATTAGAATGAATAGACCGAACTGGACCGAGTAGACCTAATTGGATCGTATGGACCGAATAGACCTTCCTGGACCCAATTGGCCAAATTGGACCGAATAGGCCTAGGTGGACCAAATGGACCGATATGGACTAAATAGACCTTTCTGTACAGTATGGACCAAATTGGACCGAATAGGCCTAGGTGGACTGAATAGACCTAAGTGGACCATATGGACCACATTGGACCGAATTGGCCACATTGGACCGAATAGATCGAAGTGGATAGAATGGACCGGATTAGACCGAACAAGACCAAATTGACCAAAGTACCAAAAGGACCGAATGGACCAAGTGGACCATATGGACCAAATTGGACGAAATAGACCTAACTGAACCGAATTGGCCAAATTGGACCGAATAGGCCTAGGTGGACCGAATGGACCATATTGGACCGAATAGACCCAAATAGACGGAATGGACCGAATAGACCTAAGTGGACTGTAGGACCAAATTGGACCTAATAGACCTAACTGGACCGAAATGGCCAAATTGGATCGAATAGACCTAGGTTGACCATATGGACCAAATTGGACCAACTCTACTTTATGATGCAAAATTGCCCAACTCGATATTGACACTCTACTTTCGACTCCTGCTTATTGTTGAAGAGGCTCAAATTTTATAGAGAGCTAATTTAACTTCTACTCAAGATCTCAAGCAAGGTCCTACTGTGAAGTTGGGACAAAAGCCTTTGACTTCCTTCAACATCATCTGCTTCTAGAGGTTTGATTTAACATTCATTCATGGCTCTTTGATGCTCTCTGATTTTTCAGCAGTAATACATTGTCTTTATAATCTTGTACAACTTTATTTGATGCTTTGCCTAGAAGCTTGGAGTCAAATGCTACTTTTCTAAAAAAACCCACCCAGTTTTTCATTCAACGGGCTGATGTCTTGCTAAGCATCCATTAAAAAAAAAAAAAAAAAACCTATGGAAGCATATTAAAAAAAAAACAAGAATTGCTTACTTTTTCATAGTGAAATTGAGTTCAGTATGACCACTTTTGTTGCCTTTAGGAGGCCATTTGTTAATAAAAGCCTTCTAGTATTATCAACAATACTAAATTACATCAACAATACCTAAATAATATTTATCATAATATTAGACTAATTCATCGTCAAAATCAACTAGTTTTTGTTTTTATTGGGGGGGAAAACTTTTTCATTGTCCCTTGAAGGGGAAAATAACATCAGTCACTACCAAAATGAGATCCTTCATTTCCCTAACATCCCTCCTAAACTCTTAATAACAATTAAAAAAAAAAACTCAGCCAAATAAGATTGATTGTTCATTGCTTCTTGCAGATCTAAAAATTTTCATTTTTTGAACTTCAAATTTACAACACCAAACAATCAATATAACCTCAATGTACTCACATAACGCTCATTCAACCAAATACCTAAGCACAAACAATATAACATATCAAATGAAAATACTTTCCCAATATAAAAATACATTTTGGTTGATAAACCTTTGCAATATCTAAAACTATTCCTCACCTACATCAAAATTTTTTTCCATGTGCATCAAATTATGATATGGGTTTTGTACCTGAGATGATAGAGAGATGATCCCTTAAGAGATAACACCAAATCCAGGGATGTATAACTGTGGAGATGTGAGAAATACTAAAGTTAAGGAGGCTAGAAACGCTAATTCTAAACAATCTGCTCTGGAAATAGCATTGGTGAAACTCGATTTTCTTAAAATCAAGTTCACTTTTTAAAAGTCCCAATATAACTCGATACTTTTAAAAATCGAGTTACAGACACGACAAAAAAATTTCACAGAATATTTTTTCAAATTCGTGTGAAACTTGGTCTTAAGAATATTGAGTTCCAGCTGAATTTTTTTAATTGGAAAAAGCCACGGTTGCTCGTCCAATGTGGCAAAAACTTACCTAAAACTCGAAAACACTAAAATCGAGTTACATTCAAACTCGATTTAAAAAAAAATCAAGTTTCAAAACAGGGACACGGTGCTTAATAGATTGAATACAAGGACATTGTGCTGGACTGTTTCAGAGCATGCTAAAGAAACTAGACCTTGAGGTTTGGACAGTCATCACTTGGTCTCTACTCTCTATTGGAATGCTCGTAACAAGTTTGATTTTGAAAAAATTCAGCTACAACCGAAAGCCATCCGTGATGGAGCTACTGTTTTTTCTGGGAGAGTACCAGCACTTCACAGCAGCTCAAAAAAAAAAAAAAAAAAAAAAAAAAAGACTTTGCAGAGTCGATTTTGTCAGGTGTGCATCTTTTACAGCAATGTCATGTATTTTGTTTAGCTGCTATGCTCTTTCGTGAGCTGTTCACATTTTCATTTGCTTGTCTGTCACCAGATCAGTTTTTGTATACTTAGCTTTCTATCTTTTTACTAAAAAAAAAAAAAAAAAAAGCCTAAACTTTAGGATTTTTATTTTGGCCTGAAAATTTTTAAATATATAGGAATTTAAAATTGAGTGCTTGTACTTACTTGACCAGATTCTTTAAGCCTTTCTAAGCCTTAATAAAGTGTGAGTGAGGGTGTTTTGTGACCCAAAAAAAAAAAAAAAGAAAAAAAAAAATATTAAACCCTGGCAAGAAAATTCTGATATTAGTAGTATAAATAAAAATCTACTTTTTCTATTTTACATAATCATTTATAAAAAACACTTACATCAAATTATTTATTTTACACTACATTTCAATAAAATATTATTTCTTTATCAATTTTTATTACTCTACCAAATTATTTCTCCCTACCTCTGTGTGTATGAGTAAAGAAGTAATAATGTAATCCCAAATTAAAAACTAAACATTCAAATAGTAAAATTTGGGATTAAGGACTAAAAGCCAAAGCAATGCTCATGACATTTTTGTCACTAGCACAAAAATGAGACAAATATTATATTTGCTAAGCATATATTCGTGTCCATGACATTGCCATGTCAAAACAAATATAATAACAGCTTTGTTTTAAACGGAAGTTTCATATGATAACAATTCTTCAGCAGCTTTCCAATGACAACATAAAACACTGACCACAAAAGGGTCATGTTTTATAATTTATATCATTTATGTCAAACCTGCAACCAAAATTATTCCTAAGCTTGAGGTTGAAATGCCATCTAAATCCCTAGGGCAGGAGACAGCCAGGAGTAACATATTAGCAAACTTAACAACCAAATCATTCAACTAGGAAACAATGTTACAAACAAGAGAGTACATCAATTTATCAATGACTTTACCATTGAAACATAGGCAGAAAAATAGTGATTCAATCACTTGTAATATTTGAAGTGTGTACATTATCCTTGCACAAACCAGAAACAATCAAATTTATAACTTAATGCTTTAAAAAGAGCTAAAAGGAATAATGGCATTTCATAAATAAAAAAATATAAAAA
The DNA here is from genome assembly GCA_029955455.1 of Quercus agrifolia. Lineage (NCBI taxonomy): Eukaryota > Viridiplantae > Streptophyta > Magnoliopsida > Fagales > Fagaceae > Quercus > Quercus agrifolia. The sequence continues at coordinate 10,953,645 of JARQAD010000011.1, read as the reverse complement.
AAGAATAATGGCATTGAAAAATCATAGATTCAAGTAAAAAAATTTGACTTTGACTTCTGCTGTATACAAAAGTAAAGAGTATTCAATCATACCAAGTTCTCTATATCACTAGCCCACTTATCAACAATCTCACTAAACCCAGCCATCTTATATCATACAAAATCATATATTTCAATAATTCCATGATTTTCAGCAAACTCTAACTAATTCAAGCAGTTAAAACATATTTCATAAAAAAACATAAGATCAATCAACCATGGCTGCAAAGAATATAAAGCCTTCTATATGATATCGTGAAATATAAAATTAGCCTTATTTATTGCTTACCACCAATAAATCAACTTTCTGCACGCTGAAATTAAACCCCCTTTTTTTTTTTGGTGGGGATGAAAATCAAAGAGAATAAGCTTATCAAATTTTTCATGAGGGCAATCAGATGTGATAAGATTATGTTGGCTAAGCATGTATGCAGCACCATGACATTGCCATCTTTGAGGCTGTGAACAATGTTATTGACACAAATATCGTTTGGGCATAATAGCCATGATCTCCTTTAAAAAAAAAATTCTTAATAAATTAGTACCTCTGATATTCATGTCATAAAAAATAAGAGGGAAGAAAGAAACAACATAATAAGAGCTCGGATTCAAATTGCATATTTGATACAAAATACTTGCCATTGAACTTCACAAAAATAGCCACCTTGCTAGAAACCTCAACAGACTAATCTTCGTATTCAGATGACACATTTACCCCATCAAGTAGAACCAAACTCTCTATAGAATTGGCTGCGTAACCAACACATCTAATATTTGATTCCATTATAAAACTGTTCTGAAGTAGATTCTCAGGGTCAATTGATATCAGCCCCATGGCATTCTCAATTAGCAATTCACCATTGTCTGTGCAGCCATAGAAATGATGAAACCAATCGATTGGTACACATTTTCTGGTCCAAGACTCTGCCACGCCATACTCCTTCATCACCCATAAGTGGCACATAATGCCCCCAGTAGCTAGATAGTCAGAGATAATAATATAAGCGAGCGATCCCTTGAACACTGTAAGATATGATTGGTATACATCTAAGAAATCCAGAGGCAGCATTATCTTATGGAATCTCTCATCATTAATGTCAAAGGACAAAATGAAACTGAAGTGTTTATGATATGCTATACAGTGCAGTGCTCCGTTAAAAAATATATATGGTGAACGATGAGAAAGAAGTCCAGCGTTGGGGTCGGACAACTCGGCCGACACTACCTTCCTCCACGAATCCGTACTCAATGTGTAAACCTCAGCCTCAGTCAGGGGATCTGGCTCTCCAAGAGACCCTAGGAAACTCACAAGTCTAAGAATCTTGAAATCATTCTTTTGAGAATGATAAGCAAGTCCAAGGGTGGCACTATCACAAGGGTCAGTCATAAGAGCAGGAGCAAGCATCTTAAACTTTCTAATGCTTGGGTTCCACAAATATATTATATGATCACCATTGTTTTCGTTACACCTATCAAGGCAGAAGATACCGTTACAGAAGCAATTCATGGAGCAATTCATGGAGGCATCATAAAAGGAAAAGGGGGGTTTTAAACCTGGAAATCTCAGTCACTGTGCGGTCCCTATTGTAAACAAGTGTACGCAATTCTGCGTGAAAAGAATAGTCCTCTGTTTCAGATGTATATAGCAGATAACCATTGTGACTATTCTTATTGGATAATGATTTGGCTTCGTTGAGCTTGAAGTGTGTGGCAACGAAAATGGGGTTTGTGATTGTAGAGTACCATGATTTAGAAACGCACCTGAATCGGATTAAGGATTTCACTGGCAGCCGAGTAAGTATGTCGAATACGATGTCGTCGTCCAGAACACGCTCGGTCAACAATCTTCGCTTTTCCGTAGGTCGAGACATCGGTGGAACTTTTGGACCTTTGGTATATGGTTGCGGCTGCAACAAGGTAAAGTAAGAGGAGCCAAGTTAATAGTATTTTCACCGTGTGTTTGGTTGTAAATGAGGGGAAGAGAAAAGAAGAGAGGAGAGAGAGGGAAAAGAAATGAAAAAGAAAATGCTTCCTTTTTGGTTTTTTTTTTTTTTTTTTTTTGGTTAACAAAAAATGGGGGTCTTTATGGCTATATTTTACCCCCGGGCAGGGCGCCGATCTGACATAGGCTCCGGCCGTTCTAGCCAAATCGTGCAGGGGGTCAACCCCACTAAGGATGCCCACCAACAATTGGCTGTGGAGGTGACTCGAACCCAAGCCTGACAAGCAGGGCCACAAGCTCCTTACCACTGAACCAACCAACGTGTTGGCTCCTTTTTGGTTTTTACATGTTTGGAAGAGTGAGGGACGAGAAAAGGATTAAAAAAGAGAGAGAGAGAGAGAATGTATTTAGTTTAGATATATGTTTTTTTTTCCTAAATACCAGAGTGTTTGTTTTTTTTCCTAAATAAAAACCCAAAGTGTTTGTTTTGATGAAGGACAAATTGAAATTTTAGAAGTCATTAGTGTGGTAGCCCCCAAAAATTGCAGCCTTTTTACTTCTCATTCTTCTCATTTCTGCCTAATTTGGGCTGATGAGGAAGGTGGGTCCTGATGGATGCTCACTCCTGCTTTTTCCTTTTCTTTCCTATAATGCCAACCAAATAAAGGAAATTGTCATTTCAGCACAATTTTTTTTTTCTCTTCACTTCCTCTGTTTTCAAATAAAGTGTAAACTATTTTATTGTTTGAGGTGTCACCAATCACTTAAAACAATCCAAACATTTATATATTTGATATTTGAAGTCTATAAATCACATTTATTATCATATTACTAATAATTATATAGCATGTTTAGTATTTTACAAAAAAGAAAAGAAAAGAAAGGATGAAAATTGGTGTAACTACTTGTATAAAACAAAATTTTAATATAATTAGAGCACTCTGCAAATATTTAACTAAACAAAATTAAAAACACCTATCATCAGTCTCAACAATTTATACTTAAATTTTATTTATGGATAATATACCTCAGTACACTTATTGAGACATCAACATGCCAAATAATTGTATTTTTTATTCATCTTTTGACTCACTTCTCTTAGCCACCTGGATTAACTAATGTTTGTATAGATAAATTGATGTTAGCACCTTTGGATTGGCAAACGATGGAGATCAGTGATGCTCTTGAAGCTATTGTTGTCAAGCGATGGTAGAAGGGTCTTTTTGTTGTTGAGGGTGCTTTGCAAAGGCCGGTGTGAATGCTCTAACAATATGGGCTATTAACTAGTTAATGGGCCGGGCCGGGTTGGGCTGAGTCGAAAGAGAAAACCTCAACCCATGACCTTACCCATGGGCAATGCCCATTTTATTTTTAGCGAGCTGGGCTATCGGGTTAGGCCTAATAGGTTACCCATGGGCTTGTGTTAGCATATTATTTTTATAAGGAAAGAATCAATTTTTTATAACAGAATAATCAATCTATTTTTTTAAAGGAAAAAATTAAAGAATTTAATATTTAATTACAAATTTTTTTATAGTCAAATCTATTTAATTTTTTGTTTTGTTGATGGAAACCTATTTAATTTTTTTATTTATTAAGGCTTTAAATAGTTTTTTATTTTTATCTTTAATAAAAAAAATGTCAAATGATTAATTCAAATTTGCTAGACTACTAGAAAAATATATATTTAGTAAACTAAGTTTAACACAATTACTTTGAGTATCTTAGTGGTTGAGGGAGTTTTCTTAAGAAATTTCTCTATAATATCTCAAGATCGATCCTTCATACACTTCCTATATATTTTTGTCTGGGCTAATGGGCTACCCATGGGCCTCAATAACAACGGGCCGGGCCGCCCATTAGCCCGTTAGGCTGTCGGGTTTTTGGGTCAGGCTGTGGGTCGTGGGCTCAATTTTTGAATTCTAATTTGAATTCTAATTTGACTTTCTCCCTCACTTTTTTATGTGATTAACTCAATTTTTTATGTTTTCTTCTACACATAAACATAAATTTTAGAAATCTATCTTATTTATGTAATAAATAATGTTAATGTGGTTTCAAAAATTATACACGTTCTTGAATTATGTTCATTTAAATTAATTCGGATTCATGATAAAGTAACCCAATAATAAACAAATTCTTAGCCTTCTCCCCTCTCCCCGTGTGTGTGTGTTAATACTTAGTATTCTAAAAAAAAAAATTAAAAAAAAAATTCTTATTAAATTAGGTTTGAATATTTTTTTTATTCTCAATTAAATGTGAGTTAATCACATTCAAGCTCAACACAAAGCCCATCTCTTAGCCTCCCTCTACAGTCTACCCCTCCTTCAAACCCTTTTTTTTTTCACTCTTGCAATGGTTGCCTAATAATTGATTGGACGCACGTTAGTGCCACACATGATCTTACATAGGTCCTCCTCCTCCACAAACATGGACTTGATTGTAATTTTCTTTATTTTATTTTTCTTCTTTTACGTTGTTGCTTCTTGCTCTATATACTTCTAAGTACTTTTATTTGTGGGTGTTTTTCCTTTGGTTGCCTTTAGACATAATAATTGAAAAATTTGTGATCTTTTGTAATAATAATTTTTCTTTTAAAAATCTATTTCACTTTCTATAGTGCTGTTAACATCTTTAATATATATATATATATATATATATATATATATATATATATATATATATATATATATATATATATATATATATATATATTAATTTGCAAGGCATTCTCACAACTCTAGAGACTAATACCTTTCTCCTGACTCATCAAATAACCACTTCATATATAAAAAGCATTATAGTAAATCCCAAATATTTTACTTCACCTCTTCTCGTTTTTAATTAATCAGAATTACAGAGGTTTATGAGCTTATTGATAGGTTAATAGGCATTTACTTTATTAATTCTCTATGATGGATTACTAATGGATTTTTTGTTTAATTCATCTCTTACAATGTTCAAATATAAAGTTGTTGAGGATGAAGGAGATAATGTCGTTCAACATATTCCAACATGTGACCAAAAACCAAAATATGAATTAAAACTGATAATGCAAACTACGATGTCATTGATAGAAATTAAAGCATTGGAAGGCTCAGGAGAAGTAAAGGTTTTCTTTATCTTGAATTATTTCAAATACATCTTTATTATGAAAACTAAAACTAACCCAATAAATGATTTTGCATGAAATGTTTCTTATTTGCAACGCTGATATTGTAAACATAGAAGCAGAAATTGGGTGAAATTATACCTTATGTCAGCTTTGCAAATGAAAAGTAAAGCAGCAAAATAATATGTTTTTGTGTGCTAGATGACCAAATTATTCTTTACTTATATTATATAGCTATGAAAATGATTGCATAGGAAACCAAAATGATCATTTCTTTAATTATAGATGTAAAAATAAGCTTATTACATTTTTTTTTAAATTTCTTTCATTATTATATTCAGTTAAATCCAAGTGAAAGATGACAACTTCTTTTGTTCTTTTTGATAAAGAAGTAGAAAAAATAATTCAGAAAATTGTTCTGAAACTTTCTTCAAGAGTATCTAATCTAAATTCTTGACCACTTCCAATTTTAGTTTAATTATTCAAATTTTCAATATTCTTTGTTTAATGGCCGTATATGTTTAAGCAAAGTGCAAGAAATTGACAAAACAATAAGCTCTTACTATGAAACAAAGGCCAAAACCAAAATATCAAATTGTGGTCAATAATCAATCATAGAAACATTATGACAAACATATAAAGAGCAACTCCAACAATCACCATTAATATGAACTGTGCAACAATCTAATTGAATTCCAAAAAAAGAAAAATATGTATGACGTAGTTCTAAAATGATAAAATCTTGAATATATCCATGTCACAATTAAATTACAATAACTAATGTTCTATATGTTTAATAACCCATACCCCCACTACGACTAACAAGTCACGTGCGTAAACACGGGGTACATACTAGTATATATATTAATAGCTAAAGTTTAAAAAAAATCTAATTAGATTTTTAATTGGATTCTTAATTTTACGCCACATATCCTATTTAATTTTTACTTTTGTGTCAAATGAATTATTCCCCGTCAAGTAAAATCAAACTCTCCATAGAATTTGCGGTGCAAGTGCAACCCACCCAAGAAGCAGCTTCAATAGCAAAAATGTTCTTATTTAGACTCTCAGGGTCAAATGTTGAAACCAGCCCATTGGCATTCTGAAAAAGAAGTTCACCATTGTTAGTGCAACCATAGAAGTAACTAAAGTAATCCATTGGTATACATTTTTTAGTCCAAGATTCAGCCACACCATACTCCTTCATCTCCCATATATGGATTATGTTAATATAATCAGAAACAATCAGCGCCAGCGATCCCTTGAACACATGAAGCTGTTCACATTTCAATACACTCAATCCACCTAAGTAATTTTGAGGCAACATTATCTCATGGAATCTTTCATCATTGACGTCAAAAGACAATATGAATTTGTAGTCCGCAGCACGTGCTCTAGTGTGCAGTGCTCCATTAAAAAATGTACAGTGCCGATCATATAAATAACGAATAGGCCAACGTATGGACTCCACTGACATCAAAACCTTTCTCCACGAATCCGTACTTAATGTGTAAATCTCAGCCTCAGGCCATGAGGGTTGTCGTCCAAAAATATCACTAGTACAAATCATTCTTAGAATCTTGAAATCATTGTTTTGAGAATCATACCCAAGACCAAGTGTGATAAAAGTATAAGGGTGGATCCTATGATGATGAGAAGAGACAACCTTAAACTTTCGAATGCGTGGGTTCCACAAACTTACTCTATGATAACCTCCGGTAAAACTATAAAAGCAGAACAAGCCGTTACAGAAGTTAACCAAGTTATATTTAGGAAAGGGGATTTTCAGCCTAGAAATCTCAGTCAATGTGCGATTACTATTGCAAACAAATGCACACAATTCTTTGTCCAACGTATATACTATAAAACCATTATGACTCTCATTGTTAGCGGTATTGGATAATAATTTGGGTTGCTTGCGGTTGAGATTGAGATTAAGGTGTGTTGTAATAAACAGGCGGCTGATGATAGTGGAATTCCATGACTGGGAAACGTACCTGAATCGGATTAAGGATTTCACTGGCAGAAGAGTCAGGATGTCGAATACGAGATCCTCATCGAGACACTGTTCCATAGGTCGAGACATAGTTGATGGTTCGATTATAATAAGGTAGATTTGGCTTTCTGAATATTTTTTATCTGCGTTCAGCCAACAAGAACAACTTATATGCATATCACAAAGAAAAGGGTTTATGTTTGTGTTACTTGGTGTAAAAGCAACAGAAGTTTGGATAAAACAATCTTCTAGTACTAAACAAATTCTGATTATATAGAAAATCAATTTATGTTTTTTAAAAACTAATTTAAACTCATTAGAATTGTCTACGTGGCATATGATAAAAAAAATGAAGTAAAAAAATTCAAAAAAAAAAGGGGACGGATGTGACTTTTTGGATAAAACAATCTTCTAGTACTTAACAAATTCTGATTAAATTAGATTTAATAAATATTTTTATTTTTATAGAAAATCAATTATATTTTTTTAAAACCAATTAAAACTCATCAACAAATTAGTATGTTATTAACCAATTAAAACTTACCAACAAAAAAAATGAAGTTAAAAAAAAGGACGTAGATTACTTTTTGGATAAAAGTATCAATCTTCTAGACTCATTGGCGAATCTAGGGAGGGGCCATTTGGCCATGGCCCCCCTGGATTTTTGAATTTTCCATTAATAGTAGCTTGCATAGGTAAATAAATTACTAAATTAAATAGAACTTTCCTTACTGGCCCTCTTAAATTTTAGAATTTAGACTCAAAATGTAAAATTTATCTTAAAAATTTATAATCAGCCCATCAAAAATTTTAAACTGATCTTAAAAATAACCACAAAAAAAAAAAAAAAAAATATATATATATATATATATATATATAGTACATAAAAATTATCTATCAGATAGCCCATTTCTCGGCCCATGACCCTCTAAATATTAACAAAAACTTTCAACGTTACTGTGTGTGCCGTGCACCTGCCTCTTCCGCCGCTAATCCTCTTGTTGGTTGTCCGCTCCACTATCAGCTCAGCTTCAGCCTCCTGTGCCAGTCCAAATACGCAACATCTAATATCTCTCTCTATGCTTATCTATTACCGTTGCTGCTAACGACGAAATTGTGATTTACTTAGTGATGATGTTCAGATCGTCAGTCGAATGAGGTCGTCCAGAGTGAAATCGTCCTCCTTTATCCTGATCCTGAAAATAGTCAAAAAAAGAACTATCTTGCACCGGTGTGGTGCCTGCCACAGAGTCTCCGATGCCAAAATTAGAATGAGTAAGTCAAGAAAAGCTGTGCTTGGTATGTGTCAATGTGTTTGTGTGTTTGTATGTTTTCTTACCCTCTTTCCTTCTGAGGCGTCCGTTTATATATACCTGCAGGCGTTCTTCTCTTTTGTCCGTTGGAACATTAAAGGTGATATTCATTCCCTCTTTGTAACGTCTCGGCGTTGGGCTACTGGTGAGCTGTTCTTTCAACGGCAGCAAAGGGGAATAAATGTTCCGTAACGGCCCTAAGGTGGACGGGGGTGGTACTGCTTATCTTGGAGCGACGACCATTATTGAGATGACGACCATTATTGAGATGACGATCCCAATAAGTCAATCGTCCTCTGATGCGACTCTGGACGATCCCTGGGTTTTGGCTGGACCCATCAGTTGCCCCCCTATTCGTGGGGTCATCCATACTTCAGACGGGCGCAGGAATATGAGGAGTTTTGTTTTTCTTTTCGCACGGATGCACGTGCTTTGGTTGGATGTGGCGAGATATTTTTTGTAGGTAAGTGTCCTTCCTTCTCCTCCCCTTTTTTTTTTTTTTTTTTTTTTGACGCTTGGGACTCTGTTCTGTATTTATGTCCTCTGGCGGCGTGGCACACGTGGTAGCCACGTGTTGGGCTCCGACTGGGCAGGGGGCCTCGTTTCCGGTGGGAACTTTTCAGTTTCCCGCATTTTTCAAGGCAAAAGGGAAGTTCCTTTAACTTCCCATTTTCGTTCCCTTTTTTTTCTCTTGCTATTCTTTCACTTTCCTTCTGCGTGTGGTGCTTCCGATTACCTGTGCTGAATATCTTGCCCTTTGCCTTCTCAGTTTCCCCCTGATTTTAAGGTATGTCCCTTATTTAAACTTTATTTCCTTTCCTACTTTCTGTCTTTTTGAATTCCTCTCTTCTTCTTTTTTTTCTGCATTTTTGTTTGGTGAATAGTAGTTTCATGGTGGGTTATTCTGAACTTCAACGGACCTCCCCTTCTGTTGCTTTTCTTTTCGCCCGTTTAGGGGCCTTACTAGAATCTTCAGTTAAGTCTTTAGGTGTGCCTCCACCCATCGGTATTTATCCACCGATTGGGGATTTTGTTTTTGGTAGTGGTGGTTTAGGCCTAGTATTGGGTGATTTATACCCTTTGCTGTACAAATCTCAGGTTTGGTTTAAGTCTGTTCGAGAGGTTTTAAGGAGGGAAGTTATGGGGTCTGATGTGGGGTCTGGTGACCTGGAGAGGGGAGCATCTTCTAACCTTCGTGGGGAAGGGACCGGGGCAGATACGGCTACCTCGGCGCCATCGTCCACCGTCGTCGTTCGTCCGTTTCACGCCCTTAAGGAGAAGTGTTCCTTAAAGGCTGAAGTTTTTAGCAAGTTCAAGGATAGGTTTCAATTTCCTGAGGGGATTAGGGCTCGTCTCCCTAGGAAGGACGAGAGGGCTTGTGCCTTCGTCCATGGAGAAGTTTGCTTTTATGAGGCTGCGTTTTCGTGTGGCCTCAGGTTTCCCGTCCATCCTTTCATCATGAAGCTTCTTCATCACCTAAACCTCGCACCGGGGCAACTTATGCCTAATTCCTGGAGAATAGTCATAAGTTGTATGGTCATCTGGACGACCATTTCAGATGGGGATATGCTGACGGTGAACGAGTTCGTCCACCTTTATCGTTTGAAAGAATCCAGAGAGTTTGGGTATTACGAGTTCGTCCCTTGGGACAGAAGGTCTCGTCTCGTCGCTGATCTCCCGTCGTCCTTCCGTTACTAGAAGTCCAGATATTTTTTCGTGTCGGGCGACGGTTGGGAGACAATTTCTGACGACCTTTGGGGGGATGTCCCTAGGTTGCTGCGCCGGTGGGAGACCTCGTTGCTTGGTGCGTTTGCTCTTCAAGAGATGCTTCTCTTTCCTTCTCCTTTCTTTCTTTACTCCTGGTCATTATTCTGATTCTTGTGTCTTGCTTTTTGCAGTAAAGGAACATCCAGACCTTGACAACAAGTTCATCGGACGGGTTCAGGCAGCAGTTAAACACACAGCGATGATCGAGGATTTTAACGAGCTTATTGATCCTCGATCACTTGCTCGTCACTGCTTAGGGCCGGAGCCTTCACTCTACGTCCTTAGTGCCCTCGATCGGGAAGAGAAAAAACGTAAGTTGCCTTAGCGTTTTGACCGTGTTTCCTCTCAAAAAGTTTATCTGTTTATTATTTTTTGAGCTTCCTATTTTCTTTGGTGCAGAAATGACGTCTAAGTTTAACAAGGAGATGTACAGGAAGATCAAGGAGAAGAAGAATGAACCTCTCTCCAGTATCGGGCAGAAAAAGCTGAGGTTTACAGACAAGGAGAAGGAAAAGGAGAAGGAGAAGGAGAAGGAGCTTGTGGAGAGGGGTTCGTCCACACCTCTCTTGGAGTTGGACGGTCAGGAGGCCTCGCCGTGTGTTTCGATTGAGGAGGTAGCTCGTCCTCTCAAACGGCTGAAGGTAGGAGGCAAGGGGAAAGAGAAGGTCGGATCTAGCATCTGGTCTGATGCAGAGACGGCCGTAGATCGTGTTAATGAGTTCTTTACCCTTGGGGAGATGAAGGAGATTTCCAGCACACCTTCTCACGAGATGGTCAGCCGTCATGTCCATAAGCTCGTGCAGGTAATCTTTCCTGCCCTTGTGTCACCTTTGTTTTGTGTTGTTTTTTTTTTTTTTTGACTCCCAGGGTGGTTTCCTGTTGGTTAGGTGTTGGGCGAGACGATGCATATCACGACCCAGTACCTGGCAAACGAAGAGAAGGCCATTGTGGCCAACTCCAAAGTTGAGGTGCTGGAGGTTGAAGCTTCGGGTTTGCGCAACGACCTTGGTGTCGCCATGGACGCTCTTAATGCCTCCAAGGAGCAAGTCAAGACTTTGTCCGAGCAGCTGGAGTCTGAGAAGCTGGTGATAAAGCAGAAGGACGACCTCCTGGCAAGCGCTGGTCAAAGGATGAAGATTGCTGTTGCCAAGGCCGTTACTGCCTTCCAGACCACTGAAGAGTACAACACCATACTTTTTCAGTGGTACTTCAAGGGTTTTGAGCTTCTGAGGAGGTATATGATTAAGCATGGCTCGAGCGTGGATCTTGAGAACCTAGACTTTGAAGCCGTTGACAAAGAAATGGAGGAGGACGAGGCTGCCCAGGCATCGGCACAGACAGCGGCGTCCACTGGCGTTGAACCCGTTCAGGCTGAGAGGGACGAGGGTGGTGCAGCTGAAGCTTAGAATAACAGAAGTTTTTTTTTTTTTTTTTTTTTTTTTGGGTGGTGCCCCTCTTGTTTTTGGGGCTTTTCTTTTGAACAATCACTTTTTTATATGATATGCTTTTTGCTTGGTATTCTTTTCTTGCCTTTGGATATTTGTACTTAACACTTTTGTAAGTATTGTTTTTTTTTTGTCGTCTTTCAATGCTTGGATGTTCAGAATCTGTGTTCACAGGTTCCCTTTCGTCTCTCTTGTGGACTTATGCATGGATACTTGCAACTTTTGTTTGCAAGTTTTACTTTCCTTCATCCTTAGGAGGGTTTTAAGTATAGGAAGCTTTTACACTTGCAATTCTTGTGTGCGAGCTTGTTTCCTTTCGTCCATGAGTGGACTTAAAACATGGGTAGCTTTTACACTTGCAATTTTTGTTTGCAAGTTTGCTTTCATCTGTCCATGAGTGGACTTTAGACGTGGATAGCTTTTATATTTGCAACTCTTGTTTGCAAGTTTGTTTTCGTTCGTCCATGAGTGGACTTTAGTCGTGGATAGCTTTTACACTTGCAACTCTTGTTTGCAAGTCTGCTTCCGTTCGTCCATGGATGGATTTTAGTCGTGGATAGCTTCTACAATTGCAACTCTTGTTTGCAAGTTTGCTTTCGTTCGTCCATGGATGGACTTTAGTCGTGGATAGCTTTTACACTTGCAACTCTTGTTTGCAAGTTTGCTTTCACACGTTAAGGTGTATCACCGTTTCTTATTTGTATATATATATAGGAGATCAAAGAGACAATGAATAAAACTACTTGGAACTGGATAATTATTTATTTCTAATCAAAGAGACAATGAATAAAATTACATTCTATCGTCAGTCTATGGTTCCTTCTGGAAGTACCTTTTGAGATGTTCGACGTTCCATGGACGAGGGAGTCTTTTTCCTTCTGCGTCCTCCAGGTGGTAGCTTCCCTGGCGTGAGTAGTGGACGACCCTATATGGTCCCTCCCAATTTGGACCGAGCTTGCCTTGGGCTGGATCCTTCGTTGCTGGAGTTACCTTTCGGAGGACGAGGTCACCGATGTTAAATTTCTTCAGCTTCACCCTTCGATTGTAGTATTCAGCTATCTTCTGTTTGTACTTGGCCATCCTCTGTGCAGCTTGATCTCTTACTTCGTCCAGAAGGTCCAGGTTTTGCTTCAGCTGGTCGTTGTTGTCTTGTTCGTCGAAAAACTCCCTCCTGAAGCTGGTGAGTCCTACTTCGACCGGGATGACTGCTTCTGCGCTGTAGGTCAGGTTAAACGGTGTCTCCCCTGTTGGTGTTCGCGTCGTCGTCCTATATGCCCATAGTACATTTGGTAGTTCTTCAGGCCATGCTCCCTTCGCCCCCACTAATCGGGACTTGATAAGCCTGAGCAAAGACCGGTTAGTTACTTCTGTCTGACCGTTGGCCTGTGGGTGCCCTGGTGACGAGTATTTGTTCTTGATGCCTAAGTTCGAACAAAAGGACCTGAATGCCTGGCTGTCGAACTGACGGCCGTTGTCTGATATGATCGTCCTTGGAATCCCAAACCTGCAAACAATGTTTTTCCACACAAAATTTTGTACCTTTGCTTCTGTAATCGTTGCAAGGGCTTCTGCTTCCACCCACTTCGTGAAATAGTCAATTGCGACGAGCAGAAACTTCATCTGCCTTTTTCCCTGTGGCAGGGGACCCATAATGTCAATCCCCCATTACGCGAATGGCCAAGGCGAGGAAATGGTCGTCATCTGTTCTCCTGGAACTCGCTGTACGTTCCCATATCTTTGGCAGCTGTCACATTTCCTCACGAATTCTGCTGCGTCTTGTTGCATCGTGGGCCAGAAATATCCCGTCCTCATGATCTTCCTGACCAATGACTTTGCCCCCATGTGATCTCCGCAAACCCCTCCGTGTATTTCTTCCTGGACGTATTTGGCCTCTTCTTCCTCTATGCATCTTAAGTAGGGCTGGGAGTATCCCCTTTTGTACAGCTCGTCATTCAGTACCGTAAATCTGGCAGCACGCTTCCGGATTTTCCTAGCTTCTTCGGGGTCTTCGGGCAGTCGTCCATCACGAACGAAGGAGAGTATGGGGCTCGTCCATCCAAGGCCACTCCGTATGGGAAAAGTCTGAAGCTCCATAATGCTAGGGGAGTTCTGTTCCTCTATCTTCCATTCGTTCACATCGGCCGGGCTATGCGCCGAGGCGCTTCGTGCTATTTTGTCGGCTTCTGTGTTTTGATCTCGTGGGATTTGAACGAACTCTGTATGAAGAAAAGTACCTACTAACTGGTTTACCAGTTTAAGGTATTTCTGCATTCTTGTTTCCTTTGCTTCAAAATTTCCTGTGACCTGTCCTACGACGAGCTGTGAATCGCACTTCAGCACGATCCTTTGAGCCCCTAGTGCTCTTGCAATTCTCAAACCTGCCAGTAAAGCCTCGTATTCCGCTTCGTTATTGGTTATTGGGAACTTGAGCTGGACGCCATATTCGAGAACATCATTTTCAGGGGAAGTGATGACGATCCCAGCCCCACCTCCATGCTGCGTCGACGATCCATCTGTGTGTATCGTCCAGATTTCTTCAGGATGACTTGCTTCCTCGGAGGTGGTAAACTCGGCTATAAAGTCCGCCAGTGCCTGAGCCTTTATAGCCGTCCGAGGACGGTATTCTACGTCGAACTGGCTGAGCTCAATTGCCCACTGAATCATTCGTCCTGCGGCTTCGGGTTTGCTCATTGCTTTCCTGACTGGTTGGTCGGTCATGACTATGATGGGATTCGCCTGGAAGTATGGACGAAGCTTCCTCGAAGCTACTATCAGGGCGAAGGTGAGCTTCTCTATGGGTGGATATCGCGCTTCTGCACCCTGGAAGGCCTGGCTGACATAATACACCGGGAGTTGCACCTTATTTTCCTCCCTTATTAACGCTGCGCTCACTGTTGTAACCGATACGGCCAAGTACAAGAATAGATCTTCGCCTTCCTTGGACGGGCTCAATAGTGGCGGATTGCTCAAATAGAGCTTCAATTCCTGGAATGCTACCTCACACTCGTCCGTCCACGCAAATGCCTTCTTCAGGGTCTTGAAGAATGGGAGACATTTGTCCGTCGCTTTAGAGACGAACCTATTAAGGGCTGCTACTCTACCAGTCAGAGATTGTACTTCTTTAATCGTCCTGGGTGAGCTCATCTCAAGGATAGCTTTGACTTTCTCGGGGTTTGCCTCAATTCCCCTCTGTGAGACGATGAACCCGAGAAATTTCCCTGAGGAAACCCCGAAGGCGCATTTCGAGGGGTTCAACTTCATGTGATACTGTCTGAGGGTGTTGAACGTCTCTCTGAGATCGTCCAAATGGTCTTCTTCTTTTCTGCTTTTGACGAGCATATCATCAACGTATACTTCGACATTTCTTCCAATCTGTTCCTTGAACATCTGGTTCACTAATCTCTGATATGTAGCCCCGGCGTTCTTCAGTCCGAATGGCATGACCCTGTAGCAGTATAGGCCTTGGCTGGTGACGAAGGCAGTTTTTTCCTGGTCCTCTTCTGCCATCAGTATTTGGTTGTAACCCGAAAATGCGTCCATAAAAGTAAGTAGCTTGTGCCCGGCCGTTGAATATACGAGTTGATCAATCCTGGGGAGGGGGAAGCTGTCTTTTGGGCAGGCTTGGTTTAAGTCTGTGAAATCGACGCACATTCTCCATTTCCCGTTCGCTTTCTTCACCATGACCACATTTGCCAACCATTCGGGATAATGGACTTCTTGAATAAAGTTCGCAGTAAGCAACTTGTTCACTTCGTCCATGACAGCTTTATTTCGTTCCGGGGCAAAAACTCTCCTCCTCTGCTGGACTGGCTTCCTCTCCGGGTTTACCTTTAGACGGTGTTGGATTATGCTAGCTGGGATCCCAGGCATATCTTCGTGGCTCCAAGCAAATACATCGAGGTTGCTTTTCAAAAAGCTGACAATCTCTTCCTTCGTTTCAGGATTTAGGCTAGTTCCAATTTGGGTCGTCTTTTCAGGATTTCCCTCAACCAGCTCTATGGCTTCCAGCTTCTCGATGATCTCTGGGGCTTTTTCCTCAATCGTCCAGGTATGGTTCTCCTTCGAGGCTAGGACGGCTTGATAGCACTCCCTTCCTAAGACCTGGTCTCCTTTGATCTCTCCGACCCCCTGTTCTGTTGGGAATTTTACCTTTAGGCAGTACGTCGAGGTGGCAGCTTTCCAGCGGTTGAGCGTTGGTCGTCCAATGATCACATTGTAGGACGAGGGCGAGTCTACTACCAGAAAGTTGTGCCTGTTCGTCACTTGAAAGGGGTGAGATCCAGCCGTGACCGTCAGCGTCACTATTCCTTTGGGGTAGACTCTGTCTCCACTAAAGCTAACAAGGGGTGAATCAAAAGGACGAAGCCTTGCTTGGTCCAATTTCAGTTGTTGGAAGGCGGGAAGGTAAATTATGTCCGCTGAGCTTCCATTATCTACCAGGACCCTTCTAGTATTGAACCCTTCAATCAGGACCATGACGACCAAGGGGTCGTCATGGGGTTGCTTCACGCCCCTGGCATCTTCCTCTGAGAAACAGATATCCTGGCTCGTTCGCCTATACTTCGGCGGTGGTAGACCGTGCACACTATTTACCTGCCTCTGGTACGATTTCTTGAGGGAACGGAACGAACCCCCTGCGATGGGCCCTCCCGTTATCGTTTTGATCTCCCCCAATGCTGTTTGTGGACGATGCTGGGTTTGGTCTTCGTCTCTTCGGAAACCCCCTTGTTGGCCCTTCGGTCTGTACCTGGTGGGATCTCCTTTTTTCACATACTGCTGCAACTTCCCTTTCCGAATAAGCTCTTCTATTTGCTCCTTCAGGTCCCTGCAGTCCTCCGTATAATGCCCGTGATCTTTGTGAAAACGACAGTATTTTCTTTTGTCCCGCACGTCGGGCGGCGACTGGAGGGGTCTGGGCCATTTGAGAGATGGCTCGTCCCTTATCTCGGTCAGGATCTGATCGACGGGCATCACTAGTGGTGTGAACCTCCCTGGACGAGGGTTCCTTTCTTCCCTCCTCTTACTGCCTTCGTCGTTCCGCCGTTCCGCTCGGTCTCTTTTCTTCCCCCTCCGATCGTCTTCCCTATCGTTCTTCTTTGTCTTCTCCGCCCCGTCCATGGCCGCTAGGGCTTCCTCGGCATTCATGTACTTCTGTGCCTTTAGTAATGCTTCTGCCATCGTTCTTGGGGGATTTTTGGCTAAGGAGGCCACAAAGTCCCTGGATTTCAACCCTGCTTTAAATGTTGTTAGTTGTACTTTATCGTCTGTCTCATCCACTTCCAGCATCCCCCGAGTGAATCGCGTCACATAGGCTCTCAAAGTTTCTTTTTCTCCTTGTTTGATGGTAAGGAGATGGTCGGCGGTTCTCTTTGGTCGTTGTCTACCGACGAAGTGACGGACGAAGGATCCGCTCAACTGCTCGAAGGTGTCGATGGACGAAGTCGATAATTTGTTGAACCACTCCCGGGCCGCTCCTTTGAGTGTAGTGGGAAAGGAGCGGCATAGGATTTCGTCAGGGGGCTGCTGAAGGCCTAGAGTCGTCTTGAACGTGTTCAAGTGATCTAGTGGATCTTTCAGCCCGTCGAAAGGTTCCAGTTGGGGTAATCGAAATTTAGAAGGCACAGGACACTCTTGGACGGCCATGGTGAACGGCGAATCCGTCTTCCTGACTATCCTGTCCAGACTCTGGTCCGTCTTTTCCCTAATGGCGTTTCTCAATTCGTCCATCTCCTTTCTCATTTCCCGAAGAAGGTCTGAACTCGTCCCTTCGGGTGTGCTGGTACGCCTCCCGTTGCTGTCCTCTCCATCGTTTCCGCTGTCGACTAGGTGATTCTGTTCCTGTTCCTGTTGCAGCTGCTGCCTCATCTCCTGGTTTTGCCTGGTAAGTTCTTCCACCATGGCTGCGAGCGACTGGACCTGTACTGCCAACACGGCGGGGTCCTGGCTAGGAGTGGATTCCATCCGGAGCGTTGTACTGGGTAGAACGATGCTCTACAATTGAGGAACAACAAAGTAACAAACGTTTGCTTTCCCACAGACGGCGCCAAACTGATGATGTTCAGATCGTCAGTCGAATGAGGTCGTCCAGAGTGAAATCGTCCTCCTTTATCCTGATCCTGAAAATAGTCAAAAAAAGAACTATCTTGCACCGATGTGGTGCCTGCCACAGAGTCTCCGATGCCAAAATTAGAATGAGTAAGTCAAGAAAAGTTGTGCTTGGTATGTGTCAATGTGTTTGTGTGTTTGTATGTTTTCTTACCCTCTTTCCTTCTGAGGCGTCCGTTTATATATACCTGCAGGCGTTCTTCTCTTTTGTCCGTTGGAACATTAAAGGTGATATTCATTCCCTCTTTGTAACGTCTCGGCGTTGGGCTACTGGTGAGCTGTTCTTTCAACGGCAGCAAAGGGGAATAAATGTTCCGTAACGGCCCTGAGGTGGACGGGGGTGGTACTGCTTATCTTGGAGCGACGACCATTATTGAGATGACGATCCCAATAAGTCAATCGTCCTCTGATGCGACTCTGGACGATCCCTGGGTTTTGGCTGGACCCATCACTTAGAATTGAACCAACCAAAGAGAAAAGTTATTACTTATTTACACTAGATTCCGTATCTTGTGTTTGTTTGGAACAATTTATTTAACTAAAATTGAAAATTTTTTGTTGAAAATATTATAAATAAAATTAAAAAGTAGTTGAAATAGTACAGTAAGATTTATGAATAGTACTAATAAAAAGTGCAATATAACTCATAAATAGTAATAAAAATAAACTAAATAGTAAAAAAAAAAAAAAACTGTTTTTTAAGCTAATGCCAAAAGCTCACATGTGGCTGTCTTTCTAAAATACACGTACTAATTATTGGCAATGTTTATTATACGTTGCTATATTTATATTTGATTTTCAAGTTTACACTTATTACCAACACACCTGTTTTAATTTTCATTTGATATATACTAGTTTATAAAATTCAATACTTAGGTTTCAAACAGGTAGTAATTTTTTCTAAAAGAAATTATGAGAAATTTGTAGAGAAAACCATCACTTATTATTATTGTTATTTTTTTTTAAGTTCAAGATCTAATATTTTGTCTAAAATGCAGAAACTTTAGATGTTAAACTCTTAAAAAGTTAATGATTTTTTTTTTTCTCTGATTGAAAAGTTCAAAAATATAAGTAGACATATATTGTTTCCATAGAAGATGATCTTGGATTATGATGAGTAGTATTAGAAATTTAGAATATCCCATCAATTAGCATGGTGAAATCCGTCAAATGTTTTTCAAAAGTTGGCTCTCCTTAAGAAAAATTTCTGACTTTGCCACTGAAATCAAGAAAAAGATGGTCAATCAATGGAAATTTCTGATGAGACGATGACCAGGAGCACATGCACTCAAGGAATGAAGGAATGCACTACCTGTTATCATTTTTCTAGATGGAGTGAGTTTGTGGACGGTAGATCTACAAGGGAGTGCCTAACTGGTAGGCCAAAAAAAAAAAAAAATGATTTCTGCTTTTTGATTTTCTTTCAAAGCCAAATCTTGACATTGATACTCCAAATTGGGCTTCCAGCGTGGAGTTGGGCAGCGAAGTGGTCGTTGGGTTTGGGTAGGAGTATGGGTATGCGGTGGTTTTGTTTGGGTATGTATGGGTTGGCTTTTTTGTGTTAACTCAACTTCAAAGCCAGTTTTTTTTTTTTTTTTTTTTTTTTTAACGTTTAATTCTGGAATTTAAAATTTTCTGTATAGCTATAGATAAATATTCAAACATAAAACAAAATAGAGGAATAAAGAAATTTGGTTACTGATGATTGTGTTAGAAATCTGAATCTCTCATGTTCTCTCGGGCTAGGGAAAAATAGAAGAAGAAAGAACAGAGGAGAGACACATTAACAGTGGCTAGTGGAGTTATTAAAGCAGGCAGGTGGTAGTAATTTATAAGGGTACCTAAAGAAATGTATCTAAAGTATTGTATCTAAGTTTTGTCATTTTTTATCTATACTGCTATTTAAGGGGCTTTTCCGGTTTAGGATCCTCATTTTTTAAGGTCAAAAATACACCTACATTCTTATATTTAAGTAGAGACAAAACTGAAGGATAATTTGGTAAAAATACATTTCTAACTCCCACTAAAACATTGTCTAAAAAATAAAGTCACTCACTTATTGATCTTCAAATTTCTTTATTCACTTATAAATTAGATTCTCAAAATAAAAATTATATATATAAAATAAAAATACAGCTTTTTTCTTCTTCTCTTTTGGCTAAAAAAAAAAAAACACAGATTATTTTTATTATTATTATTTTTTGGCTACAAAAAAAGCCTCATCTAGTATAATATTAATATAGTTTATCAACTCAACTACCAATAGTTTATTTAACATAAAACTCTTACTCTATTATCTAATTATCTGGAATTGTAACTTTTACTTCAACAAGTATCAACTGAAACTATGTTGCCTAAAGTTTTAACTGATTTAAATAAAAGTTCGTGTATGTTAATTTTTTTTTATTATATATATAAATATATAAATATATATATATTTATATATTTATATATCATAATCATAATTTTGTGATGATGATTTTAAATTTAATATTAAAATGTTTAACATTTACCATAACATAATTTTATCCAAAAGAAAAGTTACGGCAAAACTCTAGACTCAAGTACTTGTAAAATAAGAATTTCCGAGCAGCGTACCTCCTTATCCTTATTATTGTTATCTATTTATACTACTACTTAAGGGGCTTCCCCTGTTTGGACCGGATTTTATTTTGGTTCCAAAATACCCCTACAACTTATGTTTAAGTAGAGGCAAAATTTGGTAAAAATACTTCTTTAACTTCCATGTAAAACACTATCTATAAAATAGGACCACATTCCCATTACATTTACATTGGTTTTCAAACTCAAATTACTTCTTCTTCAGTTCTTTAATTCTCTTAATTCTTTGTTAATCTTCTTTTCACCATTATCATCATTTTTCCTATTTGCTCTACTCAAATTTGCTTCTGCTCAATGGTATGTGTATGTTAATGTACATAGGTCTTTTCTATTTTGGTTTTCTAATTCATGAACAACTTCTTATATTCTAGAAACAAAGATCAAATGTTTGTGTAAAATAGCCTTTATATTTCAACATCACCTTTAATTTGTTTCATATATTTCTTCAAGGAAACGTGCATTGCGGTGTCTATCTTCAAGATTTTTGTAACTAAACTTTAAGGAACGTGCACTGTGGTGTTGATCTTCAAGATTTTCGTGTTCTCTGTCCTCTAACTCTAATGGATTGTTTGGATTTTGGACTTGAAGTGTAGTCAACAACAAAAATGTAAGTATCTTTGATCATCTCTATTTAGATGCCTCATGCGTATTGAGTTCTCTGTATTACATTTGCTTTAATGAGTTGCCATTCAATATTTGCTTTCCTATTTTTGGTTTATATTTGGTTTCCTTACTTTGTTATCATTATCCTTTTCATATCATTATCTTATCTCCAAAAAAAAAAAAAAAAAAATCACTCACGTTTTCTTATATTCCTTTTTTTTTTTTTTTTTTTCAAATATGATCATCATGAAAGCAAGATCAATTGTTGTTTAGCTTCTCTTGGAGATGATGGTAAAAGCAGTCGAATTTGGCAGAGTGAGATCTAGCCAGAAAGGATATCAACGTAATGGTTATATTTTGATTGAGGTATTTGCTTTGAAAATGGGTACATAAATAAGAAGAAGGATAATTATCACCAAGTACAAGATGTTTTACAACTAAACAACGTCCTTTCCTCCATGTTTGACGTGCCAGATGGTGAATATAAGAAAATTTGAGTTCAAATAGAACTCATATTTGAAAACGTGAATATAAAAAAAAAAAAAATTAAAAAAAATAGTTGAACATTGACTTAAGAGTTTAGAAAAAAAAAAAAAAAAAAAGCCTTTATTCTTTTATCGTGATTTAAAGTTTGAAAGAAAAAGAAAAAAACTTTTAACTTCGACGTAAAATACTGCCTACAAAGTAGGACCACACTTTTCTTTTTTAATCTTTTCTATTATTTGGTCAATTTGATCAATGTTTAATATTTTCTATAATTACTGACTCTTTTTTAAAGAGTGGCAATGATATATTTATTTTTGTCTTTTTTTTTTTTTTTTTTTGGTAGTTATCAGGTTTGACTAATTATTTTAGTGTATGTGTTCTAAATGGTGCTCTCTTTCTCGTATTATTTTTGTGTGTTATTTTTCTTACATTTAGGCCTTACTCTCTATTTTTTTTAGGGTGACATATCAACAATGAATGAATTCGGATGAGTGAAGTGGTAGTCAATCTATCAAGTAGTTGTTAAAGACCATTTTTTGTGAATATCTTACCATATGAAATTTAATATTGTCCTTTGTTGTGCCTTTCATTGCACATTTGATGATTTTGTAAGCAATTACTATATACGTAAATCTTTTTTTTTTTGAGAAACCTATATACATAAATCTTGAAAAAGAAAAATGATTATGGGGAAGTTATCTTTAAAGATAAGATTTAAAAATGGTGGAGAAATCTAAAACGTGGGGGTTTTTAAAGATAAAATTATAAAATCATGGAGAAAATTGCTTCAATTAGGAGTGACCATTTTGTCAAAACAAAAACTCTATTTTTCCATAACTAGGTTGTTTTTCAATATCATCCAAAAAGTTATATGATTTTGATATTGTATCAAAATAAATCGTTGAGTCAGATTTTGGATGCTTTTGAAAAATTTTGAATGATTTAATTGGTTTCCTTCAATAAAATAAATTTGCACTGAACATGGAGTTTATCAACCAATCAAGTAACAATCCTCCAATTAAATTGGTACATTCCAGTTTCTTTTTCATCATGCAGTTTTTTGGCTTGATGAATGTACAATATTAATGCATACATATTATTGAAGCTAATCTATAGTTTATATTAAAAAATAATCTATAACCTATATGTTTCTATGTGAATTTGTTCATTTTTTGAAGTAGCCTCATGACACTTCTAGCTGTATAAGTAGTTCACAAATGTGTGGTATTAATGGATAAATTGTAAACCTTAAATTGATATGAAAGAAAAATTATAACTCTAAACCCCTAAAAAAAAGCTTTATCGCATGCACGAAGCGTGTATGATGATAAAAAAAAGAAGAATCCACATTGATTCATCAACTTTTTCATAATAGCTTTTGTAATTTTTTTCACTTTATGGAGCTTTATAAGATTTGCTCAAAGGTTCTTTTTTCCCCCCTAAAGGTTAATACTGAATAATAGTATTATCTTTCAATTATCAGAACATTGATAGCTGCATTAAGAAAATTGCCAAAAAAATTATGATAATTACAAAATACTAGGCTCTTCTATTTTTTGTTAAAGGTTAATAATTGAATTCATTATAATTTAGGATTACTAAATTTTTTAATTAAAAAATACCTAGAGGTGTGATGAGTGTTATGCGTTTATGGATGAAATATTTTTTTCATCATAGCCCTAGGTATTTCGTGATTGTAAAATGCAGTAATTCCAAATTATAATGAATTCAAATTATTAATCTTTAACAAAAAATAGAAAAGTCTCTGAGTATGTGTGTGAGGGCGTGCTCAAAGGCTAGTAGTTAGTTAAAATTGTGAAAAAATCTAAGCGTAAACATGGGTCTTCTATGTATAAACAATAAATTATATTGACAATTACACTATTATATATTTTTTTTTAATGTCGACTAACATTTTTTTTGATTAGTTTTGCTTTCAAGTTTGTTTTTAACCTTCCCCCCAAACTAAAATTTTGGCTCCACCATGACCTAACACACAAATACACTTAAATTAAGTTTGGGTATAAATTTTATCTTATACTAGCATCTTCGCACATGCGTTGTGTGCTCAAAAGCTTTTCTATTTTTATTGTAAGTGCAAAATTTTTTATTGATTATAATTTGAGGTTGATGCATTTTTCAATCACCAAAATTCCTAGGACTATTCGGCTTTGAATCTTTCATTTGCCTTGTTCATTGTTTCATTACAGATTTACAACTTCGTGGGTGATTGAAGGCTTTTCATTTTTATGTTTATTTTTTTATCTTGTTTTTGACATTACTACATATCTAACAAAAATCCATCAAGCAGAAAAAATGATAAAAATTAAAAAATAAAAATAAAAATAAAAAGAAGAAGATGTCATGTCATTGAGGAAAACCCAAGCCTTTCTTCTTAATCCATTTAATCAACCTGCAAATAAGTCAAAAAGTGGATCACCTTAGTAAAAGTAATGTAACAATTTATTCTTGAATATTATAAATTTTGCTTCTTTTTCCATGATTCTCAACCACCCAAAATAGCATAAACTCAAATCAAAATTCTAAAGATTTTTTTTTTTTTTTTTTTTTGAGTTTTATGATCCAATTAGAAAAGGAAATGAAGATATTAAAATTAGAAACAAATTATTGCAAAGGGGACTAATCACATATTATTTCTTTAAAGAAAAGCCTCTTAATTTATACGCGAATGAGTAAAACTTAATTTTTAGAACTTTAAGTGCAATACGATAGGCTTCAAATTGAATACCAAACACTAAGGAAGCTTGTGAGCTCTATTGAGTTTGTAATATAAAATCATGGCAAGTACTCCACCAGCCTGTTGAGTCTCTAGATCTAATCATTGTAGCCTATCCAAGAAAAGACATTAGAAGTGAAATAGCTCAATCATATAAATTTTTCAATAATGTTCATTTAATAAATATAGCATTTTTAAATTGACAACATGAGACTAAAACTACCAAAACCAGTGAGTGACAATGAAGATCTAAAAAATTATATGAAATTGATCAAAAGGAAGTGGCTACCAGCAGTTTCTTTAGACTAATAAAACTTTCCCCACAACACCAGCAAAGACACACACAGGTGATCCTTAACTCCACAATTTCCCTCAATGTTCTTAGGTCTCAAACCATCACAAACACCTGAAAATTCAACAATGATAGAGACTGAGAATTAAAAAAAAAAAAATTAGCATTTTTTGAAGATTCTGATGAATCAACAATAATTAAATACTAAGTTCTCAGATCTTAAACCCTCACAAACACCTGAAAATTCAACAATATTAGAGACCGAGAAAAAAAAAAATCATTAGTATTCATTTTCAAAATTATGATGAAGCAACAATAATTAAATACCAAGGTAGACTACAATTTAGAGTTATATTGGAAATGAATTTGGGGAATACAATTGGATGATGCAGAGATTTTCTTTTTTCTTTTTTTGATACAAAGAGAATTGAGAGTGTTGGATGTGTGAGTTTTATTTAATTAATTTATTTTTGGGTCAATTGCAAATTACACCCCTGAAATTTGGGGTCGACTGGATTTTACACCCCAAAATTTTAGAAACTTGATTTTACACCCTAAAGTTTGGTTCCGTTAGCAATTCACCCCCTACGGTTAGTTTCTGTTGTTAAGTGACACATCATCATGCCGATGTATTTTATTTTTTACCAACTCAGCTACAAAACTATGTCATTTTAGTGATGACTAAGTGAATAGCTGGCATACATCAAAACTACATCGTTTAAGTCATAAAAAACAAAAACTTCTAGCCTAAACGACAGGCTAAATTATAAAATCTAAAAACAAAGAACACGAAGAGCTCACACCTCCCTAGCCCAAACCCCACGAACCCAAACCTCCCTAATCCAAACCCCTCGGCTTCGACTGAACTTAGATAGACCATCGGCTCACATCGTGAACCCAAGCGGCGGCAGTGACGGCGGCGGCCACACCGATAGTGAGTTGCTCTTCTCTTTCTCATTTCGAATTTGGCTTGTGTAATCTTGATTCCTACTTCCCAAAATTAAATCGTGGCATCACACCAATACAACAATAAATTAAACCGGTGGAAAAACGAAATTGAAAAATATTTACTTCATTTTGTGGTCACTGCCAGTGGGGTGTGTAAGTATTCAGTCATATTTGTGTTGATTTTTTCAATGACATTTTGGGCTGTGGTTTTGAAGTTTTTCATGTTGGCTGTTAAGATTGAATTCCTATTATTTGGGAAGATGCTATTTGTTTATATGGGGGGTAAATTATCTGAAATTTAGAACTTTCTGTGATAGTTTATAGTTATGCACGGTAGGTGTTTGTCAAAATGTTTGTGCCAGTCTGTAGTGATAACTGTACAGTCAAAGCAATATTATTTGCTTTGGTTTTATGGCAAAATTAACTTGAAGAAAGAAAGAAAATGAGTTTAATTTTATCTTAACTGCTAAATTATATATTCAAAACATCATAAATCCAAAAAAAAAAAGAAAAAAAAAATTGAACTAGAATAATTATTATTTGTGCAAAATATTGGTACCCTTTTTATAGGTCTAGTTTACAACAAGTCTTGTAAACTACAGGAATAAAGTTAAGGGATCGACTATTATGCACTAGGTAAACTTATAGTTATAGAGTCTTAGGATCACATTATTTATTCATTACATTCTAACTACATACCAACACTTTTCTTATTGAAATTTCTGTTGGCATTGCATGGAAAATGTAGACGACCCCTGCTTTAAGTCTTGCAATTGTGCCTTTTAATTTATATGGTGTATGTATGCACAACTGTAATATTGAGTGAAAAAAATGACTTATCTGAGGAAGAGTCCAGGTTGGATCTCTAATACTTAATTGAACTTGTTATCCAAATTCTCAGTTGTCATTTTAGAATCAACTTCTATTCTTTGTTCTTATTTCTCTCTTTTGTGATGCTAGTGGCGAAAATATGAGCTCCAGCAAGTGCCATGGGGAGGGCACCATTCCAAGTAAAGAGTTAAGAAGAAGACAGGTCAACATTTTGGGGATAAGCTTGAAAGTGCTGAAACTGTCAGATCAATTATTCCGACCAGATCAACCAGTTGTCACTAGAGACCTCAATCAAAGAGAACCTTCAAACATGTGCTGCCCTTCATGGAGAATCTTTTAATTCTGCCATTAGTAAAATGCATCTAGCAGAATTAGAACGATTGAAGAATGAATTGAAGATGTCGTAGCTGTTGCAACACTTGGTATAGTCTCTTATCAGTTGATGTTGAATGCATGAGCTCTTGAAGTCGTTTTGTGTTCCCCAGTGATAATTGAAATTAGATGTGAACCAATGAAAGATTCAGGATCAAGTGTACATGTGCCTCTTATCTCTTGCAAATTGACAATCTTGAAATGGAAAGGAGTGAAATTGTAGAAGTAACAGCTTCTCCGAGGGAACCCAAATTGTAAAAGTTAGTTTGTTGTTGTGGTAGTCATTTTAGTTTGTTTAGTGAAAGCATCTCCAATGAAAGAACTTATTGTATTTATAATAGGTGAGTTCTAGTTTAGTCATTTTGAAAGATTGTCGTAACAATTGTTTTGAAGGAGTAGTCAGTTTCTTATCTTGTTTAATGTAATGACAATTGTAATGACCACTCTTTTTATTATGTTGTAATGGAAATTGAAATGCATTTTTTTTGCAGTGAAAATTGACACTTAGTTTTGTCTCTTTTTGGAATATTGTTTATTATAATTGAAATGCCCATTTATAAATGCAAATTGCAATTACATTAGACCTACAGAGTGCAATTAGGTATATATGCAATTCTTTAAATCTTTACCAACCAAATATGTCTTAATCAGATACCATACACATAAACATCACATAAGATAAATAAAACAGTGACTAATAATGTTTGTCAAACCAAAGGTCCTACCTAAGACCAACACAAAATAGGTTACTCTTGTCCATTAACACCATCAAATAAGCTTATGGACAACTTTACAAAATAGTAACCACAAAAGATTCTAACAATCAATTGTCCTAACATATAAAAGGCACAATTTTGATTTCATTGTATTATTATTGTTAACCTAAGAAATTATAAACAAGTTTTTCCCTTCTCATATTGATTTCATTGTATTATTATTGTTAACTTAAGAAGTTATAAGCAAGTTTTTCCTTTCTCATATTGAGTCATGCTAAGTCTACTCTAAGCACATCAGAGGATCCATTATTCAATATTCTACTTAAAGTCCAACCAGCAATCTAATTTGTAATTACTAATTTTGAAAGGAATTCATCTATTTCTTTGAACATACACAGGGGTAACATATATATATATATATATATATATATATATATATATATATATATATATATATATTTGAATGGAGTTCTCTGTTCTGAGTCTAAGAGTTACAATTGTTGTTGGGATTGTGAGTATGAGATAGAGAAAAGAGAAGTAGAAGGTTGAAACATGATTAACATAGTTTGGCATGATGCCTATATCTGCAATAAAAGCCTTAAAGCAACTAAATTTGTACTGTAGAATGAAATGGCCATGATATAGAGTAAAACGTGCAAGACAACTGCTATAACAACAAATGATGACAGTCAATGGAATTACCTGCCATAACAACTAACAACTAACAATATATGACCAAAATACTAATAATTCTTCCATATCAACTAACAGTTGTTCTCATAAAGTTTCTGTAAATTATTAACTAATGCAAAATAGGATACTTATGTCCAGTATCACCATCATTTAAGCTTATGAAAAGCTTTACAAAACAGTGACTACAAAAAGGTTCTAACAATTAACGGTCCTACAAACTACCATTGTTGTTGCTCCTTAACCTTTTCCAGCTCCACTTCCAGCTCTTCCTTTTCCAACACCAGCTCCAGCACCTTTTCTAGATCTACTAACTCCATTTCTTCTAGCAGCACTTGTTTGGGTTGAGACCTTTAATAATAGAAACATAGTAAGTATGCATGCGCAACAAACTAAATGACCAAATATTGGCAATTTGCAAATAATAAGCACAATGTATATAATATAGTATGGAAAGTACTATAGTTGATTGGCTTCTAGCAACACTTGATGGGTGACAATCCTCTTCCACTCTTAAGCCCATAAACACATAATTTCCTCCTGTTCTCCTAATCTGCAACAAGCTCAAAAAATTTGTAGTTAGCAACTACAATAACTAGCATATACCAAAACCTAGTTAGCAATAAGCATGTATTATACATGATTTTGTCTCTCTATAGTAGATGTTGCTCCTTGTCTCTGCTCAGTCTGGCCCTCACTAGCATCATTAGATTTGGGGGGTACTTTGCATCCTCTTTTGTTGTGACCTAATTGTCCATAATTGGTACATTTTTGTGCGGCAGATGACTTCTTCAACTTATGTGAAATCCTTTGTGCCTCATTAGCAGCTTTCTTCCTCTTGTTCTCCTTTGGTTTTCCAGGCTGTACTAGCATCTTTGGAGGCAGAATCTTATCACTTGCTTCATTTGGCCAAAACTCCTCACCATTGGTAGGCTGGATAAGATGCAAGTTCTAAGGTAAGTTTCAACCTTGTAGTAGTGATGCAAATAATTTTTTGCCTTTTCTTTCTTGTAACCAATTGCTGAAATCGCATGCTTACAAGGGATGCATGTTAAATCCCATTTATAGCAAGCACATGTATGCTTATATAGATCAACTACAAACTGCTTTCCCTTACAATGCACTTCAAACTTTGATCCACCAGACCATGTAGATGTGCAATCCCTAGTTGCTTCCTTGTTAACTTGTTAACTTCTAATTTATCTTGAATCCTAGGACAAATTGGGTAAGACTTCTTCAACATTGTATCCCTATTTCTTGGGATCCTTTTCATAAGATACCTCCTAATCATCTCACACATAGTCAATATGGACTTATCCCTAGCATCAATTATCTTGGAATTAAATGACTCACAAAGGTTGCTCAACAACATGTCACACTTAGGTCAAGTACTAAAAGCATGTCTACTCCAATGTGCACAGTCAATACCCATCAAATGCCCATAAGCATTGACATCTACATTTCTCATTGTCTCCATCTTTGCCTCAAACCCAGGTCTAGTGGTCTCTCTTGCTGCTGCCCACATTAAATCCTTCAATAGTTTACCTTTGTGATCCTTCTTGAAGTTGTCATATAAATGCCTAACACAAAACCTTGTATGTGCTTCAGGAGCAACTGTTGCAAGAGCAGGAAGTAAGTCCTACATTAAAAAAAAAAAAAAAAAGGTTATTATGTAGATATTAAATAATTTGAACACTAAATTTAAATATAAATATATACAATGAATACAACATCTAACTTACACAAAAAAGAAACACATACCTTCTGTTGGTCAGAAGTAAAGGCCCAACCACATTCCCTTACAGGACTAATATCAGCTAACAACAACTCTAGAAACCATGACCAACTGGCCTTGGTCTCAGCCTCACAAATAGCAAATGCTATTAGGTACATCCCGTCATTCCCATCAATCCCAACAACTGCCAATAGTTGCCCATTCAAAAACCCTCTTAAATGACAAGCATCAAGACTAATAATTCGCCTACATTCCTCCAGAAATCCAGTTTTACAAGTAGCTAGGTACACATACATTCTTTTGAAGTGTAGTGTGGGTGTGTGTAGATTAATTTTGGCTATAGTGCCCGGATTAGAAACTCTCAACTCTTCACAATAATCTCTAGCTCTTTCAAACTGATAGGAAAACCTTCCTTTAAGCATTTCCAATGCAATCTGCCTAGCCCTAAAGGCTTTGTCTAAGGAAATGTCTACTTGAAACTAATTTTTTATACCTTCCTTTATCTCAGCACTTTTGATGTTGGGTCTCCCTCTAAACACCTTTAGCCATGCAACTGCAATCCACCTTGCAGAAACCATCCTACTATGAAAAGCCCTAAAACATGTATGTTTTTCTCGATAGGTTTTCACAAGTAAAGAGTTTTTTTCACGGTCCCATGAAGTATAAATATACCACTCACAATTCTCACATTTGTAACTCACCTTGCGAGACTCATTCTTAACAATTAACAATTAACAATGGACATCCGTGCTTGATTCTATAAGATTGCACAGCCCTTTTAAACTCGTTATGGTCACTAAACAACATCCCTTTCTCAAAAACAGGGTCAGGCATATCCACATTAGCTCTAAACTCAATGTACTTGGGGTGCTCTTCATCATCCTCAGAGTTAACAAGTGTGCACAAAACGTCAGTGTGCCCATAATCACTTTCCCCTCTTTTTATATTATGCTCCTCATCACTAAAGCAAGTGGGTACCCAATTTGATATGTTCTGCTTATAAGAGTTTACGTTTGATTGGTCATAGGTAGTGGTTTGGACAATATGAATGGATGGGTTAATGGGGGAGGATGGTCATTCATATCTATCAAATTCACTGCCACTTACCAAATCAACATAGTCCTCGTCAAAAAAATTGTCATCTACTCCAACTCCTTCATCAACTTCTTCATGAAACTCGTGCTCATCATCACCTTCATTACCTTGATCCTCATCAACTTTTTCATTAACAGCTTGTTCAACATGCTCCATATATATGTGTACTAACCTTTCAAGTGCAAATTCTAACCAGTCACGTAAAGCCCTGACATCATCATCTTTTTTCAATGGAAATAGGCCATTATGAAGTTCCATACTAGGAATTCGGTAAAAAAATTCTGCTACATACGTGATACCAACATCTTTGGCATACTTAGGCATATCAAAAACAACAAAAGTGTTAGGATCTACATATGAGACCCTTGATTCAGTCCCTTTAGCATATTCAACATGTGTATCACTATGTGTAATGAATACCCCTCCATGATGTATAGAGATATCAAATGGTTGATCCATATTCAAAGCCCTGCACACACATATAAATGCATTACTAAAATATTACATTTAATTAATAAATTAATAAAATATAATTCACATACATGTATATAGGAGGCATTACTATAATATAACATTTAATTAACACATTACTAATATCACCATCTTCTTTCAATGGACACAAGCCATTATTAAAATGAAACTATATGCAAACAAGAGCTATAAAGCAGAACATATGGACCACAACCATTCCACTTAGTCAATTTATCAAGTAAAGATGTGCATTATTTTACACCATTCAATACACACAGCTCATCATCACAGGTTGACCCATCAAAATTATATACCAATAAAGTAACCAGTTCCAGACAAAATACAGTCAAATATATCATTAACCATAGACAACAAACCCCACCATAAAGTTCCAATGGCAAAGTAAATGAGTTTAAATCACACACACATAGAGAGTTATAGCAACAAACCCATCAACCAAAAAATTTAACAAGCCCCCCCCCCCCCCCCCCAAACATTCTATGCAGCAACAAAATCCCAAACCCCAAAAAAAAAAAAAAAAATGAACAAAAATCTCAACAAACCCAAACTTCAAAAGCCCCAGCAAACCCAATAAAAAACCCAAAATTCCAATCCAGTTCCAGACAAAAAAATCCAAAAAGAGAGAGAGAAAGAGAGCCATAGAGAAGAGAAATACCTGGCGCCGCCGTTGCTGCCACCTTGGAGCTGACCTGGAGCCTTCGATGAACTTACTCACATCTGGGTTCACGATGCAAGAGTAGGTTGCAGAGCCGATTCGATGGTCTGAGTTCATAAGGGTTAGGGAGCCAATTCAAGAGGGCTGGGTTCGTGGGTTTAGTTTTGGGATTTTGAGTTCAGAATTTGTTTTTCTCTTTGGCTCAAATGGCGCCGTTTATCAATTACCAAGTCACCACTTCATTTCCTTGCAACTATGTCGTTTTGAGCTTATTTGGCCAAAAAAAAAAAAAAATGTCAGCAAGATGACATGACAGTTAACACTAGAAACTAACAGGGGGATGATTTGCTAACGGGACCAAACGTTGGGGTGTAAAATCAAAGTTCTGAAACGTTGGGGTGTAAAATCCAATCTCCCCCAAACGTAAGGGGTGTACTTTGTAATTTACCCTTTATTTTTTTATACAAGATATAAATTATACTTGATACTGCATAGGATCAGTAGGCTGAATGCTCCGACTTTGATGGGCTAGTAGTTGTTATGAAGTACTGCAAATATGAACACACTATCAAAGAAAACCGGGGTGGACCGGTCAAACACCCTCCGATGGCTAAGTTAGTTTCTTCCTTGAAAAGAGTTTCAACTTTTTTAGAAGTAAAATCTCAGAATGCACATACCCTGGTTTGATTCAGACCGGTCCTTATATAGAGAACCTTATAGCAGTTATTGGCTTAGTAACTTCCCCAAGATTTGTGGAAATCGGTGAATCTGGACATAACTTCCTTAACGGCTATAGAAGTTACAACCGCTGGTGGAAGTTAAATACTTAAGAGGAATTTGTGGTGATGAACATGGGTTGAGTAATCGCTCTAAGATTAGTTGGCTCGAATCCTTCATACACAAGAGTGAGTCTAACACTTGAGGATTTCCCAAGTGTTATGTGGTCATCCGTGTGCTTCATCTATGGATGACTTGTTTAGTGTTATGTGATCGTCCATGTGCTAAGCACATGAACGACTCTTTTGCTTATACGGCCTACATGAATCATTTGGCTAACTGATGCCTATGGATGAACTAGAGATGAAAATTTTTGCTATCCCATCAATACTAAAATCTAATCTAAGTGTATATGTCTATAAAGTTCCCTCATTTTATAGACTTGAACTCTGACCCTTGACCCCCACACTCTACAAGCCGTTATACTTGTAAAGTGACCATCACATTAAGGGTGTGCGGTAGTGAGTTTTATTTTTAAAAATTAATCATAGCCAATCATGGTGATATTGTTTTAAACACGGAGTTTATCTTTGTGAATTAGTGTTTCCAATATTTAGGTGGTTTATGCCAAAAAAAAAAACAAAAAAATCTTTGTAGGTATAACAGTTAAAAACTGAATAGATATTTCCTAAAATGAGGCGCTCTTATCTTCGTTTTAAAATTCAAAGTTACAATTTTTCCTTTTTTGTTGGAAAAAAAAAATGAAACTAAAGATTTTTTATCTTCCTTTTGTACGTGAGATAGTATTACTCTTTTAACATACTTTACTATTTTAGAAGAAGTAATTTTGTATTTTATTTTTTGATAAGGATAATTGAAGTATTTGAATTCAAATATATAACAAATATAGATAAGAATTAGACATTTGAATATAGGATAAGAATAAGTAGTTTTTATGTAAGTTAGTGGTTTTTTTTTTTTTTTTTTTTGAAGAAGTAATTTTGTATTTTGCATTTCTTTTATAAATATAATTAAAGTATTTGAATTCAAATAAATAAAAATATAGATAGGAATCAGACATTTAAATACAAGAAAAAATGAGTAGTTTTACATGAGGTAGTGATTTTTTTTAAGAAGTAATTTTGTATTTTATTTATAAACATAATTGAAGTATTTGAATTCAAACAGATAACAAATACAGATAAGTATTAAACATTTGATATAAATAGGTGGTAAGAATAACATTTTTTTTTCTTTTGTATGTGAGGTAGTATTATTTTTTTAACCTTTTTTTTTTTGGTAGGAAAAAAATTAAACTTTTATTTTTAAGGATAAAAATTGAAAAAACATATAATCATCTTATTAGTAGTATAGATTAAATTATATATATATATATATATATAGAGGTCTCCACTACGCCAAAAAAAAAAAAAAAAAAATTTCTTTCTCCTCATCGCTTCCCGAAAGACTAAAGAGTAAGACAAGCCGAAGCCTACTGCTAAAAAATCAAACGATGTCTAAGACTAGGAAAAAGCCAACATTGTTGTCCTCGTCCCACCATCGTCTCTCTGACGACGTCGTATTCGATATCCTGACTCGGCTGCCAGTGAAACCTATAATCCGATTCAGGTGCGTTTCTAAATCTTTGAATTCAACCATCACCGACCCCATTTTCATCAACGCACACTTCAACCTCAACAAAGCTAAATCATTGTCCAACAACAACAACAATGGTTACCTACTATGTAAGACACGACCAGTGTCCACTTCGTCTGAGGCTGACTTGTGCACGGTCGTTTGCAATAATGACCACACATTGACAGAAATTTCTAGGTTCAAAATCCCATTTGATCCTTTCTACATTATTGGCTTCTTCAATGGCATATTCTGCCTCACTGCTCTGGATGAGGACCGGGATTCTTTGTGCTCTAAATATTTTGGGTATAATTGCATGACGTGTTTGTGGAACCCAAGCATTAGAAAGTTTAAGATGCTTCAAGCGAACAACCATTTCGATACTATCGGTTATGGATTTGCGTATCATTGTCAAAACAATGACCTCAAGGTTTTGAGATTTTTGCGTCTTGTACATAAAGGTCCCTTGTGGTGGTCCTTTCAGGCCGAGGTTTACACGTTGAGTACCGATTCGTGGAGATTGGTGGAGCCACTTAATGGGTTGATAAAATCTGTTTGGAGGATTGAATCAAACGGTTTATTTTTTAATGGAGCTCTGCACTATATAGCATACACTCGCCACAACAATTTCCTCAAGAAAATCATTTTGTGCTTTGATGTCAATGATGAGAAATTCCGGGAGATTCTACTGCCGCAGAATTACGCAGTTGAGTTGTCTCCAAGTTTTGATCAACTTGCGGTACTCAAGGGATCACTGGCTTTGATCAATTTTGGCCAATGTGCAGGTGAAGGCAATGAGTTGTACGAAATATGGGTGATGAGGGATTATGGTTTTGCTGAATCTTGGACTAAAAAAGTTGTTCCGTTGTTGAATTTTAAGAGCATCTTTGGCTGCATGGGCAGTGATGAACTTATGATTTCAAGTGTCAGGCCATTTTCTTCTGATCGATTCTTTTTATTTGACCTCGAGAGTTTAAATGAGAACAATCTTAGAATTGAAGATCTTCGAATTGAAAATATTTCACTGGAGCATTACACAACTGATCTCATGGAGAGCTTAGTTTTACTCAATGATTAAACCATAAGGTGGTAATCTTTTGAAATTCTTATTGATGAGTTTGTTCTTTATGAATGTTGTCTGTCTTTTGGGTATCTGATTTGCTTGTTGGTTCTTATGGCTGAATATTATATTTGTTTGAGTTTTTTTAATGTATCATTTGGTGCAGGAAATGTATGTAAATGAGGTTGATAAGTTGTGGTGTACAAAGATATGCATGAAACTCTTATTTGTTGTTTTTGATTGCTTTTAATGCTAAGGTTCATTTTCTAAAACTGACTCTACTATGATTTTTTTATTAGGTCTTCTGTATGACTTTGATTTTGGGGTTAAGGGAAAAGGAAATAATGTCCCTTTGAAATGGTCATAAACGGGTGCAGTTGTTGGTGTCTCTAGGACTTTGTTTTGAGGTAAGGGAAATTGAAATAATGTCCCCAAGAAATGATAATAAATTCTGTGGAACTTGCTGTTAGAGTTGTGGATCTTTTTGTTTGGATAAATAGAGTTATGGAACTTGCTCAAA
This sequence comes from Quercus agrifolia, assembly GCA_029955455.1. Classification (NCBI taxonomy): domain Eukaryota; kingdom Viridiplantae; phylum Streptophyta; class Magnoliopsida; order Fagales; family Fagaceae; genus Quercus; species Quercus agrifolia. Next base: position 10,917,721 of record JARQAD010000011.1, on the reverse strand, counting down.
GATTCAACACTGACTAATTCTAAGGTAAAGTTTGAAGCTTTTTTATGTGTGCTGCTTTACTGAATTTTCTTTAAAAGCATAGAAAAAGTAAAGTAAAGTAAGGTTGGAAGCTTTTCTCTGAATTTATGTTATCACTGTGTTTTTTATTCCTTTTGTTGTAGACATGAAAGTACTGCTTTTATGTAGAAGGTCAAAATCACTTCAGAGGTAATGAGTTGTGACTATTATTTATCAACTAATTTAGCATAGCCATTGGAGAAATCCAGTTAGAATACACAGGAAGTTGTCCTTCCTTCCGCAGGGCTTTGTCAAATTCAACTGTGATGCTGCTATAGGAAATATTTTGCAATAATTGCCATGGTTGCCAGAGATTGGCTAGGGATAATGGTCCTGGCTGCCACTAAGAAGGCCAATACCATAATAATCCCTCTCTAAGCAGAGTCAAAAGCAATACTATGTCATTGCAAATTGCAAAATCTCAGAATCTCGAGAAGGTTTTTATAGAAAATGACTTCAAAGCTTTCATAGAGGCAATGCAAGATGTGGTACTGAGCTGCCCTTGGAGGATTAGCAGTTGGACTTAAGTAGTTAGAGATCTCACTTGCCTTCCATGATTGTAAATTTTCTAGGCTTAGCAGGGATGTTAATTAATCCACTCATGTTTTTGGCTTGGTGATCTTTAAGAAATTATATGTTGGGTCCTTTAAATATGTGCTCTGCCCCCCAGGTTTTTGTTTATATGAATCTCCAGGAGTCATGCCAAGTTTCTTCTGCTGGCATCGCCTAATTGTAGCTCTTTTGATTCACTAGCCTTAATGTTGAGGGAAAACAAGAAAGCTTGAAAAGATAGAATGAAAGTTGAGAGAGAAGCTGAGTAGAATTCTCTAGAAATTATATTTCTGAGCTTAGACTGAAATTACACACAAAGTCTCTATTTATAGAGCTCTATAATTGAACACGTGGGTTTCTTACCCCAACAGTGTCGTGCTACTTATGAGAGAACAGTGTTGTCTTAGGTAAACACGGTCTAACTGAACCAAACGATGTCGTTTATTCTTAATGAGAACGGCACCATTTGGCAAGTGACTGTTAGCTAGCCGTTGCATTTGAATTTGGTCTTCTTCCCCCTTCAAATGTATTATCAAAAAAGTCTTTATGGATATATATATATATATATATATATATATAGAGAGAGAGAGAGAGAGAGAGAGAGTTATGTGATGCTTAAAAGTGTGTTAGGAGACTAGGTTTTGTAGGAAGAACTGTGGTATGATTTGTTCACAGATGAGCATGTGCAAAATTCATTCCTAGTGTATGGTAGGCTAATTGTTCTTGTTTGATATACCAAATCGTAAAGTGATGTGCCAGTTGATCCTCAGAAGCACTGATGATGGTGCAACGTGACATTGAGTGGCGCCAACAATAGGTGAGGTTATATTGTAAGGTGGTGGGACTTTGTGTGTGGGTGGGTGTTTTTTTTTTTTTTTTTTTTTTCCTCTCTTAAGATACAATAGAACTTCAACTTATAACTTTTGTTCCATGATGATTATACTTTATCATCAACCCAAAAATACCAATTAGTGCAGGGTTTGAACCTCATATCTCTTGAGGATAAGAGATTCTAGCAATTGAACTAATTAGTATATAGCAATTAGGAGAAATGACTTGGGGTGTATTTTTCTGCCAATTGGGTTCCATCCCTATATTTTTAAGATAATGACGAGAATTCCCATGGCCTTGGCATTCTGCAAATCCAATTGCTCATGACACCCAAATTGTTGATAAGGTTATATATGCTTGAGGTTTACACGTTTCTCCACTAATATTATACATTTGCAAACTGCTATACAACCAGGAGTTTCACGAGGCTGGCTTCAAAAAATGAAAACTGAAATAACATTGAAATCATATGTTCCTATGTGGATTTGTTCATTTTTTGAAACTAGACTCATAAATATTTATTTGATTATGCATTTGTGGGTGAATTAATTTTTTCGCGATGAGGCTCTTTATTTTTATTTTGTTGGGTTTATTATCATAATTTTTCATTCATCCCAATTTGAGGTTTACACGTTAGATGAGATAGAAGTGAAGAACAGTAACCCAAAAAAAGCAGTGCTATTCATATTGAGTCAATTGTGCAAATTAAAAAAATACTGTGAGAGCTTAGTTTTACTCAATGAGTAAACATTAAGTGTGCCATCTGAATACAAAGATTAGTCAGTGGGACTTTCTAGCAAGGTGGTCCTCTTTTGAAATTCTTATGGACAGGTCAGTTGTTGTGTCAAGTGAAGCTGTTGGGAAGTTTTGTATCTATATTATTGCTGTGTTTTCTTTCTTTTATGTTGTAGACATGACAGTATTGCTTTTATCATGTAGAAGGACTAAATCACTTTAGAGGTTATGAGTTATGGCTATTATTTATCAACCAACTTTTAACGTTATTTCATTGATCATAACCTAATGATTACTGGATTTGGAATCAAGTTAATCCCCAGGAAACAAAAGAAAGTTTTCAGTGACCCATGCCTCTTATTCTTAACAATGAGTTACTGGTACTTAATTATGGATCATCTGCATTTTAGTACAAAGAAAACTACAATCTACAAAAAACCTAATTAATGATCTGGAAATATTGATAGCCTCTTTTTTTTTTTTTGCTGGATTAATAGCTTGGGGATTTATTCAGATGAAAATTGTTCTTATTGGCTCTCTTTTTTTTGATGATTAAGTGGATTCTTTGTTGATATACATTTTACATCTGAGCCCTGCCCTCTATTGCGTATACAATGGACATCATACTTATTTTATCCTTTAATGTCAACAATGTGATATTCAGAGAGGCAATGCTGGCGCAAAATTAGTTAGATGAATTCATTCTAGTTTTTGGATGACTTGGGATGATATGTGTTTCTCCTCATCTCATTGCTCAATGTTACAATACCGATGTCCTTTGCAGTTGTCTGGTCTGCAGATACTAGTAGTAGACTCTCCTTTGCAATGTATGCATGGAAGGTAGTTTCATTTCTTCAGAGATATTGAAATTGGTGTTGCTTTGTTAGTTTGGTGTTTCTCTCTACTGATATATGTTCTTTTTATTCAGTTTGGGTGGCTGCAGAAAACATACTCGGAAGCCAAAGTGATGGATGTCTTCAATTAAAATAATAATCTCATCACCTTCATATGCTTCTCAATTTTATAGTGCAGCCAAATCTGTTACGGTTAGTTCCATGAACCATTTTCCAGTTTCCCCCATTAATAATCAATCTCAAAAAATAAAAAGCTTTTATCTCATCTCATGAACCAATCAGAAGCTCACTGCCTCAGGCATTTTAAACAAATTTGGAAAAGTGTGTTCCATGGAGGGAACGAGTTTCCCCATAAGTATAGAAAGGGGACGAGATTAATGTAATAATGTTACGACACAAAACAAGCTAGCTCAGTCAAGGGTAATGCAGAAAACTAGAAAATATGAACATCCCATCCCTCCCACAAAACTCTTCTTTCCATGGGTCTTATCCCACCGAGTCTTGGCAAAAAGGCTCCCATGGGCCGATTTCCTAACCCAGCAAACTTGGGCTTTTCACAATAGGCTAGGATTCGGTGGAGTCAGGGCTCTATCTCCCAGTGAAAAAGAAAATATAATTTTCCTTTAGTTTAACACTTTGGGTTGTTCTCTTATTAGTACTCACTTCTGGTTTTGCGAGATTGAATCTGTGTTGGTAGTTTGAAAAGGACAAGATAGCCCATTTTGTATGAATGTGCTGGGCTTAGACTTACCTCAGTAATAGATTAGGCCCATAAGTTGTCTACAGCCTAAACGACAAGTGTCACGGGCAACCACAATTCACAAAGAACAAAAATGATCTTTGATTTTCACACGTCCATAATTTCCTATCTATTTTCTTGCATTTACTTTTTATATATTAAAATGTGGACAATCAATTGTGAAAATAATGAATATGAATTAGTGTGAAAAATATTTTTTGCTAGAGTTTTAGACTCTACCCGTAAGAGAGATGGTTTATCTGTTCTGTTTTAAATATTTTGATTTATATATTAGGGTCATGTTAACAAATCCCTTTAGGGCAATTGTTAATAGAAAAATATTAATGGATGCTCTTAAGGTAATGGTTAACAATCTATTTAAAGAAAGTTTTTATGGGAAAAGAAAAAAAAAAACAATTAATACTTTGTTTGAGTGCTTTTTCTATTTCCTATAAAAGTAATGTCAAAACTTTTCTAAAATGAGTTATTAACCATTGTCTTAAGAGCACCCATTAGTTTTGACGCTGCTTTTATGTGAAATATAAAAAGCTGTCTCGTATTAAAAAAAAAAAGCTGTCAACAACATATATTGTTTTATCATTCTCCTAACATTTATTGTTTTAAGGTATTGGTTAAAATTTTTCATATATATATATATATATATATATATATATATATTAGGTTTATAAAAAATGATCATGTTAATGGGTACCCTTAGGACAATTGTTAATAAATCATATTAAGAAAGTTTTTAACATCACTTTCATAAAAAATATAAAAAACTGTCAGAATAATTAATTGTTTTATTATTTTTCCATAAAATATTTCTAAACATAGTTTCTAAACCAATACATTTAGAGCATTTGATAAGATTTTCCTATCTTTCTCCAAAAAAAAAAAAAAAAAAAAGATTAGATTTTCCAAAACCACGTTTGCGTTTTCAGATCTTTTTTTTTTTTCTCCAGCTTGTGAACAGTAACATCACATGAATTTATTGTGCAGCAGACAAAAACACTATTCACGCACTGTTTATGCACTGTTCACTGGTCCCACGATACTATTCACACATTTAAAAATTATTTTGCTACAGTATTTTCAATTTTAGCAAAAATAAATTGTATTCAAATGGACCCTAAAAAAGAAACCCATGAAAGACAGATTTTTTTTTTTTTTTCTTTCTTCTTATTTAAAATAACTAATGTGCAACGAATACCACACCACACACCAAGAAATGGTGAAACATGATTTGTAATGCTGTCAAGCATGCAGGAAGTTTTATCTCCTCTATTTTGCCAAAAAATAAAATGTGGAAAGTCACACATTGCGCACTTGTCATTTGTGGGGTTTTTTTTTTTTCTTCTTTCTTCAAGAAGCTGCCTATACTGTGTCAAATTATAGTTTTTTTTAAGAAGGAATGTCAAATTATAGTTGGTAAAAGTACGTAACAACTAACAACCTAACAGATTTACCATCGTCATATATTTTGTATATGGAATCATAAATACCCACTCCTCCCAATATAACTTTGTTCTTTCAAAATATCCTCCACAAGCATGAAGCCAAAGCTGTTATTGACAGCATTCATAGCTTTGCTCCTCTCTCTCTTGATTGCTGTTCCTGTTAAGCGTATCAGATATTCATCTGATGCAACACCCAATAATGAAAAAGCTTCCAATAACAAGTTTCGGCAATTTGAAGCTATTCCTATTGAGGGTGCAGTTGGACCAGAGAGCTTTGCTTTTGACCCACTTGGTGGAGGCCCCTATACAGGGATATCAGATGGTCGGATCATCAAATGGGATCAAAATCAACGGCGTTGGGTCAATTTCGCCATAACTTCTCCACAGAGGTATGCCTTAATTCCTTATCATAAACCATTTGTTTTGTATTTGGTTGATTCTATTGTTGAAATTATTCGATGAAACTATATGGTGCACACAGCACAGTACTTGTCAATTGTCTTCATATGCATGACAAGGCCAAAGAATCATTTAGTTGCATACATGGCTGAATTCAAATTGGTATGAAGTTTTGAAGGTCAAAAACAACGAAATGAGATTTGCAAGCAAATGGAAATTGTGGTTTCTGGTTAGTTTGGTTCTGTTGGATATGTTATCCAATGAGGGTATGGGCATGTAGCTTGCCATACGTGTCAGTTTGTTTGTCGTGAGGTGAGTTTAACAGAGGGTTAGGTTTTGCTTTGCTTTGCTTTTATCGAAAAATCCATCATCACACTTTGAATTAGTCTTGCGGATGTGACGAGGTTTTGTACATAGAATAATATTATCATGACAAATTATTTTATAATATTTTTATAAAATAAAATAATATATTTATGAAATGTTAATATAGTCTATTTTTTATTAATTTTTATCTAGATTTATTATTAATATCAGTTTTTCAATTATCATTAATCACTTACTATATTAACAGTTCATAAAATTTTTTTGTAAAGAATTTGTAGTTATAGTATTATTCCTTATGGTATACCAATCATCCAATTGGTAGTGACAGATCACCTTCCAATTAATTAAGTTTAATCAATTGACATTATGGAGAGCTACTCCTGTCTATGGACTACAGTGCTTGGACTCGCCCTTTAACCCAATGGCATGGCAAAGGGCAAGTTGAGTCGAACTCCCATTGTATGGCGGATAGAATCATAAGATCCCGCCAAGTGGGACAGATTAACAGCCACCCTATCCCACTTAATAGGTTTACTATATCTATAACTACTTATATGCCCCACTGAATCACAAGCTCATGTTATTAAACTCGATAATTAAAGTTTGAAGGACTTAAAAAATTAATAAATGTCAGTTTTAAGAAATAAATTAACTTCTCTCTCTAATAGATTTGTAGAGACAATTAAATGTTCCTTACTCCCAATGGTTTCTTTTAACTTTATTAATTTTAGTGGCTTATCTAAAATTAAAAAATAAACTGAACATGTTGTTTAAAAAAACAGTACATAAGTTAGGAACTCATCTAGTTTTTATTTTTATTTTTTATTTAACTTGGTTTTTAAAATATCACTTTTAGATATAGATTTGTTTTTTAAACTTAATTTTTAATTAAAATGGACCAATAAAAAAATGATATGTATATCGGCAATGAATAAGTTCAGTAAATAACAAAATTTTAATTTTAATTTTTTTTAAAAATTCCAAACTAGCACTAGCTTGATAGATTTTTTTATAGGATTTATTACTCATCATTTAACTAAGTACTATGATTGTCTTACCTTAAAAATGTTCAAACTTCAAACTACTTCATACGTATCATATGTAAAATATGAACATTTTAAAAAATTTTAGACATTTGTTGTCCACATTTTACAAAAAAATTATTATTGACACTTTTTTTTTAATATATATAAAATATAAATTCTACTTTAACCCAATATAAGTGTATATGTGTGTAAAAACTCAATTTTAGAGGCTTGAATCTCAACTTTTGTCCTCCACACCTCACAAGCACTTATATTTTTGGAGTGACAATCGCACCATGGGTGTGCAGTAGTATTATTTGACACTCTTTGCTGTGAATGAAATATTTCACTCAATATTCACATATTTTTACATCAAATATACATTTTACACATTATACAAAAGAAAATAGAATGAAAGAGTATCGATGAAAGCCCTTTTACAAATGAATTAGGGATGCTGAAGTACAGCATAGTGCATCAATACTCAAGGGAGGACAGCCGACCTACCCTATATGCCCAAGGGCCCAGGATGTCCTTGTCCTCCTCAATAGTTTTTTTGTTTTCCTTAAACCATTAAAAAGAAAATTCTTCATTGAAAAAAAACCTATAACTCCTTGCATAAAATAAAATTAAAAAAAAAAAAAAACCTATAATTCCAGATTATTTGATGGCCCTGCACGTTATCTTATTGTATAATAGTTGCTCTTGCAAATGAACTTTTCCTTTGGACCAAAGTAATAAATATATCAATTGTTTTCCCCTTATTTTTTTTAAAGGGGGGGGAAATTGTTTACCCCTCTTCTTAAAAATGAAAAATCACTGTTCTCTTCATTTTTTTAGCAAAAGTGTACTAAAAATAATTTCCATGTACTATAATAATAATTTCGGTCTCCCTTGTAATTAACTCCAAGTTAATAGATGAAGGAAAATAAAATTTTGAATTAATGTTACCAAATTTTCAAAGAAGGTACTTTCTCAAAAAAGAAAAATTATCAAAGAAGGTAGAATTCTTAATTAACTAATTAAGTTAGTTGACATCTTTCTTCTCAAAAACAAAAACATGAAACATAAAACCCCCTCCCCCCCCCAAAAAAAAAAACCAAAAAGAAAAGAAAAGAAAAAAAGAGGTTAGTTTGGTTTGATATAGTTTAAATGGGTCAGAAATATTTAAAACTAGAGAGATGTAATTGGAATGACATTTAGCACAAAGTTATAGCATGTGAAATCTAATTAGAATGACAATTCACACTTGACACAAAATTAGAGTGCCAAAAAAAACATAATTTGAATCTTTGTTGGCTTATGTTGGTTTTCATATAAGTAGATGCCATAATTATTAAAGATAAGGGACTTCTAAAGGAGAGGATTTGCTTTGGTGTTAGGTTTTGCTTTTATCAAAAAATCTATCATCTTACAGTACTTGGTGGCCTTGTGGATGAAATGAGTTTTCCAATGACTCATCCAATTTGTGACAGATCACCTTCAAATTAAGTTTTAATTAATTGATATGATAGAGTCTTCTCAACCAAAAAAAAAAAAAAAAATGATATGATAGAGAGCTACCCGTCTATGGACTATGGTGCTTGAACCCACCCTTTAACCTATGGGCAAGGCGCAAGTTAAGATGGAATTTTATTGTATGGTGGATAGAACACTGGACCCTATGTCCTTGTGGCCTGTGGGTTAGACTGTCACCTCATCTTATTTTAAACCGATTTTGTTATACCTTTAACTATTAATATGTCCAACTTGGATTAAATTAGAGTAAAGTTCTATTTCAAATAAAACCTATATATATATATATATATATATATATGCTCCACTTTGTTACAAGCTTATGTTATTAAGCTCGATAATTAAGAACCTAAAATTTAAGCTTAGTAATATCATTTAAATTTTAAGAACCTAAAATTTAAAAGAAGAAGAAGTAAATGTGCCTTACTCCCAAGGATTTCTTTAACTTAATTAATTTTATTATCTTATATAAAATTAAAAAATAAACTTAACAAGTTCTTTCTTTTAAACAAAATAAAAATAAAAATAAAAATATACACAAGATACGAGCTTACTAGGCTTCTCTTTTTTTTAGATATAGTTTTTTTTTTAAAACTTTTTTTTTAATTAAAATGAACCAATAAAAATAATGATATAGGCATGTAGCCAAAGAATAAGCTCAGTAAAATCATAAATTTTTAAGTTTTAAAAAAAATCTGAACTAGCACTACCTTAATTAATAGGACTTATTACTTATCATTTAATTAAGACTAACACTGCCTCACACCAAAAATGTCCAAACCCTATGGTCTATACACTTCATATGTAAACTGTGGACACTTTTTTTTTTTAATGTAGATATTTGGTGTCCCCATTTTACAAAGACATTATTATTCATACTCTTCTATATGAGATGTTCGAGGCAATATCCGCACTTTTATATAATATACTCACATTTTACACAATACATGTAAATATCATTAGATTGGAAACAATGAAAGTTGTGGGAGTCAAAACCAATTGGTAAGAGATGTCAATTTATTTATACATGTAGGATTACAGATATTCCACAATGAGAGACTTGAGCAAGATAAATAAGACCAGAATCTCTTTTATAAGTGTAATGCTCAAGAACAAGCTTAAAAACTCTCTCTCTCTCTCTCTCTCTCTCTCTCTCTCTCTCTCTCTCTCTCTCTCTCTCTCTCTCTATTTTGCCATGAGCCTGTCCTTACACTCCCTCTTTTCTACCTTTCTTGGAATGTGTTATTTTCATACAACTGGCAAGTTACTTGTCCAACCAAATACCTGCACCATCATTTTCATGTTGAAGAAAGATTTTTGGGGCTTTAGGCACTGTTTAGGCTAGTCAATCATTAATAAATAAGACTATGCGAGGCACGTGAATTAAATTCATACGGAGGTGCCTGTTACTTTATCAAGAAACTTCATTATGACTCCTTGGATGTTTCCGTGTCTCTTTATGCTCTTCCTTAGATGTTTGGAAAGTATTCTGTGCTCAGTAGCCAATGGTGAGGTCGTCTCTAATACACCTCGACAAAAAAGTATCGAACTATATTTCATGATCCGAGGTCCATCTCCCTTTTAATGGGCTTGCCATTTCATTTTGTCAACAGGAAATGGGCCCATCTCCCCCATCAAGCCCAATGTTTCCTATATTTAAGACCACTTCCCTACAAAAGCCCTTTTACAAATTTGTCCCTTTACAAATTACATATGCTGCACATTGGCATAGAACATCAATACTATTGGCCTCATGGGAGGGAGAAATTATAAGGTCCTCATGGTGAACAAGTGATGCAGTCCACCATTTCACTAAAAGACTCTCGCTTGTTTAAAATTGTTGAACTAGTAATCAATTTCTGTTTAAAATTTTTTTTGACTCAGCAAGTTTAAACAATTGTAAGTTTTTTAATAGAATAGTGGATTACGTCACTTGTCTACCATGAGGACATTATAATTTCTCCATGGGACGACGATTGACCTACCCTATGGGCTATAGCCAAGGGCCAAAGATGTCCTTGTGCTCCTCAATTTTGTTTTTATTTTTTGGTAAAAAAGATACTTCTAATTTGAAATAGGTTAAAAAGGGACGTCATTGTGATCAAACCTATAATTCTAGATTATTTGATGGCCCTGCACGTTATGTATTTGTGTTATGGTTGCAATTTTGAAAGGAACTTTTCGTTTGGACCAAAAAGTAAATATATCAATTGTTTCACCCTTCTTTTTTTGGGGGTAAGAATTGTTCCCTCTAATAAGAATGTCATTTGGCATAAAATTAGAGACTTAGAGTATGTGAAATCTAATTAGAATGACACTTCACACTTGACACAAAATTAGAGTGCAATAAGAAATATAATTTAAATCTTTACTGGACTTTCGCTTTAATATATTTCTAGTCACTAATGAGTATAATATCGGAAAACTATGTATAAAAACATACTAATATACTTAAATATGGTAAATAATGTTAATAATATACTTAAAAACCGTAAACAATGTTAATAATATAGAAATTGTAATCACATAGCACATAAATTCTGTGTATTGCATAAGTGAATTTATTTTCACCACATATCAATATTAAAATAAATATCCAATTAACACAACATTTGACATGCATGTCAAGAAGACAAGATTACAGGAACAAAGAAAATATGCAATCTAAGGTGATTTCTCAAAATATTAATATATATTACACCCGTATATATAGTGTGAGACTGTATATTTTATTTTTCAACAACTCGTATTGGTATATTACCACTGGCATTGGTGGCAGAGATGGTTGTGAAGGGCCACACGATGATGATAAAATGGAACACATTTGTGGGCGTCCATTGGGATTGTGCTTCGACACAGCCACAGGTGATCTTTATATCGCTGATGCTTACATGGGCCTATTGGTTGTGGGCCCTGATGGAGGCATGGCCACTAAGGTTGCTACACGTATTCCCTTGGGTTTCACCAATGGTTTGGACATTGATCATCGCAATGGGGTGGTGTATTTTAGTGATAGCAGCTCACAATACCAAAGGAGGTATGTCATTTTAATATTGCATATTATTTACATACATCCAATCCCTGCCATTCTAGTAAAATTGGCAACTGAACAAATTCTTCTCAAAAATAAAATAATAATAAAACAAATTAAAATTTTTTTTTTTTTTTGGTTGTCGTAAAAGATAATATAACTCAAAATTTCCAATGGAGGGAATTTAATATCTCCATTTTTTTTATTGGAAAAAATAAAAATCCACCTTTAAAAGGTGAGAAACTATTACTAAGGAGTAATCAATAATTCAATGATGTAAATTAGTATCAGGAAACAATTGCATATATATATATATACTAGAACAAATTTACACTCAACCAATTATTGCTAATGATTGATTAGAAATTTAAAAATTACATAAATGTATAAGAAAAAATGTATCATTGTTTAACATATGCCAATTATCAATACAATTTTAGAAAAGGTATCTCATATATCAAATATATATATCATTTTTCTCACAGTACGTGGGTCTCACATATCTGATTCATGAGACAATTACTTCATAATACTGAGTCAAAATTCACAAAAATCCATTGAAAGTACTTCTCATGTTTCACCTCAAAAGAGTTTCAATACATACAAAACCAACATACAACTCATTGATATATATAGACTATTTTCTGTTTCTAATTTCCTTTTAGTTGGACTGCATAAGCCAGCTATATATAATATTTGTGTTGTTCAAATATTCCTCTAGCGACCATCAACTTATAGATTTTCTTTTCCTAAAATATTAAAAGTGTACATGACATACTTGATTATGCAGGAATCACATCTCTTTAGTACTAAGTGGGGATAAAACAGGAAGGCTAATGAAATATGACCCAAAAGACAAACAAGTAACTGTTCTTCTTAAAAATCTCTCATTTCCCAATGGTGTAGCATTAAGTGAAAATGGCCACTACATTCTAGTTGCAGACTCCACCAATTGCAAAATCATGAGATATTGGCTAGAAACATCGAAAGCTGAAACTTTTGAAGTCTTTGCTCAACTCCCAGGGTTTCCAGACAACATCAAGAGAAGTCCTAGGGGAGGATTTTGGGTGGCAATTTATTCAAGAAGAGAAAGGATCTTAGAATGGATGCTTACCTATCCTTGGATAGGAAATGCTTTGCTTAAGCTTCCTTTTAACATTACGAAAGCTTATGCATATTTAGCTAAGTGGAGAGCAAGTGGAATGGCAGTGAGGTTGAGTGAACAAGGTGAAGTATTGGAAATATTTGAAGAAAAAAGTGGAATTAGATGGAGATCTATTTCTGAAGTGAAGGAGAAAGATGGAAACTTATGGATTGGATCAATAAATATGCCTTTTGTAGGCATATATAAGAGTAATTCTTAGATATTTTTAGAGCACTATAAATAGAGTTTCTTTCTCTCACATTCATAATGGGGTCCGTTCATTAAATTATGATGTACCTCACCATTAATGTGAGAGGAGAATATAAATAAACCTTTTTTTAGTTCTTTTACAGTTTTTATAGGTGTTAAGGGGTAAACTAGCATGTTACCTATGTGGACTATTAACGGTCTAATATTTCTTGAAGGAGCAATAATTGAAGAAACTTAACTTTTTTCATTGATGTAGTGGAATAATGATAGAAAGTGTAGTAAGCCCTCTTGACAACACTTGAATAGTTGAATGCCAATTACAGTGATTTAGCACAGGGCAAAAGACAATATTGACATTGAAACAATGAGGAAGGTGTTGTATAAGCTTTGTTATTTTTGGTACTGATTTGGAGCTTAATAAGAATTGGAGATCAAATCTTTAAATTGCTTCATATGAAGAATTTTAACAATACCGATAGATTGGACTTTGATTGAAATGAATTAATCATTTCAAATCTACATAATCAGCCCATGAATTTCTTCGATAGAATTTATTTATAAAAAAAAAAAATATATATATATATATATATATTATATTATATATTCGAATCATTACTAAAATGTAAACTTATGTTGAGAAGATGGGGAAAAATAAATTTCGAAAATGAATATTACAAAGAAAGAGTTATATGTGTAGATTTGTATGTAGTTAGCTATTTCAAACTTTAGTTTTTTTATGGAATAATAAAAGTAATTTTTTTTTTTTAATAAAGACTGGATCTGAGGATGTGTATGAAAAAAACTAAGTACAACACCTTAAACTAGGAAGCACGGACACTTCATTCAGGATGTTGTATCTGTGTCAAATTTGAATGGAAAAAACATTTATTTTCCAATCAGAACTAAATGACTATAAACTCTATCATAGAATCTGACAAAGCAATTTAAACATGATAAAATGACAAAAGTACGTATTTATTTAATATAGCAAAATTACTAAATTGGTATTTTACTTATACATGTTATATTTTATCACATTCATGGGCTTATATTAGCGGTACTACTAATGATTGTGAGAGCAACTTATCAAGAAAACATAATAGTGACTCTACAAAGTTACAAAAAATTGATGTTGAAGGCAATGTAAGACTCACCCAACATCTGCACTCAAGGAGAACAAAATGAGTTATTCAATGACTACTACGAAACAACAAAAGAAGAAGATACAAAAAGTTATTTAAAATTGCAAAAAAAAAAAAATCACAAAAAATTATGAAAAAACATTTTTTGTCTTTCAATTGATTACAAATTGTTATTTTAACATTGCAACATTTATTAGATAATTGAGGATATTAGGTGTTTGGAATCCTAATTTTTATTTAAAAATTTTTAATTGATATTTTTCGTTTACTAAGGCAACAAAAGAAAAGTTTTTAAGAGTGTTTAACACTGTCAACAACATTGCATATGTGATAACTTAAATTCTTCTTTTGTTGATGGATTTTTTTTCCACAGTCAATAGCTTTCCCATGCATCGCACGGGTTAGCGACAAGTTTAGTATTATTGATGTACTTAAAAAATTATAATAATTTTTTTAAAAGAAAAACATGATAGGTTTCCAACTAAATATATTTCACATTTAACACTTATCAAAAGTTGTTTGGAATTTGAAGTGTCATAATTAACTTCAGGTGGGTGGCTTGTCGGGGCACACTACCACAAACAAAAAGTTGCACTTAAGTGACTTAAGTCTAAAGACTCTAAACTCTAAAAACAAAATTTATAAGAAAGGAAAGGAGGAGTAGAGGTCATCTTTCTTTTTTGGGTGTGGAAGAAGAAAACAATGAAGAATAAGGGGAGGGGGATATGATCAGCAACACAAGATCACTGCCAAAATAGTGGCAGTAGTATGTGCGTGTTTAGCAATTAGTTTGTTTCTCAAAAAATACTTTGTGTTTCTTTTGTATTTTATTTATTTCACCCGATTTTCACTTTCCGCCTAGAATTCGATTTTTTTTCCTGGAAATATTGGATTTGTTCAAAAAATAAAATTCATGTGGGACGTGCATGTAGCTGCATCTAGGCTGCACCTTGTGTCCCGGCCGCGTCCAAGCTACACCCTGTGTCCCAACCACATCCGACACGGTATGGCTACCATTTAGCTGTACTCGTGCTTCCTAGAGCAAAATCAATTGAAAATTAAGGATGCCTTGATAGAGTATGTGCCATCAAAAATTTGTGTTTTAATAGATATTATTACTTATCAATATACTCACAAATTTTTATTTTAATAGATATTATTACTTATCAATATATGTGTGTATGTGTGAGAGAGAGCAAGAGAGTGTGAGATAGATAGTAAAACCCGATAAACAGAGGTTCATAGAACTTCAATAGTACACTTAATTTAGGCAATCAATCAAACCTAGATTAGTTGTTCTTCAATAAAATTGAAATTTAATACTTTTGCTTCTCATAAAAGGGAAGGATAACATTTTCAAAAAAAAAATTTGTTGAACAAGAACATTCTAAAGTAAAAAGATAATGTTGGTGCAATACAATAATAATGGAAATAACACAACGAGAAACTGAATAATACTTTTGAATATTATTAGTATAAAGAAAGGAATTACACAACACAATTTGGACTGAGGCGCGACACTCGCTCTCTTTAAGGAGATTCAAGCCCTTGGTTGGCTAAACTTTGTAACCGGTGCAGACTTTCTCTGACTTGTCTCTCCCAGGATACAACAGCCCAACAAGTGTTGTATGGCTAGAACAACCTCTGCACAAAGTATTCAAGCCCAAAACTCCACCAGAAAGAACAGCCTTCCTTGCCAAGAATCTCTCTATTTTTTCTTTGTGTGTATTGTGTATTGCAGTAACTTGGATTGGGTCTGAATGAGTCTATTTATAGGCTCAATGGGCCTCATGAAATTACTACCCAATTTATTTTGATTTAATTAGGTCCATTATTCTGATGTAGTGGGTGTTACAAGATTAATTGTTGGATGGAGTATTAATTCGTGTCATTTACTCACCAACGGATATGGTAATTTCTCTGAATGGGCTGTTAAGTAGGAGGATCCAAGGGGCTGATTCATTTCCAATTTTGATACCTCCACTCTTCACCTCCCCCTTGCACATGTATCTAACCCAATATCTGAGACAATACATTTTAGCCCATTAATCACCACAATTAAAAAGAATAAAATAGCCTCTCTCCTTTTCAATGTGGGATTAACCATTTTCACTAACTCTTCATCTTTCATATTCATTCCCATATCTTTACATTTATGTTATAACATTTATTCATTTTAATTATTTAATATTAAAATGCTCCAACAAATAAGTAGTGAGATGTTAAATCATTGATGTTTTAAACATTCATAAAACCTTATTGCAACGAAATTTTTTGTTGCAATAAGGAATATTCTAAAATTATTATTTTCATTCCAACAAGAAACAAAACTTCTTCTTCAAGAAATCACAAAAGAAACATGATCTTCATCTGAGAATCAGGCAAAAAGCAGCAGCGCATGTCAGCAGCACCACTTACTCTTCCACTATGCTTCTCCGTTAAAGTAAAGAAAAAAAAAATTATCTCCCACCCATACATACATTTGTCATATAAGTGTAGATACATACATGAATTCATATATATACAACAAATATACACTCATAACACTTAGTAAAACTAAAAATAAAGAAATTTGAAAGATATATAAAAGCAAAACGTTATAGCAATTTCAAATGCAGTAAAAAACCAAAGAGATTCCGAATAGAAAAGTATCAAAAAAGAATAAACAATGTTACCATTTTTCGAAGGCCAATCATTAGCCCTCAATGCTAGCTTGTTACTTTGAGACTCCACTCAAAGGTTTCAGATCTTCTTTAAATTCTTTATGCAGCAACTGAAGTGATTACCAAGTTATTAACATAATCTTAATCTTGATAACTCTAAGTGTGTATGAAAGTAAACACCTCTAGATCTCATAAGAGATTCAACACACAGCACATCAAAGACTTCTAAAACGTAGCTAGGGTTTTTCCTTTTATACTTAGAGTAAATTATAAAACCCTACACGTCAAACCGGGCTTGGGTTGAGTTGGAAAAATATTGCAAAAAATTAATCTACACGAGGTTCGATCAATCAAGCCTTGCAGATTTAGCCAATAAATCCTACAATTTACTTGATTCCAACTTTACAAATAAACACACTTTGAGCAGCCTAAATCTAGACTCTAAGTTTTAATCATGGTTTGTCAACACATTACACATTGAAGTTCTAATACATTTAGTTCCTAAAGTCTTAGAACATAACAGCTACAAACTTGTCATGTCTTTACAATATATTGTCTAATTTTTTAAATTTTTTGAACAAAGGGTCAACTGAACCTACAACGGAAAATTCGTAAGTACTCCCGGATTATAAAGAAATGATATTTCGTCCTCTCACATCCATGGTGGACTACACCATGAATTTAATGAGTGGATCCCATCATGAATGTGAGAGGAGATAACACCATTCTCCATACTTCGAGAATACTTAAAAATTATTCACAATGCAACATGGATACTAAGAAGAGCTTTGATAGAACTAGGATTTCATCTCTGGGGCAAAGAATTAAAAAAAAAAAAAAAAAATCACCTTTTAATAGCAAGAAATATATTAAAATTCAAAAATAAAGTAATATATAATATAATTATTTCTTAATATTTTTCAACTCATTTCATTATTAAAATGGAACCCGACATTATTTTTGTGGGGACCAATTATCTCTGGAGTACTGTTTAGGCTAAATGGACCGGGCCTATGGCCCAATGATCCAGTCCGAGGACACAAATATATCCGAGGACGGTCAACTAAGGTAGAAGTGGAAATGACATTGTAGGAAGAGCTTAAAGGTATTTATGATAGGTCTAAACCTATCTGAGGTGGTTTAAAACCATCCTATACTCCTAAATGCTTCTTAAAAGTGACCACATGACAGAAAGTTGGACGTTAAATAAGGGATAATGGAGGAGGATAACAAATATCAGGGGGAATTGTTACCTCCACATTAAATACTTCCCAGCTACCTCTCTGGCCGCATTAATGTAGAGGTGATACCTGAACAGTGAATAAGCAGCCTTACAACTGGTTGTAGAAAGTTCAGGGAGGGGTGAGATGGGACAGGGAGAAGTTCCCAGAACCAAATTTACACATATATGGTAAGGATGATACTAAAATCGTAGTATATAACATGAGAAAGTGGGAAAGGACAAGGGGATCGAAAAACCTAGAGCAAAAAAGATTAAGAAATACATCACTAAAAGAAGAACTCTAGACTCATGATTAAATTGCTTGGGCTACTCCGAGGATGATTTTTGTATCCCATACTCTTGATTTCTCTTCCAGACCACCCATAATCGTTACTTCTTTTCTAGAATCAGGCTAGTTCTTTTTCCCACGCTTTACAAATTCATTGTTTGGGCTGGTTGGGCCAAAACCCAATCCTGTTTAGGGTACAATCCAAAACTGGTCCTTACAATTGGCGCTGTCTGTGAGAAAAACTTGATCTGATCTGAGGAAATTTTGGTTTAACGTTGGAGATGGAAGGGTTAGGTTTGCACCAACCAACGATTGGTCCACATCAGGATGATGCTAATCTGCACCAAGCAGAATCAGGCGGATCTAACAATTCAGTTGCAAACCCTCAGCAAAGGGGGGACCATGAGGGAAGTGTGCATATAATGCATACTAGCAAGAGTCATTCACGAGGCAAAAGCCATGTTTCCTATGCAAAG